>JAOYMU010000002.1:46108977-46124686 GCA_025802295.1 Psammodynastes pulverulentus
AAGGACTGTCTTGTTCAGTTGTCCATAAGGATAGGTCTTCCTTTTTTTAACAAAAGTGTTTGTTTAAGAATGGATCAACCCCAGGACTCCTCCTTGGAAACTCTTGGAGTGAATCTGGAGAATAAGAGATTGGGAAATATTTCCCTGCTAAATTCAGCCTGCTGCTGCTTATAGTGTTTTAAAAAAGTGACTCTTGATAAAATTCATACACAGAGAGAGAGGTGACAGAATCATTCCCTGAAACAAACTACTGATCATTCTCCAGCACAATTACTAGGTCACAAGAGCAAGGCCTGGTGATGGAGCCACACCAATAGATACCATCTAGTTCAAAACTCTCTATAAATCCATGTGATGAAGGCTACAGGTGAAGTTAACTTTAATAGCCTCACAGAAGGAAGACATGATTGAGTGAACGGAGTAGCAGTGATTATTGCCTTTTTGCAATGTCCCTGTGTTATACCTGTGCCTAAGAGCTATGATTGCACAGTGGTTAGAATGCAATATTGCAGGCTAATTCAGCTCACTGCCAGGAGTTTAATCCTCATTGGTTTAAGATTACTCAACCCTCCATCCTTCCAAGGTCAGTAAAATAAGGAGCCAGATTTTGGGGGGCCAATATGCTGACTCTGTAAATCGCTTAGAGAGGGCTGTAAAGCACTGTGAAGCGGTATATATGCTGTCTAAATGACATCACTATGGCTATTCAATATTTTAACCATGAGGAGCCACAATCACCATCTATCTAGCAAACATTAAATTGGGCCTATCTTTCACAGTAAAACACCCAGTGAAATATTCACTGCCATAGAGCATGGGAAGAAATTCTAAAACTATACAGATAAAAAATAAAATTATTTTCACCAACTTAATCGCAAAGTAGATAGAGACTATGCTTCAAGAGTTTTTTTAAACCAAACAACAACTGCATCATTATCTTGATAGAAAGAAAACCTTATACTATTTCACACAAATGGTTGTCCAATCTATTCTTAAAAATCTCCAGTGTTAGAACAACCACAATTCTGGAGGCAACTTGTTCCACTGATTAATTATTCTTAATTGTCAGGAAATTTCTCCTTAGTTCTAGGTGGGTTTCCTCCTTAATTAGTTTCCATCCATTGCTTCTTGTCCAGCTTTCAGTTACTTTGGAAAATAGGTTAACCCCCTCTTTGTGGTGCCCCCTCAAATACTGGAACACTGTTATCATGGCACCCTTAGTTCTTCTTTTCATTAAACTAGACATACCCAATTCCAGCAACCGTTCTTCGTATGTTTTAGCCTCTAGTCCCCTAATCATCTTTGTTGCTCTTCTCTGCATTATTTCTAGAGTCTCAACTTCTTTTTATATCATGGGGACCAAAACTGGATGTTGAGGAAGCAACTGCAACAGAGTTCCTAAGCCAGAGAGCCATGATGCTTCTTCATATACTCCACCACACCAGCATGTTTCCCTGTCCCCATCCACTTCCTGATATGAAAAGCTGCCATCTCCAATCAGCAGCCGATAGGAAATTAAACCTTAAGAGCGTTTAAAAAGGCTCTGCTGATGTCAGTGATTGACAGTTTTTAGCTTAATGCCAAATAGAAGACATTTAATCCAAATGTAGGAAAAGTACCACAACCAGCCTTTGCTGATAAAGCTGAAGCAATGGAATTGGCATCAATTGGGAGCCAAGGAGATATGCTGTGTTCAAGGGACAGTTCTGAGCCCTGAGACTAGTTTCAGAGTAAAAAGATATGCAGACAGGCCATGTCTTGTTTTCCCTCAAGGAAAAAAAAAAGATGTTATACATAAGAAGAGATGATATGGACAGGCAAAGCAAAACAGATAACATTTTTTTCTGTCACCTTTTTTTCCTTTTTTGAAATTCAAATCATATACACAAACAAACTACAATCTGTTTATCAACATAGCTTCACTATGGTTACAGTGAGTTGAGAAAGATATCTTGGGAGATTGAGAGAGCAGGCCACGATAGGAAACAAGAGAGGACAGTTGGCTCTCATGACACGTTTTGGCTCGCCAGCCTGATCCAAGGACTTATTGAGGCCCCCTTGGCTTTAGTTTTGCTAATATTTTATAATTGGGGCAGTAGATTAGGTATGCTGCTCCTTTTACTTTTATTTCCTTTCAACAACATTTATTTATTTGTAAAATCTATTAGCTTCCCATCTTACCTCAGGGTAACAACATAATTACTCTTAGGTAAGAAATATTCATTATATTCAGGTATAAATTACCTAGCTACAGCTCTAGCAGGAATGAGGCAGAATCTAGCTCTCAAAGTAGGATGAATAGAGAATGATCTTGAAGGACAAAAGAAGAATCACTACCCAAGCAACAATTGGCTACAGGGAGGGCTGAATCTATTCCAGGAAACTAATTTGAGGAAACATCTCAAGCCCCTTCCTGATTCACATGAAAATAAAATGAGAAGGGTGGGAGAATGAATTCAGCCTTGCAAAATGATTTCTACAGTCTCCTGCAGTCTCAGACAATATAACTGCAGTGATTCACTTAACAACTATGGCAAGAAAGGTCGTACAATGGGGAAAAAGTCACTTAACAACTGCTTCACTTAGCAACAGAAACAGTGGGCTCAATTGTGGTTGTAGTTGGAGGACTACCTGCATATTACTATAGCTGTTCTAATAAAAAAAATAAGTTTGGCACTGATTTCTTAGCTTTACAATTCTGATATAGCAGAAATCCTTCTAGGCATGCAGATCTTGCCCCAGAGGGCAGCTAGTTATTAATCAGAAAACCCACGCTTGCATGCATAAAGTTACGGTCAGCAGGAAAAAAAGAAGCAAGAAATATTAGAAGATTTAGGGGAGGAAAAAAAGGCAAGAAAGAAAACCACCACTGCTAACAGCAATGCTGATCTGGTGGCTGACCTGCGCAGCTTTTAGTGCGCTCTTGTGTTCTTCCAGTGTCATTACAAGCTGGTTGTGTTGGGAGATTAAATTCTTATGCTGAAACTACACAAAAGAAAATACCACATCAAATGTGAGCCCCAGGGTTTCTTCAAAGCTTAAAAGATATTTCTTAAGGAGGCTGCCAAGCACTGACTTCTCACTTGCTTTTTAACCTTGCTTTTATTAAATACATAGCAAAGCCTCAGTTTAACACATAAATGAAAAGGAGTGGCTCTTTCTTGTTTCTCACTGTTAAAATCAAAGAGTATGTTATCTCCGGCACCATCGTTATGCATGTCATAGATATTGTACCATTTGTGACAAGTGATGTAATTATAACAGGGCTTTCATTCATGCCATTTAAGTTCATTAATATGAAGTTACATTGTATGCATTTTATCAAATGTTAATAAATGAAGGGTGAGTTTATGCAGTCACAACTAGAAAACATAGATTGAGAACGGACATAAACCATGACTGACAAACTTTAGTGTACACGTTTGCTGCTTGAATATGGGCAACTGTGGGCGATTTAATACACCATCATTTTAAAAAATGACTTAACAATAAGAAATGCTAAAATTGATTTTTCTGTTCTTAATAAGCTTATATATCAGAACCCAAATAGCCTCTAAAGTTAAATAGGTTGTCTTTCCTAATTAAAATGAATCCCATGGAGGAAAGCTTAGTTTTATACTGTCCACATATATACACACAAATTCTATTCTATTCTATTCTATTCTATTCTATTCTATCCTATCCTATCCTATCCTATCCTATCCTATCCTATCCAACATACCAGCTAGTTTGTTCTCAAGACCAGTGGTTCTGTGCATGAATTTCTACAGAAAAGTATTATTCTTCATTTCCCATCAATAAAAATTATTTCCTCATACATTTCAGGAGAAAAAAGGTTCTGAACAAATAAGAAGTTTCTTCCACCATCTAATGGATTGGACATTTCTATGAACTTCATCTGCTAAAAAAACCCATTAGGTGTAATTATTGTATTGATTTCAACACACCACAAGCAACATTTATATGTTTTATTTATCCATTCATTTATAAATTGAACATGGACAAATGTTATCTGCAGACACTGCTTTTTTACTCTAGCCTTAAACTGATTCTGCAGCCCATGATTCTTAGAGACTGGAGGGGAATAAAGCAAATCGGGAATTACAAGCTAAAATAATTAATCTGTGAACAATCTATGGTCCATTTGGCAACAGGCATGGCTTATGGAAGATTGCAGATTTGGAATGTTAATGGAGTAAATGGAAAGAGGATGGGTGAAGGAATAACTGAAATGAATGAAAGAAAGAAAGAAAATAAAAATAGAAATAGAAAAAGATCTGAATGAAGGTAGTTTGATTTTGTGCAGTGCTGTTGATGAATGCATGCATGAACGTGAAGTTGTGAGTTCAATTAGGAATAAGAGAGATAAATTGAATGCCCAAAACTACGAACTAGCATTACTCAGACTGTTTTAAGGGTGTATGAAAATAGAAATTTATAGGCAAGTACTGCATGTTATGCTCCAGTGAACTGTGATAATGAAAAAATGAGGAATGAATTCTGAGAAAAACTATGCAACATTCTGAGTGAATGCTGGGTGGTGGTGGTAAGTTATACAAGTGATGGGAATGCACGGATGGGAATGAGTCAAGCAGGTACAGAAAAATTTTCAGTTTCCAAACTTTAGAGATTCAAGATTGAATAAGAATGGTGATTGTTTTGCATGATCAGTTTAGGAGAAGATTCTCACACCCCCTCTCTGACTGGTGTCTCCACACATCTCCTTATGTGCTCCTTGATCTGTGTAGAACCTCTAGCTCCCACTCCCCAACATATGCAGGGCCTTTCATGCACTCCTTCGCACCTTTGTGCACCCACTCCAATCCTACTGTCCCCAACCTATGCAGTGCCTCTGCAAACCCCTTCACATCCTCAAGCAGCCTTCCAACCTTTGCGCCTTTGTGCATCCTACCTGACCTCCACTGGGTCTCTCTCACCCTCTCTTACCCCTGTGTATCCTTCTAGATCATGCGTGTCAAACCTAAGGCCCGCAGGCAAAAACTGGCTATGAAGTGCTTAGATCTGGCCTGCGGGCAGCCCTGGAAATAGTGAAGGACCAGCCTCTGGTGCCTCTGCCAGAGAAATGAAGCTCAGGGCGCCCTCCCGAGCTCCCTTTTCACTTGCAGAATTTCAGGAGGCCATCCCAGCTGAAGACGGAGCTCGAGAGGCCCGTGTGTGCCCCCCAAGCTCTGTTTTTGTTTACAGAGGGTTGCAGGAGGCTGTCCCAGCCAAAAATGGAGTTTAAAAGCCCATTTTCACTGGCAGAGCACTCGGACCACCACAGGCGCCCCTGACAGAAGTAATGTCAAGCTAGCCATGCCACCCCAGCCCCTTAAAGTCAATAAAACCCTGATGTGGCCCTCAATGAAATCGAGTTTGACACCCTATCCCAGACCTTCCCTCACACCCTCATATATCTTCCCCATGCCACACTTCATGTGCATTTTCACTCTGTCCCCCACCTTGCAGCAGCCACTTTACCTGTCTGAAGATTTGGGACTTCAACTCACCTTTCCCACTTACTTTTTATTGTGGGAAGCCAGGCTGGAAGTTGCCTGGCTTAATAACCATGGCATTCAGTTAACGACGACAATCAGGACTGCTGGGATTGCTGCTGCTAAGTGATGTAGCCATGCTTTTACTTCTGCATCACTTAGCAAAGGAAATTCTCCTCCCAATTGCTATCATAATTTGAGGAATACTTGTATGAAAAATCTTGAGGTTGCTCAGTCATAAGAAAAAAAATGAATGAGGCTGGAGCAGAAAACATACAGGATGAAAGAATGAATGGAAAAAGCCCAAGAAATTGGAGCTTCTTCTCAATGGGTGATAAACACAGTATGAAATACCATACAGATATAGTAGAAGCAAAGAAGATTTGCAAGGATAGAAGTATCTGGAGTGAACAGCGTTAGTATAAAGTAGTTTTAAGTAGATCTCCTCTTCTTTTACTATCTCATCCCTTTAATGTCTTTAGCTTATTATTTTCTTACTGCGGTTCTGCACTCTGCATTGCCCTGCCAGCTTCAAAAAGGGAACAGTGTGATGTGTATGTGTGTACCAAACGATATGGAAGTCAGAATTTAATTCACATTCCTACTAGCAATATATGGAAGCCAAAAATGTGACTTAAAGGATACTGTGATTTCTTAACATGTAAAAAAAACAGGGCTTATATCGGCTAATTTACTGGTTTTTAAAAAAAAAATCAAAATGCAATGGTTTATATGCAAGAAACATGTTTACTTCTTCTTTTAAGTATTCAGAGGGCAGGAAGTAGAGTGATGATATGTTAAATTGTGCATTGGTGATCTGCGTGAACAATTCCAAAATGCTACAATGTGCACTTAAAAAAATGTCTACCGTATTCCCTTAAGTCACAAAGGTGAAACATTTTTCTCATTGTGTTACACACAGCATTGCAACATTTTTATTCCTCTTTGTAAAGAAACAGGCATTTCTCTTTTTCTCACCACTCATGTCTTTTTGGGGGAATCAAGATCTTACCTTCACATCTTGCAGCTGAGTATGAATATCCTGGTGGGATCTCCTCAATTGTCTGTTTTCTTCTTGCAGATTGTACATGGATTCTGTTTAAAATTCAGTGTAAAAGGGTGTTTGAACAGACATATTTTTGTAGGAGGAATTCTAATTGATTTATGTTTTCAAAGATTAACTAACTCAATGCTAATATGAATAGACCTGCCTTGCCCAAACATATGCCTCCCACCCACTATCGAACTGCAAAAACCCATAATTCATTCCTATCAACAAGCCAAATGAGGTCTGGTTCTACAGTAATTCCAAAATTACTTAAACAGCATCTCTCTATACCTTTTAACTTGGACAGCGCCTGCTCCTTTTCTTGCTGTAACTGCACATATTTCTGCTTGTGGTCATCGACTGCTCGGCTGAAATCATCTCCCTGTCTCCTGTGCTCATCTTCCAGATCCGAGTGCTGTTTCTTTAGTTCTTCATGCTGGCTCTGCATAGCACAAAACCAAAACAAGAAAACAGCACAAAGAATTCTTGATCTATGCAGCTGCCAAATTTTGCTTTGATTTTCAATGCAGCATCATTCCAAGGGTGAGGCAATGATCATTGGGACGGGATGGGGGGCTGTGCTGTGTTGATGGAGATGCTCTCAGTATACCATTTCTGGCCTATTTCTTTATTTTGATTGCCCCCCACCCTTCTGTTCAGTCATGTTTGATTCTCAGAGACCAGCGCAAGTCCAAGTCTCTGCAGTTTTTTGGGTGGGGTTTTTCAGAACTGGTTTGTCATTGCTACTTTTCCTAGGGTTGAGAGAAAGTGACTGGCCCAAGGTCATGCAGTTGGTTTTGTGCCTAAGGTGGAACTAGGACTCATGGTCTCTCCGTTTCTAGCTGGATATCTTCCCTGCACCAAACTAACTGCCTATATTTTGATACTCCCGACATTTTTTAGAATATAGCCTCTGCCCACCGAAAGGATAAGAAAAATTAGACTGAAAAAAAGTTCCAATCCATCTGAAGCCATGATTTAGCCCTACCCTGCTACACATGCTCTTCCTTCCATCCTTTCTTTTGTGTTTTCTCCTACAATGTGTATATTAGTAATAATAAAATATCATAAATGAAGAACAGGAAGAAAAGGGAAGATGGAATCCTATCAGATTAAGATTAGATGACAGTTTAGCATAACTTGAAATTCAGATCAAAAAATCCCTTTCTGAGCCTTAAAATTCCTTCCTGAAATTGTACTATCTCAGAAGGTTGCTGGGGTTCAAACTCCAAACCATAAACCTTTACACCCAATTTCTTTCTGTACTTATACCTCAAACATATGAAACGTTTGTGGGGATTTCATATGTGAAAAATATCTTTAATTCTCTTCAAACTACAAAGAAATTGGAGGTGATGATTGGATGGAAAACATTTTGCAGTCAGAAAGCTGGCCACCTCATAAAATCCCAGAAGATTCATTGAAGTCAAAAATATGTTTTTAACTGGAGATTTTGACAAATGCTTAATAAGACTAGAAGACTAATTTCATCATCACCCACCCATCATCTTCTATTTAAAGACTGGATAAAGACAGAGGTGGGCTTATTTTGTGTAGCTGAAAAAGGGAGCAGAAGGTATGGTGAAATGGTGCAATGATATTCTAAGAGATTTCAAGTTCAGTGCTCAAGTTCTTCAGTTCTTCTACAGTTTTCAAGTTAAACCTTACATTTAATGGCATGGAGTATTCTAATATTAAGTAGACAAAGATGCTCCAAATTTAGCATGGGCACACCCTTGTTGAACCCATATGGTACCCACATAGATTCAGGAAACGTTTTGCCCTCATTGATTGTAAAGCACCTTTGCCAACTTTATAAAGGCTGTTTTTACAGATTTTACCTAAAATGTCCTTTGTTTGCCAGGAAACTGCATGTGAAGGATGGGAGCTGTAAGGGCTATAAATTGCCTACCATTGGGGAAAAAACCCAACTCAAGTATCTACCTTCAGCATCTGATGTTGTACGTTCAGTGCACTATATCTGCTATTGGAATCTTGCTGCAAAACAAAGAAGCAAACAAACAAACAAAAAGAAACACACAGTTAGATGACACCTCAACTGCTTTTGGCATAGCTCTGAATGCTATGGAAATTGCAAACTTGTTTGTGAATTTGCCCATAGAGATACCCAGGGAACAGATTTTAAGCTGCATATTGCCTCAGTGCTATGTTGAAGTGTCGAATTTAATTGCTAGAGATCCCAACTTGGGGAGGTTCAGGGATGTAGAAATCCAGCATTTCTAGACAACACTGAAACAAATCTGGATTACAGACTGACTGAAGATGCAGGTGCTGAAATCCAATCATCTAAAAAACCATCACAGCACCAAAGGTTTATTGTAAAGCTTGCTCGTATGCTTGCCTGCCATTATTTCTCTGTTCCCTTATATCAGGGGTGTCAAACCCGCATCATTACAGCAGCGTCATGTGACGTATCGGGCCTTTTTTTTCCCTTCGCTAAACCAGGCAGGGGCGGGGCCAGCATGTGACACATCCGGCCCGCAGGCCATGAGTTTGACACCACTGCCTTATATAAAAGCTATGAATTATCCAGGGATCCTACTCACAACTGACTAATCTGCCTCAGGGTGACAAGAATGTGGGTCACATTGGTGGAATGGCACAAGTACAATGCCACCCCCCAAAAGAAATCCTGTTTAGAATTGTTGCAAAAGGACTAGCAACTTCCTTGCATTTGCTACTGTTGGCATCTCTTTGAGAAGTGTATCAACATGATTATTTTCAATTCTATTCCTAATTATCCCGAACCTGGAATTTTTTATTTATTTAATTGCCCATTACCACATCATTTTCTTAAGTTACCAGCATCTCAGATCTCATCATGGTATACAATTGAAAACTCCCCCGTCATAGGATTTATACTTAAATCATTTTAGCAATAGCACTTAGATTATTATACCATCCCATAGTGTTTTACAGCATCTCTGGGAGATTTACAATGTCAGGATATTGCCCCCAACAATCTGGGTCCTCATTTTACTGATTTTGGAAGGATGGAAGGCTTAGTTAACCTTGAACTGGTAAAAATCAAACTGCTGGCAGTGGGCAGAGTTAGACTGCAATTCTGCATTCTAGCCACTGGGCCACCAGGGCTCCTAAATTTTCAATTTTAATAAGATTTTTTTCTATTTCAGATGATATTTTTGAAAGTAATGTGGTATCACCTTGAACAGTATTGTTCCTCCAGTTCAGGCATTTTTAGTGAGGCATCAATGTTTCTGAGGAAATCTCATTTGTTATCTGCCAAGCTCCACACTCCACCTGACTTCCTACTTTTTTTTTAATGTAAAGTTGTCACATTGTACAAAATCAGAGCACCAGCTTCCAGCCTAATTCTTTTTTCTAAAAATATATCTGGGCTCCCAATGCGTCCTATATGCTTTTTCAGAAAATAAAAATATTGGACAGCTGAAGACTAATATTTCCATTCAGAAATGTCTTCACCTGTCCTTCCCACCCCAACAATAAACGGTTAAATGGGGTTAACTTTATGAGAGACGGGACATTGAATCTGACAGGAAGCATTCTGGGAAAGGAATATTATGCATTTGATTCCATTATCCATGGGACTTTCTATGAATAGGTAAAATCAACTCCCTCCCAGCAGCTATTTTGCAAAAATACTAGAAACATTTTCAGAATTCCAAATTACACTCTAGATCATTTATGATATTTAAAAGCATCAATCCCAGTACTAGAGACACCATTGCTTAAAATCCCTCCTTTTCAGGAAGTCACAATATATTTAAAGTTATTCAGAATTCAGACAATTGGATCTTATTCATTATTCTTGGAATTTTCAAAGGGTAGAGGCTTTGATAAATTCCTTACGTGCAGAAAAACGTATCAATTACTTCTGCTGACTTACCCTTCCTTTATTTAATGTTTCTTGTGCTTCTAATTTATAAACAAGAAAGTCTAAAATACAAAAATAAAAAGGGGAGAAATGAATGATCTTCAGGAACATATATATAAATAAACCCCCAGAACCACAGCTATTCTCTCTGGAGGTAAGTAACTCCAGCTCAAACTTCCTTTCACTGTCAAGATTTAACACAGTAATTCAGCCATACACAATTTCTCTGCATTCAATTACCATATACCCTTGAGCGGTACCTGAGAACTGATAAATATGGAAACTGACTCTGCCTGTGGCTCAGTGCCCCCCCCCTCAAAATTATGGCACTTGGCGCCAGTTAAAATCAATAGCACTTCAGTCATGATTAAAATAGATAACAACTAGGTTTAAATGCAACTCATGCAAATTCATGAGATTTGAAGTGAGTGCATCAGATATCCAGGTACAGATAGTGTAATGTTGTAACTGGAGCACCGTAGTTCATTCACAAAACCATGTATCTAGTTATCCTTGTGTGTGAAGAAACTAGTTTTCAGTCTATGGAGATTCTCAGTCATCCAAGTCATGCAAATTGTCTCAAAGGTGCTTTGTCAAGAGGCAACTTTGGACTTCCTGGTTTTTCTTTGCTTCTCATTCAAGAAGCTTCTTCAGCTCTTTTCCGTTTAGCTTTACTGAGAGATAAAATTCCTTAGTCTCTGGAAAAGGGCACGAATGACTAAGTCAACTCTGTGCCAGGCCTGTAGTTCAGTCTGCACCTGACTTTTCAATATGTATCCAGTCTTCAAACACCAGAATGTTCACTCTTAATTGGATTGCTAGCATGCCTATTGTCATTTTTGGCAGAATAGAATCACCATAAATTCAGTCAGACTGAGTGGTTGGCTCCATCCTGTTGAATGAGACACACAGTATGTCTCTGTTTGCAGAGAAACGGTTGCAGTTAAAAAGAGTTTTATCCACTAGATGGTGGTAAGAAACCATAAAACAATCCATTCTTATCTGCATAGCTGTGGAAATTCCACCCAACCACCACTACCAAGAGCATTCAAAAGCCTGACATTTTTTTTTAAAGGCAGCTTCAATCCATGCCAACTTTAAAGGAGCATAGCACCCTAAATTGCCTATCGAAATTCTTACACTACGAACAACTTTTCTCCGCTGATAAAATCTTCATCTGGAATGCAAATATTACCTTCTTTTGCTTTCTTATGTTCAAGCCTTTCTTTCTGTAAAGATTTTTCTAGTCGTGATCGATGTTCATACACCACTGAAAAAGAGAGAAAAATTTCAAGGAAATAAGTAGCTGTTCAACTCAAAAAGAAATATATATATATATATATATATTTTAGGGAGAGTCAGAATGAAGATTCCCAGCAAGTAACAAGCATTTGGCCAACATTATCACGGTTCAGAAGGCAATTTAGATAGGCTAACCATACTACATCCCTGTGGTTGTTGTCAATTGAGCTTGACTCAAAGGCAATTTTACCTTTAAGAGCAATGAATATAAACTATCAAGAGAAAAAATACTTTTGAAAATGGGTGTGTGGGAGAACACGGAGGTATCAGTAAAATTGCACGCACCAAGCAAAATATTCTACACATTCAAGTTGATACTTAAACAGACAATTGTCGATTGTACCCACAAAGTTAAATTGCTTCAGCTTGACATTCAAATTTGCAGATAGTGGCTATGTAATGAAATTCAGTTCTCCAGCAATTGCACCAATTGCATTTGCTTGTTTGGTGTATGGAAAACATTTCAAATATGAAATGAAGCACACTCTCCAAACAACTGAGTTGGACTTCAAGCATTTCAAATTCCAATGTTTTCAGACCCCTGTTGCTCAGGTATATACCGTACTTTTCGGAGTATAAGACACACTTTTTCTACCTCCAAAAGTGGATGAAAATTTGGCTTTGTCTTATACACTGAATGTTGCAGAAGCCCCACCCACCAGAAATTTATCTCTTTGCAGCAAGCAGCAAAAAGCCTGTTGCAGCTTCAGTGCAGCCTAATTAGCATAAGCAGCTGATGGTCGTTTGGATCGGGCTCCGACCATCAACTGTATCAGAGTGCAGGGATTGCCAATAGGCTATAGCAATCCCTGTAGCCTGAAATGGGCGGAGCCACATGCTAGTTAGGCTGTGCTGGGAAAGCAAAACTTAAAGTCCGTTTCTGCTTGCTTCAACGGAGGCAAATTGCTGGGAAGCAGAAGCTGAGGTAAGTTTTTTTTTCTTGTTTTCCTCCCCCCAAAGTTAGGTGCGTCTTATACTCCGGTGCGTCTTATATTCTGGAAAAAAACGGTAAGTTGAATGCCTACGTTGCTACCTCTTGCTCAGTGTTTCCAAACAATCAGCCAACGTTCAACCCAGGAAAAGGCATGTGTAGAATGAAAGAGGATTGTGCTCAGGAAGCATCTTAATTAAAATATAAAAGGTGGCTGATCAAGGCATAATTAAAAGCCGGTCTCTTCTGGAAACTGGGTTACGGTGAACAATCTTTTGGTCTCCGACGAATGCTGAACTTCCAAGAATGCAGATTCTTTTCCAGAAAGAATCCACAGTGTCTTGGTGGTCATTATACAACAAGCACCAAGATATTTCCATTCAGCTACCTTCTTCGGCCTCATGAAACAGTTCCACTTTCTCTTTTTTTTAATTCGAGGCCCTTCCTAATTAGTTTAGGAAACGCTAATTAACTCCTGGCTGCCGTGATCTAAAATTTTACAAAGGCGCAATTTTTTTCTTCTTCTCCTTTCTGCGGTGATAAAAGAAAAGAAACTTCTTCTGCAAGAGGAAAGCATCCACTGAGTTCTAAGATGCAAGGGACACTGGCGGAGGAAAAGCGTTCCCCGTTTTGGGGTCCAAGGCCCAGGAATTTTACTTAAAGGTCCTAAGGGAGCAAGGTTTACTGGGGGGGCTTTGAAGAATCATTGCAAGCTGGAAGTAACCAACCTTGATTCAATTACGTGATCTGATAGGCTTAATCCAAAAGAGGCAGCATGGTCACCACCCTATAAAAAAGAGAGAGTGCAGAGAAGGGTAACAAAGGGGAAGTGGAGGCTAAGACATATGAAGAACGTAATCAGAGTTGAAGAAGCTTCTTGGATGAGAAGCGAAATGTCTTCAAAGAAAAATCAGAAAGTCCAGTTGCTTCTTGAGAAAGCACCTTTGGGACGTATGAACAGTTGCAAGAATTGAGCATGGCTAGTCCAGTGAAGAGAAGGAACAGGGGAGACAGGATAGCAGTCTTCCAATATTTGAAGGGCTGCCACAGAGAGGAAGAAGGGGTCAAGTTATTTTCCAAAGCACCCGAATGCCAGACAAGGAATAATGGATGGAAACTGGTCAAGGAGACATTCAACCTGGAAATAAGAAGAAACTGTCTGACAGTGAGAACAAGCAACCCATGGGACAGAAGTTGCCTTCAGAAGTTGTGGGAGCTTCATCACTGGAAGCTTTCAAGAAGATCTGTCAGAAATAATACAGGGACTCCTCCTGATTGAGCAATGGGTTGGACTAGATGACCCTCAAGGTCCCTTCCAACTCTGTTATTCTGAGTCTGATTGTGATCGCTTGTAGAGTGAGATTAGACAAATCTTTGGGAGCTCATTTGGGCTTTTGGAGGCATGTTAGTAGTGTTCTTATAAAATGGTTGTGTTTAGGATGACTCGCCTTGTCACAAAATGGCTGCCACTGGGGAGGCACAACTAGCAACAAAATGGCTTCTGGTCATTCAGCATCTACGTACATGACATAAGCAACTGGTATTACTCTTCGCTACCTACAAATACTGTTTACTGCTATGGTCCTTTCTCAACAAAGAGAAAGATGCAAGGAGGCTTAAAAAGAGATGTAAATAGACATGCAGATTTGATCTTCTTTTCCTCTCTGCGGAATACCTGAAGAAGTCCTGACTGCATTCCAGAACAAGGGGGTTTCTCCTCTGGCCATTTATGAAAACCCAAGCCCTATTTTAACTAAGCGTCCTTTTGAAGAACCGAGCAAATGAATGGCTTCCCGGGATGCCAGAGGCAGCATCTGTTCAGCATCCAATCAATACCTGAATGGCTCTTGCATTCCCTTAAGATCTCGAGTGAATGCCTTCCGCTCCTTTCTTTCACTAGCTTAGATGTTGGGCCTCGCCTTTTGAGAGCTTCGTTTGAGGCGGATGTTACATTCCTTGCCTTTGTCCTTTGTCAAGCAAATCAAGATCTAAGCAAACTTGGAAGAAACCAGTTCAGGAGGAGGTTTTAGACTTTTGGTATGGGCGAGCGAGTATAGGGAGTGTTAATTAAGCTGTGGATCTTTGCCGGTTTTCTCAATCCAGGAACTGGATTAAACTACATATAAACTACATCCTGGACATAAATTGTTTCAACTTCTATCCTCAAAATGACGTTATATGGCAACTCCATTTGTGCAAGCGCAAGGTGCTTGTGCTTGCACACGTAGTCCCATTCACGCGAGTGGAGCTTCACATGTGAGCATAATCATTCTTCGCTCAAGCGCTGTTCACTCGCGCAAGTGGAGCTTCGCATATGAGTGCAAGCACCCTCTGCTGGCATGCAATGCTCCCTTCGCACAAGCAGAGGGCATGCATGTGCCACTCGCACACATGGAGCTGTGGGTGCGCACGCATGCACCTACCATTCACACGCCGAGCTGCCGAGCTGGAAAGGTTGAGGAGCACTCCTGTAGAAAAAGGGACTTACAATCGGTTCTCACACATCTCAACCATCACATCTCGAAGGTCGTGTGATCAAGATTTGGGAATTTGACAACCGGCAGTACAGCTTTGTTATGTTACCTATACTGCTCTAGTACTGACAACAAAGGTTAAAAAAAAAACCCCAGCCAAGTTGGTAGTAACCAAACCTCTGCCTCTTTCTACGTGACAATAACACATACACAAAGGAGCTGTTGGTTTAATCACACTTCATGATTGCCTTTTTAACCATTTTTCATCCCCTGCAGGTCTCAATGAGAACAAGACCTTGTTTTGTAAACTCAGAATAGCAACTGACTTTTGTTTTGTTTTGTTTTGTTTTTAAAAAAAGAATACATCAGCTAGTTCATTATCACCTTCATTTCTGATACTTTGTCAAGACCTGATAATTTAAAAAGCCAACTAAGACTGTGGTCAAGCTCTGGTGTAAGCTGGGTCTAGGTACATGCTATCAGTTATTAATTAATGCAGTGATACATATTCTGCCATGTATTTAGCTGGTAGGTAGACAGCATGTCCTCTCAGGAATAATCCTTCAGTGCGTAAACACAGAA
>JAOYMU010000002.1:46140407-46153004 GCA_025802295.1 Psammodynastes pulverulentus
CTATCTATCTATCTATCTATCTATCTATCTATCTATCTATCTATCTATCTATCTATCTATCTATCTATCTTCTAATCTATCACCTATCCACCTATCTATCCATCTACTTATTCACTTGCCTATCGATCTTTCTATCTACCTTTCTCTCTCTCTCTCTCTCTCTCTCTCTCTCTCTCTGTCATCTATGATTCAAATCTTCATATGAAATGTTATTGCTAAATTAATCACAATACAAAAGACACGTGAAAACATCAAGGAGGGTCACTTTTCAATTTAACGTAAAGGTTTAAAATTATAAAGAGCGAATGTTTGTTTACTCGGTCTTCTGAAGTCCTGAATGCAAGTTTAAAAAGACGAAGTCTAGCCCTGGAGTGCAGTACTTTTCTCATTAGAGGGTAGAGATTGCTGGAGAATTGTCCAAAAGTCTTCTCAAATGGGAAAAAGTTTTTTGCCCCACACAACTGAGAGTTTCTATGAAATTCTTTTAGTGTTTTTTTTTAACGGAAATGGGAAGATACTTAAAGACTTGTTTGTTATTTTTCTACTTGCCATTACTCCAAAGCATTACACTGACAATCTGCTCTTCCCAAAAAATAAGAGTTGCTAACCACTACTTCCCCACATTTAACCGAAGCATGGAAATTTAGTGTGGTTATAGTTTTCTGGAGAGATAGATATGACATTCATATTTGGCACCATGTCTACTTTTTTCCTTAAACCAACCATAAGAAATACCACAATCCTTTTAGGAGAATTGTAGCGAAATTTTCTTTTTTCTTTGAAACAAATGTCAAAAGGAGACTCTGTTTAATTAAGAAAACTCATTTTGTAAAAGGAGAGTTTTTTTCTGTACAGCACTATTAAAATAGCATCCTACTGAAGGCTTAAATATCAGTTCTGGCTGCCTAAGTTCATTGAATTCTGGCTTTTAAAAATAAGCAGCACAGTAAGCTCAAGACATTACCACATATTTATTCCCACTTTGCTCTGCTCTTGTGTGAAGAAAAGAATAAAGCAAAACCTCAAAGATAACTATAACTTCCCAGTTCATATGTGGGATCAGACTATGAAAAGACTATCAGTATACTGTAAGTCTCATCTTAAAAATGGTTGGATAAATTTCATCTTCCTTTGGGAGAATATTTAGTGAAATGGACATTCGTTTTAGTTACTTGCACAACAGGAGATTTCAAGAAATTTATCTTTTCTAGATTTTCCCATTTATTGATCGGTCTGTAGTTTCTGGTTCCATTATTTTTTCCACTTTTTGAAAACTGGAACCACAACAACTTTTTCAGTCCTCTGGCACTTCCCCCATACTCCGGGATCTTTGTAAGGATCACAAAATCACTAACAAAAGCTAAGGCTACAAGAATCAACTCTTCAGTTTGTGTCATTGTAACTTGAAGTTTTACTCCTAGTCTCATTCCTCTTAGCAGCCATCCCGAAATAGGAAAATCCTATTTATAGCAGCTGTTTCATGTCAACTTCCAAGATCAGGGTTACCAAACATGAGCTACAAACATCCAGGCAACTATAGATTCAGATTTCTCTGAAATGTTTGGCTGCCATTTCATAGTTGTATAGATTGCTGCATCCCAAATTTGGTACCAATATCCATTACAGAATCATTCCCTGGCTTTAAAAGATGGCTTGTTTCTGATATAACACATCTACACAATATACAGATGCATCCAAAAGTATTGGTATCCCTCCACTTCTTCTCTAATTTCCCAATTTGCTGTGAAATAATGTGAAACCGATTCAAGTGTACAGCATCTGCCTTTCTTTATTCCATAGTCCATAGAGCAGACACATTGCTTTTGATGTCTGACTTAACATATTCTTGTAAACAATAAAGCAAATGAAAATGTCATTCCTGTGCTATAAGACACATCAGGGAGTAATCTCAACAATTTGCTCTGTTGGAATTGAATGTTTTGTAATTAGTCATGCTTATGGTGGCAGTTAGTGCTTATTACACAGTCAGTAAATAACTACTTGTCTCTTCTGTAGGGTTTGGGTCTTCTGTGAGTGATAACTTTCCACTAATTGTAAAATCAGTAAAAAAAAAGATCACCTTAGTCCAATACTCTGTAAAGTACTGGAAAACCATTTCAACCATCCATGAAAGATGGTTGTCCAGCATCTTTTTAAATATTTCAAGAGCACACATTCCTTAAGTAGATTGTTCCACTATTGTACAGTTCTGGCTGTCAAGAGCTTTCTCCTTATGTTTAAGTCATCAGATACCAGTTATATGTTCTTTTCTGCAGGGTATCTTGATCCCAAATGCAAGAAACAGTGGGAGTTGGACTTTCTACATCAATTGCACAACCTTCTCTGCATTGTACATCTCTTCAGGTCAGGCCTTGTCAGCATTTCACTCCATACTGCTCAGAAAGAATCATAGATGATTGTATAGCCAGACTGGATTAATGTTAATTTATGTTTTAACTCTTCTTAACCCCCATTAATACTTGCTTAATCAAAAACATAAGATGTAAATTGAAGAAAATAAAATAAATAAGTTACTCCTTTTAAGTTACTATTGTTAAGTACACATAGCTTTTAAAAATTTATTGATGTTAAACTATTTCCCGGATGTACTGTTGGCATTATACATTTCAAACTTTAGGTCAGCCTTTCGTGATCAAGTCTACTGCAAACAGACTATTATGCATTAATTTTTGTACAAATATATTAGAAGAAAGAATTTGTCTAATACAATGCAAGAGATTATTATACTGTTGGAGATTTTCAGATGTAACAAATAGAAATTGAAAAACATTAAGGAACATCACAGTATAATTTTACGATGCTGATTCACAAAACAAAAACTTTTATTTGTAAATGTTAAATTTATGTTTTACCAAGAAAGAAATAAAGGGAGACTAGCATAGATCTATTTCAAGCTATTTAGCTCTCATCAGGTAGCCATACCCTTCTGGGATTCAAACCCAGACTATTAAACGCCCCATAATTGGGTAGACCAGGTTGCCCTGCTAGACTGGTCCCAGGGGGAAAAAAACACTTTACTTATGTTTCTGTTTTCAGACACCGAGACTTAAAGACAACCTCCAACTTTCCTTCAGTCTTATTTTTAGGCAGATGTTAACTCCAGTCTAATACTAGCTGACTGGTTTTATTTGAAACATGGTGTGGTAATTGTCTAGACCTTACATGCTATCATATTTATTTTAGCTAGTCTGGGCAGGCATTTTTTAAATCTTCCTCAAGACTAAGGACTTAAATAGGAGTGTTTCCTATTTAAAGCAGTGCAGTGTGCTGAGCTAACATTCCAGTGCGCCAGAATTACATCAGTATCCATTTCACAAAAGAACAAGTGGTAAAGCCAGACTGGAAAAAAACATAGGTAACTATTTATAGAGGGCCTTTTTTTTAATCACAATCTTGCACAGAATTATATATGCTTAACGGCTATTATTTTAATTCCACTGAAGTCTGCAAAAATTGGGCATGTCATCATACCTTTTCAGTTCTTCTCTAATAATGCACTCACGTCTTTGTAAGACATAAACAAGAAGAAATACTATTTACCCTTCTGCAGGCAAGACGTGCTCTATAGTTCGAGAAAGTATATACATTTTTGGGAAGCGAGAATGCCATTAAAAACAGTCCAGAGTCAAGCTCTTACAAATAGCTATACATACTTTAGAAACTGTGGAATGGAAGATGTCTATGTATACAGAACATATTGGCCAGTGATTGTGGGAATAACAAATATGCATCCTGTCTCTACTTCCAGAGGCATGTTATAATATGTAATACTTAAATATTCCTCTTTAAAAACTGTAAGAAAATTCAACTTTCTTGAGAGGCAGATAGTTTTGGAAGGATATATAAACTGAAATAGCAATCAATTAACCATGCCAGGTATGCAAATTGCCAAACTTTGGAAGGCCACACACATTCCAGCAGTGAAAAAAAAAATACAAGATGGTGTAATTTACATGAATTTTATTCTTTTCCTTTATGATATTTGCTTATTTCTGCCTCTCTGTTGTCTGGAACATTTCAAATTTTAAAAGATAGTTTGAAACTGGAGTATTTGCAGGGAGATTTTAGAAAATCAAGATAGTAGTCATTACTATGCAACTGACAATTCATTCCTTCTTTACATGCAGTGTGTATATATAAAAAGAGGCAGTTCTTTTATTACACAATTAAAACTACCCTCTTGATTTCTTTTAAAGCTTCCCCCAACATCGGCTTGTGAACATCTCTGGCTTGAGGAATGACACAGTTTAATTTAAGAAGTAAATGTTTATCAATATCACAATTTTAAGAAGAAGGAACCTCTGCATTGGGGCCATATCCAGATCCCAAGAACACAGAACTGAGGAAGTTCTCCAAGCCATTATCCTTCTTTAAGAGTATACTTAAACATACTAGTACATGTATATAGATGAGATGTATAGAAGATGTATACATGTTTAGAAGACTATACATGAACATGGTATGAATAAACTATCATTCATAAAATAGCATAAGGTTACAGGTGATTCTCAACTTACAATCATTTATTAAGCAATCGTTTGAAGTTATAATAGCACTGAAAAAAGATTTGACTGGTCGTCATAACCATCATATTTCCCCACAGTCATATAATTAAAATTTGGGGTGCTGGGTACCTGGTATGTATTTACCTGGGGTCATGTAATCACCATTTGTGACCTTCCCAGGTGACTTCTGACAAGCAAAATCAGTGGGGGAAACTGGAAATGATTCACTAAACAACTTCCTTGCATCGCAATGGAAAATCTGGTTCCAATTGTGATCGTAAGTTGCAAACTAGCTATATTGTGAACTGAATGGTGTGATCATTTTAACAATCCAGGGTCAAAACCATTCATGATTTAACACTTTGAATGAACTAAGCCCCAGAAATGCTAACTAGGAAGCAGCTGTACAAACATACAACAGCCAGCCATTAACAATAGTCCCAAGCTTCTAAAAATAAACCTACATGTTGGTACACACATAACCGGTTATTATTTTAGTTTGACCCCAAACTGGAAAAAAGAATCAAATTCATTGTAACCCAAGTTTTCTCAATGGTAGATGGCATTCCTCTCCCACTGTGTATAGCAGAATACACCCTTGGTTTTTGTGCTGTCATCCAGAACAGCCGCTTGTGCTTAAAACATTCCTGCTGCCTTCTCTCCCTGCTCCACAATCCTCATTATCCTCAACTTATTAATGTGAACAAAAGAGACAAAGAGCAATAACCAACCCAAAAGGAAACACAGAAGACTGTGCAATACTCATTATTCACCACCTGATGACTGCAACATTCTTTGATAATTTGCAAACGAAAGACATTTGTATGACTTTTCATCAACAGAAAGTCAAAGACAGAATTCCTGAATTGGAGCACAAGTCACTGGATAATCTCAAATGGTGTGTGTTGGTGAGAGAATCAAAGTTTCATCCACTCCCAAAAAGAAATGTAACAATAAATATAAATGTGTATGTCTTTTCCCTACCATAATCACATTGAAGCATAGTTGGAAAAGTGACACCATCCCCCCAACACCTCCTTTCCCAGAATTTTAGCCTCCTATTTGTCTGAACAGAAGATTCAACAGAGCTTGGATGAGACTTTACCTAATGTATTAAGATTAAATATTAACAGATTATCTCATGAATGCCTGCTCAATAAACTGCTCTGTGATCCATGATCTGTTTCTCTCTTGACTGACCACTATGGTGCAATGGCCCTGTGCGCTTATTTTGGTATGAAAATACCACTGTTGGCTCCAAAAATAGCAACTTTCCAAAGTTTCCTGTAACTAGGGGGGGAAAAAAATCAGGAGAAAAGACTGGTATTTTTCCAGATTGCCAAGAACAAATTGGTAGAAGCAAGCTGACACGTTGAATTTTAACCTTGTATGGGGACAGGATGTTCGTACTCAGCAACTGCTCTCCAAATACGTTCAACAAACATGCCAAGCTACCAGAGTGGTCCATCTGCCACTTTGTCGGTTTCTAGCCAAAATATCTGTTTTATCACTTGGGGCACAGTAGTTGGCTTGTACAGATCTGCCTATTTTCAGTAATACTGTCGTGTTTCAACCTGGGGTGTTGAATACAGTAAATATTCTACTCTTGTATATCGTACACACCTATATAAAATATATAATTATGATTTATTAATAATACCTTGCACACATTCTTAGACATATGGTTGAACAAAGAGCAACTGCTCAAAGAATTGGGCATATATCTTCTATGCTCCCAGATATAATTTCAGCATCTTTTCTCATGGCCCCATCAGAGTCTGGTTTGGAGGAGGAGTTGGAAATGGGATCATCCAACAGGCATGGTACATCACCCTTGGCATGTTGGAGAGGCCAGTAGCTGAGGACAATGCTGTCCCAGGCCCCTCAGGCATTGGGGGAGGTGGTCGACCAGACGTGCCTGCACAGACAGCCATGGGGAGTTAGTCTTTGCCAGGAACAATGGTTTCTTTTGGCTTACACTATCCCAGCTTTGACTCGGGCCTTTTGCCTTGCTTTGCTTTGAAAGCTGTTTTTTGCCTTTTGCTTTGACTAGCCTTGAGGACTGCTTTCTGCCTTTTGTCTTGGACCTTGCCCTTATCTAATGGACTGCTTTGGTCCCTTTGCTTTGCCTTTAGAACCGCCTCTTGTCTTGTCTTTGCTCTGTCTTTGCCCCGAGGACTGCCATTTGTCGTGTGCCTGGACTCTGCTTTGTGGACTCGCTTAGCCGGATGGACTAGACTTGGAAATCTGGACCTTGCCCTGTGAGCATGCTCCTACTCTGTAGATTTTACTTGTGTCCCTTTTATGATAACATCAACTCTCCAAAAGAATTCATCCAAAAACTTTAAGATGTTGATGATCTCATCTTGGAAATTGACTGCAATAGCATACAAAATTATTTTACCATACTTGTCTTAATTAGGAGCTCGTCTAAGAAAGCCAAAATGTCTTAACATGATTATCTCATGGAATTCTAGTAATTTTAAAATTATGTTTATTTAATTCTAAGGTCTTGCAGATGTGACATAGGAATGTTGCACGTGCCCTGTTGCCAATCAGGTTGTCAGAACTAAATCAGAAAATATCATTCATATAAAGAATATATGTATATGGATGGTTACATAAAAGAAATTAAAAACTCATGCATTAACTTTTTAACTGGATTGCAATAGAAAATGATGTAATAATTTTCAGATCTATTAGTAAGGAAATTGAGATTCTGTATGTAATGTTTTTGGTAAAACAGCTCTATGCCATATATATATAAAGACTAAAAATTACTATATTACTAATATGGTTCTAATAATTAATGTTTTAACAATATTAATTACTGTATGTTATGACCTCCAAAAATGCATTTCCAATATTCATCTCCAACACAATTGATTTTCACAGTACTGAATGGAAATTCCAATATCCCAATTCCAACATTCCAATGTAATTATGCTTTTAGATTCCACTTCTCAACACTGCATTATGGAACATTAATTCTCACAAATGCATTAGAGATGAACAATCTTTCATTATATTAGCATGTCATTAGCCAACAAGCAAAACTGATCACTAGAACCCTATTTTTTTTCTAGGAGACTTGGCTTAAATACTTCAGGAAATCTGGATGAAATCTCATTTCAACATGCCTTTTTAAATGGCTAAATATCTGATAATTCACAATTATAAAACATGTATCTATTTCATTAATTTGAATTTGTAATCTCATAAATTCTAAAGTAATGATGCAATAATCTATTCTACATCTAAATATATATGCGTGTTTATTCAGATAGCTGATTCAATTTAACAAGCCTTATTTTCAGGCAGCTATGTATAATGGATCCGAGCCTCCAAATATTTGGAGCAACTTCCAATAACCCTTGCTTTTAAACACGCGAGCCAGGATAGAGGAAAATTGGAGATTGACAACATCTGAAGAGGAATATGTTATTAATCACTAATGCAAAATATTATAGAAATGTTAGTAACTCACAACTTGATCACTCAGTTGGTTTATTGCAATAGATTCTACTTGGGCCTGCCTTTGGAGATTACCTGGAAGCTGCAGCTGGTACAAAATATGACAGATTATTACTAGATTAATCCCTGCAGGGTAAAATAACACCCATATTGAAGTTGCTTCATTCGTTTCTTGTACAGTTCCAGGACCAAATCAATGGATTGCAACTTTTAAAGCCTTACAGTATATAGTGCAGCACTGGGCAATATCAGGAATAGTCTTGTCAAACTTGGATTGCTGGTCTGGTTTAATCATGTAGAGAAGGTCTATAGGAGATGCATACAATGTAGACAATATATGACATACTCTTTTCATCGAAATCTCCAAAAGTATGTGTCAACTCCCCCTTGTCAACTGTCCAAAACAGGAGTCCCCAAACTTGGCAACTTTAAGTCTTGTGGACTGCAATTCCCAGAATTCTCCAGCCAACATAGCCAAAACAATCAATTTATTTCAATGAGCAAACCCTAGCTGGGTAAAAACATTTCCTTCTGTTTTTGATTGGGGTATTATTGTTAAGGTTTTCTTTTTCTTTCTTTTTATTCCTTTTTGTTATGATATGGTACCCATAATTTCTTGCAATTGGGGCAGGTTATAAATACTATCAAAAAATAAAATTGTAAATTTTAATTATAGGCCACTCTATGTAATGAAGTTGGTCAGCCTCCTAGGTAGGTAGGTAGGTAGGTAGGGAGAGAGAGAGAGAGAGAGAGAGAGAGAGAGAGAGAGAGAGATAACAAAATTTAAGATTAACCATAAAGCTACTCAACAGCTAGTTGCTAAACTTCCATATCTAATGCCTGTCCAGGATCATCCTAATAATAAAATAAAAGAGGAAAGGATTGTTATTAACTTCCCCTAACCTCTGAAGAAATTCAAAAGCCCCTACTTTTTGCACATCTGACTTCAGCTTTGGCTTTGGCACATCTGGTTTCAGAGAAACAAGATTCCTTTAAAACAATCTAACACTAATCCAAATGCTACTTCTCTTCAATATTTGGAAGGTAGTCTCTAGGGCACTTATACAGACTGGATTCAGAAAACATGATAAACCCAGGTCTGGTTTTAATTGTACTTGTTGAATGAATTTACCAACCTAGCAGTTTAAATGCACACATTTAAATTTTCTGCAAAATTTAGCTTATACATTTTTTTATGCTAGATAAATGCAAGTAGATAAATAGATACCGTTTTGTGGGACGATAACAGTGCTCCATGATGTCATGTTGCCCACATGACCATGGAAATGTCTTTGGACAGCACTGGCTCAATGGCCTTGAAATGGAGATGAGTACAGCCCCCCCATAGTCAGCAATGATTAGCGAAATAAAATCCATAGGGCCTCCTTTACCTTTTTATTGAATGAATTACAACTGGGTGGATTTCCACAAAATACCAAAACATAACTCATTATTCACAAACCACAATAGCAAGGATCAGATAAATTTAAAAATAAAGTTAAATTTAACAGAATGGATGACATGAGAAGCAAACTGATCTGTTTCCCACATTATTTGACTGTTGATTTTGGCCAAATAAAAATTTATATATTCAATTTCTTCTGACAATCCTCTTAAACATTTTTCTGCACAATTTAGCTTATACATTTTTTTATGGTAGGTTAGTTCCAAGATCACTAAGTTTTGTGTTCCTGAGAAATGTATATTATCCAGAAAGTACAGGGAGAGCAGGAGGGGGAGAGAAAAGACGAGCGAGAGAGAAATCGACTTAAAACAGTTCATTTAGTGACTGTTCAAAGTTATAATGGCTCTGCAAAAAGTGACTTATGATTAGCCATCCCTATGGTCACATGATCAAAATTCAGATGCTTGGCAACTGGTTCATATTTATGATGGCTGCAGTGTCCCAGGGTCATGTGACCAGCTTTTGGGACCTTCCAACAATTAAAGTCAATGGGGAATCCAGATTCACTTAACAACTGTGTTACTAACGTAACAAATAGCAATAGCACTTAGACTTACCAGTATATACTGCTTTATAGTGCTTTACAGCCCTCCCTAAGCAGTTTTACAGAGCCAGCATATTACCCCCAACAATCTGGGCCCTTATTTTGCTCACTTTGGAAGGATGGAAGGCTGAGTCAACCTTGAGCCTGATGGGATTTGAACTGCCAAATTGCAGGTAGCTGATAGTCAGCAGAAGTGGCCTGCAGTATAGCACTCTAACCACTGTGCCATAAAAGTTGTAAAATGGGGCAAACTCACTTAATACATGTTTCACTTAACAACATAAATGTTGGGCATAATTAAATAAATAACATAAATAACTCGAGAACTACCTGTACACTGGTAATGGTATCTACTTGGATAATGAAATGCTTGTGAGCAAACAACCAAGCTCAGAGAGCACCAAAGACTGCAATGTATAGGTGTATATTTCATAAGAAGAGAATATTCAGCAACAATGATGTTGTCTTCTGTCAATTAAGCATTTTGGCATCATCTAATTCTAATTATAACAATTCTTCAGCAGATGGCAGCACCTAGTCTGTCTTGGCAGATCAGAAAAAGTATGCTTTTTCAACACTGCTTGGTGCTACATGGCACTTGAGTAGGAGATAACTTAGCAATTTTAGAACTGTTGGCTAGCTAGACTATAAAGTAAAAATAAGAAAGCAGTTGCAAATTAGGTGTCCAGAATACTGCATGAATACAGTCTCAAGAAGTCAAGCTCAACTTGACAGCATCTTTTATCTATTAAAGAAACTACATTAGCTAATTAGTGCTAATCAATAGCAATTCTTACACAATAGAGATAATTTAAGGACTTGTCTATTGTAAAATATGACAGTTATCAAGATGATTCTAAAAGAGAATCTAGATGTTACTGATTCCATTGTCATTTTCAAGTGGAACTAAGACCAAGCTGAACACTTCAAAAGACTGACCTGACCTCTGAATTATGTCTATCAAAGGCTATGAGATACAGTTGCTACATGGAATTTCACCACACCCTCAACTCTACTATTGTAAAAGTAACAAATTAGAACTTGACAGAAAATACTAATTTGTAACCAAGCCAACAAAAAGCTGCTTGGGCTTCTTGTTGTTGTTGTTGCTGCTGTTAATTTCAACACTGGTGTCCGCAACCTCACAAGAATGACACACCTGCCAAGACCCCAAAACCTCAAAGGAGTAAGTTCTCATAGCACACTAAGTCATTTGGCTTTGGGTTAACCAACTGAGGCCAGTCAGCAAACTATGGTGAAGCCCCTGCATGGTGCAATGGGAACCCAGCCCAAGTCACCAGGTGGGAAGCAGGTGGAGCTTCTGAAGGAGCTCTCCAAGGTAGGAAGAATCAAATAACCTTTACCTTGCAATTGTGCTGAGAGGGACTCTTGGTGCTGTTGGTACTTGAGGGACACAGCTTCAGCCTTCCTCAGCTGGTTCTGCAACTCGTAGTACAGCATCGCCCCATAGATGAAGCCAAACACCACAGTGAGGAGCAAGAGAGACTGCAGGATCCGCTTCTGTTTTCGGGAACACATCCCGTTTCCCATAGTCCCTACCTTGGAGGTGGGAATCCAAGTCGATGTCCACCTAGGACTCCAGCAGCATCAGGCCACCACATGAACCAGGGAAGAGACCCTCAAGGACTACGAGGAGGTTCTGGCACGGCTGCTGCCATAGGCCCTGGTGCAAACTTACAACCAGCTTATCACAATCCCTGCCCGGAATTCAAGGTCATAGCAAGCCAGCTTTGCAAGAAATGCAGGTTCCCAGGAGACCGAGATCAGGTGAAGGGAGGGTCGGTTCAACCGAGCAACCGTCCCCAGCACGGCTCGGAGATGCAAGTTCAGAAGAAACGAGACATCGCCAAGCAGGCTCGTCCTTGCTTCACCAATTTCTCTGCCGGATTTCAAGGTGAACCATAAGCCAGGGTTGCTGCAGGGGATTGTTTCTCCCCCCCTCGGAGATTGGAGGGGCTTTTCTGCCCAGCGCCCTCTCGCTTCGGCAGGGATGGATGGAAGGCGAGAGAGTGTCTCTTCCACCAAAGCAAGGAGGTTCTTCAAATAGCGCCTTTTCCCGTTAAAGTTACTTTTGTGTGTGTGTGTTGTTGTTGTTGTTGCTGCTGTTGCCAAACTGCCCCAAAGGAAGCTTTTCTTCTCCGGTTCTCCGCCTTCGCTTTTTTATTTTTGGGCGGGGGAGGACACCATTCAAACCCCGCACTTACGTGTCACCTCCGCTGCCGGGCTGCTTCTTTTTTTTTTCCCCCTTCGTCTTCTAGCGGGATCCCTGAAGGAAGTCCCGCTCCGGCCGCCCCGTCATTGGGCACAGCCTCTGGATACTCCCCTCCTCTCGGAGAAGGCAGCGCGCGCGCGCATTGGGCGTTCGGCGCGTCTGTCTGGACTACCACCATTCCGCCCCCTCTCCTCCTCCTCCTCACCCTCCCACCCGGCTTTGGGAGAGGAGGGAAAAAGAGAGAGATGGAGAAGTGGGTGGGGCTGCTAAGTGGGGAGGGCGGAGCCGTCGCCTGCCAGGGCCGGAGGATAATGTGCACTGGCGGAGGGGAGCGAGCGCGCGTGTGTTCTGGTTC
>JAOYMU010000002.1:46222828-46233818 GCA_025802295.1 Psammodynastes pulverulentus
ACCCAGCAACTGGGCAGAGAACCAGTTGCTAAAATTTTTGAAGCCCACCCCTGGGGAAAAAAACAGTACATTTAAAGCTGATTCAAATTGTTTGAGGTGTGGGGTTTTGGGGATTGTTTTGGATTAGATGGAAGGATTAGATTCTGTAGTTGTTTTTAGATGGAATAATAGTATGTTTTATTTATTTGGAACATTTACAGTATATGCACTTACATAGAGGTACCAAGTCCTTTTAACAACTAGTCCAAACTACAAGAAATAGTATTAAAATCTGGAATTAAGTTGATTGTTTTATCCCTCTGGTTTTTCTGGAATGCATTTCTATACATTGCCAAATCGTCTTAGAAATTCAATTTGAAGAGGAGGAATAGGTAGTTTTAATATTACAGTGACTTTAGACATTCAATCATGCATTGCTTAACAGTGACTTTGTGCTTTAGAACATGCAACTCAATTGATTTCACTCCTTTAAAAAAAAGCCATCCACAATAATTTGGTTGAGTTTGGCGGATATTGAGAAAGAAAGAAAGAAAGAAAGAAGGGGAGGGAGGGAGGGAGGGGGAAAGAGAGAGGAAGAAAGAATGAAGGAAGGAAGGAAACATGACCTTGTAGAAATCCATATCTAATTTATTTATAAAATTATTAATCTCCAAGTTGATTTAAATTTTAAAACAATTTTAAATCTTTCAAGTGTAATGCATAGATGCCTTCATAATCATCAAATTATACCCTTATATGTTAAACAGTATTATGCCAAATACAAAAAAGAAATTAGAAATAGTAAGCAAAAAGAAATTGAAGGCATGAGATAAGAAAAAGAAATATGACTAAAATAGTTTATAGTAGCATCTTTATCTTTTTTTATATTTTTCTACCTTAGCAAGTGATCCTTGTTTCAACCATATCCATACTTTTCTTCATATGTTACCTTTTATTCCTTAAATTTCTCATTTCTCATCAGGTCTATCCAACCATGACTTTCTCAATTTTCCTTTTTCTTTCAACCCACTCACTCTTTCTTCATATATTTATTTTGTAATTCAAGTTTCATTCAATCAGCCCTTTGGTACCAAACCACTTCAAAGCACTTTCATATGGTCAGTCACTTTTGTATTAAATCTATATTCCCTCTTTACCCATTCATTCTGCAGCCTCTGTCTCCTTGTTTTACCACAGACACTTAAGTACCCCATTCCTGTTAAATTCAAGATACCGGTGGTGTACTCAATTCCATATAACAAAGTGCCCAGAAATACATTCTCGCCCATAGTTATTTTTCTGTCTTTCAATTAACTTTCTCGCAAGTCCCCTACCATTCACTGCTTTTCTGCTAATATTTGCACATTTTGAATTTTTTCTCTTCATTTTCCTATCTTTAGTAAACATTCTATCAGATTCCCAAGATAATCTGTTTGCCTTGGATTTTTTTTTATCACCGATGTAGAACGTGCAATTGTTCTCTCTTTTTTCCCTGTCAAATACAACTATTTTAGTCTTTGATAATGTTATTTTTAAAAGGCACGCTCCTCTGGCATCATATAATCTGAAACAATTGCTCCAGATCATTTGGATTGACAATAAAGACTTTAGCATCATTCCCATTTCTAATTTTCCATGTTCATCCCAGATTCTAGATCACCAAATTCTTAGTAGCCTTGGTCTCTGACTGTTGCTATGTACAGTAATACCAGGTCAGTCTGTAATACAACCTCCATTATCCATGTACTTATCATTGATGAAAAAGATAATCTGGCATGTTTGGTTGGAGAAATATGCCCTCTATTTTTTAATTTTGGCACTAACTGCAACTCCAGGCGTGATTTGAATAGCTATTTTATTTGGAGGACTGTTATACTGTCAAGAATCAGTGTGTCATTGATGAGTGGATGTAATATGATTTTTGCAGAGTTAGATGCTAGAGAATGATTGAGTAACAATAGTTCCCTGGAATGTTGTATCCCTATTGAGCTGCTTGATGGTTTTAATGGGGCAGATGAAATATAATCCAAAAGGTGAGGGACATTAAGATCCATCCCTCATCACCTTCTAGTTAATTTGGAGCTTTCTCTTACTGTTCTCCCTTCAAGAAGGCCTTTTAGATTGAGTCACCCCAATAGATCCGCTTGGTTTCCAGATTCCAGTTGGGAGCTTCCAGAATCTTTGATGGACAGTTCATCCAAGGCCTTGGTTGTTTCTTGAAATAAGAGAGCATTGGTGGCCTTGGATAATATTGTACCTGCTGTTAGTCTGAATGAGAATGGAAAGTAAATGTGTGTAGTTAGGTATCATCTATGAATCTGTGATTTTCTGGATCTTCAGCTCTATAATTATGGAGTATAAATTATCAGGTTCAGATGACTGATAGTACTGTTTTTCCTAGATCTGGATTCATAATTTGTGTTAAGCTTAAACCATGCTTACAGTACTAAGGTCAGATTTCATTCTAAGCCACTAACAAGCAAATCACATTATAACAAAGTACAAGTATGAATCTAATCATTATATGTCATGTTACAGTGACTTTCCATCTTGCTTTTCTCCACATTGTTAATAAGAATAAAGATCTCAACACCTTTGAACTCTCCTGTTTATTCTTTAGTCTGATTTGACAGGGAAAAAAGACAGTCGCAAAGCTTTTCTTAAGAGTGAAGGTTTTCGGTTTAATTGGCAGTGATGCTTGTGACAGGCCACTGAAATTCAGATGACAAGTCAACCATCCCAAACCCTGTGAAATGACATGCCAAATTCTCTCCATCTGTCACCAGATAGTATCCTTTGCCTGTGTCAGAAGGAATGCAATTACTTCAGAAGTCTTGTGATGACTGGGATTGCAAAACCCAGAGGGTTTGCCATTTATTATGGTTCAGAAGCTCAGATAATAATTGACAGTAAGTTTCCAACGTCACTCTTCTTCTTGATTGAATGGAGCCATTTTTATCTTTAATTTCCAAAATACAAGCCGTGAAGCCTAGATCACAAAATAAATAAAATAAAATAAAATCGAAGAATACAATCTTTGTCTCTCAGTTTACATGAGTATGACTTTGTCTGCACATGGATGTGAGCGAACTGGACTTTGTGTTCCTCCACCTCTGTTGGATTCAGTCTCAGTTAAAAGGCCTGCCTTGTCTTTCTAGAAAGCAATAGATTTTTTCCCCTCTAAGTTGCTGGCCATATGAATACTTCTAGTTGGGAAGTTTTTTCTTACTGTGTTATCCTAAATCTTGTGTTGCAAATCTTGCATACATTTTTTTACTATGGAAAAGCTGAGTGGTAAACATTTTGCAGCGTAATTCAGAATGGATTTGAATAAATGAAGAATGGATTTCTTTATTTATTTCCATGAAGGGGGAGTGGGAGGTTTGGATGTTTATTTTAAGAACACTAGTAAGTTGTTAAAGTAACTTTGATTTTTAGTATAAAATCTAAAACTAGAAAAGCTTTTATGCAAGTCTTAAGTAATAGCTAAGTAACAAAGACATAATATTGTTCTCTTTTCTTGAAGAATGGGAAGAAGATAGGCAAAGAACTCTTTTGTGGCACTTTTAAAAGGTCATGAAAAAGTATGAAATTCAATGAAATGTAACATTAGCTGTCTTCATCCAGTTACATCAGCCCAGTCCACCCAGTGAGGCAGAGAGAGTATGTTGTGAACTCCATCAACCAAAGAATTCTCTGAGCTTAGTTGCTTTTATGCAGACATTTCATTACCCAAACTAGGTAACATCATCATCACCAGAATTCGGACTGATGGGTCCAGGAAGAGAGTCTTCGCTGCCATTGCCCTCACCCTGTGAAACATTCACTTGCAGCACAAGTGAGATGGGCCCTCGCTCTCTTAGCTTCCATAAAAGAACGGTTGCTGGAACTGGGTATGTGTGGATTGATGAAAAGAAAGACTAGGGGGTGATATGATAGCAGTGTTCCAATATCTCAGGGGCTGCCACAAAGAAGAGAGAGTCAAGCTATTCTCCAAAGCACCTAAGGGCAAGACAAAAAATAGTGGATGGAAAGTAATCAAAATGAGAAGCAACCTAGAACTAAGGAGAAATTTCCTGACAGTTAGAACAATTAATCAGTGGAACAACTTGCCTCCAGAAATTGTAAATGCTGGAAGCTTTTAAGAAGAAATTGGATAACCATTTGTCTGAAATGGTATAGGGTTTCCTGCCTAAGCAGGGGGTTCCAGCTCTGTTACTCTAACTGAAATTCTAACATAAATGTGTAAAAACATGGCTCTGCACCCTTGTTTGGGGTGATGAGCACATACCTGTGAGGCTGGTTGTTGACCTGAAAGTTCTCCTCCTGCTTTTTAATCAACTTTTTAATATCCCTTGCCACTTTTAAATTTTACATATTGTTTTTAAGCCTTTAATGTTTTATTGTACAGTATCCAGAGTCCCGCTGTGATGGAGATGAGTGGTTCCTAAATATGACAACTAGTAATATTAATAACTTTAAGAATGGCCAATATCCTAAAAGATTTTATATAATTTCAACGTAGCACATGTTCTGAATTTTCTACAGAGCTCTGAAATTTTTTACTAAATAATTTAATTCTCGCAAAATCTTTACCATTTTGTTGTTTAATAGTTAAACATTTTCAAGATTTTGGGAGAATTACATTACATGGTGCCTCACCACTGTGCCCTTTTTGTCTGAATAAAATAGTTGACTCTAGATGTACTTCCTTGATTCTCAGATACTGCTTAGTGACTTTCTTACCTTCTTCAAAATAGATTGTAAAACTATCATACATTCGTTTAATAGATGCTAGTTTAATCGAATGGAGTATCAGGCAGTGCACGATCCGAATCTCAGTCCTTTTGCTCTGCTTACTTGATTATCGTGATCTCCATCTCACCATGCATCAATTTGCTTTAAATAGCCCAGATGACATTTGAAAGGGCATCCTAATTGACTCTCTAAACCTTTTGAGGTTTTCGCATCTCCTGGTCCCATCTCTAGGTTGACTGTGAGTCTGATATCCAATATGTGTATAAGGTCCTATGCGGTTCATCAAATAAATCAGTTATTAAGCAGAAGAGAAAGCTGTTTTATGTAGATATTTTTTTGGCCCTAGAAGGATAAAAGCAGTAGCTTCTCTTGAAAGAGACTTGAAAATACACATATGGATTTTATCCAATCTATGTTTCCCTTAAGGTTTAGAGAGGTCTGGATTATATCTGCTTTATTAAATTGTAACTATTAAACAAAACAGAAGGTTCCTCTCCAGAGTCTTAAGATCCTTTTCATTAGAAAAGCAGGAAACCTGGTTAATGAGAAGCAGGAGTTTGGCAAGAACTTCCCTTCTGCTCGATAACTTAAGACATTTGATTTTATGGGCCCTGTGTTGATTTAGGATTTTAAACCTCAAGGAAGCAGAAATTAAATGCTTCATAAAGAGGCGGACTTTGTGGTGCTTTTAATGTTTTGCTAGTAACTTATTCTTTATGGCAAAAATTTGAGGCTATACCAGAGGTGGTGTTCAGCAGGTTCTGTCCAGTTCTGGAAAATTGGTGGCGGAAACTTTGAGTAGTTCAGAGAACCGGTGGTAACCTTCCCCCAGGAGTGGGGAGGGAATGGAGATTTTACAATATCCTTTCCCTGTCACGCCCACCAAGGCACACCACGCCCACCAAGGCACACCACACCCACCAAGGCACACCACACCCACCAAGCCACACCACGCCACCAAGCCACGCCACGCCACCAAGCCACGCACACCACTGGGCTACAGCAGTATATTTTAAACTAAGTGGTTGTTGTTGGTGTGATGAAACTGTGTCATATCAAGTCCTGTGAGATGGCAAGAGGCTGGAGCTGCGCTAGAGAAGAAAATTTTGAGGTTTACTGGAGTGGGGGGGGGGGAATGTCCCTCCAAAAGAAGATTAGTATTACCAGAAATATTGTTGCCTGCTGCTACTGATAACACTATCTGAGAGTAATCTGCCTGTTCTTGCAAAGTGATAGATACGTCCAGTGTGGTTGTCAGATGTATTACATAAATGGCACATCCAAAATAGGGCTCCAAATCCAGTTGCAATTATGTGTAAATATGGAGTAGCAGGCAGGTCACCTGAATAGGGAGGCAAAATACCTTCTAATGTCATTTTTTTTAAATAAAGGGGTCCCTCTAAAGCAGTTAGGTTCAAGGGCATTGTACTACTTCAAAAAGAGGGTCATGAGATTGGAGCAAATGTTTCAGCAAGGTTTTTAAAAAAAAACATGAGAAAAATGTATTTTATTGGTGATTATTTTAAATGTCAGCAAGTTCCTGTTTGAAGACAACTCCCGTCAATGGTAATTAATGTCTCCATATTAGTTATTGTTGATTTGGATTAGGAAGATCCACAATGCAATCTGACAGAAAGCAAAGGAGTCTCTCTATGATACAAGCAAAGCCAGATTTACCAGTTTATGAAGCATTCCTGCTCTGATTTTTCAATTATTTTGGAGGGTTGTTGATGTCATCCATTCTCCTCCCCTCCTGCCTGCACCAAAATTGTTTGTTAATCCTTTTCTGCAAGGAAGGAAACTTGAACTCTCCATGAAGGTCTGAAACAGCAAGTAAGAGGCTTATTCATCAACCTTTGTACTGCTTATCTTGGTAAAAAAACAAAAGTGCTGCAGATCTTTTAAAGTTTCTTATTTGTGAGGAAAGTGTCTGTTTTTGTACTAAAATTTGGTCTGCTTGGAATGTGCCTTTTCTAATGTTCTAATGAAGATTAAATAAAGCAACCACAGTTATTTCCAAAGTCCCTATCATGTGAAGGGCATTTTGCATGTATCCCTCTGTTTATATATCACTAGACAATCCATTCCCCTTGAGTCGTTGTTTCAAAGATATTTCCTTACCTAAATAGAGAAACAGAATGTCCATGCTCACTTTGAGTGAAAAAGACCTTCCCCCTTTTCCTCCTGGTAGAGCAGAGCAATTATCTAAACAACCTATCTCTTCCTGCTTTTCTCCCTAGCACAAAATTTGCCAAAAAAGTGTTAACTGCAAATTAACGAGCTTGGGAACTGACTCACATTTATGACCATTGTAGTGTCCCTCTTGCGACCTCCTGACAAGCCAAGTCAATGGGAAAACCAGATTCCCTTAATAACTGTGTTACTAATTTAACAACTGCAGTGATTCACTTAACAACTGTGGCAAGAAAGGTCGTAACATGGAGCAAAATTCACTTAACAAATATTTCACTTGTTTGTTTGTTTGTTTGTTTGTTTTGTCAAGCATACATACATTGGATATACATGTAAGTATAAACATAACCATGAACACATAAAATGGCTACAAATAAGAGAAAAAGAAACTAGGACAGGGGACGGGAGGCACGTTTGTGCACTTAGTAACAAAAATTTGGGGGCTCCATTGTGGTCGTAAGTCGACAACTACCTGTGCTATTTCTGACAAATGGCTGTCCCGTCTCCTCTTAGGAGCCTCTTGTGGGAAACTGCTTCTCTTTTCTAAGCAAACTGACTCTGAAGAGAGAGAGAGCAAGCATATATTATCCCAATCTAATTCTGTTTACTTATTTTACATAATACCGTGTTGGCAGTGAATGCTCACTTCAAATGAAAAAAGCCTCCTAGCAGTCTGCTTTGAACTACTGCTCCGCCATAATGGAAAACAAGATTAGGTGTTTGCTCTCCAAGCTGTCAAAGGTTTTGGCCAGGATGAAATGTCTCCTTTTTAAAAAAAAAAAAAAAAGAGAGAGAGAGAGATTTTCTATTATTTGTTTAAACTCTGAATGTCTTAATTTTTCTCTTCATTTGCATCTGTGGCCGCTCTTGGGAAGAATAGTAAAAACCCACCTTATAACAAGGGATAATAATTTTGTAGAAGAAACATGAATTGAATTGTTAGCGAATTCTCTCCGTCATACCAGAGAATTATATGCCCCTAATTTTTCTGATTTCTAATATCATTTCATCAGTGCTGATAAATCTGAAAGAGTTGTTATTCTCATTGGGGTATATTGTGATGTCACAGTGCCCAGAGCCAGTGCGGTGGCCTAGAGGTGGAGCTCTTGCCTCACAATCAGGAAGCTGTGAGTTCGATCCTAGGTAGAGGCTAATATTTGGAATAGACTCTCCTGCTCGATCAGGGGTTGGACTAAATGACCTCCAAGATCCCTTCCAACTCTGTTATTCTAATTGGTATGCACAAATTTATCAGGAAGGTATTTGTAGCCTACAGAGGATCTTCAAATTTATAAGAATAAATCAAATTGAAAGCATTATGTTTGGTCACGCAGCCAGATATTTAGACAGGATTTGGCATTTTCATCCATATTAATTAGTATTATTGATAACCACACATTGAATATTTCATTCATTAATTCTCAAGAATATGGTTTAAGTAAATAATTGACCTAGGTGTCTAAGATAATTATTTTATTTGATGTAAAACAGTATTAAAGTCTTAATATTTCAGAGGAACATGTAGTTTCCTGCATGCTATTTGGTTAAGTGTGTAAGCATACATTAAATGTTCGTTAACTGTCATTTCAGGGCAATAGAGGTCTTGGCTTTTATGGAAAGAAGGGTGACAAGGTAAAATGAATTTAATCAATTTGCATTATTGTGGTGAACATAACTTTGTGCAATCTATGCAAATTGTTTTTGAGGTCAGATTACAGTACAAGAAATGCAGTCTTTTTTCAATTCCTATGTTCTTCAATCCATCCATTGTCTTCAGATTCTTCAGGTTGAGAATCAAATGTTCTTCACTTTCCCTGAGTCCAATGCATGTACATTCCATGTTGTTTAAATTTTCATTTTACCTATTAAACTTATCTTTGTGGCTTTTCTAAAGGGTGAAATTGGACCTCCTGGTCCACCTGGGCGTACATCAACAGGAGAATTCTTCGGTTCAATAGATGAAATTCTAAATGAACACAAGGTAATTAGAAATATTATTGAAAATTACAGAGTATTCATTCCTTTGGAAAATAGAAGTGCTCTGTCTAGCCTTCCCCACCGTAGGTCTTGTCTCTCTTTTGCTATATTGGATTACTGCAGTCTTTTCTGTATCCACATCTTTTGCCCTTATTTTACCACCTTTTTTACCCTCAAGCTGCTCCCCTCACAAGTTGTACAATAATATTTTATTTTATTTTTCCCTGTGGATCAATAGCAACTTTAAGAGAGGCTTTGTCTTCCACCTGTACCCACTTTCATATTCACAAGAACGTCTTAAGCCCATGTGGAAATAAATATGAGTATCTGTGAAGTTGGTGATCAGTGTTTTTCTATGAATCACTTCTGAAATTATAGAAAACTTAAATACAAAAATAAAGGAAGTCATAGATGTCTGTACAGCACATTGCAGATATTGCAACTATAAGCAGACGCAGAAAATTGGAGTTGTCTTAAATTATCAAACCATGTTTGACACAATGAGCCAAACTCTGCCTTTATTGGCTTCCATTCCAATATTTTACAGTAAGATATGAGTCATGGTGTCAACCCTGAAGCTGACCTGACTGAGGCCATTTTGAGGCTTCATCATGAACTGTCATCAGCCTAGTCGAATTTAATGATGTTAAGTTGTATCCCTCATCTAGTAGAGCTTCAAATCTAACCCAATTCTTCCTTCTTTTGGCTATTTTCTGTTCCCTTGTTCATATTCCTTTGTCAACTGGGTTATTTTTCCTGCAAATTTCTGACAGTAAATATCTAGGATCGGCCAACCAGGCATTTGTTGGCTCTTCCTAGACTCCCTGGCATCTCTGAGTTAGGACTGCAATTTCACTTAAAATCTCAACCTAGCTACAAAAACAAACAAACAAAAAAGCAAACTCCAGCACTTTAACCAACAGTGCAATGTTAACTCCTACCAATCATTGGCCACCATATTAATTTTTCTAGGAAAGGTCACTCGACTCAAAACTAAAGTTGACTTAAATGTCATGGGAATAGATAAATCAACCCTCTCTATGGAACAAAAAAATCTATGAACTTTTTTTCTAAATTTAATATAAATTTAGGGAAAGTTATTTAATATAAAATGAATAACATATTCACACTTATGCCTTTCTGTTATTCAAGTGATAGCCTTATTTTACAGGGCAATTTACCTGTACCTCAAGTCGGAAAAGTTCTCCTGTGAAAACTGCCCCTTAGAATGACTTTATATCATTGGATGAAACAGTTCCCTACACCATACAGATGAAACACTTGGGGTTTCAAAGGAACATTTTGAATGATGTTATTTTATTCCTAAGTAATTTTTACCTTTCATTTTGTGCTTACCTCTTAGGGTGTGAGTCTTCTGTCATAACATGGATAGAAAGTAAAATGTACGGGAAGTAAATTTTGACTCCCAAGAGATTATATTTGCAAATAAAGTATTGTGTCAGTTTACAAACTGAATTCTATATTAGAGAAAATAGAATTCAAACTACACCTGCTATTCTCTCAAGTTTCTTTTTTTTCAGCCCTTCTGATTAATTTTGATTTATCACCAAAAATTGTTATACAGACAACGGAAACGGAGGTGTTCTAGCTGATATAAATTTAGCAGAGAATAAGAGATATATACATACTTATTTAATATTATTGTTGTTTTGTATTACTAGGGAATGAAAGGAAACAAAGGAATGATGGGAGAAACTGGATTTCCAGTAAGTCCACAAGAAATACCATTATTTCTGTGATGAGAAACACCTACGCTATTTTCATAGAAAAGAGTAATATCTGGATTCATTGTTATTTCAATAATAGTGGTGCTTGGTTGATAATATGATAATGTAATATTTTAGCTATAACATTGAAATTGAAAAGTTTCATGGAGGGGGCTTCCGGTGGCAACGTTGTCCTTCGCTGATGCTCCTTTCGAGCGTCCGTTTCGTTCCTCCGTTTGCCGCGAAGGAGCAGCGCTAATCAGCTGTTCCAAGCGGCCCGAATGCAGGCTTCGGGAGAAGAAGCCTGCCTGAGCGTTGGAGTCGGGGTAGAGCTCTCTGGGGACCGCTGGGAGCTT
>JAOYMU010000002.1:46244776-46255797 GCA_025802295.1 Psammodynastes pulverulentus
GGATGCATGCATCTACTCCACGCTAGATTCCAATGTGTTTCTGAAGTTGACTTTCCATGTTACAAAAACGACCGCCATTGGATTCTAATACATTTCCAAGATAGAAATTCTTGCAAATATAACTTTGGTGAGAGCACTTATATTTCTCTACTGTTTATTTATCATATTTGCACCATGCGATTTCAAAGTTCAAGATAAATTTACCGAGATAAAATGCAAAGTGTCTGGTGCAAGAAATTGGGAGTCAAAGTTAAGTCCAAAATGTCTACAGTTTATTCCATGCTACCCCTAAACAAGAATGTGAACTAATAATGGTCAAAGTAAATTGGCAGTAGATAAGAGTCAACAGAATTCAGGGACGGCTGGACTTAGATCTCTTTGTTGTGGTCCGCCGGCGGCCTGCAGAGCTAGCAGCAGAATCTGACAGCGAAAAGGTGGGGGAGTCTGAGGAAGGCTCAAGCGAGGGCTCTGTGCCTGACTCAGAGATGAAGCCAGGGCCATCTGGGAGTTATGTGCAGACTCCAGAGCCTCCAGATTCGGATATGAGTGAGGCAGAGGAACAGGCTCCCCCTGTTGTCAGTGCACACATGCGCAGAGCCGCCAAAAGGCAAGAACAGTTGGGGTTGAAAGGGCGACTCAGAGTAAGGCTTGAAGATGATTGGCCCCTCCCATAAGGCTTATAAGGAGGAGAATTGGATCAGATGCTCTTTGCAGGGAGCAACTTTGTTCATGCTCAGTTGGATTCCATTTGCAGCTCAGTGTCAATTTCTGTTCTCTTTGGCTTTTCACAGCAACTGGAAATTAGTTTGTTGGCTTACTTTCAAGAGAGATAAGGTGGGTGCTTATCAGCCTTCTCCCGAAACACGGTAACAGGCTTCTATTGGGCTTTTATATATCTGTTTTGAACTCATTAGGCTGTGAGTGAACAGAATTCGCAGCCATTAAAATAAAACAGACTTTTTTGGGACTCATTTTGTGTTATTTACTGGCTCGGGAAGCTTTGGTCAGAACACTCTTAAGGGTATGAAGGGACTCCAGTGTTCCAAAGAAGGGCTGCCACAGAGAGGAAGGGGTCAAGCTATTTTCCAAGACACCTGAAGGCCAGACAAGGAATAATGGATGGAAGCTGATCAAGGACAGATTCAACCTAGTAATAAGGAGAAATTTTCAGACAGTGAGAACAGTCAACCAATGGAACAGCTTGCCTTTGGAAGTTGTGGGAGCTTCCCTCACTGGAGGCTTTCAAGAAGAGATTGGATTGCCATTTGTCAGAAATGGTGTAGGGTCTCTTGCTTGGGCGGGGTGTTGGACTAAATGACCTACAAGGTCCCTTCCAACTCTGTTAATATAATCTAAAACCCCTCCATTATGCTCGGTCTGGTTATCTCCTAACACAAACTTGCCTTCGAGATTTGACCAGTGGCCAATCCAGGTAGAGATTACAAGTATTAAAATTGAAAAGATAGCCAAATGCATATACTAAAAAAATCCTCTTATTTTGTTTGGCTCCCTTGATCTGAGTAGAAACTATAGGGTTTAACCCAGGAGTAGACTCAATTTTTGTTCCCCTAACATGCCATAAAGAAGGGCAGATGTGTCATGTGATAGGTATCATTAGATATGAAATGCCACCTCACCTTAAACCATTGGACCAGTCACTTGACTTGTGCCTGGTCACTGATGAGAATCTAGGGTCAGTTTAAGAACAGTGTCATGTGACTGAGGAAGTAGCAGGAAAAGAACAGCATCATGAGTTTTTCTAGCCATATCATTTTGCATTGTCAAAACTGTAATCCATTCAAAGTTAGCCAATATTTTTGTGTTTAATTCTTGAAATGAAGGCATCAAAAGGAAAAGGACAGCTAAGCTGTTCCCAAAAGAAGTGTCAGTTAACAAAGATAACTATTCCTTAAATTCAGAATAGGAGAAAAGGTACTGTCTGTTTTGGAATTTCTACAATTTCTAGCCAATTTTGAAAACTAGAGCTGATGGAATGTGAAATCAAAAACATCCAGAGAATGCTAGATTGCCTACTACTGCATTGTTATTATCCCTTAAACCTATGCCAGTATATTGCATTATCTATTGTCTATTTTGAAACAGGTATTAAAATGCATGATGAGCCCTCATTTAGTTTGAGCCAGTGGCAATTTATAGAGGCCTTCAGGTATCAAGATTCAAGCTGCTGTAGCTAATGCTGCAACATGAGAGCCAGCTGGTCTAGTGGTTAAGGTATCAGTCTGTGAAACCAGGAGACTATAGAAGTCTGCAGAGATTCTCAGCTATCCAGGTTATGGCTGTTCCAAAGATGCTTTTTCAGGAGGCAACTGGACTTTCTTGTTTTTTCTTTGAACGCGTTTCGCTTCTCATCCAAGAAGCTTCTATTCCCCACTATCTTGTCAGAGCCGAAAAAAGTTTCTTGGATGAGAAGTGAAATGTCTTCAAGGACAAAAGAAGACAGTCCAGTTGCCCCCTGAAAAAGCACCTTTGGGACACGAGAGTATGAATACTAGTCCCATTATGGGACTGAAAACCCAATTAGGTAACTCTCAGCCCAACTCATATGGCTATTGTGGGGAAATTAGGAGGAGGAAAGAGATATGTTTTCTTCCTTGAGTTATTTATATAAAAAATAAAGATGGAATTAAAAAAAACATGCATAAAGACTGTCCAAAGATCCAGTGTACTTTCCATTTCTGATATATTAAAAAGAAGCTGTTCAGATTGGACTCAGGTGATACTTTTTTCAGATATAAACACAGCTGACTTTCTCTTACTTGACTCTATTCTTCCTTCTCTAGAAGTTGGAGTTCATCATCTAGAACTTATAATCATATGACCCAAGACCAGAAAATTTCTGAAAGCTCCATCCCTAAATTCTGAAGAGTGCTTGAATAAGGCTGGTCTAACCTATCTCACATCTCTGGGCTGTACGTTTGAAGCTCTTCACTTAATATGCTCATATGTAGAGCTAAACTATAGTCTACACACAGACGTCTTTATCGTGAAAAGTGAATCTAAAACAATTTCACAACTTTAAAATGAAGGTTTGCGTAAGGTGGGCTTCAACCATGCTGAAGTCAACCAGTTGAAGGGTTGACAATCGTATCCATGCTTGGAAATCCAGCTTGAGTACCAAACAGGATTGTAAACACATTCAACTAAACATGCTTATTGCCCCTATGTTTGCCCTTTCTGATGATTTTTTTGGAATCATCAGAAATTGATTTCATTTGAAATGGGCATGGGGCATTCGGGTCTAGTTGTATAACCCCTCCCCCCAAAAAATAACGTTCTAAATGTGAGCAGTTGTTTATCTGGGACCTACATTTGCAGTAAACCTTATCCTGAATTCTCTGTTGCATAGGATATGCATGTAAATAAAGAAACTTCTTTCCTTTACAAAATACGCCAACAGGAAAGTTATCTTCCATATCTTCCTGTATGTTATAATGATAATACTCCAAGTGATATTGCAATTTTGCCCTTGTCAGAGTGGTATGAAATATGCTGGCCCTGCAAGGCAAAACCTGGCCTCTGGGTAAGTAGATATTGCCTTAAAATTCTGCCCAGCTGCAGCAAAATTATTAGGATCAGGGCCTGGCTGTTGAGAATTTTAATCCATTGTCTAGCTTTGTTATTGAGTTTGCAGAAAGTTAAATTGGTTTTTAGAAAAAGAATTTTAGATATGGAATGTGTTAAACCGAAGCATCTTTTCAACAAATAAATGACTTGAATTTGAATGCAAATGAAGGAAGACTTGCAAATCACAAAATATGAATATCCTCGCTTTTCATTTGGCAGCAATATGTATCTGAGCATTAATCCTCTCTGATCCTGAGAAGCAGAATTGCATGGATGTTTACACATGAGTGCTCATTGCTGGTATAACCTACAAAGTTTTCGCTGTGTTTCTATCTCTGTCTTATAGTTGAATTGCTAAAGCATATACAGATTTGTTGAATTCAGTCAAGTGATTTAAAGTCCAAATCCTCATTAAAAAAAGAATCCAAAATCTTTCTGGGTTCTAATACTTTTAGCTGCATTAGTGAGTGATTACTATTACTGTAGTCTCTTTTGAACAGAATTATTTTTTTTGCAACAGTATGAAGAACTGAGCAAAAGTGTGGGTTTTATTCTTCTTGATAATATAAGCAGCGGTAAAAAAAATTCTAGATATTGTTGAATGATGTCTCCCTTCTTTTCTGGCCATCAAATCAAGATGACCAAGTGTCAGCGTTCCAAGTAACAAACCCCAAATTAAAAGACTCCAAAATGTCATCTTCTCAAAGATCCATTTTATTAGAGATGTCATATTGGCACATTTGCGGAAAACCCGAATATGAGATTTCCAGTTTTGCCCTAGCCCAAAGTGAATCCAAAACCCAACCCCTGCACCCAATAATTCATCACATGGTACAATCATTACTTTGTTCCAACTAAGCACTATCCCCAGGCACTCCCCTCCAGGTGCAGAGTAACATGTCCTTGGCTCTCTGAGAAAGGAATGGTGTTGTGGCTATTCTTCCATCACTCCTTGAAATCCCCCCCCTCCCAAAATCCCAAGCACTGCATTTGGCAGCCCAGAAACCTCAAAGAAAAATGACTTCTGAGCTGACACCAAGATTATGGGAGTTGGAATTTTGGAAAACTACAAACTTACTTTTCTGATTGAATACTATCTTTAATGAAAAGCCAATGGCTTTTACAAACAGGTACATGGTCTTCTGTTCCTAAAAGACTAATCATTAGTAAACTATAAACGGAAGGAAAGAGATGTTATGGCTTCTATTTTCACAAGTTCTCTCTGCAATCTCCTGCAGTCCTTCTTATACAACTCAACAGCTAATATGGAAGGATTGGAAAAGAGTGAGCAATCAGGTTTCCCATCATTCCACCAGTGTTAGAGAGATACATACATATTTTATTTCTGTCCAAGACTACACTTATACAACAAAAACATTATAAATACGACAATCAGCAACCAATGGCAAAAGCATAAAAGAACTTGCTAAAATTTTAAATCTGAGTGATGGCTGCAGAATTGGACTTACAATTTAGCCTTTATATCACCATTTGTTTCCCAATGAATGTAATTGCAGAGGCAGATTCCATTACCTTGTATATAATGTAGATTTATTTATTTTATTTTATTATTGTTTATAAATAACTTAAGATAACTAAACTTTGAGATGAATGTTACAGGGTATCTGGTGGCATTTCTTTTACTTGTAAGCAGCCAACAAATACAGTTTAAAGTTTAGACTTGTGTTTATGCCTTAAATTACAGGTGGCAATTTAATTAATCCAAAAGTTGATGTATTAATATTTATGGAAGATTGTATACTAGTGCAGCAATATTGGGGGGGGGGTTAAAACCTAGAAAGCCTTTTAATATGGGAGTATCAATGCTCACATTCAGTTCCTACTATAGAGTGAACAAAATATTGGTTTGGAGGAAATATTGGTTTGGAGTTTGAGATGCACTGCTCTAGAGGAAGAGGAGATGACAAGCTCATCCTAGCAGAATTGTATGTCCCAAGTATTCATCTCTTGTTCTTCACTCTCTTGGATAATTCTTCCCTTGCATTTCTGTCTGTGTGACAAATTAAATCTACGTTTAATGTTCACGGTGTTTTCCAGCTGTCTCATAAAACAAGATAAGCCTCCAATAAAGGAAATGTTTCAACCACCTGATACGAATTACAAGAGAAAACATTACAACAGTGCTCTCTCCACCCCCGTTAACAGATCTGTGCATATAAGCTGGCCAGGGAACATACAATTTGTGTTCTGTAGCTTTAAAAACAGATGCAGTTGCGATGTTAGTAATTATTGGGACTGCTTGTTGAAAGAGCACATCATAGGTTTTATTATTTGATTGGGTTTTCTTTTATTTTCTAGGGTTATGTTAATATTTCATGGGACTAAAAAAGACATTCAAGTGGGAAAAAGGAAGTACTGTTTCTACAACACAGTAATCTCTGTCTAGTTAGCTAGTTAGTTTACTTTTTTGTCATTGCACCTCGTACAATGAAATGAAATACCATCTTTTGTGTACATTATGACTATAAAAATAAACACAAACACACATCCTTCATATTCTGTACATTGAATTGAAACCCGTGATATTGCTTTAATATTGCACTATACAGTAGATTTCAATAGAGTTACTGCCCTGGGATAGAAGCTATTATTCAGACTATTTGTCCTTGTTTTTATTATCCTGTACCATCTGCCAGATGGTAATAGTTCAAAAACTCTACCATGAGATGTGAGGATGATCTTATTAAGAAAGAACTTAGACAAATTCTGAACATCCTCAAGGCAAATCAGATGTTCTCAGATGCAGGACTTCATGTCTCATTGGATCCCCTACAGTCCTGTGAGGTTCACTAAGGTAAGAAAGAATGACTTCTCCCTGTGCATGCAGAATCATTAACCAGATATCCATAAGTGGCTTTCAGGATTTTGATGAGAGTGGTTTCAATCTACCAGCACACTTGTAGCAGTGACTTGAACAGCTCTTGTTCAAGTATATGTTCATTTTAGCAACACTGGGGTTGGGAGAGTTCCAAGCTTTAAAATAGGAAACTCATCTAGAAGTGCTTAAAAATCCCCCTTCGTAGTTCCTATGAAATGAGCCTACGCTAAAGAAAATCAGTTAGCCATAGTAAGCTCTATTCTAAATAACCCTCTTTGTATTTTGCAGTCCTTTTTGTTGGCTTTATCCAGTCTTCTCAGTGAAACTCATTCTAGTATATTCGGCCAGCATTGATTTCCTGTCATGTACACATTCTTCCCAATCTTTCCTGAAAATGCACTTTTGAATTTTAGTTTCCCATTATTTCTGAGTTGATCACTTTATTCACACTACCAAATCTTCCCTATACAACTACAGGTCACAACATCTTCACTCCTTTATCAGCCAAAACAAAGCCAACCCGAACATTAAAACTCTACTATATTTCTCCTCTTTCTGTGCCTCTTATTTTTCCTCCTCCAAATGTTATATAGCCTTTTATTGTCTAGTTTACTATTTATTTTATATTCACCTTTTTCCATTTTTTCCCCAAAGAATGATTTCAGCTTGGTCAAGTGTAACAAATGCAAACTTATCATTTTAAAAAAAATGGAATTGGCTTTAATGATGAGAAGCCATTAGCAAATGACTCCTTTTTCCTCTGGATGGTAAAATAAAAGAGTGATTTCTAATAAACTGGATGGAGAAGGAAAAATTGCAAATCTCAACAGAGATTATGATTTGGAGATACAATATCACTATAAAGTCACCCAACTAGATTAAAAAATAATGAAGAGGTTGGATAGTACTGGTAGTACAAGGTCTAAATAAAACTGCAATCCTTTATGCAAACTTAATTGTGAACTACAGCAAATCCTACTAAAGTTATTGTCTGTTGAGATATCAGTAAGGTTCTACATGAATAAAGCTGTTATTGGGGAAACTACATAACCTCCCTGTGTGAACAAACATTTAATTTAAAAAAAATCATTTATTGAAATGAGTTCTATGTATGTAGCTCGATGCTTTTTCAAGAGCTACAAAATAGAACTCTTTTCTTTGTTTTTCCTTCTCATCCAAGAAGCTTCCTCAGTTTTTGGATTAGAAGCTTGGATAAGAAGCCAAACATCTTCCAAGAAAAACCAGAAAATCCAGTTGCCTCTTGAAAAAGCACCTTTGGGACAAGCATAACCTGATGACTGAAAATCTCCATAGATATGCCTTATTTGCCTTGTATAATGCAACTAATTGAACAATAGTTTATAATGATACCAGAATAACCTCAGGTTGAAAGATAACCAATTAGAATGGAATGGAATATAATAGAATAGCTTTATTGGCCAAATGTGATTGGACACACAAATTCTTTGTGTGATAATGATAATGTGGAAGTGGGTAAGTGCAAGTCCTTGAGGGAGATGGGCAGTCTAGAAACATGAAATATCAATAAAAGTAAGGAAGTAAATACTGGTGGTGCTTTTGAGGTAGCTGAATTAAAGCCAATGTTCAGGTCTTCCTATGGCAAAAAGGCAAACGGCAAGTTTGATGCAACAAAGAAATGCATATCACAGGCATGTGGAATGTCAGAATCATGAGCCAAGGTGAACTTGATGTTGTCAGAGCGGAAATGTCAAGACTGAAAAATGACATTTTGGGAATCGGTGAACTGAAGTGAACCGGAACGTGTCACTTCTCATCAGAGCAGCATCATATTTTCTATCGCAGAGAAGAAAGCCACAGAAGAAATGGGGTCGCTACTATTAAGAAAAGGTGTCCAAATGAATGATCTCGCTCTGAGTCAAATACCCAGCTAATTGGTATTATAACAACCTGTGTCTATCTTCCAACAGCAGATACAGAGAAATCAAAAATTGAAACAACAGATTTACACACCAAAACCACAACAATGTGCCTACCGTTATTCGTATTTTATTTCATATATTCATAATGCTTATATTTATACTTATATCTATTATCCAATGCATGCTTGACAAATAAAATAAATAAATCAAAAACAAAACATTGGAATGTTCTCCTGAAGTTATAGTAAAATAGCATTGGAATGGGGAAATTTTGCCACGGTATATGAAACAAAGCAGGGAGATGACAAATATCCTGCCAAGAAAATTAAATGGTGTTAGCAAATACTTCCAATAACTTGAAAGATGAGACTGCAGATAGATAACACCAAAATCAAACTGGCTATATACTATACAAAGATAGAGAATTATTCAATCAGCAAGAATAGGATTTGGGGCTGACGTAGCTCAGATAATGAACTCCTTCTTAGAAAATTAAAGAGACTAGAAAACTTCTTAGAAAACTAAAGAGAATAGAATATTGAGACCAACGGGATATAGCCTTAGCGATGTTCCATGTGATTATATGGTGAAGGTAGAGAATAGATTTAATGATCATGTCTGATAAACAAAAGTGTGTGAATAATCCTAGGATGAAATGGTGTTGTCCCATTGAAAACACAATACTAAAGATAATGCAAACTTTTTTCTTTCCTTTTTTTGCAAACATAGGCAAAGTAACTGGCAAAAAGGCAGAGATTTACTGGAGAAGTAAGATATGTGCACAGAAAAACTCAGAATGTGCCTTCATGCTGTACAATAACCACACAGGACCTAGAATAACAGAGTTGGAGGGGACCTTGGAGGTCTTCTAGTCCAACCCCCTACTCTGGCAGGAAACCCTATACAATTTCGTACAAATGGTTGTAAAATCTCTTTTTAAAAACTTCCAGTGTTGGGCACATTCGCAACTTCTGGAGGCAAGTTGTTTCACTGATTAATTGTTCCAACTGTAAGGAAATTTCTCCTTAGTTCTAGGTTGTTTCTCTCCGTATTTAGTTTTCATCCATTGCTTCTTGTCCTGCCCCTGCCCTTGTCCTGTCTATTCCAAATACAAGTAGTGTAATGAACTTACAACAGTTCATTTAGTGATCGTTCAAAGTTACAACATCACTGAAAAAAGTGACTTATGACCATTCTTCACACTTACAACTGTTGCAATATCCCCATGGTCATGTGATCAAAATGCAGGCAGTTGGCAGCTGACTCACATTTATGATGGTTGACATATCCAGGGATCACGTGATCACCTTTTGCAACCTTCTGACAAGCTATGTCAATCAGTAAACCAGATTCACTTAAGAACCATGTAACTAATTTAACAACTGCATTGATTACTTAACTGTGGCAACAAAGTTCGTAAATTGGGGCAAAACTCATGTAACAGATATCTTGCTTAGCAACATAAAATTTGGGCTCAATTGTGGTCGTAAGTCAAGGACTACCTGTATTCTTCCCTTCTCCCAGGTATTTTATTCAATTGCATTGCAAATAACACACAAGGGTGAAAACTAGTTTAAATAATCTATTTCATTTGAGCCTAACTTAATTTAGAGTAAGGTTTTTCAGAATTAAGTTGGACATAAGTTAAATGAATAGATTAGAATTGCAAATATGGGAGTCTTATATAGGATCTTGGAGTTCACAAAATGGAGAACATTTCTTAATGTGAAAGACGGGAAAATATATTGAAGTTTAGGGAAAATAATAGCCTTAGCTGCATTTAATTGGCTTAATTTACATTTAATTATACATTCAATCCAATTTACTTCACAGATATTTGTGGGAACAAAATGACAGTAAGCCTTCAGAGAAAAAGAGGGTTATAGATCACAGTGAATAAAATGATGTATGTATTCCATGTTCTATATGCACAAGTGTAAGGCATGTACAATTTTTTTAAAAAAATTGGAATATGTCTTAGTTGCTGTGAATGTGGTTGTTTTTTATCCCCAAATCATAGGACACAACAAGGAGGTTTGTTTTTAAACCATATTGAATATTCTAAATGCAAAACAAAAGTGTATTTTTGTTTTGTTTTCAAGTTCAGCAAGAAATTCTCAAGCTCCTTTGAGTCCTCGTCCAATAGAACACAGCTTGCTCAGAATTTTCTCGTGTAGCTCAAAGCAAATTATTTCCCAAATTGGACACACTCTGAAAACTTTGCATGGATTATAATAAACATGTTCCTTTGTGTCCACGACCTGTGTGATACCTTGGGACTCAGAATAGTGTTTATCGATGAACGGTCCTTGAATATTTATTTAGATCTTGTCTATTATTTTTATAAATAACTCAAGGCAGTGAACATACCTAATTTTCCATCCTCTTCCTATTTTCCCCCACAGCAACCACCCACTGAGGTGGTTTCAGCTGACAGAGAAGAACAGGTTCAAAGTCACCCAATCTGGCTTCCAAACCTAAGGCAGAACTAGAACTCACAATATGCTGGTAACCTAGCCAGCTTTCATGCCCTAAGGCACAACTAGAATTCATGAACTCCCAGTTTCTAGTCTGGTACCTTAATCACTATATCTTTGTTTTGTTTTGTTTGTTTTGTTTGTTCAAGGTTGACTCAGCCTTCCATCCTTCCGAGGTGGGTAAAATGAGGACCCAGATTGTGGGGGCAATATGCTGAT
>JAOYMU010000002.1:46327330-46341152 GCA_025802295.1 Psammodynastes pulverulentus
GGCGCGGCGCACTTGCAATTGTGCCGCGGCTCCCCCGGGAGCCGCGGCGCACAGATTGGGAACCTCTGTATCTAGCCTCTTCCTCCTTCATGGTTTCCACCCACCCGCCTCTCTCTTCTGACAGAATTATTACTCACCAGATTGTTCAACTCATCAGATGCATACGCGAGTTACCTCAGCGTTATTCAATCTCAGGAACTAAGATATAGAATCCTAAAAAAGTCTCTTAATTTATTTTCCACGTTGCTTGATGATCTGGAAGTGATTGTGATTAAACAAGGCATTCAGGCGAACAGCAACTACAGATTTTGTGTGCAGTACTGATTTCTTGGATGCGAACCATCCAAGGATAGAAAGACTCCCCGGAAAATCCCTAGCATGCTGTTAATAATAAGTACATAATTGCAGACCAAGTAACTAAGTCAGTCAGTTATAGCAGCAAAACGCCGACAACATAAAATTGCTTACAAGCAGTAAAAAAGGAATCCAGAAAATAAAACAGCAAATATTAATAAAACAAATAATAACATAAAAGCAGTAGGAGATTATTTGCTACAAACTGGGGCAGCTAAATTACTTGTTGTTTTTTTTGGCAGCTTCTGATTATCTACTTCCAAATCCTATATGCCCTGAACAACATTTTGCTTCCATACACTGTAGGTTATAGCTAGCTGCCTGTTGCTAGTTAAAAGTGAACAATTCAAGTTGCAAGTGTTTTTCACAATTGCAGCTTTAAGATATGTGGACTTCAACTTCCAGAGTAGTTCTCTGTTTTAATATAACCCTATGTTTAGACATTGTATTAGTTACTATATCTTTTGTTCATGTTTTCCTGTTGTGCACTTAGTTTGGCACATGTAGATGAAGCTGTACCTGAGGTCATCTCACTATTATCAGTTTTGTAAACTACAACTGGTATTATTACAGATAAATGTTAGTGAAATAATTTTTAGCCAGAGATACATTTTTATGAAGCAGTTAAATAGCAGAGAATGTAGGAGGCAGGGACAAAGAATAGAATAGAATATCAGAGTTGGAAGGGACCTTGGAGGTCTTCTAGTCCAACCCTTTGCTTAGGCAGGAAACCCTATACCATTTCAGACAAATGGTTATCCAATCTCTTCTTAAAAACTTCCATTGTTGGAGCATTCACAACCTCTGGAGGCAAGTTGTTCCACTGCTTTAATTGTCTCCCCTGTTAAGTAATTTCTCCTCAGTTCTAAGTTGCTTCTCTCCTTGATTAGTTTCCACCCATTGCTTCTTATCCTGCCTTCAGCTGCTTTGGAGAATAGCTTGACTCTCTCTTCTTTGTGACAGCCCCTGAGATACTGGAACACTGCTATCATGTCACCCCTAGTCCTTCTTTTCATCAAACTAGATATACCCAACTCCAGCAACCGTTCTTTATATGTTTTAGCCTCCAGTCCCCTAATCATCTTTGTTGCTCTTCTCTGCACTCTTTCTTATGACTGTAACTGAGCCTAGAATTATGGTCCTAAGATGTGGCGGTCTTTAAGTGGTTCACCATGTGACTATTTTTTGTGGTTGGTAAGAGAAAGCAGTGGCTGTTAAACAAATCCATTTCTCTTCCCCCCCGATCATTTTTTACCAGAAACCAAAAATAAATGCTAGAAACAGGTAAAAAATGCCAAAAATTGTAATCATGTGTCCACAATACGCTGCAAATGGCCATAAATGCAAACTGATTGCCAACAGTTCCAAACACTATCATGTGACTTTCTGTGTGTGTGTGTATGTGTTTTGTTTGTATGTGTACGTACATGTATGTGGCCATCAAAGCTCCAGAACCAGGTTGTAAGTATCTTTTGATGGGAGAGGTCCATTGTAACTTTGAACAGTTGCTAAGCAACCAGTTGTTAAGTGAGGACTGCCTATAATTGGCAGCGAGCGCTACGAGGATGTGGCAAACCTCTTGATGGATTTCCACAAACCACAGTTTGACAATCATTGCTTCACATCATGTTATAATATTATAATAAGAAAAACAAACACATCGGTTTCCCTTTTCTCCATTTCTCAAAATAATTAATATTATGTTAAAGAAATCTCTAAAGCTGATGTTTTTGTGTTGCTAAACACAATTTTTTTTCTAAAACAAAAATCTCTCTATAAAATTATATTTAAGATCTCAGCGTTGGACCTGCCTTTGTGATTTGGCCCATGAAAGTGGGTTATTTGTGCAGCTGAATCCTTATGAGATTTTGTCAACACTTATTTGGGCCTGTCACCTCCTCTCAGTCCAGCCCATCTCTCAGAGTTGTGAGGAAAAATAGTACGGAAGGAATATTTAGGTACGTTCGCTGCCTAGAGTTATTTATAAAAATAATAAAGGCAGGATAAAAAAAGAATGTTTGTCTTACTGTGCTTAATTAAAAGAACAGCATTGCTTGCCAAAGAAGATTTTGAGAAATTTCTATAATAATTACATTAGCCATTTTCTACATTTACGGATGGGCTTTTTAAATGTAAGTTGTGGGGAACGCGAACGAACGTTTTTACTTCCCTCGGTGGCAATAATTTGTTTGTTTGAAAAGGAAGGTTTGTTACCATTGACAAATGGAGATAATCAGCTGGGCTATTATCTGTGCAATTATAGGACTACACTTTGCAGTTGGGAAAAAAAAAGGAAATTCATTTTAAAATTGGGGGAAATGCGGTGGGAGGTTTTTGTGTTGCTACCCTTTCTGCTCATTGATTCTGAATACATCCTACTGTAATCAATTGGGCTACTTCAACACAAGCCATTTAAGCATTTCAGCCATTGTAGATACAGTTTCTAAAAAGACCACCGGTGTCTAATGTGCAATTATGAATGTATAAATTACAGTTTATTGTTCAGTGTATTAGTAAAAATTAGCATGCTCTAAATTACACGTGAGTCATCTGAGCAGCCATTTGAGTTCACACCAGTTAGAGAAGTGTTGGGGTTTTTTTTCCCAAAATACCTCAGCAGTTTTAAAAACTTTCATGAAAATGGAGTCAAAAGAATTCATGATCACTTTGGTTACAAAGTAGAATCCAGACTGAAAGGGTCAAGATGATTAGGCTGATCAACCCACAACACACTACCGCTGAAGCTCATCTTTCAATATTTGCAGTTGTTAAGGCTGCTTCTCAGTCTGCGTGGGGTTCAAAGTCACTTCTGCCAAGGAACAACGAAAGAGTTGTCCTTGATGAGGCTTTCTCAGTAACAATTACTTTTAATCAGAAACGTAATCAAAGTTAATGCTCAACTGGGACAGAGTGACTGTGTTCTGACCCAGCTACCCAAACATGAAAAACCCTCTGAAGTGAACTCAAAGATTCCATTATTAGGAGCACATAGAAGCACCGGCAAAAAGTTTCTCTCTCAATGCAGGCTAACAAGTTGAATAGTTGTCTGCCATGTCTATTCATCGCGACCCCCTGCCTTTTATCCCCAGAGCTAGGGTGGCTTCATTAGCAGTGGTGGCTCTTCCTTCCCAAGGATTGGCCCATGGATTTCCACTTCTCTCCTCTCCTCTGCCTTCTACGCATCCGCGTGTCAGGCACTGGACCCAGCTGATTCTCTTCTTCCTCATCAGCCATCTCCAGACCTGGGGACTATTAACTCTCCATCTGAAGGCTGATGGACAGCCCAGGCTCTACATCTGTCCTTCTCTCTGCCAGTTCCATTCCTCTTCTCACTTGGAGCTCTCAAGTTGCCTTGATGCTGACCCTGACTCCCACACCTCCTCCTCTGATTCGGCTGCTGGAGAGGCCAGCGGCCTACGGGCCACAACAGACTGGCAGATAGCTATACTGTTGACGTTTGGAGTTATTTAGGCAGATTTGGAGAAATGGCTTTTATACATAAGGATAACCACACATTTTACCGTTTGTTGGCATGAGTGAGAGAGCTCAGAATAACAGAATAACAAAATTGGAAGGGACTTTGGAGGTCTCCTAGTCTTTTAGTCCAACCCCCTGCTCAAGCAGGAAACCCTGTACCATTTCAGACAAATAGTTGTCCAATCTGTTCTTAAAAATCTCCAGTGTTGGAGCATCCACAACTTCTGAGGACAACTTGTTCCACTGATCAATTGTTCTCACTGTCAGAAAATTACTCCTTAGTTCTAGGTTGGTTCTTTCTTTGATTAGTTTCCACCCATTGCAGGGCTGTCAAACTCGTGGCCCATGAGCAGAATGCATCACATGCTGACCACATCCACCCCCATTTTAGTGAAGGGGGAAATGTTGCAATACGTCACGTGATGACAACGTGACAATGCAAGTTTGACACCCCTCATCCATTACTTCTAGTCCTGCCTTACCCTTCAGGTCCTTTGGAAAATAGGTGAACCTTCTCAAATACCAGAACACTGCTATTTTGTCACCCCTAGTCCTGCTTTTGACTGGACTAGACATACCCAATTCCCGCAACCGTTCTTCATATATTTTAGCATCTTTGTTGCTCTTCTCTCTTTGCACTCTTTCTAGAGTCTCAACATCTTTTTTATATCATGGTGATCAAAATTGAATGCAACATTCCAAGTATGATCTTACCAAAGAATTATATAATGGTACTAACTAACACGTGATCTTGATTCTGTCTCTCTGTTAGGACTGTGTTGGCCTTTTTGGCAGGTGCAGCACACTGCTGATTCATATTTAAGTAATTGTCCATTAGGACTCCAGGATCCCTCTCACAGTGACTACTATTGAGTCAGATACTACCAATCCTATATCTGAGCATTTGGTTCTCTTGCTTAAATGTAGACCCTTGCTTTTCTCATCGTTGAGCACAGCAGCAGGTTCTTGATAGTGCAATGCAGTATATGCGAACAAAAACACATTATTCTCATATGCTTGCAATGCACACATTGCTTTCAGCAGCTGCTCTCTTTAGGAAAACATTTGCATGAGTTTTACCTCTCTTGCATAGCCTGCCTACTGTGTAATAACACAGTGGGAAAGAAAACTGCTGAACTGTGGAATGTCCCTACTGAGCTCCCATCTGCCTGCGCTGTCGTTGAAATGCAGAAAGGTTCAAAAGATTAGAAATGTTCTTCTGTTTCTTACCTATGTAACTTTATTTTCATCTTGTCCCGATCTGCTGAGAAAAAGATACTGAAACGCTAGGCCCCAAATAATAATAATATGCAACACTTGCTCTTTTAAAACTTAAATTCAGCCACCGGTGTGCTTGCGTCTCTGTCTGTGTGTGTATACATTACAGCATCAGCCGAAATTAACTTGTTCGCTGCAGACTTCAAAGAAAAACTTGTTTTGTTCAGATTGTGCTTGCTGTGCTGAAAATAGAATAGCAATATTTAATGTTGAGATTGATTGAGATGAGAGTTGGCATCACATTGAAGTTAAGAGGCAAGGACGCAACGCACAGGGAAATGCATATGGTACTTGTCTCTCCAGCTTCAAAGTGTTGAAGCACACTTAATGCAGCAAACAGATTAAGGTGTAAGCATGTGTTTGACATACCCCAGGATCCTAAAGCTGTAATAAGGACCTCTAATACCTATTCACCATATGACTCTAAATGAATAAAAGGCTTGATTTCCAAAGGATGTCAAGTCGGCCATGTTAGAAGATCAAAGACATTGCCTTTCTTGCAAGTTTAAAAACAACAACGATGAAGTCATGAAAATATCGGTAAATAATTTCAGAATTGTAGAGAAGGGAAGTATTGATTGGCTATTGGAAGAAAGGGATGCAAGATGTAGGAAGAACTTTTCAGAAGGATAATTAAAGGGCTGTAGATGTTGTTTGCTCTTGCTCAAAAAATGGGCACTGGGATGCCATTGATGGAATGTCATTGATGGAATGGATACAATCCATCCAAAGAAAATTAAAATTATGAGCAGAACATATTATGGTATGGATGGTATAATAAAGGAAATAATTATCAGCTGATGAATTCCTCATCACCCAGGCTGAAACAGGTTGTGCATGTAGCATTTTTTAAAGAAACATGTATTCAAAAAATAAATCAGTGAATGGGATGCAGATGTTGTACTTGCAGAGAAAGAGTATAGAACTCACATTAGCAAAAGTAATGGAACTCAAAAACATATTATAAACTTGGATTTGGCTTCTCCAAGTTCTTTATTTCCTCTTAAAATGAGCAGGAAATATAAATATGATGGATAGGTGATGGATGGATGGATACATTTATTTTCTATAAATTAAATAATACTGAATTATATCTGCCAGGAGCTGTATTCACAGATATACAGTGAGTATATGTCCCTACATATATCACATTGCAGGTAGTCCTCAACTTACAACAGTTCATTTAGTGACTGTTACAGTTACAAAATTACAATGGCACTGAAAAAAGGCACTGATCCCTTTTGCGACCTTCCTGACCAGCAAAATCAATGGGGAAGCCAGATTCACTCTTAACAACTGTGTTACTAACTTAACAACTGGAGGGATTCACTTAACAACTGTGGCAAGAAACTTAACACGTTTCCTTTAGCAATGGAAATTTTGGGCTCAATTGTGGTCATAAGTCGAGGACTTGCTGTATGTAATTTTTTTTAAATGTGGCTAATAAGTACTAGAGATGAAATAAACATGCTTCTAAGTCATTCTAAAAATAAAAAGGCACAGTATAGATTATTTTGCAAAAAAAATTAGGGAAAAGGAAATAATGACAGAACTACCTTAAGAAATCACTGTATTTCTTTATATATTACTAAAATCATCCCAATTTATTATTAAATAAAAGTTGTCATTCTGAAATTCCTCTATATTAAAGGATTGAAGTCAGCCTGCATTACTGGTTGTACTTAGGTTTGGTTAAATCTTTAGCCTGGAGCAGCCCAATACTTGTTTTTACCTTTTGCTATTCTTTTCCTTTCTACCAATATGACATGAAAAAACTCAGAACTGAGTGACAGAATTGTGATGGCCTTCGTTTCTATTATATATTAACTATGCTTTGGGCTTACTTTTTTATTTGCAAATGTCCATAATCTGATGTAGTTTCCCTGCACCCATGCTTGATTTTGAACTTTTAAAAAATTCAATGGACAATTTAAATCAGAATCATTGCAGTTTACTAAATATAACAAAGATGTTGAGAAGATCTCTTGTTGATTTGTTGAAGTGGCCTGTTATGAAATTTCTAATAAAAGAGTGGTAAATTTTAATTTCAATATGTCATATGTAAAGAAAACAAAATACTTTCATTTTCCTTCTCTAGGATGACAATGCTATTCCTAGGAATCCAGAAAATTAATTAATATCCAATCTAAATTCTAGTTCGTCAGCTTTACTCATTAAGAGCCAACAGTTATACAGTAATCAAAACCGAGCTGTCATTTCAGAATGAGCAGAAGGGAAATTATCTCCCCATTCCATTTTTCAAAGGAAGAAGTAGGTTATGTTCATACTACTGTATCTTGCATTGCCTTCCACAACCGATACCCTTCTTATGTATTAGCTCCAAGTTCCCTGTAATAATCCAATCAATATGGCTTTTGCTTAAGTATGAGGCTTGAAGACCAATAAACCTGGAAGATACAAAGCTAGGAAAATCAAGTCTGATGTAATTATATCACTCAGCCTAATATTGTAGAGCAGCCATGTCAAACTCAAGTCCTGCAAGCCAAATCCGGCCCATGGAGTGCTTAGATCTGGCCCATGGGCCGCCATGGAAATAGCAAAGGACTGGCCTGCAGTGCCTCTGCCAGTGAAAACAGAGCTTGTGCGGCCTTCTCAAGCTCCGTTGTCACTGGCAGAGCACTCGGGCCATCACAGGCGCCTCTGACACGAGTAATGTCGAGCTGGCCATGCCCATCCTGACCATGCCCCCCACACCCCACTGAGGTCCAACACAACTCTGGCTCAGTGGCTAAGATGCTGAGCTTGTTGATCAAAAAGTCGGCAGTTCAGCGGTTCGAATCCCTAGTGTCGCGTAATGGGGTGAGCTCCTGTTACTTGTCCCAGCTTCTGCAAACCCAGGAGTTCGAAAGCACATAAAAATGCAAGTAGAAAAATAGGAACCACCTTTGGTGGGAACGTAACAGCGTTCCATGCGCCTTTGGCATTTAGTCATGCCAGCCATATGACCACGGAGACGTCTTTGGACAGCGCTGGCTCTTCAGCTTTGAAATGGAGATGATAACCAACCCCTAGAGTCAGGAACGACTAGCACATATGTGCGGGGGGAACCTTTACCTTTACCTTTTTATATAAACAAATAAAATTTTAATTTTATATTTTAATTTCAAAAACCAGGCTTTCCGCTTCTTGAGGTTCAGAAATCAATTGAAAGCTTTGCCAGTACAATTCTCATTCAGTTCAGTAATGCCTCTCCTAAACCAATTCAATAATTTATAGAATATTGCATGTAGGAATGAAGGCTTGCTATGCCCTTATATTCCTCTTCAAAACAAACACAAAACCCCACAATCTCTCATCTTTTTAAATATAAAGCTGGCATGATTTGTTCATAGTAGTTCAGTATTCTGAAGCAAATGTCTTTTCTCTGATTGATTTGATATAATAAGTATCAAAACTTAAATACAGGCACTTATCTGACTTTCTAATATAAGGGAACTTAGATAATGTTTTTTTAAAAGAAAAATTTACATCTCAAAGAACATCTGCGAATGCAGAATAGTTCCAGATGGTTTGCCTGTACAAAATGGAATGTACAATTCTGTAATGCAGCATGTTTGAAGAAAGTATTGATTCAGAAGGACCAACATTCAAGTTCACAGATTAATGCAAATAATTTTCAGTGTTTATCATTGATGGACGAGAGTCACATGCACAGTTTTAATAATGAGCATGCAAAACAGCTTTCGTTAAGAGTAAAAGATATTTTCTTTCAAGTGTTTTCCTTTCCCTGTTCCTTTTTTCTTCCATAAGCATAAAGTTGATTTTGATTAGAAGAAAAATATATAAAAACAAAATGAAAGAAAAAAAATATTATTCTGCAAAGGCAAATGCTTTCATTTTCAAACTGAAACAAACTTGTGCTCCTTCCCAATTTTTGAAATCAAAGAATTTGTAGGAAGTATTCATAATAGTTGGATTCAAACAACTTCCTTAACAAGATCAGTTAAAGGTCTTGAATCTGCACCTGCCAATATACTACATTTGTGGTTTAATGCATCCTTGCAAATATTGTAGTTTTGGTTAGCTCAATGTATAATTCAGATCTAGAAAATGATTAATAGAGTAATCAAGTTTGCCATTGGTTAATATTGGATTGATTATAGTGGGGCAAGTAGATGGTTTTCAAAGCTGCTATACTGTAATTAAAAAGTGGATTGCTCTCAGCTGATTTCAGTATGTATTTAGATGGATTTTTCTCAACAAATATGTACGTATGATACTGTATAGGGCTGATTATATACAGGAATTAGATTTACTCCTTTCAATTCAGAAGCCAGCAACATAATTTCCACAAGTACATGATGCCCATTGACACCTCAAAGTCTGCCTTCACTCTTCCAAAATTAAATAGAAACAACTACTTTCCAAATTACCATTTCATTAATCTCCAAGTGTAATATATACATTTGTCCTAATATATCATATTAGAATATAACTGTTTTATGCTATTTTACTCAAGAATGCTAAAATGTCGCAGGATTGAGGATTTCTAGCATGAGTCCTGTTGTGATATGTCTTTGTATATTTTGGGGTGATAGTAGCAACTTGCTGTTTAGCAGTGTTGGGAGCTTTGGGTTGGTAGGTTGTACCATAACAATATCTAGGGCCACCAAAGGACCCAAAATAATTTCATTTACGTCTTCTGATAAGAAAAATGAAGATTATTGAAGAATGCCTCTTTTTACACATCACCTTTTCTTACGAATTATCCTGTTATTTCATATTCTTTGCTCTCTGGAAATGTACCCATTATTAAATGTTTGTTAATGGATAATACATATAGGAGTTCATTTCGGAAAGCTTGTTCTTGAATAAGCCAGGGTTTTGAAGAATGTTGTCTTAACATTTTGTGTAAATACAGTATGATTTCATTACTTTCATTAATTGCAGAAGAATATTGCTTTATTTAATGAGTTGAGGTCACATCCCAACTCATTAATGATAGATTTAAGCCAGAAGTAAAAAGAGAGAATGGGAAAGACTGAGATGAGAAGGGAAGAATTAATATTTTTCTTTGTAAAAAGTTAAGTTCTGTGGCTCTGTAGGCTTTGAATGGCTGAAACTTTTATTTTAATTAAGAATGAACCCAAAGCTTCTTGTTCTATATCCCACCTTGTTCAATTCAATTTTAATAAAAGGATATAACGGGGGTAAATAAAAACATTAAGAAAAGCTTTTTCAATCTCACCAACATTGGACTTTGAAGGATAGTGTATAGTTAGTCCTTGACTTTGGACCACCATCCAGTCCAAGCTTTCTGTTGCTAGGTGAGATATTTGTTGAGTGGGTTTTGTCCTGTGTGTATGACCTTTCTTGCCACAGTTGTTAAGTGAATCACTGCATTTGTTAAGTTTGTAATACATTTGTTAAGTGAATCTAGTTTCCGCATTGACTTCGCTTGTCAGAAAGTCACAAAAGGCGATCTCATGACGCCAGTACACTTCAACCATTGTAAATATAAGTCAGTTGCCAAGCATCTGAATTTTGATCATGTGACCATGGGGATGCTGCAACCATCGTGTGAGAAACAGTCATAAATCACTTTTTTCTTTGTAACTTCAAATGGTCACTAAATGAACTATTGTAAGTTGAGGACTACCTATACTTCAAGTAATCCATGGGTTAGGCCTTTGTGAACCTCAATATCCACAGGCAAGAAAAACTCTTTCAGAGCTACAGGGAATAGATAATTTCACAAGGGAGGCAACAAGGTCTTACCCATGGTGAATTAATTATCATGAGTTCTGTTCAGCTGCCAAGTACTTGCTCTAAAGAGATGGACGGCATATAGAAGAGCAAAAAGCCCTATAGAAATAAACTATTTTTTTTTAAAAAAAAAAAGCTTAGAGAAAGGCGAAACTGGATCAAAAAAGGAAGAAAAAGGAAGGAAAGTAAGCACAGTAGGAAAGCAAGTGACTGGGATAGAGGTATTTGCACAGAGATTAGAATCAGTCATCACACTTTGTGATGCATTAAATCATAAACTAAGCAAAGAAGATGAGTTCACAAATCTTGCTAAGCCTAAAGACTAAACCAAGGTTAAAGGCGAATTCCTTGTGTGTCCAATCACACTTGGCCAATAAAGAATTCTACTCTATTCTAGTAATGAAATTCTATAGCTCAACCCTAATATCTGTAGCTCAACTCTGAGCTGCAGATATTGTCCTCTGATCAGAAATAGGTCACTAAGTATTTAGCCTTTTTATTGCACTAACAATGTATTGAAATAAGAAAGAGATAAAATACACAAAAAACCCCTATGAAGTAATTTTCATTTATGAGATTTTGACTTGGCTAATTTTTCTTAGAAGAACAAGGATGCTCATGGGGATGGATGGTTCCAGCAAGTTAAGAATAGAATAGAAAAAAGAAAGCCATAACTGCCTTGGCTATGATGCCTGTCAATCAATTGGAGGAATGAGACAGATTGTTCATCCACTTTCTTTGCCTCTGAGAGCCTCTGACCGAAGATAGTTGGGAGGGTAAGAATAAATATGTCTTCCTTATAAACGAAAATTTCTCTGTGGCCTGGAGACAAAAACGGTTGCAGGAATTGGGTATGGCTAGTCTAGAGAAAAGAAGGCCTAATGGTGATATGATAATAGTATTCAGTATTTGTGGGGCTGCCACAAGGAAGAGGGGGGGGGGTCAAATTAATTTCCAAAACACGAAAATGCGAGACAAGAAACAGTGGATGGAAACAAATCAAGGAGAGAAGCAACCTAGAATTAAGGAGAAACTTCCTGACAGAACAATTAACCAGTGGAACAATTTGCCTTCACAAGTTGTTCATCACTGGAAGTTTTTTTTAGAAAAGACTGGACAGCCACCTGTCTGAAATGGTTTAGGGTCTCCTTGAAGACCTCCAAATTCCCTTCCAGCTCTATTCTGTTTGATTGATTGATTGATTGATTGATTGATTGATGATGGTTGGTCTACAGCAGGAAGTCTGGCTCTTTTGATGGTGCTTAGCTCCCTCTTTTAGCACATCTTACCCTTAGTAGACTGGATTATAGCTTCAAATAAAATTATTAAAAGTAAGTGGCATATTTGTTAAAACACCACCAGTTTTGAGAATCCCTGATTTATAGACTAAGAGACTGACAATTGCAAAGAGAAGGAAAAAGGAAGGCTATTAATACTGGTTGTGGAAGCAAAACAAGTGGATTGCTTTAAAAAAAAAAGATTGAAAATAGCACATTATCAAGTCATCTGAAGACTTGTCAATTTTTTTCTGACTTTGTTATATTGTTCTTAAAACAACTTCTGTGCAGCCGCCCCTGCTCTTCACAATACATAAGGTGTGAGAGATGCCAAATTAAAGTTGTGTATGAAGTTATATTTATGCGATGTTGGCTAGGCTGCTCGTTCTTTGGGGAATGTGCCATTTTAATTATATAGTTGCTGAATTTACTCTATATGGAAAGCTCATACATCCTCCTCCTCCTCCTCTCTCCAGGGAGAATAAATTTGACAGTTTGATGATTGGTGTCAAATGGCACCTATAGGATGCAAATGAAGGTGCTTTTTAAATGAGCAGTAGCATTTCCTAATATGAATTATTCTGTTTATTTCTTTTATTTTTAGATTTATAGTCCATCTTTCTTCACATTACAGGCTTCATTCAGTTCTTAATAGAATTACATCTAAAATATGTTTTAATAATCACAAGCATATAATATTTATAATCACAGTAAACCATTACATTGCAATAAAACAGCCAGAAGTAAAATTAAAACGTCTAAAAACAAAGCATATAATCAAAGCAATAGGGGAGAGTAAAATACAGTTCATCCATGGAAGCTTGCAGAACAGAAATCTCTTTATCTAAAACCCATAGATTTTCCTGAGGAAAAAAATCTTGATTGCAGTGGAATATCTGCTAACCTAGTGATATTAACAGATAGCAGGTTAAGAGTTGAGAGGGACCTTGTAGGTCATCTAGTCCAACCCCCTGTCCAATATTACCAGAATGTGTAGAATTTTAAGGTCTTTGAGCCTTAAAATATCCAATCTCCCTCCCTTTTTAAAGGCATTTTTGTGGGTTAGTTAAGGAGTTGAGTAGGTTAAAATAGCATAAAAGCTTAAAGAACCTACCTTGTGTAATGGTATGTGGCAATGACCTTGGGAGACAGAAAGAAGATCTAGCAAAGAGACAGCTCAGTCTCAGGGGAGGGAAGAGCATGAGAAGTGTTTCAGAAAGAATCCTTCCGACTTTTCAAGAGACTGAAAAGAGAGGAGGTGAGAAATACTTTCAGTATTGCAAGATATTTTTAATGTAATCCTACAGTAAAGTATGATCAGTTAATCTTCCTGTCTGGACTACCTCTCAAGGCTGATACCTTGCTCTCTTCTTTTTAAGAAACTACAACAAAAGTGTCTTGCAATTTGGGTGCTACTTAGAGGCACAATGGTTAGAATGCAGTACTGAAATCTAATTCTGCCAACTGCCAGGAGTTCAGTTCTGAGTGGCTCAAGGTTGACTCAGCCTTCCATCCTTCTGAGGTTGGTAAAATGAGGACCCAGATTGTTTGGGGCAATATGCTAAAATTGTAAACCGCTAAGAGAGGACTATAAAGGGGTATAAAAGTCTATTGCTATTGCTACTACAATTCCAGCGTTACCTTCAGTTGTCCCAAAGGTGCTTTTTCAAGAGGCAACTGGACTTTCTGTTTTTTCTTTGAAGATGTTT
>JAOYMU010000002.1:46371594-46389758 GCA_025802295.1 Psammodynastes pulverulentus
AGATTGGACTGCCATTTGTCAGAAATGGTGTAGGGTCTCCTGCTTGGGCGGGGGGTTTGGACTAGATGACCTACAAGATCCCTTCCAACTCTGATTACCTGTTATCTGTTAACTGACAGGGTGGCGAACCCCATTGTCACAAAAACTATGCTGAAGTATTACAATTGATAAATATTCCCCAATGGGTTGTTAGGCAAATAAAAAGAACAAGCTGTGAACCTGAGAAAAGATGTTGAAAAATAGTGCAAAGTCAGGGACTTGTTACAGAACTAATTACCCTATTTTGTGTGATCCCAGAAGCAATTGAGAAAATCTTGTATTATGCTTATTCCATCTCTTATTACCAGCAGGAGCTGGCAAACTGCAAGTTTGTTGAAATCCCAGGACTGCAGTTACAACCATGCCTCTAGGCGTGTGCAGCATCATAGTCCCACCCTCTGACAAAATGTTTAATGTTTGAGAGCATTAAATAGCAGGGAAGTGTGGAGACAATCCAGAGGCTGCAGTTGTACTCCACTTTTTGTGGCTCTTGTCTAGCAGTTCAACCTTCTTCCGAGACATCCCAGCTTAATGAAGGGAACCATATGGGAATGTTTTCATGCTTTGATACACAACTAGAACTCTAGGAAAGCAGTCTGGCAGGAACAGCGTTGAAGTGACCCTGAATTGATTGTGTCAACAAAACACCTCCTGTTCTTCTTCAGCCTATCCTCTACATCTGCAGATCTTAGATGGATTCTGAAGAAATGTGGGGTATCATAAAATATGCCCAGACACTTCGTGAATGTTTTCCGGTTTAGATTTAACATTATTTTCAAATCTGTTTCGCCTTAATGTTTTTCTTTCTAGAATTACAGTAAACTAGGAAACATGAAGTCGAGTCCTGAGATGAAACCATGACAATATTGTAATACACCCTTTGTCAGTGTCATTTAGTGATCATTCAAAATCACAGCGGCATTAAAAAAAATGGTTTATGACAGGTGCTCGCATATATGAGCATCACAGCAGTCCCATAGTCACATGTTCAAAATTTGGGTGCTTGGTAACTGTATGTATTTACTACAGGTAGTCCTCAACTTATTCAAAGGTACAACAGCACTGAAACAGTGACTTACGATCGTTTTTCACAGTTATGACCTTTGTAGCATACCTCTGTGGCATCCCAATGGTCACATGATCAGAATTCAGATGCTTAGCAACTGACTCATATTTATGACATTTGCAGTGTCCCTGGGAGGTCATGTGATCACCTTCTGCGTCCCTCTGACAAGCAAAGTCAATGGGGAAGCCAGATTCACTTAACAACCAGGTTACTAACTTATCAACTGCAGTGATTCACTCAGCAACTGAGGCAAGAAAAGTCGTAAAATGGGATAAAACTCACTTAACAAATGTCTCACACATCAACAGAAATTTGGGGACTCAATTTTGATCATAAGTCAAGGACATACCTGTACTGACTAGTACTGCAGCAGGTGTTCTTTTTGCCTCTGAGTCTGATGTCTAATGTCCAGGCTGTAGGCATTCAAGATGCTCCATCATGTCTATGCCCTGTGCCAGCATCATCGCTGAAGCATAATTTTTCTTCATGATTTATGCACTCAGAAGTCTCTTGCTCATTTGTCTTACAGCTTGTGCCAAGGAAACATTATGGAGCACATGACAGCCTCTGCAAGCAACAGAATGTATGTTCCTGTGATCCAGGAACACGGCATTGCCCTTGTCTACCAGGAATTAATGGAAATTTCTCTTGACGAAGATGAGAATTATATAGTTTTGATTTGCTTCTTCAGTGACCACCCTTTGTATTCACCAAAGCCTTCTATAATTCAATCCCATTCTTTAAATCCTTCATACCAACAAAAAAACTCATAAATTTCTCAATGAATTGCGGAAAAGTAAAAAAAATCTACACATTTATGACCAAATGCTACCATAACTATATACTGTATTCTGAAAAACTGTAGACATGAACCCGAATACATACGGTAAGCCTCCTATGCATATGGTTTTGCTTAATGAATGGATTTGGTCTTTATGATAAATCATTTTTCATGCCAAATAATCTTCATTCTTCTATCTGCATCATAGCAGGATGCTCCAAAGGACACTTTGAAAAACACTACAATGGGATGTGCAAGTGTACACAGGGTGGATGGTGTGGCAGAATATGTGATGCCTGTTTGTGTGACCCAGGATGGTATAACTGTTTCTGACATCTAAGTAAGTCTAGTCGCTAAATGTTCTAGTTAGGGAATTTAAAGTCTCAGGAGGTGTGTTTCAGCCTTTGCAAAATATTCTGTCAAACAGATTTGATATGTGAAGGGGGTTTATTTCTTTATTTTTTTTCTTTAACAATTCAAAACAGCTTAAAGCCTAATTTTAGAAAACAGTCATAAAAAAACCCCATACAGATTAAGCTTCCAGATAATGCTAAGAATATTCACTTAAAATGATAGAAAAGTGTGCAATTATCTGATCAGTTTGCACAAGCTTACTTTAAAAGATTGTCTTTTAATAGTCCATTGAATTGTTCTGCCTCAACTTTCTGTCCTTCAAACAGTCTCGGACGAGCTGAAATCTTGGAAGAACTGGCAGACGCAAAGCTGAGGAAAATTATTCAATTTAAAGTATCTTTTGATGTTTGAAGGATTTATGCAATTATTCAGGTAACAAGCTTTCATGGATTATTTTTAAGGCGTGTATTTGTATTGGCAGCAAAAAGCCGAGGCTTCCTTAAAGAAGCATCTCCTTCACACTCATATATTGCCACATCACATATGATTGACATCAAAATCTATTTATCCAGATTTAATTCAAATGAAATCTGATTGTGAGGTAAGCAAGAGATGCAAAAGAACAAATTTTGATGTCAAGCTCAGTTGCACTGAATTTACATTTCTTCCCGTTTCCCTCATTATTATTTTGAATAGAAATGACTAACCTTTTTGTGATAAAGATTGGTCAAGAGTTGCAGAGGGGGGAGTAATGTTGCAGTGCAAGCAGGGGTGTATAGTTTGGTGCCAAAATCAGGATTTCAGTCTCTACCCTAAATTCTTTAGTGTTTCTTAGATGGGAGTGTTTTTTTTAAAATAGGCTCCCTGTTTGTTTGCTATTCATATTACCTGACATGGATTTTTCCAGTGGTTTTCTGTCTCAACATAGCAGGAAATCAGACCATTGATTGTAACCAATACTGATTAAAAGGGTTCTGTAGACCAGGGACAATTTTAAGAACTTTCAGCTCCCAGAATTCCTCAGCCAGCCATGCTGGGAGCTAAAGTCCACAAGTCTTAAAGTTGCCAAGCTTGGAGACTCCGGCCGTAGACCATAATTATGGAGCTTAAAGGCCATATGTGACTTTGAAACTGCATGTTTCTGACTCCTGCTCTAAAAAATGGATTGTGCCTATATAATATGATTATTAAATTGAATATTCATATACTACATTCTTGGGATGGGGGTGGGGGGATATTCCTAGAAATGGTGCTACATCATTCAAATCGTCAATAAAAAATTTTCTTCAATCATTGATAAAATTTCATTGGGACAATGATAATTAACAGAGAAAATACTTCTTTGCCCAATGACAGCTAAGCTTGTAGAATTCATTATATGAGGAGTAATGGATGAATTGTCTCTCTGATAAACATGCTTAAAGGATATTATATTTCCTGGAAGTTTAGATAGGTAACCTTGAGAGAAAAGATATACAGTGCATTTGTTTAATTGCTGATTGGAAATATCAGTTAACTGGAAATAAATCCTCATTTTTTTCCTTAATAAATCTATATCCAAGTGTATCTGTGCTTGTGGAGGGAGCAGAATTTTGTACCAAAAATATATTTCCAAACTTTGTAATAAAAACCGAACAGCCATAAATCAGGAAGCTGGAAAACAATTTACTACCATTAGAAAGAACAGAGGAAAAATTAATCCTTTAAATATTTTATATCGGGATTATATGCTCTCTTCCCCACAAGTGGTTCAAATTATAAAGACCAATAGCTGACCTGGATTTGATATCTTAAATCCACAGAGAAGTAAAAAGCATTTTATGAAGTCAGTTTCCAGCAATTATAATTTATTAATTTTTTTGTGCTGTGTTCACACAACTTGCTGGAGTAGATCATCTACTGACCCAGCAGATCAGTGGTGGGTTCCTACCGGTGTTATCACCAGTTTGCTGAGTGCACACGTGTACTTTCCCCCTCTGCATGCATACACACTCCCCCTTTCTGTGCATGCATGCGTGCCTACCGCAGGCACCTACTGCGCATGTGCCCACCAATCAGCTGAGAGGGCTCATTGATCCTCTCAGCTGATTGTCAGAAATTTTTTTGCTACCAGTTCGCCCAAATGGCAGCTTTTTTTGCCACCGGTTGTCCAAACCGGTGCAAACCTCTGCAGCAGATGTATTCACATAAATGCTAAAGTTGATATTTTGGGTATTTGTCTTTCTGTCTGTCTTGATACAAGTGATAAAAGAGGAAGTAAAGAAGTCTGTCTGTCCGTTAGTGCTGTGTGAATCCAGGCTGTTGGGTGAGTTTGCGATTTAGTGTATTTTGTTAAAGTTCAGCAAATCTCTATTCTCCTAGCGCTTCATAAAGTACTGAAGACCCTCAAGCACTGGGAGGAAGCATGCTGAAAGCTTTACTTGGCATTTTCTTTTAAGTTTTTATGGCTTCAATAGTTTTAATATTTTTATGTTATTTTAATTATTGATTGAGAGTTGCCCAGAGTTTGGTATAAAATTAGATTAGATTAGATTAGATTAGATTAGATTAGATTAGATTAGATTAGATTAATAGATAGATATAATCCCTATCTTTTTTTGTATGCATGAGGCTTTGCTAGCTAAATCATGCTTACCATTTTGAAGGTAATTATTGTTGTGGCCACTTGTTATAGATGATCTTTTTATTGTGATCTTGGTGGCATCTTTTTTTTGTCTTTGGTTACGTTTGTAATGATTGTATGTCTCTCAATGTCCTCCTTGATGTGGAAGATTATAAATGCAGCCACTCCTTAGAATTTTCCAACATATAACAATTTAGGGAGGGAGTAGTAAGAGTTTACTCCGGCAAGATTCTGTCTATTGTATGTAAGAAAATAAAGAATTGAACTCTGGGGCTGAATAGTTCCATGTCATTCTTGGGCTAAGCCTGCCATTGTGTGCACACAAGCACTTCTGCTTTTCTCCTGAATTGTGTTTTTTGTCCCAAGAAAACAGCTCTAAAAGGGAAGGGCATTGGTTCTCCTTTCCTCACTACTGTTGTTCAGCTCCAAAGGTTCTTCTCCTTCTATGAATGTGCAGCTTTCCTAAGTCAACTTTCTTATGCATATTTAACCTCAGAGGATGTAATTCCTGATCAGGCTAAGAATTAGTCTAGCCTATTCTGTGCTTCTTTCAGAACTACAATATGGTATTTTTTCACTACACAGTACAAGTCCCTACGCTTCTGTAACTATTCCGTCACAGGCAGCGGCGAAGAAGGAAGTTGAAAAGTAATGCCCCAACTTTCGGAAATGCGCAGCATAAATCATACTCAGAGGCCAGCAAGATGGCCTTCCCTCAGCAGTGCACCATCATGATTTTAAACAGTTATTTGTACAGATGTGTCATTTCTGTGCCATCTGCCTAAGAGTAATGAATGGGTGCCTCGGTGCTGAGCTACAGGATGTTTCAGGTCTCTTCTCACACAGCAAGCCATAAGGAGTGGCTTGTGTGAGAGTTGTTCTCACTTCTGTGAAGCAGATGGTTTTGTTTGAATTAATAGATCTAAGTGACAAGTGCTGTCTGCTTATCTCGTTTCAACGTACCCTGCTGGTTACCATGGGGGGAAATGTGTACTGCAATGCAGCTGAAATAGCAGCAATCCATGTAACCCCATCACTGGTCTATGCATATGTTCCTCAAGTTGGATTGGCTATGATTGCAAGCAGTGAAAGTCAAAACCTCCATTATCGGCACCAGCTCTTTCTGTCTCATCGGCCATAATCGAAATTCTGCTGAGTACCAGCTTAGCAGCTTCTTAAGTAATTAAACTTTCTTGAGGTTTTTTTCTTTCTCACTGCTAAGCTTACCACTTTTGAAATATTCATTGGTTTATGCAGTCCAGCTAGCAATAATCCTTAATTATCTAAATGAGAAATATGGACATCAGTGACATAAGATGCAGAACTTCACTCCATCATGGTGCATCAGCCATTGCAAGTGAAAAGCCTTCAATTTTTCAGGCAGAACTGATTCTGCTGTCCCACCATCCCAGTTTCAATCTGGTTTAACTCAGATTCAATACCCCAGTGGGAGTGTTTTATTTTACTTATGGTATTAAATCAACAAGGCTGCTCACTCCAGTAGATTCTGAAGTAGGAGTAGAAAGGGATTTTCTTTCTTAATTTCCCATGGGTCAGATCCAGGAAGAGACAACTATTGATTGTTTTATTCAGCTATTGAATAAAAACCTGGAGACCTTGAAATCAGGAAGAATGATTTATTGCAAAAGGTTTTTTTTTTTTTTTTTACAATCACAACTTGGTACTTGACTGCTTTGACACTCACTGAATTTGGTACTCAACACATTTTGATGAGAAAAATGTGTCCCAGTACTCGTTGTTTGTTTGGTACTCAATACACAACCTAGAACCTGTCTCTGTTGGTTGCCTCTTGACTCACTATTCTTTTTAGCCGAAACCAAAGGTACATTAGTCACACAGTAGTTCTTGCCCTGTTCACATCCCCTTGCAGAATTATCTTCTCTTCTGTGGTCATTTTGTGTATTTTTGCACTTTTTTTCCCATCAGTACAAGAAAGTGAAGTTTTTATTTTATTTATCTATTTATTAACTTTTAGGTTTATTTCTCATGTAAAGTAACAATATACAAGCCTATCTTTTTACATATTGCTTTTAAAATGTTCATTAAATTTATTTACCTTATTCCTTATTGGAAAAATGTATTTGTTATTCATTGTTTCTGGTACTCTTCGCACCTCCCAAGACCAATTAACAATGAGTACCAAGGTTTACAGTGGTTGGAGCATGCTATTTTTTTATAGTTAGTCAAGGAATTTGTGATACTCCAGCCATTGTTGAGCTACAGATTCCCAAATCATTATTGTTGGTTATGTAGATTGAGACAATGGAACTTGAAGTCCAAAGCATTTGGGATTCTACAGATTCCTTCTGCATCAAACAAAAGTCCTGCTTAGTTTTAACACAATGTTTGCTATATTTTACAACCAAATTAAACAAGTGGTAGAACCAATGGTGAGATTCAAATAATTGAACAACTGGTTCTCTGCCCTAAAAACCAGCTGAATAGGTATGGCTAGACAATGATTTGACTGGGTGGAGCTTAGGTGACAGTAAGTCTTGGCGTACTGCCAAGAATCTTTAGCTTTTATATGGGTTAACCAAGAGGAAGTTTTTGTAACCAGGGCAATAAAGATTAGGCAAGAAACAATACCAGAATGTTTCCTTCCTGCCTTACTTACAGGATTAGCCCTATAAAGTGGGAAAAAAACAAAAATATTTCTTCCAACAACGGGTTCTCCAAACTGCTTAGAAAGTTAACAACCGGTTCTCCTGAATAGGTGCGAACCTGTTGAATCCCGCTACTGGCTAGAACCCTCATATGGACTTTGAAGAAACAAAATAAAAACAGTATAAAACTTTTGAACTAGAATCCCATGAACAACCAAGAAAGCAAACAAATGGATCATTGAACAAATCAACTTGAGGCACAAATTACCAGAAAGGAAAGAAAATAAAAATAAAACCAGCAGCAAAGTTGATTGATTCAGTTACAGTTGTGATGGTATTGGAAAACCTGAATGACCAAGTTAGGGATAGATTATCATAGAAGAATATCTACCCATGTGGTTTCTAGGAGTTGACCTGACTTCGTAGCACATAATGAGAGTATCAATCTTTGTAATTTCACCAGGCCAAAATTGTGTAATCCACAGACAAATTTATCTGAGATAAACTATTTTTAAGGCATTTTGGATGGAATCTCCTAATCTGTCTTGCTTAAAAGCATTTTGCTCTCCTTCCAGTACCAACTCCCTAAATGTATACTTACAAATTTAGCATGTACCAACTTTCAAAGTTCTTTATGTTCAAATTTATCATACGCCACTCAGAGCCACTTGTTGTGAAGTGGATGGCTATATAAATTAGAAAATAAATAAATAATAATGACAATATCCACGCATTGCAATATTACACATGCACACTTTTTCTTCTACAAGCAGAACAAGCAGTAGTTTATATCAATTGCAGAATTTCCAGAAATGCTTGCAGATCTATACATCATTTTAGCCTCTGTGTATGTGTCTCATTTTGTCAAAGAATGACAGGATGTGTCAAAGAAACTACTGATCATAAATGTAAATGTAATTGCCAATGGCAAAATGAACATGTAATTGTGTGAATGGAACCTGTATTTGTGCACCTGGCTCAACCTTTGTTGAGAGAAAGTATCTCATATTATCTTACCTTTACCTTATCTTCCCTCTCCCTCCCTTCCTTCTTCTATATGTTGGATTTATGGATTTATTAACAGTGGTGTAATCTGCTGATTTTAAGCATGATGTAATGATTGTATTGATCAAAATGTCAAGCTTAGGTAATTTACCAGCCAAATGATATGCTTGGGAAATGCAGATAAACAGATCCAGGCTCTTAATCATGGTTAAAAAAATACAGAAATGTAGGACAAGAAAGATGTGGGATTTTTTTCCTGGAATAAATTTCACCTACCCAACTGTGTCGGCAGTTAATTATAGCAGTTGAGTTAACAGCAGTTAATTTTTTTTCTCTGCTTAACTAACATTCTTCTTTATCTTTTAATGCTATCTAGGTGGGAATTAGTAACACTTAATATCAGTGCTGAAGGACAGTACTCATTAACTGCATGTTACAGAGTAAAGAGAGAATAGTAAACTGGAAAAGAAGATAAAATTGTACAGCCTGCAACTAGTCTATGCTTCATAGGAAATGCTTAACTAGTAAGGGTAAAGTTATTACAGAGGCATAAAACCTTCTAATCTTATTTAGCTTTAACCTTGGCTGATTTTTCAATGTTTAACTTGTACAAGCTGAGCTGTCTGGATAGTTTACAATTCAGGGTTTTGTTTTAATTGAGCCTAGTAGTTTGATCCTATAATCTATATTTCCCAGAGATAATTTACATTTAATTCAATGGGTCTTACTCTATGGTAAATGTGTGTGGGATTGCAGCTTCAGCTCTGGAAGTTTTTGAAGGAAAAATACATTTGTAATAGATTCGAACGGCATCCCCAAGAAACTTTAAAAAGGTCAAAGTCCTTTTGTAAGGACTTTGACAAAGGTCTAGTAAAGAAAGACAAACTTCTCTGAAACTTGGCTAGGTCACATTTGTTTACTATTCTTAAATCAGAGGATGAATATTAGGTAGGTGGGTAGGTGAATGAGTGGCTTTAATGGGATTTGGTCAAATCAAGTGGGACAATCCATTTATTCTGGTTTGCATCTTTGCCAATCTTTAAGTATAACTGCATCTATTTTCCTTCCATTTACCCCTTTAAAATCCATATTCAAAACCCTGTTTTACTCGTTGCAAATTGTTGAGAACTCTGCTATAAAGTACAAGGAAATAGATAACTTATTCTGGTAGCAAACATCACAGTTGTGAGAAACATGGATTGTGATCATTTATATTGGAAATTTCAAGAGTTTATTAAGGATCTATAGTAAGCATCCCCTGGAACCCAGAGGTTTTGTGATATAAACATAGAATTTAACTAGCAGACATCCTGGACCAGGGACACTCCCTCAAGTTAAAAGGTACTATTCTGCTCTATTTATATTTAATAGCACTTCTATTGCTGCTTGTTTTGCTTAAAGGAAGCAAGAGGTATTCTTAATTTTGTTTGTATTTCACTCTCTTGGCTGTTAGCTCCTTTGACAGGAATTTGCTGCTGGAAAGGCACAATATAAATACATAAATGAGATGGTTTAGAATCATGTTTCTATTTGCTAATCCATTGCTTTCTCTCGCTGCTGGATTGGGGGGGGGGGAGAGAGAAAGCATACTTAAAGAGATAATCCATCTTTAAATGAATGCCTTGCAGGAAAAAGGTTTCTTATTGGTCAGCTATTAAAGCCAGTATGTTCTGCACTAAATCCGTTTGCTATGCAAACTTATTTTATTAGTTTTTAAGGTAGGATAGAGGAGTGTGTGCCCTTATTCAGATAAGTATAACCAGTATTCTACTGTTGTGTGGCAACCATCTTGTCTTTGTGGGCCTATGCTGCCATCTTGTGGAAAGATAGTTTCAATGATGAACAAAATAAAATGTAGTCAAGCTGAAAGCAAAACAAGATTCAGTCAGACAGTGTTAGTACTGCTGGAAGAAATATCCATCTGGTCCAGTTCCAAGCCGGGAGAAAGGTACTAGAGACAAAATGGAGGCTGGAGGCTGATTTGAAAGAGGGTCCATTTATTGATGAACGGGACCACAAGTTAGTGATTCTGGTACAGTTGACCCCATGGAGTTGAGAGTGGGGGAGTTTTATACCTTTTATATCTACTTGAACTTCCTGTTCCTGTGCAAGAACATGTATTCTATTGGCTGTTGCAGGGGTCATAGCTGGCTCTATAGGTTGTCTGAGTTCCCAGGTTTGGTTGGAGTTTGCTGGCGGTGATGCAATTGAGATGATGCAATGAAGGATCTTGTATTGGGCAATTCCGATTATGGCTTAATGACTTTGCCCTGTGTTGGCTCTTGGGTAAGGGCTAATCTGCCTTTGTTCAGACTTTGCTGCAGGGGTAATGGATTACCAAATCTGTATGTCTAAAAGCTGCCCCAGCTCAGTATCCGCTTGGGGGCAGGGAGCTGAGGCTCTGAATTTCTGTCTCCCTTAAGACTTTTTTTATTTCTGTTTTAGGGGAAATATTTTATCCTGCCTTTTTAAAAATATTTTCAAAAAAAAAATCATTCTTCTAGGAGAGGGGTGGGTGCTAACTTTCTATTGTACCGTAACGCTTCTATTGAGATTTTTTTAAAAAAAAACCGTAACATATTTGTGCCGGAAGAGCAGGAATTAACCATAAACAAAGGACTAAATGGCAGAGACTATCCACTAAAAGTTTGCTAAGGATATAGAAAGAGACCAGGGGTGGTATTCAGTAGGTCCTGATCAGTTATGGAGAACCGGTAGCGGAAATTTTGAGTAGTTGGGAGAACTGGTGGTAACCTTCCCCCAAGAGTGGGGAGGGAATGGAGATTTTGCAGTATCCTTCCCCTGCCTTGCCCACCAAGCCACGGCCACAGAACCGGTAGTAAAAATATTTGAATCCCACCACTGAAAGAGAGTGTTCTGCAGCTGTTGACATGGGGAAGGTGTAGCAGTATTCACAGGTAGCTACACTACCTGTTTTCTAATTTTGTAAAACATACATTTCAACCATACAATATGTCTTGTAATTGCCACTGGAATAATGGCTTTGGGTTATGATACAGAGGGAAGCAAGGATCACGAATAGGCCAAGGATGTATAGCGTAATTTCACTGAAATGTCAGTAATGCATGTTGCTTTTCTAGAATCCAATTAAGAAAAAGAATCCTTGTCATTTATGCTGCACTTAGCACAGGGCTGCTATATTTCTCTCTGATTTGTTCCTGCCACTTCAGGAGAGCACATGTCTTTAGAAGCTTCCTTCTAAAGAAGATTCTAAAACTGGAACTCTTTTGCCTTCCTGGCCCAGAGATAGAACTGCAGAGTTACAATGATATCTTGCATCTTTCTCTTTAGATTAAAAACAAAAACCTGTTTGTGTGCATGCATACAGATCTAATGAAAAAGGCCTGGGATGCAAATGGATCAAACAGCAGAATAGAGATGCACATACATACGCATGTGCACAGGGGAGTAGGAGAGAGAACGAGAGTCCTCTCTCCTCCTTTTGGGAACATAACCAGGAAGAGACAGAATCACTTAAACTACCATAAGGCCATCCGCAGTGAAATTTAAGTCAAGGTGAAATTATAAATCAACATTAGTTGCAGCATTAAGATCAGACAACCTGATGATTCCATTGACTGATCCTCAGCTGATGTCTATCCAAGGAATAATTGGGAACTACTGACTATTGAGTATGGAGGACTATGAAGTTCTCTTACTCCATGTTCAGAATGAACATTGAGGAAATCATATTTCAAATGACAATTACCTGGTTTCTATCAAACCCAGATTCAAGGAAGCTATGTTGAGATGTTGGGAAAAACCTTTTTTCTTCCTTTTTACAACCCTGTAATCCAAGATGTTAAATTCCGTGTAGACCTCTCTATTCCAGCCTAGTTGCTATCATTGTTGGAATTTTTTTGTTCTGTTTCCCCAAATGTATTCTCAAATTTGCATCCTCCAAGATCCAACCTTCATTCCTTTAATAGTTGGTGGAAGAATCCCTACTATCTCTTCTCTTAGTTATTGAGTACGTTAATATAACCTTAGTGAATTTCTTTATATAAGAGTACCAGAGGTGGTATTCAGCAGATTCTGACCAGTTCTGGAGAACCGGTAGCGGAAATTTTGAGTAGTTTGGAGAACCAATGGTATCCTTCCCCTGGAGTGGGGTGGGAATGGAGATTTTGCAGTATCCTTCCCCTTCCCCTGCCATGCCTACCAAGCCACACCCACCAAGCAATGCCACAGAACCTGTAGTAAAAAAATTTGAATCCCACTACTGAAGAGTACATTAAAATCATTTGATAGTAAACATAAATGAGAGCCATATTAATAAAAGGAAGCAGGGAAGAAGATAGTATAATGATTGATTGATTGATTGATTGATTGATTGATTGATTATGTGCAGTCAGAATGGTGTCAACTCTTAGCAATCACATATTGTATAGTGCAATATTAATGCAATACCAGGGGGTTTCAATTCAATGTATAGAATGTGAAGGATGTGTGTTTGTGTTTGTGTTTGTATTTTATTTGATATTCATGTACACTGAAAAAGATATTTAATTTCATTGTACGAGATACAATGACAATAAAGTGAACTAATTAACTAACTATTTTTTTCTCTATAATCTATCCTCAACCTGGTTTTTCATACCCATTGCTGGTGTGAGTCCATCCACCTCGCCCTTGGTTGTCCTCTTCTCTTTACTTTTCTTTTTCCCAGGATTAGAGACTTCTCCAGAAAGCTAGGTCTTTTCATGATGTGTCCAAAATATGATAATTTGAGTCTAGTTATTTATGCCTCAAGTGAGAACTCTGAACTGATTTGTTGGATGATATATTGGTTTGCTTGCTTGGCTATCCAATTCCAGGACATAACAAAGTTAAAATAAATAACATCCCAAACCTACAGTGAATTGCTTTTATATACAAAAAATGATTGGAAAGAAATAAACAAATGATAAACATTTCAAAAGAAACAGAAACTCCCAGGCACATATCGTATGGGTTTTTTTTACAGCTTTGAGTAGTAGCAGATATAAATTCTGACATGGATACAAAAGCATAGGTGCCCTCAAATCAGGATTAACTCCCCAGGATAGCTCCATGTAGTTTTCTTCGCAACAGGACAGAAGTGAATTGCCATTGCCTGTGGATCAGATTAGCCCAATTTCCCTGATTGGGTTGGGCTAAATATGTGATTTCTTCTGCTGAAGGACTGGAACAAAATAAAACATACTCTGTAGTGCTACTGTTTCCACAAGAGTTCAAATGTTGTAAGGCTTTGTTCCTTACTAGCTTCATAGAAAGCCAAAGACACTGATCAGCAGCACCTATGAGGAGGGTCAAAATGATGGATGCAGGATCACAATGCAAGCTCTTCTCTTTTTCTACAAGTATTTGTCAGGTCGCGCATGTACAAAAGTGTTTGGCTTGAATTCATGCCCATCTCTTACCCATTTTGACACACAGGCACACAAACGCATGCCCCAAGTCACCTACACTGAGTCTTCCAATTGATGAAATGGAAACGTCACAACTTACAACTCAACTGTTGTTGATTAACTCCCAGGTTTCCATAAATAGCCAATCTGATATGGCAGAAAAAATATATGATTCATGATGAATATATTTATGATGCCTATGATCATGATTTATCACTTATATCTTTTATGCACACTGAGAGCTTATGCACCGAAGACAAATTCCTTGTGTGTCCAATCACACTTGGCTAATAAAGAATCCTGTTCTGTTCTGTTCTGTCTGTTCTGTTCTGTTCTATTCTATTTATTTTTGAACATCGTTTCTATGAAGGACTAGCATTTTATTTGATATCAATAATAATATGTATTATTGAACAGCCAGTTAATCAAGAGAATTCCTAACATGCACAGTATTCATATCAATTGAAGTGGGAGTGTCAGGCATGAAAGACCAGTTCCACATGTGAAGGTCCAAATAGCTAATTTATTGCTAAACAGCCTATGCACAAGAATCTTCTCAATTAAGGGTTATCTGCTTGGAGTTAGATAAAGGTCCAGGAAATTCAAAAGAGGTTGGACTTAGTTTGATCATGGCTAAGTAGGGATTTTAGGCTAATCCCTCTTTTAACTCTATTCCCAGGTTCTGCCACTTCTCCTACAGGGAGGAAGAGCACATTGTTCCTTGGAAAGAGACCAGTTCAGTGGACTTTTCTATGCTACCTCCATGAGTTGCAGATCTTCATAATGCACACAGCAATTCACCAAATATGCTCAGCTGGAAAAGGGCTCCATTCATTTAGGCAATTTTGGGAACCCTTGATGCAACCCAGCCCAAGCTTACCTAAAGACTTTATTTCATTTATGAATGTCTTTATATTCCCAACCAAAACCTTGAGTATAAATTGAATACAGCAGCAGGAGGATGTGATTCTATTGGTAACTTGTTGACCACCATGGGAAAACAGAATTCTGGCCTCTATGGAAACGCTAAAGCTTAAAAATGAGGCCTCCCTTCCCTTGTATGCAATGTTGGCATGGTCTAAGCCACAAAACTTTGTCACTCCAAAAGCTTGGCTAGGAATGGAAACCTCACAACAAGGTTGTTCTATCTTCAGCTTGGCCAGTTAGTGATGCATGAAATCCTATTGTGTCCAACTTGTTGAGTCATAGGATGTACAGTATCTTACACAGCTGGTACATTTTGCTCTGTCTCATTCTTACAGTCTTTTCTAGCCAAGCTTTCATCTCTGCTAGGAATGCTAGACGTTGCGAGTAATGGGTTACAATTCTTTGTTATTCTTTCATCCATATAATTGTGTACTACCAAATGTATTCCTTTTATCCATTTCCAGAATTAGGAAGACTCCTTATGTAGCCCACATACGACTTTGCCTTTTTAGTACAAGGAAATGCTCTTCAACAGACTCTATAAGTGACCTTGATACTGCTGCTGTGGGTAGGTGAATATTGATTGCCTGTACAATTTTATGCATGTACAATTATACCCATCTATACGCAAATCACATTCTTTTCATTTTTCCATCTCCAGCTTATCCAGATGGCTTTTTATCTTAACTGTCCCCCGCTGTGTCTCAGTGCAAAAATCGAGCTGTCTACAATCATATCACTAGAATGTGTCAATGACTTCTTCTGTAGTAGGAAGTAGACCATGGGGAGCTTTCTAAGAAGAGGGTTATTTTTATTATTAAATTTCTGTCTAATGTGATCTACACTCTACTGATACAACATATATATCTCTGGAGCAGAGATCCAGCTGTAAGCACATCACTTGAACAGTTGCAGGGGGATTAATCCAGACACTGCCCGCGTAATAAACCCTCTACTGAACCTTCAGATTCCATTATAGTTTGCAGCTTGTAGTCAAGGGTTGCTAAGACAGTAAGCAAATAAATGTTGATGTGCACGTACTATTGGGCATGTATGTATGCAGGTCTTGGTTGGCTCAAAGCCAGAGACTATTCTCATGGGTTTTTTAAAAGGAAAAAAAATGATAGCAAGAGTTGATTTGCCAGGTTGTGATGATTTCAATTAACATATGATGGTCTAGCTATTTGAAATGATTTCCATATGTGAACTGTCAGTGTGTTCTCCTATATTTAGTTCATCACCACATCCATGTGGTATGTAAATCATTTCCTGATAGGAGAGCATTTGAAAAACGCATATATTCCCCGGGTACAATTATTTCTTTTTGAGCCACTGTATGATGGGATCACCATAAACATGACTTATGGAAGGAGTCCAGCATTCGAAGAACTTTTAGTAATCAGGCTAGTTGTTATCTAACACTCTCATAGAAGAATGTAAGCAGTACCCTGCTGGATCAGATACCTGACCCATCTAGTCCAGCTGTCTATTCTCACAGTAGCCAACTAACTACACAAGGTAACCCACTAGTCTCCCAGCAGATGGACTTCTGGCCCCATCGGAGGAGTGCCACATTCTCCTGATGGGGCCTGCTCCTGGACTGTGCCTGCAGTTCGCTAGCCCTCCGCTGGCTGCACCACCTCTTGCAACTCACGCTCCTTTGGCAGTACAACTGGTTGTGCCATTCTCACCACTTCCAGCATCTTTGATGGAAACCCTGACTGCCTAGCCTTGTTCCTCAGTTAAAGCTAATAGTCATCTCCAAGGCTTTCATGAATTACTTATGCTGAATACGATTTTCATACAGTCCATACATTCTCCTTGTAAACCTGTTTAATCAGTATTTCTAGACCTAAGTAACAGAATAGAATAACAAAACTAGTTCTGGGAAGACATTTTTTTAAACATGAAACACAATGCCTGATAATAGAGATTCTGGCTGTCTATATGGATGTACAGAATTATATAGAATTACTAGTCTATCAGGCATTTTTACCTTTTTATTTTTCTCAACAATGCCGTAAGTCTTGTCTGAAGTCTTCCATGTAAATGTGGATAGTTAGAGGAGTTAATAGAACTGCTCCTGTTATTTTTATGTATGTATCTAAAAGAAGAAGGGATGGGGTCTCCATAAATTCCACAAGTCCTGATAGAAAAATTTACTGCATATTAAGAGCCATAATCTTTCAAATTGGAAATGCTGCAATGATTAATTTAGACTCTTAGTAGGGTAAAAGGTAAAGGTTCCCCTCACACATATGTACTAGTCATTCCTGACTCTAGGGGGCGGTGCTCATCTCCGTTTCAAAGCCAAAGAGCCAGCGCTGTCCGAAGACGTCTCCGTGGTCATCTGGCTGGCATGACTAAATGCCAAAGGTGCACGGATGCTGTTACCTTCTCACCAAAGGTGGTCCCTATTTTTCTACTTGCATTTTTTACCTGCTTTCAAACTGCTTGGTTGGCAGAAGCTGGGACAAGTAACGGGAGTTCACCCCGTTATGCGGCACTAGGGATTCGAACCACTGAACTGCCGACCTTTTGATTGACAAGCTCAGTGTCTTAGCCACTGAGCCACTGCGTCCCTCTCCCTCTAATAGGCAAAGTCAAAAACCAACAAGCCACGGGATGGCTTAACACGGTGACCTAGTTTAACCAATGCATTAAACATGAAGTAGTTAGCTGCTTGCAAGGTGGGGAAACCACAGCTTGCACAAATAAGAGTCAACCATGATAACCTTGTCGATGCAGCCAGAATAAGGAAGATTTGCAGGGCAGGATGGTTTCCATTTAACCTGTGGAATGCTCCACTGCTGGCTAACTCCCAAACTAGAGAACATAGGTAGTCCTTGACTTATTTATTTATTCATTTAGTGACCGTTCAAAGTTCAAAGTTACAAAGGCACTGAAAAAAGTGGCAGGATCATTCTTCACACCTAGGACCATTGCAGCATCCCCAGGGTCAGGTGTTCAAAATTCAAATTTGGCAATAGAATAGGAATAGGAATGGAATTAGAATAGAATTAGAATTAAAATAGAATAGAATGCAGGACAGGATAGGATAGGATAGGATAGGATAGGAACAGAAACAGAAACAGAAACTGAAACTGAAACTGAAACTGAAACTGAAACTCAAAGGGACCTTGGAGGTCTTCTAGTCCAGCTCCCTGCTCAAGTAGGAAACTTATGTATTTATGACAGTTGCAGGTCAGTGGTGGTTTCCTATTGGTGTTGCCACCGGTTCGCTCAATGCGAGCATGCACACAAGGATGCGTGTGTATCCCCCCCTCTGCGTGCACGCTCCCCCCTCCCTTCCATGCATGTGTACGCCGAT
>JAOYMU010000002.1:46477611-46490222 GCA_025802295.1 Psammodynastes pulverulentus
AATAAAGAATTCTATTCTATTCTATTCTATTCTATTCTATTCTATTCTATTCTATTCTATTCTATTCTATTCTATTGTAGTGAATTTATTAATAAACAGGACATTGATAAGTATAAAGTAAGGGTTTTTTTTCCTTTTCAGTCTATATCTTTAGATTTATTTTTTATTGTTGTTTTTTTAAGCTTAAAAATTGTCTTGTTAATTGTCAATGTGCCAACTAAATATACACCATATTTCATCCTATACTTACACAGTAAAATAAATTCTGAAGTTCAATATATGATTCATTTCAGTCAATATATTTGGCTTTTATTTTCCTGCAATCTTATGCACGCGGCTGCTAGGATTAATAGGCACTGAAGCCGGTGAGATTTATTTTCAGGTAAACATGCATGTAATAACATTGCTTGTCACCTTAAAATCAGATTCAAATTGTCTGGCAATTAATTTTAACAGAATCAGGAAGGGATTGTTGTTCCTTGAATTCTCTTCTCATTAACCTGAAATTTTAATTATCTTTATCAATGGATGGAACTTTTCATTGCGGCAGCTTATCAGCAGCTCTTCACCATGATGATCTGCCAAACCAAAGAAAACATCAGGAAACATATGTATAAATCACAGCAAATAATACTCAACTGTGATTAAATAGTTGTAAAATAAAGATTAGGACTAACAGCTACTGCAGTGTTATAAAAACACCATTCCCTGTTCATTTTTAAAACAGTTCTCCTGTATTAATTAGTTTTCCTGTTCAGATTGCTTTGCCTTTTCTCTCTCTAACTGTGCGGTGTTTTTCAATTTCATGTTGCAAACTCCATGGTTTCTGTACTTGCTTCTTTGCAAGTCAGGGAAGGAATTTGTATCAAGATGTCATCACTTGCTGGTCATCATTTTAATGCAATTTCAGTTTAATGCAATTTCCATGAGCAAATCCTCCTTTTGGTCTCCTTCCATCTTTTTCACATCATGGCAGCCAAAGGTTTCAGTATCTTGACATTTTAAGAAGGAGAAAATCTGAAATAATATTGCATATTATTTCAAAATATGCAAGGTAGTCCTCAACGTATGACCACAATTGAGCCCAGAATTTCTGTTGCTAAGCGAAACATTTGTTAAGTGAGTTTTGCCCCATTTTACAACGTTCCTTGCCACAGTTGTTAAGTGAATCACTGCAGTTTGCATGGTTGTTAAGTGAAACTGGTTTCCGCATTGACTTTGCATGTCAGAAGTTTGCAAAAAATGATATGACCCCTGGACACTGCAACCATCATAAATATGAGTCAGTTGCTAAGCATCTGAATTTTGATCTTGTGACCATGGGGATGCTGCAACAGTCATAAGGGTGAAAAGCAGTCATAAGTCACACTTTTCAGTGATGTTGTAACTTTGAATGGTCACTAAAGGAACTGTTCTAAGTTGAGGATGACCTGTATTTGCATAGATCTTAAAGCCTTAATGGTTTCCCATTTATTAGGATTAAAAGAACTTCTTAAAAATCTGTAACACTAATGAGCTTAGTCTATTTTTTTTCTCTTACTATTCATAATTGCCTGCTTCTTTTTACATGCAATCTAGAGCATTCCATCCTGTTTCTATCCCATCATTCAGATCAAAAATAATAGCTCACAAAAAGCAGGAAGCATAGCCTTCTAAATAATCAAACAGACCCCGAGGATTTTCACACTAGCAATTTATAGCTTTGTCCACCCCTGCTTGGATGCTACATCACTAATATGGACAGGATTTATATCATCCCAGCAATGGGTGATTCTATAAATCATTACTCTGGAGGTCTCAAAGTACTAAAGCTGCAACAGCAGGCATCACATTAGATCACCAAGCAGCTCTCTCTATGAAAATAATTTTATTTACTTTTTCAAATGTCAAATTTGGATTAGTTTTCTTGAAGAAAGAGTTCCATAGTATTGAAAGCATAAATATAACAAATCTACTTTCATCTGTTAATGCACAACTTTTACCTTGAGCCAGCAAGATGGTTTGTTCTGCTGTTTCATGCTCTCTCTGCTTCAACAATTTGATGATGATGATGATGATGATGATGATGATGATGATGATGATGAAGCAGGCACCTGTGGGAAAAAGTTGATCCCCTCCTCTGTGTGGTGGCCCTTCAAATACTGGAATACTGCTTCCATGTCCCTCCTAGTCTGCCTCTTCTAGTTTAGTTTTAGTTTTAGTTTAGTTTACTTTATTGTCATTGCACTTTGTACAATGAAAGTAAATGCCATCTTCAGTGTACATTTTGACTCTAAAAATAAAATACAAACACAAACATATATCCTTCACATTCTATACAATTGAATTGAAACCCCCTAGTATTGCATTAATATTGCACTATACAGTAGAATTCAATAGAGTTACTGCCCTGTGAAAGAAGCTGTTTTTCCACCTATTTGTCCTTGTTTTTATTATCCTGTAGTTAAAAAAAGGGTGCTCAGGATGAGATGGATCTTTAAGAATGTTTTGAACTTTCTTAAGGCAGAGGGAGCTATAAAGCTCTTCCAAAGAGGGGAGAGGGAAACCAATGATCTTCTGGGCAATGATGTTAACCCTCTGGAGTGCTATTCTATCTGCCACTATGCAATTGGCAAACCATACACTGTGAAGTAAGTTAAAATACTCTCTAAGGTGCAGTGGTAGAAGTCACCAGCAGTTTTTCATTCAGTTGTTGTTTCCTGAGAAGCCTCAGGTATATAATCTCTGCTGGGCCCTTTTGACCAGGGCTGCAATGCGAATGCCCCAGGTCACATCCTCTTTTATGATAACACCCAGAAACTTAAAACCGGCCACTTGCTCCACTCAGTCTCCATTGATAAGCTGTCTGATCTGTTCCTTCTAAGTTCCTTGGTCTTATTGGTTTTGAGGACCAAGTTATTGTCTCCACACCACGAAAGCAACCAGTCCACCTCATCTCGATAGGCAGACTCATCGCCCCCCAGAGATGAGTCCCACCACTGTTGTATCATCTGCAAATTTAGTAATAGTATTACTAGCGTGAGTGGGAATGCAGTCATAAACATAAAGAGTATAGAGCAGTGATGGCAAACCTTTTTGGCACCAAGTGCCCAAACTGGAACATGTGTGCATGCATGTGCATGTGTGCATACCAGAGTACTGGAAACCTGAAGGGCAGCTGGCCAGCACATGCTTGACTGTTTTTGGCCATTTTCAGACCATTTTGGGGACATTTTCGCTCCGAAAAGCCCCCCAAATGGCTGAAAAACCATTTGAAAATGGCCCTGAAAATGGCCAAAATGGCCTGAAAATGCCCCCCAAAATGCCTGTTTTGGGGGCATTTGGGAGGCCATTTTCCAGTGCTCCGGTGTCCATGAAGACCAGCTCGCTTAAACCAGAAAACCAGTTGGCAACGGCACACGTGCCCACAGAGAGGGCTCTGTGTGCCACCTCTGGCACACACGCCATAGGTTCGCCATCACGGGTATAGATTTAGGGACTCAACACGCAACCCTGTGGTGTACCAGTGTTAAGAATAAGACTGCTTGATACCCCTCTCCCCAAATCTTGCCAATATAAGGCCCTGGCCCTGGCCCTGCCCAACTTTGAGAGGGCATCTCTCAATAAGCTGAGCCAGAAAAGGCATTTGATACAATAGAAAATGGACTTAGGCCCAGTGTAATTAATGGGTTCAGGGTTGTTGTTTTGTGGAAGAAGGGAAGAAGGGAGCTCGTGGCTTCAAACTCATTGCCTGAGAGGACTACCTTGCATCTGCCTGCCTCTTTCATTGGAGCACATTTCAATTAATTACTGTTTCATTTGTTTGTAGCATTGACTGGTTCAAGGGGGAAAAAAACCTTGCAATTTCACCCTTAAATGCAAAAATGTGCTAGCTTTGGCTAGAAATACAGAGGAAAAGCTTTCCATAAGCTTTCATTTTTGTCAAAGAAGTGAGATATTGGTCTGATTTATTCTCATTGCCCCAACAGTCCCACTCAGAGACAATGTTAATTTACAAGAAAAACGTGAGCCATTTAAGTGATTTAATGAAAAGGCAAAAACTTGTACTCCTGCTTAACTCTAATCTTACGAAATAGTTTAAATGTGTCTTTTGGTTTTTCCCACCCACTAATTTTGCTCTATAACTAAACCACAAAGTCTTTAAAACAGCCGCTGGGGTCCCAGAACACGGCCTGGCATTCATTTTCAGCAGGAGATAACCTATACTGCTCCCTAGTGGTTAGGGAAAGGTTTGAAAAAGATCATATTGAAAATCAAGGGGTTCATACAATCCAATGGATTTGACACAAATGCCGAGTAGCCAATCCGGCTATTTTGTTTTTCCTCGACTACTTTAAACTATTAGAACTTGGACTTTTGAAAACCCCATTAGCAACTTAACTTGCTAAATCGCATGTTAAGATGATGCTTGAAGTACATTCCTCATGAATGAACTCTTCTCTTTTTAGTTAACACCTCTCTCCAGTTTTCAATACTAAAGAACTTAATGTTTTTTTTTTAAATCTCAACAAATAGAGATGCAGGCAATGAGTTTCCTTTTCCTGTTATCATCTTTTCATAATAGCAACATTAGGAGAAGATCCACGTACTGGATTTACAGAGTAGATTTTCCCCAATGCAGATTCAATAAAATGAGCTCTCACCCAATTAAGATGTGGCAACAAAATAAGTAAACTCTCCAGGAGCCCAACTCTCGGAAACTGCATAAGCATTCCCATGCACTTCTTATTGGCATATTCTGCATTTTTTAAAAAACCTCCAAGTCTAGCCTACCCAAAACATTATTTTTTCCCTGAAGTTCCCCACTCGAGTACTAATCAAGATTGTCCCTGCTTTGCTTTTAAACCCAGACAAGATTAGCCAGATACTGCTATTTTCTGAGGCTATGTAGTAGTTTAAAAGTTAATATCTCTTAAACAAACACTTGAAATAATAGACATTAAGAGCTAAGCATTCATATCCAAATGTAATATACCTTTGTGTAATAAATTCCATGAACTTCACAAGAGGCATGTGATGGTTTCCACTGAGTATTTGGACACAATATTTCTGGTCCATCAGTAGGTATGGATTAGGTTTTGTGACACTTTTCTGAAGTTGCATAAATAATATTTTTATAAAGTAAGTTGCTTGATGTGTTTGTGTGTGTGTGTGTGTATCATCAAAAAAAAGAAAAAGAAAACACTGATGGACTAACCACAGGAACTTCCAGATTTAAAAAGCCAGAAACTTAGCCAGGATTCAGAGTGATTTCCTAACTATGAATCAACCTGCAGACAATGAATCACACATACTGGAGAAGAATGCCAAAGCAAATAAACCATCATATTTAGTTTGTATAGAGCAGCGTATGGAAAACCCTTTGATTCACTCCACTAAAACTGCATGAGTGAAGGAAATAAAAAAAGGAAAAGAATGAAAGAATCCTAAACCACATCTATGAATAGTGTGACAGTTAAATCTGACAAAGATTAAAGAGAACAAGGCAAAGCGAAATGGTCTTTTGCAAGAAGTCATTTTGGGGGAGGGAAATACTTGTCTTTTGAGTGACTTCCAAGGAGGAAAAAAAATAAAATGTTGACAAGCTGACATTAAAGGACATCTTGTTTAAAATAGCTATGTCTTTTATCTTGAAAATGACTATGTCTATGTCTTGAAAACATCCCTACCTTGATAAAATTCTGCAGCTACAGTATTTGGGATTTTGGAAGTATTTAGAAGTTCCCGTCACCCAAATAAGCAGGTTATTCCCTTTCATCATAACCTTTTAAAGCAGCCCTATCTTCGTGCAGGTTAAATTGCAATGCAATAGATTAAATTTAGAAAGAGAACTTGGTCTACAGACAGGGATGCAAAAAATCAATAGGAATTGTAAAGGATCTGTTTCTGGGCATTGAATATTTTATTTATTATTTATTTTTCACACTTCTGAACCTGCCACATTCTTCAAAGAGAGACTCTTTAACTAAATTATTAAAATTTGAACCATGAACTCAATAGATAACCATTGGAAAAAATACCTTGGTCATCGCCGCTCTAATTATTGAAACAATAATCCAAAATTAGTTTATAACATCAGTTTATAGCAGTGAAAGTCTGTTTGGTCTAGAGGTTAAATATCAGTCTGAAAACCAGGAGACTGTGAGTTCTAGTCCTGCTCCAGGTATGAAAACTGGTGGGTGATCTTGGGCCAGTCATACTCTCAGCCCAAACCATCTCATAGGATTGCTGTCATGGGCAAAATTGGGGTAAGGTCTTTAAAGTTGAATGTTAATTATATCTCTGTATTTGTGGAATTCTGTCAAAGGTGTGAACACATCTCCAAGAGGGCAACACCCTATCAAATCCCAAACACATTTTACTAATGCATGCTATGACATTCCACTTATCCAGTCCCAGAAGAGGATACTGTAATGCAGGGGTGTCAAACTCAAGGCCCGTGGGCCAGATTTGGCCCACAGGGTGTTTAGATCTTGCCTGCAGGGCCACCCTGGAAACAGTGGAGGACCAGCCCATGGCGCCTCTTCTAGCTAAAATGGAGCTCAGTGTGCCATGAACTGTGGGGAGGGGAAATGAAAGGAGGAAAACTTGGGAAAATAAAAGTAAGGGTTGTATTTCCTTGAGACGCTGCCTCAAGGTCACCCAACTGGAAGAAGGAGGAAGCCATATATCAAACCACGCTTAGACTGACCATTATGAAAACATCTTGCCTGAGCCCAATTGGTCATTCTGGGGTGGACAATGAGAGACAATTAAGGAGGGGGAAATTAGAACTTAGGGATTTTGGTGTGCAATTTTCAGTTCTTGACTTTAGTAAACTATATAGATAACAAATAACAGATAATCAGAGTTGGAAGGGACCTTGTAGGTTATCTAGTCCAACCTCCTGCCCGAGCAGGAGACCCTACACCATTTCTGACAAATGGCAGTCTAATCTCTTCTTGAAAGTCTCAAGTGACACTCCTACAACTTCCGGGGGCAAGCTGTTCCATTGGTTGGTTGTTCTCACTGTCAGAAAGTGATTCCTTATTTCCAGGTTAAATCTCTCCTTGTTCAGTTTCCATCCATCATTCCTTGTCTGGCCTACAGGTGCTTTAGCGTTTCCCTTTTCTCTCTGTGGCAGCCCCTCAAATATTGGAACACTGCTATCCTGTCTCCCCTGGTCCTTCTGTTCACTAAATTAGCCATGCCCAGTTCCTGCAACCATTCTTCATATGTTTAATCATCCTGGTTGCTCTTCTCTGCACTTTTTTCAATGTCTCAACATCTTGTTTATAGTGTGAGACCTACAGTTACTTCTCCAGCTATAAGTCGCACAAGGTTTTAATCTGCATCTCGGCTTATGGTACCTCTGTAATGTTCAGATTTGATTTCTAAGGCCTTAAGAATCTGGCTTTTGCATTGTCTGTTTGAGCATTTTTCCTAAAAGTTCTATTTGACCTCCCTTCTGAATGGCCTGGGCATTCCAAGTTTAAAGGTACCTTTTATTCTCTTGGAAGTATGAATGTTCACTTTCACTATTAAGGTAAAGCTATGTGTAGTTCTTGCAAGTCACCACAAGAGTGCATTAGGAAACAAAAACTGAGAACGCAACTCAAATTCCCTGGGAGGATTATTCTGAAGCCTCTTGAGGAAAAAAAAAGGCAAAGCAGATGGGGAGTAGACTTGCCTTAAATCAAATTGAAGCAAGGAAAACAATCTCGAACTGATAAAACTGATAAACAATCTGGACAGTAGGGATTCTGATTTTCCCATTGCACCAGTATCTTTATTTCTGTTTATTTTTAGTAATTATTTTCCAGTGCTAAAGATGGGGAAAGTGATTAATTACACAAATAACAGTGGCTCACTGTGTCAACAGTCATAAAAAATTGCAAAATAGGGAACTTTGTTTCAGACCTTTGACTTTATGTCCAGGGTAGATTAATGAGGGAGGGCTTAGGGATGCCGCAGAACCACAATTGCAATCCCAGGGGCCAGATGGACATCATGTGAATCGAAACAGTCATCAAAATGTCAGACCTCTTCAAATGTGTATGCAACACTCCCACTCATTTCCTGGTATGTCACCAAGAAAAAGTCATCATCTAGCACTCTCTCCCTCCATTAAGGGCTACAAATAAACCAAAATCCAAAAAGTCATGAATGGGAAGTTACGCACTTTGAGAAGCCCTACATATCCCACCATCAATTTGGGGAAGAGGGCAAATTCTTAACAATGCATGAGTTGTAGGTACGAATGCTGGCAAAAGGCCAGGGGTGGGATCTTCCCGGATCGGCCTGGATCGGGTAGCTCCAACAAATGGTAGCTCTGACGATCATTGCTTGGATGGTTTTTGGGCCCTCCCACCTGCCCATGCTCTTTAGTAAGCTTTATTCACTCAGTTAAGTGATGCAGCAGAGTGGATTGCCGCTATATAAAGCAGCTGAGGGTTTGTCCTAGCTGTGCATGCGCGCACGTGATGACTGAATTGGTAGCTAGACCAGTAGGATCCCATCCCTACATCAATCGGCTTCATCTTTGATGATAAACTTACCTTAGTCAGTTCGCAATACAATTTTAGCATGATTCGAGATGTATTTCAAAAGAGCCCTGGTGATGCAGTAGTTAGAATGCAGCAGAGTTGCAAGCTAACTCTGCCCACTGCCAGGAGTTCAATCCTCATTGGTTCAAGATTGACTCAGCCTTCCATCCTTCTGAAGCCAGTAAAATTAGGGCCCAGATTGTTGAGGGCAATGTGCTGATTCTGTAAACCACTTGGAGAATGCTGTAGAGCACTATGAAGCGGTATGTAGGTTTAAGTGCTATTCCTATTGCTATTTCATCTTTTGTTTTTGTCTTCAGTGATACTTGGATGAATGCATTACAAAGGTGTGCAGTTGTTTAAACACTTAGAACTTCAAAAGCGAGGAATGTTAAGTTGCCCATGCTAATTTCCCTGCAAAAAATCTATCCAGTCTTTTATTTTTAGAACACCTTCAAAAACAAAACCAATATTTAAAAAACAACAACAGCAGCAATGAATTAAAGAACATGATCTAACAGCAGTCTTACCAAACATGAATTGCTTTGATAAAAGTATTGGCCTGGAGGAAGCTTTAAAAAGGAGCCTTCCAAATTTGAGGTTCCACCACTAAATTGCTGTTTCCTATTACATTCACTTAACAATTTTCAATAAGTGGTAACCAAGAGGGAGCACACAGTCCGTTCTAAACTTGTGCAAATCTGTTCATAGATATTTATTGTGGTAAATATTTGTCTTTGTTGTGTTTTTGTTTGCCGGCAGAATAAAGTGAGAGTACTTTGTGTAGAGACAGATAAAAGAAAAATTGTTGCGGTATGAATTATGCTTTAGTTTAGCTAAACCTATTGCCCTAGAAAACACTTCCTAGCAGTGGGAATGAAAAGGAAAGTGGTTCATCAAAGACAGGCCTCCTAGCCTGACGATGTACATTCATAGGAGATACTTGTTGATGGGGTCCATAACCTCTATGAGCCACAGTAGCATGAGCCTCGGTGGCGCAGAGCTGCAGGCTACTTCTGTTGACTGCCGGCTGCCTGCAATTTGGCAGTTCAAATCCCACCAGGCTCAAAGTTGACTCATCCTTCCATATTTCCGAGGTGGCTAAAATGAGGACTCAAAATTGTTGGGGGCAATAGGCTGACTCTATAAACCGCTTAGTGTGGGCTGTAAAGTGCTATGAAGCAGTATATAAATCTAAGTGCTATTGCTATTGCTATAACTTTCATTGATTGTTTAAAAAAAAAAACCCAGACCAAATGTAGAGAGGCTGATGGAAAAGGATATGTGGAAGAAAGGAATTCCAAAGAAAATGCCTCAGCACTTAACTTAAAGTGGCCTGTCTTTAGACAGATCATTCCTCTGATCCATTAACACTTTTTCTATGTTTTTATTGAACTTCTTTAGACTATTAACATTACTAATAACTTGCAGTAGCAACAGAAAAAGTGAATACATATATCAATCACAACCACAATGCAAACTTAAAATTAGTTGGAAAGGTGTGAAATAAGGAGCATGATATATTGAGTTTCAAATAGGATCTATTAAAGCATAAACCAGATCTAAATCTACATTGTTTCATCAAAATTGTTGCTTTGCAAAATTATTTCCGTACATCCCTTGTATCTAGTTAATGAGATTTATTTTTGGGTGTGATTGCACAGAATTTTACCTATCAAGACATAAATGATCCAGCTATAATTAGTTTTAAAAGAAAGCTTTTCTTTTAGGTCAATTTTGTTCTTGCAGTTTTCTTTACTTTTAATAATGACTGTACATTTTAAAACCAGCAGTAATATTCAACTAAAATGTGAACTGAAGTATTCTCTGAGCTGCAAAGAAGACACTATGTGGAACAAGTCTAACTTAATATATTAGCACCAATCATTTCATAATAGCTTTTCCTTTCGTTGTATTTTCAGCCAAAATGTTCTTTTCTTCCTAAACTCATACATTCATACCCTTTCTGGTTTGCATAGCTACAGTATATACACTTGTAACAAGGAAAGCAAGAATAAAAACAACAACTTTTTCTCAAGATACTGAAGTCTCTGCCTGGACTTTGTTGTTTGTATAATGTAGTCATGGGCTAACTAAACCTGTAGATTTTTGGCTAATTGTCCAGTTAATGAATCTCCCCTATAAAGAAGCATCCAATATGAAGAACCAATTATTGTTAAGCCCTTTCTTGTGCATTGTGTTGTAAGAATTAGCCCATAAATGATCTCATATCCCCAAAATGCTGCCACTAGCTATCTGATAAGGGGCTTGGTTTCTTTACCACAACTTAGAATGGAGGTGGACATCCTTGATTGACCAATTTCCACTACCCATAGTGAGAAATGACAATGAATCACCTCCATTGCATTACTAATTTATACTTGTGGAAACATGAGCAATAGCGAATCTGGGCCCCTCAAACCAAAAACTTTCAAATGGAATAAAAGGCATGTTTATAAGAACAAACAATTTAAACACCCTTAAGGTTCCTGTGTGCTTTTGTTTGAGGCACCCTGCTGCTGAGACAATCTGGCTCCAGAAATGCGAGCGGTTTCCTATGATTTGACTTCACAATGAAACAAAAGCACAATTTTTGCTTGGCCTAAATAAAGAGTTGATTGCGCTACGGAGGTTTAGGCGGTGAGGACCGCTCTTGAAAGAAAGATTTTATTTTGTTTTTAAGGACTGAAGAAAAAGTTCTCAGCGTAGCAGCTCTGACTTGTTTCATGGTCTACGGTCATCTAAATATTCTCTTGGATGAGACTAAATTATTCTAAATGACTTTGCCTATTCTGATTCCATTGTAACAATCCATCTAGTGCATTGTTCACCTCAGCAACTTTTTTCTTCCTGGGGAAGAGAATTCCAGGAATAGATATATGTGGGATTTCCTGCTTGGGAAATCCATTGAAAAGCTGGAAGCCTTATGAGTGGAATTGTCCTATCTAATAAATATTCCCACAGAGTAGCTTCCAGTTCAGCTATCTTCATGTTTGAATTGGGGAGCATCCACGGCTAGGTTTTTCTTAATTATAGAAGAATAAGCCTTAAGCAAAGCTCTAATAACTGCCATTATGAAAGCTGAAGGCAAAACATTATTAGGGCCCTGAGGTAGCTCTGTTACATTTGCTTTCCAAGAAAGTGTAAAATCAAACTATCTTCGCAATCTGTTTCATAGTGTATGTCTCTGATCTTTCAAAAGCCCTGGCACTTGTTTATATTTCAGAAGATGTTGGCAATAAAGAGAGAACATAAATGTCACCATATAAAAACAAAGGATAAGAAGAGGTTTGTTGGTTCACACCAAATGCTTGTCTGGCCCAGTAGTCTGTTTTCACAATGGCAAGTAGATGTTTTTACAAAGCCACAAGTTTAACTCTACAGTAGTTCCACAGTTTAACTATGTCTTGTTTGAAATGTTTCCACCCAGTAAAGTATCTTATCCTTTGGCCAAATTTGAAAAAAAAAATGTCATTAAAGCAGTAACAATTTACTACTGGTTATAACTAGCCTTTTTGGGTCAAAGTATTGAAGATGACTGATGATAATTAAGTTTCACATCAGCTTCCAATCCGACTATAGGTAACGTCTTCAAATGTGTGTTATTACCCTGAAAACTAAATTATGGGGGAGGACTAAGGACAGCCAGTAGAGTGTTAAGGCTCCATATCAGGCATATTGCTTGTTTCCCTTTCTGTAGAGTGTCCTGAATGAACTTACAGCTCTTCCTTATCTTGAGCCATTCTCCACTAGTTTAAGATCTCTCAATGGGTTATTTAGTAACAATAAATTAAATAAATAAAAAATAACCTATAATAATAATAAAGAATTTTGGTAAGTGGACAAAAATGCCAAATCCAGTCGGAACATCTGGCTGACTGTGCGATGAACCATAAAAACTAAAATCTCACCCCCATGCTGGAAATAGGCTAGCACAGTGGTTCCCAATCTTTTTCGGTTTGCGACTCCTATAACACTTCGGATTTTTTCCGCGGCTCCCCTAATTAGGTACATCTGATTATTTTTAATTTTTGACTTTTCCTTTCCTTCCTTCCTCCCTCCCTGCCTCCTTCCTTCCTCCCTCCT
>JAOYMU010000002.1:46515080-46538387 GCA_025802295.1 Psammodynastes pulverulentus
ACATTCCCATCCGGGATGAAGGCACTTTGTGAAGCATGAATAACTTAATTTTTTTAATCTATCAGAAAATAATTTAGTGATCACTTTACAGAGGGTGTTACAAAATCTAGCCACTTCAAGAAAGCAAGAAGTTTACTAATTTGATAAAAGTAACCATACATGAAATAAATCGGAATTGGTTGGGTTTTTCCTCAGATAAGTGAAGCAAGTTCCCAGTTTCTTGTCACAGGTACAGAATTACAGGTTATGAGTGATTGATTCAACAGAACCTTTTCCAAAAGGCCACTGTCTTGATTGTAAGAATTTGTTTTACAATTTGCAATCAAGAAAAGCTGAAAGGAAGACATTTAAATGTGCTAATGTTTGGCCTCTTTAAAATTTAAATATGCTGCCAGCCCTTGGAACATAGATGTAATTTTTAGCTGGGCAGGACTGGTGTGCCCCTCAATGAATCCTAATTTGCAGGAAATAGTAATCATGTAAGAAGATGATTTAATTGGTATTTATTATACAACACAGACCTCTAGTATTTACAATAGAAATGCAGCACATAGATCTCGTTGGAAGCCTCGTTTTTGAGGCTCCCACAGTTATGATACAAAAATCTGGTGGCAAACCTGCAATTTTCAGGTTTTATTTACGAAATAGTATTTTTAGATTTACAAAAGCAGTATTTAAAACTCCCTCCCTTCCAAAAAATCAAATATATAACACCTGCAAATTTCAGCTCTGTTCTCTCTAGTCATAGCATCCTATCACATATACCCCTTATCACTGAAACAATTTTTTTTAAATATAGGAATTTCTCTCTCTCTCTCTCATCTCATCTCATCTCATCTCATCTCATATTATGGAAAGATTGTCCATTCACTGATTAATGGTTGCTCTTGTTCTTGTTCTCTTCTTGGAATGTGAATTTATATATTTAGAAGATGTGTAATTGGAGCTTTTTGGTTTGGAAAGGTGTCTAAATGAGATGTATGAATCTTTGGACCCTGTGGTGACATTTCAGGTTTCAAATATTCTCTGTACCACCTTTGAAACATTTTTCAAAGGTCATGCAGAGAAAAAAACCCGAGAAATAAATAAAACTGATTTTCCTCACTTTTAAAATAGTGTTGTTTTTTTTAAATCCAATAATCATCTCTGGAAATCGACAACAACCCTGGTACTGTGTGAAACTGCTGAAAATTGTGTCTATAGACTCAGAAGTTCGAACAAACGTCCATATTTAGTAATAGTCTACCTACAATTATCAGGACATGACGACAAGCTACAAGCTGCACTTCTTAAGCAGCACCTGCAAAGCCACTGTTGCACTTCTACCAAAAAAATAATCTAAATAAATCTCTATTGTTAAAAAAACCCCAAAAAGATTCCCAAACTTTTGTGGACTTTAAACTGAGATAGTTTTAAGAAGCAGGAAAAATATAAAAAATAATTTAGAGTGACAGAGCAAAGAAAACAGGCTAAAGGACTAATATCTGTATTTGTCCCCTTTATGTCATGTATATATCTGACATGAGTAATTGCAACAGAGGATCCAAAATATCAAGAAAAGATTCAACCCCACAAAATGCTTCTGAATTATAGGCATTTTGTCTAGCGTTTTATCTTATGAATATGATGGGGAAAATGTGGCAGGAAAGATTTTAATTTCCCCCCTGCCATATTATGAAGCTATCTCTTATCCTAATCTGTATTCAGTGGTTTTTTTAAAAAAAAGTATATATTATGCAGCATTATAATTTTGATTAACCAAATAAAGAGTTGATTGTATCTGCACCCTAATGTTTAGAAAAGGAAGTGGCCTGTATTTCTATTTCCCTTTTAATCCCTAAGAGACCATAAAGACTGGGTGACGCAAATCCATATGGATTCTCATTCACTCCCACTACTGAGAGAAAAATAAAGAGCAGGCATTGCTGTAATTAAGGGTAGGGAACTGCTTGTATTTATTTGGCTCTCAGAAATCAGGTTGGATACTATCAACCTTGGACATTCATATTAGAATTTATTTAAAAGGCACAGAAAACCCCTGATGGACATCAAGGGCAACTAGCCTGTGAAACACAAAAATAATTTAACATTGTTTTGCAAGTTATGGTTCATAATGTATAATCGTAAGATTTTATTTACACTAAGGCATGCTTGTATCACAAAAAGATTGAACTTCATAATTCATGAGAAAGGAAAACCTCTTCTTTGTCAAAGAAATCAAGAAGAATTATACGGGTACATGAATGTGTGTGTGTACTCATGCAAATGGGAGCTGGCACGAGAGATTCAGTTGGCATTTTGTTTATATTTTATTTGAAATTTCAAACCTGTAAATGCAGAGAACATCCGATTGCCAGTTAAGGGGCAAGATGTCTAGCAGGGTTACAGTGGTGCTTTATAAAATGTTTTCACTGTGTTTGTCAAGCAGGGGTTGTATTTGAAATGGTTTTTTTCCTGCAACCGAGTATTCGAAAGCATGATTTCCTATCTAAGGTGAGAGCCTCTGATGTTATGATGCCATTTGTCAGAATGACATATCTGATGCCACTTGTCAGAAATAGTGTAGGGTCTCTTGTTTGGGTGGGGGGTTGGACTAGATGATCTACAAGGTCCCTTCCAACTCTGATTATCTTTTATCTGTTATAATTTGGTAGCACATATAACCAAAGAGAGAAGCAATCTAGAATGAAGGAGAAATTTCTTAACGGTGAGAGCAACCAACCAATGGAACAGAAGTTGCCTTCAGAAGCTATGGATGCTCCATCACTGGGGGCTTTCAAAGTCAGACTGGATGACTATTTATCTGAAATGATATAGGGTTTCCTATTTGATCAGAGGGGTTGGACTAGAAGACCTCCAAGGTCCCTTCCAACTCTGGCAAAATGTTGAATTTGGCAAATTTTATAAAACTTTTTTATGACAAAATGTCATAAACCTTTTTCTGTGCTGACTCTGATTGCTTACCAATTTTTTTTAGTGAAGACAGTATATTAGAAGCTCTGTCAGTGTTAAAGTCTTTGAGGAATCTAGTAAGAAAATTTTGCTAGAGGTCATGTTAGGTTGAATGTAACCAACCATCAATGGGAGTTTTCTTTTTATTTAATATTAATACAGAAGAAAATAATATCATGTACAACTAAGTGCTATACGCAAAGGGCCTTGGATAGGTTTGTAGCTCAACAAATCTATCTAAAAAATCTATGCAATAGAAAAATCTATTTCATGTACAGTATTTTGTAGTAAATATCCTTTTACTAGAACTTACAATAAATTAAAGTTTGAGTAATTTGATGTAAATCAAAACAAATCTCTGCTATTATTTAAGAGAGCTAAAATCATTAATGAGGAAATTGCATGGAGCAGATTACTACTTGTGTTGTGTTGTCTTATGCAATTTTGTTTACGGTATTTAAATTCAATAAATAAATAACAAACTTACCCAAGTTCTTTGATCAGTCATGTGGAACTGGGAGCAAAATTGAAACAGAAACAACAGATTATTCCTGCACTTGGATTCATTATTGCATTTAATGCATTGTTCATGCCACAGTAAATATGAGTTTCAGGTGTTAAAATTCTTTGTTTTTGTTACAGGGACTAAGATGGTCACCCTTCTAGCAAAGGTCACTTGCAATCTGCAGAGACATTAGCCTCATGCATCAGCAATAACCATGATGATGGATTCTCTAAAGCAGATGATAAAAATTTGGTTCACAAAAAAGAGGATAACTGGATGAAAGAAAAGAGGAAGCTATAACAAAAATGACCACTTTTAAAATCTACTTGTGATTTGAAATCTAAAGCTTGTGCTTTTCTTTTAAACTCTAACCTCTCTGTTTCTTTTAAACTCTAACCTCTCTGTTTCTTTTAAACTCTAACCTCTCTGTTCAAATAATTTTCTTTTTTATATATAATATTTTTAATAAAAGTTTTAGCTGTAACAGTAAACGATATTACAAATTAAACTAACTGTTTAGTTCTAACAACTACATGATATAAACATTGGACCAATGGGGAGATTGTTTAGCAAAAGAATCCACCTTTATGTCTGTCTATGTGCATTATTAAATAGATCTTAATATATCTGTGTATATTATCATACTATCTAAACACTGAGCCTCCCTTTAGACAAATTGTTTCCTGAAATGAGAAATAAGATGTTATCTGCTCCCACCATGCAGTAATCATCCCAATTATCTTAGAAGACACAGGATAAACTTAGTGTATGAATAGTTTTGTCTTCCCTCGGTATTCTGAATAGCACAGCAAATGAAATGCTACTTGAAGCCAATGCTTCACTCTCCTTAATGGTAGAGATGGCTCTGATTAAACTAAACACTGGGAGAAATTCTCTCTTTGCAGTCAGCCATAATTTCACTGTACTCACACTATATTCTACTGGGAGAACATAGACAGATGCAAACAATTTGACAATTATTATAAGAATGGACAATGGAATGGTGTATTTTCTTCCATTCATCCTGTTTTTTCCCCTTCCCCCAAATAGTCATCCAATTAGAATGAACTGAATGAATTAGACCCCATTTTTGGTTTCTTTGTTTTTTTCCCTTTACTGATAAACAAACCAGCCAATCCAGATTTGCATAAAGACTTATTTTCTGACATTACTTATTGTTCACTTCTATTAACTAATACATATAAAATTTTAAATTATAATCTGGAGCAGTTACATAGTTTATGCCCCACCTCAACCCCAATTCAACCCATCAGCTGCTGGTGACAGTTCCCAAACTTTGCAAATGTTTTATATGTGCTCGTTGTACTTTATTCTGCTGAGTGCTAAACAATGCAAGACTGCTTCATAGAATGTGAGTTGGAAAGAGATAAAGTAGAAGAACAGATATATAAAAAGCTCCAAGAGCTTATGCAGAAAAAAGAATGCAAGTGAATGAATACGAAAAGCATCAGGAATTAGGACCAGCAGCAAGCCTAAAAACTTAATACTTAATACAGTATAATAAGTCATTTACAGAAGAAGTTATTTTATTAGCATTTGATTAGCTTCTCATGTTGTGGGATAACTTTTGCCCAGGACATCAGGGAGTCACATGTATATTTTATAATATGGTAAGATTGTGAATACTTTAATATGAGTTTTTTCACAGTTGCTATCGTGCATAAAATAATACCGAACATTTCTAATTCATTTAGTTCAATGGTTATTTCTACCTTGGTTACCTAAGCCAGAATTCCGGAAGAAAGTATAAATTTGTCTTTAATCATCTACCCATTACTAAGTTTCTATCCAAGCCATTATCTATTTACAGCCAGTAAGTGTGAAAGGAAATTTGAGTATCAAGCTGTACAACTTTTCACAATATAAAATGTTACAACTTGCTGAAGTCTATGGTTGCTGGCAAACTGACCCAGTTCGGTCTGATGACCATGGCTCTGATTCTTAATCTTAAAAGTCTAATTCTTTTGCTAGGCTGTTACATTAATGCAGTCCAGAAGTAGCCACATCAACTCAATCAGACAAAAAGAGGCAAGTTTACGGCAATGCAAGATTGTGTTAAATGCACAAAAACTTACAGATAAAAGCTACGTACAGTATTTTTTTTTAAAAAAAATATAGGGCACAGAAGCAGAAGAGCAGATCATGGTTTACGTCTAAATGGATGTATCTGCTTATGACAAAGCTGTCGTCCAACTTTTATTCCTTAGAAAATGCAACAACATCAAATACAGAATTGATTCACTATTCCAAGGTCTGAGACTTGATCTAACTCTGCAAAATTTTAGGAGGTGCAAACAGAGCACGGTATAGATTTTGAACTTTAAAGACTTTGAGAAACAAGGAAAGCTATAGTATAATTTAAAGGGTGGCTAATGCCTAACGTGGTTTTGAATTTTTTTCCTTATAATTTTTTAAGTCCAACAAAATACATATTTGGGTACAGCCAGGGTATTTTAGAGAGAACAGCTGCTATTTAGCCATATCATGACACCGAGTATATGCAGGCATTTGACAGTTGTCTAAATTATGTTTGCAACCTTCCTGCAAAAACATCATGAAGATTAAAACAATGCCACATGAAAGGGTTTTATTTGTCTCTGGTCACTAAAAATTGCCTTTTAGGAAATCTGACCTTGACTAAAATTCCAGTTGTTCCTGTGCACCTGCGTCTGTGAATCAACATGGTTGTTTACAATCTTAATACTTTAATTATATTTTTTTAAAAAATACTTACTTGTGGATGAAATAAAAGCCCTGGAGATGGTCTCAAATACTTTTCCTTTAAAGCTTCAAGTGGATCAGTTAACTTTCTTTTCTCTACTCTGCAAACATTAAAATGAGAATGATCTTGTCATGATTCAATTAAGATGGGCAAATACTGGATAACAGAGCAGGGTTTTTTTTTAGTGCCGCAGATGAAAGATAAAGAAGAATAATTTTTTGTCAACACAAGTTTATTGCAGGTAGTCCTTGCCTTAGGACCACAATTGAGCCCCACATGTCTGTGGCTAAGCAAGGCAGTTGTTAAATGAGTTTTGCCCCATTTTTGACCTTTTTTTTGCCACAGTTGTTAAGCGAATCACTGCAGTTAAGTCAAATCATGAGATCTTTAAACAAATCCAGCTTCCCCCATTGACTTTGCTTGCTGGAAGTCAGCTGACAAGGCTATAAAAAGTGATCACATGAGCCCAGGACAATGCAACTGTCATACTTACATGCCTGTTGCCAAGTGCCCAAATTTTGATCATGTGACCACGAGGATGCTGCAATGGTCACAGTGTGAAACTGTGTCATAAGTCTCTCTTTTTTAAAAAAATGCTGTTGTAACTTTGAACGGTCACTAAATGGACGGTTGTAAGTCGAGGACTACCTATATAACAAATAAATGGATACTGAGCATCCTGTAAACTAGCCTCTCCACACATGTGGAGGGCACCAGATTGGAGCAGGCTGCTTCAATTTACACTAATGAACACTGAAATTTTGACACCTGCAATTTTATATATATGTATAAGATATTGGAACTGAGCATAATTTAAAGATGGCAATTATACTATCAAGTTATAGAGCTGAGCAGGATATTTTTAATATGAAATAACCTTCATAACTGAAACCAAAGGAAAACTAGATTGATCCCTTATTTTTATCATCCTCATCACACCCAATTCTGAAATACTCAAAGATTATTCTGAATATATCCCACCCAACTGAATAAAGACTCAACTGCCAGTCACATTGTTTTTCTCCAAACAAAACGATTAATTCACCACACAGTTCTTTCAAGCTTTGTTAATCATTTACAGAGTAAGGAAAAAAAATTAATGTTGCCAGATTTTGATTACAGTTAAATGATTAAACAATAAACACCACTGTAACCAACATCTACAAGTGCTATGTTACGGAAATAAAGAAACCAATGGAAGAAACATAACTAATTTCATTGGCATGCTACCTAGAAATTAGGTCTGAATTTCCTGAATAAATATCTAAAGATTTGAAAACAACAAGCTGAGAGACTGTATCCTTATTCATAATTTCAGGTTAAAGTGAGGATAGATAGATAGATAGATAGATAGATAGATAGATAGATAGATAGATAAAGAGAGAGACAGATAAATAGATGATGGATGGATGGATGGATGGATTAAACCAATCCAATGATCATGCAGTGGGCAACCTTCTCTGATTTTTAGGGATATTATTAGAAGTTAATGTCACTGCACTAAGGTCAACATGAAGACCTCTCAAACTGTAACTCTTTGCATTAGAAATCAGCTTCTTCATCTGCTGCTTCCTTTGGGTTATGAAGGAAGAACAGACAGTGTTGCCTGCTTATTTATTGAAGACCATCAAGCAAGTGAAACCAGGTTGAAGAAAAGATGGGGAGCAGGAACGGGTAAAAAAGTCTGTGGCACTGAAAAACACTGATGGTAATTTGCAGAAGCCTTCCAGATAATAGAGCTAATATTGAATAGCTTACAGCCTTTGCTTTACCTCTCATAGTATGCTAGGATGTGCCAAATGTCTATGGAGATTCTCAATCATCCATTTTGAGACAATTAGGATGTGCCAGCACATTATTTGGAAACTAGATAATATCTTTCAGATTTATTTTTACTCCCTTCTCTCTAGATCACTGTTTTCCCACTTTTGTTCATTAACATACATATATGCAAAATTGAGACAAATTCATGTCGATTTTTCATGAGTAGATCCCCATTTTTTAAATGGGATACAAGCCTATGACCCATCCAGTTTGATTTCTTATTTATAAGGTAGGGAATATATCTATTCAATCTTTGCAATGGCAAACCTGGAAGGACAAAATTTGTTTTGTTGTATGAGAAAAAGCATGAAAAAAATTGAAAAGATGTAAATTCTACATTGGAAACCCAGAAAAACTTTAAACTGTGATATCAATTGAATGTTTCTGTATGTGGTTGGGAGATTTTTCCCACCTGCTATGCTTCTTATGTTTAAGGAGAGTAAGTCCAGAATTGTTATCCATTATAGGCAGAGAATTCTGACAGTTGTAGTTCCAAATCATCTAATACCATAATGTTGGAGAAGAATGTCCAATGAGATGGATGGATGGATGGATGGATGGATGGATGGATGGGAGGATGGAAGAGAGGGAGGGAGGGAGAGACCGAGAAAGAGAGAGAGAAAGAGAAATAGATGATGTGGTTAAATCCTGAACATTTGAATAAATGAAAAGTTCAACAAAATTTAAAAAGTGACCTGCAAGGTTTATGCATATTTTTGAGATACAGTCAGCACAATATAAATTGACCCAGTTTATAAGTAAAATCCCTTTGTTAATAATTTTAAAAGGAAATCAGAGGAAAATTCATGTAAACAATCAGCCTTTCTGTTTAGGAGATTCTGCATTTCCTTATATATTCTTGGAGTCCACACTGATTTTAGCACAATAAACAATATTACTATGAGATTTCATTAGAATTGTCATGCAGATTCTTCTGACATCAGCTGAATATTCTGCATAGCAGATGGGGACAAATACTTTCCAATAACTACAAACAAATAAAGACAGAATTTTACCCTTGGGTTCCACGTTGGGTTGCTATGGTACAATGTGTTTTGAGTTCTTGGGTGAAACGCCTTTGATTGCAGTGAAGGTTGACATTTCTAGTTTGCAAACAAAAGCAGAATTTGACTGCCAATTTTTAAACACATTCTTTTTCCGAAAATTATTTTTTTAAAAAAAACATTAACTTGTAGTAAGGTAAAAAAATCTAAGGTTCATTTCATATAGCAACTACTTCCTCAATTTTATGATAATAAATGACTTGAAGACCCCCGGCCATTTTGACAAGGTGAGACTTCAGAAACCAAACAATCCTTACAAGCGGATTACCTGTAAATGGGATCCATAAAGAAAGGTGTAGGTCTTGCATGTTGTAAGGAAATATCAGAGGATTTCCTTGATTCGAGATCCTGGTCTCCTTTCTTTCCCCCAAAAATGTGGTTCTTCCGAGGCTCGGTCTGTTTTGTGCCAGTGGCTCGACTTCTGGTGCCCATGCTCAAATCCAGAGGTTGGTCCTGGCTGGTCACTGATGAAACTGATGTTTTTGAAGTTACAGGAGTAAGTGGTTTCTCCTCCTTACGTTTAGTGGTAAGGTCAAAGGGAGACTCGGAGGTTCCCTTTAAAGTCTTCTTCCCTTCTCCTGGAGATTGGGGTTCCATTTTCAAAGGTAACGATCTCAAGTCTCTATCAGGAAATGGATACATTGACTGAGAGAATGCTGGAAAAAATGGGAGGGGAAACATGGAAGGGTAAGGTAAGGCTCCGACTTTTTTGTCCTGCAGCCCCACAAGTCCTGTCGAACCAAAGTATTTTTCAGCAATAGAAGCAATGGCTTTTATAGAATCATTCACAGCTCCTGACACCGCAGTTTGTTCCTCTAAAGATGGTGAGAAGGTGGAATGATTGCTGTATTCTTTCTTATTATTTACGGAAGCCAAATTCTGCAGAGAGTTTACTTTGTCTTTGAACAGTTTACCATTTTCTTTACATTTCTCTTTATCGCTTTCAAGGTCACTTTCGAGATCAGAGCCAGAGGTGGTCTCCAGGTCACTCCCACTGGGGGTACTGACATCATCAAGGTCACTACTCTCTGACTGGTCACTGATCTTTTCATGTGGCCTCTCTTCAGAGGACCTCTCTGGTTGAAGCTCCAGTGGCTTATTTTCACTTAGGTTAGATGGGTGCTTATTTAGTGCCTTCAGAATCTCCTGGGTAGCTGGCAATGTCTGAGGATGTGTCATGAGGGGACTTTGATTTTTGATTGTTTGATCTGTGCTTGGAAGTCCTTTAACGGGAGAACTAGCAGGTATCAAAGGTGGCCTGTGATACAAGCCTGAAGGAAACAGGCCAGGGAAGCTAAAAGAAAATCCAGGAGCTGTTGGAAAGGTAAGACCAGCAGGATGTCTATTGGCGCCAAAATAGTCAGAAAGGCCTGGATTTGCATGAGTCATATTAACCATGGAAGATTTATCCATAGCTGGGGTTCCAGGAAGTGATATGCCTTGGCCAAAAAATCCTCCTGCAGCAAAATGGTTCTTGCCCTCACAAAACCTCCTGTGCTTATTTAAGGAAGACGTAGTGCTGAACATTTGTCCACAGTCTTTGCACTTGATTTGGGTTCTGCAATCAGCATGCATACGCTTATGACGGCAAAGGTTTGAAAACTGAGTATAGGATTTATGGCAGACCTCACCTGTGTGTAAACAACAACAACAACAACAAATCTCAGGATTGATGGTAATTTTACTCTTCCCCAGACATTTTTAATCCCATCCCTCTGCTTTTCCCTGAGCATCTGAAAAAGTTGTATGCTTCCAGAGGTCACTAGAGCTCAATCCTACACTTGCTTATTCAGAACTAAGACCAATCATGGAATTTATTACCTACATGCAAGGACAGCTATTGCAGTATTTGGGCTGTAATTTTAGAGAGTTGTCTAAGTAAAAATTCCACTAAGCTCAAGGTATGAATAAACATATACTGTATAAGATTGTGCTATTAGTAATACTTGGTAGATGAATCTAAGAGCAGATACCTATCAAAACTAGCCCCAAAATCCAAGAAAGAAAGAATATGGTTAAGGTAAATACAGTGAAAAGCATAATAAAACATCAACTCCAATAAAGAAATTGTATTCACAGCTATTAATTTGCAGAAAAATATCTGCATACTGTAACCTCGTGCTATCTGGTTATGGCATTTATATATGTATATATATATATTGTAACATATTTTTTATAGTATAACTAAACAAGAAGTTGGTAAATTGACAAGAACATTGAACTTGTCAATGCCTTAAAATATGATACTATTATATAGAACAAATCTTGAACAAGACATAGTTGAAGAACAAGATTTTATTTTTATCCATGCTTGCAGGTTATATGAATGGCTCTATTATTTGCCCCATTAATCTGGGTATGCAATGAAGCTGTTTTTTACCCATGATGCATGGTTCTATTATTTGCCCCATTCATTTGCATATGCAATGAATCTGATTTTTACCCATGCAAATAGGCATCAGCCTGTCATCCTCCCACCAGAATGTACTATTCTTATATCACTGCTTTAGGTATCCAATATAAGCACTATCTTACATGATAAAGAAATATATATTAATGCACACATTATAACGTTAGCAGATTTGCTCTGTTCATGTACCAAAATGAATTTTTAGAACACCAGGAAATGTGAATGGTTAGTAACCCTGGAACTTGGAATTGGCTTCAAAATCAGTTTTAAACAATGCCAACAAGATGTGCACAGAATATTGTAATATGGAGTTATATTGTTCAGGGTGCTAGTGATTCCATTTCTCTCCTCGTGGCCTCTGTCTTCCCCCAATACTTAGCTAACCTTCTGTCGCTACTCAGAATGCTCAGTCTTAATTGGACCTGTTCTTCTTTATTTATATTTTATTTTTTTCTGTGTATCCCAAATCTGGCACTTTGCCCTTCTGGTGCATGGATGGCAGCAGTGTGACCAAATGCAAACAAGGACAACATTTAGAAAGGGCCTTTCACCTCATCTAACATTAAACCAAGTACAATGCAAATCAGTAAAGAATTTTCAGGAATAAAGGAAAAGGAACTTTGTCCTGTGAGTTGTTACTCTCCAGAGAGTACTGATGAATACCAATAGCATTAGCACTTAAGACTTATATACCGTCCCACACTGCTTTACAGCATTCTCTGGGAAGTTTCCAATCTCTGCATATTTTCCCAACAACCTGGGTCTACATTTTACTGATCTCAGAAGGATGTAAGGTTGAGTCAACCTTGAGCCCCATCAGGATTGAACTCCTGACTGGGCAGAATTTTCCTGCAATACTGCATTCTAACCACAGCACAACTGGGGCTCAAGCTAGAAAGCAGGATAATTCAGGTTGCAATGTTATGCCTACTTACACAGGAGTGAGCTTCACACTACTCAATGAATGGCACTTCTTAGGGTTGTATTGTCACCATCTCAGCCTCAGAAGCTGGGAGAATTATTTTCCTTTGATATTAAAATCCAACAACTTCCAGCAAAGAAGAACTGGGCAGAGTAAATTTTTTAGTAAACTGCCTACATTAGAGGCTCTTGCCCTTCACACATCAAAGCCATATAACAATGCACATTGTGCATTCCAAGACGCTCTTAACAATTATTTTTGTGGTTTCAGTCACACTGACATAATTTACAATGGCTCTATTTTAAGCCTGTAAAAGGAAACTGAATTGAATGTATCTCATCCTGAACTCTTGGTTCCCATGAACTGTAATCACGTCCTCTCACTTCCACTCACCACTGTTGCAGATACTAACCTTCCTGCTCTTATAATGCTTACCCTTGAGAACCTGCGGGCTTGTTGTCTGCCTTAAATGTTTATCCGTAGAGTTATCTGTTCCCATCATAACAAGAAAGATATCTATTGTTTGAGAAACTCCCGATTCCACCTGTCTGGCTCGGATGGGCTGCCTTGGCAATCCACATCAGACAACAACTACGGCAACAATTGCAAATTGGCTGTAGGCCAACAAAAATGCACAATTCAGGAAAAATGCTATTCCGATTTTTCAGGCCAGTGTTCCTGTATTATACCTTTCATTCATGAGGAACGCTCTAATTAAAGAGTGCTTTCTTAAATCTTATTTGCATGAAGATTGTGAAACGAGGAGAAATATTTCTTTTACTCTGAAAAAAAAAACCCATCGTGGCAAAAGTTCTGGGATTTATCTTAAATTAAATTTGTTGGACCAGTGAATTTACATTGATTGCTTTGGAAACCTAGTGCCCAGTATACTTTACACAAATGGCCTTCCATTAGGAATAGTAACCTGAACTGTCAATTGAAGATTGCAATGGCTTTTTATGGCATTAATTCAGGCATATAAATAAACACAATTGTCTAAAGGCACTTACACTACTGAAATTAGATAGATCTCAGTCAGGGTTATTTGTGCACAGGATTCCCACTATATCCTGATTTCCTTATTACCTTATTAAAGAGCCAGTGCTAATTTATATACAAAAAATCATTAACAGCATGTAAATATGTAATTGCCTTTATACCCAACAATGGGGGATAAGACTAGAACTAACTCTAGCAATGTAACTTGTTCCAGTAAATAGTCCTAACAACTTCCACAGGAAGAGAAAATCAATTAGTAACACAACTATTGCTACATTTATGGCCTTAAAGTCTGTTGCCCAATTAGCAGCTCACTGATGGGAGAGGAGGAGAATGGGGGCCTCTTAGAGCTTCCATGAGTAATCTCCAATTGTTTCATATAAGCAATGAAGAAAGCTTCTGACAAATAATTTTGTTTTTCTGCTAATGAAAGAAAAGGGATGGGAGAATTAGTGTGCAATGCTGCTTTGGCTGCTTATCATTCATAATTTTGTCACCTTGCATTTGAACTATTGCAATGTGTTCTACATCGGGCTGTCCTTGAAGACTACTCAGAAGCTGAAATCCAGAATCCAGCAACACAGGCAGTTATGGGCATTCCTTGGTAGACTCATAACAACTCTGCACTGGTTGCTATGTCTTAAAAGCGCTTCATGGCATAGGGCTTTGTTATTTGTCTCTATAGGTCATATAAATCTGATACTGTTGGTCTATCAATTAAATAATGCCATCTGAAGGTACCCAGAAAATGTGTGTGTGTGTGTGTGTGTGTGTGTGTGTGTGTGTGTGTGTGTGAATAATTGATTCCTATAATAAATTCCCCACCCCCAAAGGTTCATATGATATGACGTCCCACTTGGATATTATTTAGATGAGTCATGAAGACCCCAGCTCTTTTCCCAAACCTTTGACTGTAGTGGATATCAAGTTCCTTCTGGGTTGTCTGACTTTTGATGATCGTTTTCTCCAGCTGTATTTTGCATTATTCAATTGTTTCATTTTAAATTTACACATTGTAATACCATTCAGAGTTATAATGGAATTGAGCAACTTATAAATAAAATAAGTTATTTTATAAACATGCCCAACAGCACCTAAATGTGTGAGGTATATCTAAGAAAGTCAGACATTTTTTTTTGTATGTTAAACAACAGCTACATTGGAATAAGTGGGATAGCACCCAAAAAAAAGTAGGGTGAAAAAGTAGCTATATGAGCTCATTCTTACCCTACATGGGTGTTCTCCTAAAATTCTCCACAATGCTTGTACAGATTAGAAAATTCTGGAAGTAGAAATCCACACGTCCGGAAGGTTGATTGTTTCCTTGTTGACTTTATATTTTAGCCACTTCTTCTGTAACAATTGTCCCAACCCATACTTTACTGCATTTATTGCCTATCATGAAATGAGACAGCCTGATATACAATTTATTTATATCAATGAAAGTAAAGAGGGTAAGAAAAACCTAAAGCTCAGAACAAAGCCCAGAAATTGGTTTTAGGAAAAAGCGCTTGGGCGCCACAGATTGCCAACTTCTATAAAAGCATTAAGAATTTCTTAAATGACTCAGACCATATGTCTTAGAAGTTTACAAAGTAATGGTAATTCTTCTTTCTTTACCCTACTTTAGTAACCAGACTCTTAAAAGAAAAAGAAAAAAATATAAGATAATATAAATCTAGCTTCCCGCAAATCAAAGAAAGATTTGAAGTGGCCATGTTTCAATTGGGAGCTATATAGGATGGAAATGCCCCAAAAATTTGAAAAAAAAAATAAGGCTAGAATGATAGATGTAATCAATTAGCCCCTTTTTCAGATTAGTGCATAAATTCTAGAACAGTACATAAATTCCTACTGCACTTCTATTTTTGCTCTTACAATTGCACTTTTTGACATGGTCATTCTGAGATTGTTATAATCCATTAATACCAATGGGATGTTATGATTTATGTCCTATTCTGACAAAATCTGGATCCATTTAGTTATAAAGCATTACTTTATAACCAAAGCCATGAACTAATTTCTGTATTCAATCTATAATTTTATATTCTCCCTTAATAAACCTCTCTATTCTCTCTGCATGGCTTTAGCTTCAATGTCCAGTCAGTTTATTTATCATCATTATTTTTTTAAAATTCTCATTTTTTTAACCATTATCTTTTTCCTACCACTTACTCAGTATGTTTTAAAAAGTCTTAGGAGTAAGAACTCAACCCAAGGTGAAATTTGCATATTTGCTGCTTATTAAACAAATGAACACTAAGTGTTGTTTTTAAGGTGTTCCAGTGTATTCCACCATGTGGTTTCTATTTGAGTGAGCGGCAGTTTTTTTGAACATAGGCAGTGTGTAATTGTATTGGTGAACTGGTGCTGGGGAGCTTTGGTCCCAAGTCAGGCTAGCATACAGTAATGAGAGACAGTTGCCATAAACAGACAGAATAGCAAGGCATACTGTGTGGCCTTTTTGTTAGGAATTAGATATCTCTATTTGAGGTGACCCTGCGCCCCAGCCACAAATGCTCAGAAAATCCTGTCCTGACATGCAATCTTTAAATTCTTTTGTTCTGTAATTACATGGCAATTATTCATAATTGTACTGAGCAGTTTCTTTTCCCTTGTCCATCATCCCCTGCATTTGAAAAATCACAGCCACTCTTTTAGTTACATCAGTAGTGGCAAAGGACACATTATTGAAGGTTAAAAAAAGAAAAGGGGGGGGAGGAGGAAGAAGTCTTTTCCAAGTGATTTAATTTGAAAAGCTTTTCTTTTCTTTTCTTTTTTAAAAAAAGCAATAGGAACTGCAGGGTATAAGTGCCCCCTATTTGGTTGGAAGCTATTGTTCACCTAATTATTTTATTTTTACTAATATTAAAAAGACAACCCTGTGATCTCGGGTAAGGGAGCACAAATCTTTAAGCAGCAGTCATAACTGGCTCCAGTTAATTACGTTTTTGCTAGCTTAAATAAACCCGGCAGAAATAAATAAAAAAGGAACCATTTCAGGAGCAGACCAAAAACCTCAGAGGGATTCTTTTGAGCCATTAAAAATCATGTTGATATATTATTGAGACTTAAGGCTCACACAGATTTGTTCAACTGCTCCCTTGATGAATATATGGCGTATGTTCTCTTATACTAAAGAAGTGAATTCATGAGCTTCAGGAAGCTGAATGTTGGCTCTCAAGAGTTTGAACCTCAAGTCCCCATGGGTTGATCTGAAATTGCAAGTTGGCCTCTCTCTCATTTAAAAACTGGCTTCCTGTTTGACCCTATACCTCCACGCAGACCGCTTTTGCATTTTCTGGCCCATCCGCACAGTGTAGCCAGCCTCAAATTTTGTTAACTGAGCCTGGCTCAGAGGTTGAAAGATCTGGACATTAAGTAAAAACCACAGCATGCTGTTTAACTTGATGATGGAACAAAAGGAGCCAAGGCAGGGATTAGTAAGGATTCACATGATTGAAAAACCAACTTAAACTTCCCCATGGTGAGCTACATAAAACTCTAGAAACAAGGTTGAGTCACTTTCTTCCACATTGGATAGTTCTGGGAAATTTCTCTTGATACGTTACTGAAAAACATTTTGTAATTTTCTTTTTCTTTTTGTTACTAAAAAACAACCCCAAATCAAACTTGTAAGCCAATCAAACTTTTGTTGCTGCTTTTTTTCAAGTCTGAAGATTTTATTCCACTGACATTCCAACAATATGTAATATTTGTGCAGCTCTACTGGCTGGGGAATTCTGGGAATTGAAGTCCAGACATATTAAAATCACCAAGGTTGAAAAAAAAAACCACTGGCCTAAAAAACTAACCTGCTAAGGGGTGTCAAGCTTAATTTCTTTGATGGTTGCATCAGGGTTGTGTTTGAGTTCGGGGTGGGGGACAGGAAGGCGTGGCCAGCTTGATGTCACTCATGTCAGGAGCACCTGTGATGGCCCAAGAACTCTGTCAGTGAAAACTCCATTTTCAGCTTCATTTTCACTGGCAGAAGCACCACGGGCCGGTCCTTGTTTCTAGGGTGGCCCCATAGGCCAGATCTAAGCACCCCATGGGCTAAATGAGGCCCGCAGACTTTGAGTTTCATACCCCTGAGCTAAGTCTTTGTATCCAATAAGTCTGGTTTCTCTATAGCCCAGGTCCCTGTGCCTCACTTCCAGAGACTGGAAATGGTAAAACTTTAGTTTCCCACTCTTTACTTGGCTCTTCCTTTCTTGAGAGCCATATTTCTAGTACTCAATATTGTTGCTATCAACTTCCATACCTCACTTTCTTTAAATACTCTATCTTTTTAGTTCTGGTTTCCCAACAGCAGGAAGTTCTTCAACATTCAAAGTCTTCTTTTCGTTTATTTTATTTTTAGATGTCTACCCTTCACAAGGCCACAACAATACAAAAACCACAACTATACAAAACAAGAAAGACAAAATTCCAAATACAAAAGTACGTTATTAATGTTAAATATTAACACCATCAAATGTGAGAATATCACTCCCATAATACCAAAGATTAGAAGATATCCTGAACACCCAGACTTAACTTGTAAAAAATCTATCCCTTTGATGCAATCTCTTTTCATCTCTGTCCTTTTCTTTAAGACAAGATGGACAGTCTTCTGACCCCTGAAAGCTCCTCAGATCATTACATCCTTAACATAAAAGTTTAGAACTAAGGTCCAAGCCTGAAAGTAGACATGTCACATTTAAAAATCCTTCAAAGTTCATCCTAAACCAGACCCACCTAATTGTGGCATTTGACCCAACCTATTTTCTGACCTTCCCCCATAACAAAAATGTTAAGCATGGTTGCTTTACTCCTTTTCTGGTTCCTTTTTCTTTACACAATGATGCACAACTTACATTATTTAAAGCTTCCCTGAACCCAGGTCTTTTCCTCAACTGTAAAATATTTTGCTCAGGAAAAATACTGCCATCAACATTTAGAAGTGACATGATGTTTAGAATGATCCATTTTCAACAGCATGAGTATGTTGGTAGCATTACAAGTAGTCCTCAACTTACGACCTCAGTCGGGACCAGAATTTCTTTTGTAAGTTAGGATGTTTGTAAAGTGAGTCAAATGTTACAACAATTTTTACCATGTTTTTTAAGTAAGTCAAGCTTTCCTAATTGATGCTTTTCATGGGAACCTGGCTAGGAAGGTTGCAAATCGTGATTGATGGATGCTGTTAATTGTTTGATAAATGGAAGTCAGTTGCCAAGCACCCAAATTGTGATCACATGACTGCAGGTATGGTTCAACATTCTTAAGGGTGGAGTCAAGGTCATAGATCACTTTTTCTCAGACCGCTTTAATTTTGAATTCTTGTTAAATGATGGTTGTAAGTTGAAGACTATATGTATGCACTATAAACTGAAAGCATTCCATCTTTTCTTTCTCTGTACTTCCTACTTGTCAGAAATAATGGAAGAAATCTAAACCATCTTACGAGGTTTTCCAAACTGGGTCACTTCTAGATGCTTTGGGTTGCAGCTTCAGGAATGGGCTAGAAGTTGATAGAATTGTAGCTAGAATTTCCACCCAACTGTAGAACATGACCAGGCTGGGCCTGAGGGAGGAGTCAAATGCCTCTTGAGTCCCTTCATGTCCACAAGAGATCTAAGTCCAGCCAACCTTGAATTTTGTTGACTTGCAACTAGCACCAATTTACTCTGACCATTAGGAGGCTGTGGCCTAGAGGTGGAGCTTTCACCTCACAATCAGAAGGCTGTGAGTTTGATCCTAGGTAGAGGCAGATATTTCTCTCTCTGGGCACTTTGAGAATATATCTGCTGAACAAAACTCTGCATTGGTGACAGGAAGGGCATCCAGCCATTAAACCACTCTACTAGCTCCATTCAGTTGCCCAGACTCTACCCCACAAGGGATTAAGTGGTTGTTAAAAGACGATGATGACGATTTCAGATTCTTGTAGAGAGCATTAGCATATAATAAAAGTATATTTGAACGGCTTGGACTCCTGATTTCCTGCGCTGACATAACACATTTGAAGGGTTCCAGCTTCATCAAAGATAAAAAGGTATTTAATTTGTACCAAAGACCCACTGATGGATATGATATTGACACTAAAAGTCATATGGTCCACTATATTATTGTGAAGGTGCAGACATGGCAATAACCATCTTCTCCCTTCAATCATTCAGCTGTTTCAAATTGGAGCATCATTTGCCTTACTCTCTTATCAATCAGTATTATATATTTCTCCATTGTGGGTGGCAAAGCCATCCTATTACATGACAAAGAAGTCATTTCTATGTTCTCACTCATAGTCTTATTCCATTGGTTTCTCCTTGTTCAGCCTATTCATGTCTTGGTTTAGCCAGTCTCAACATCAACCTATGCAAAGTATAGCACCATAAAGCAAAGGCGGGAGTCTGTGGTCTCCCAAAAGTAGAGAGACTATTCCCAGCCTACCTAACATCGGCCATGCTGGCTGGAATGGTTGAGAACTGTAATTTGTCTCAGCAGCTGCCTACTCTTCATTTATGTGTTTTCATTTAATAAAATATGCCGTGTTTTATTGTTTTTTTAAAATTGACTTATGCAAATTTAGAAGCCACAAATTAAAATGGAAGCTTTTAAATGGTAAGGATTTTATATTGCCCTTACTCTCAATGTGAACAGCCTGTGAAAAGATCTCATTGGACGAAGATTCACTTTTTCTTCAGAAAAAGATTGCCAGAGGCTCTTTGAGCTTATTGTGAAATTAGTAATAGCCTGGAGCAAATCCAGGGTCTTCAGTGGTTTGCTAAAGAGAAACTCACTTGGTGAAATCTTCTAACAGTTTATTAGTCACATCCACCAGTAGTTCTCCTCTTCTTCCTGGAGCTACGTTAAGAACAATAAATAAACTTACAAAAGCACAATTAGACTTAGATCCAGGGAAGGGTGCCAGAGCACACAATATAAAACGAGGTTATAAAAGTATTTCCAAAACTGCCCAAAGAATTTCAGATACTAAGAAGCTTCTGAACATGAAGCCAACCGAGAAGTGCAACGGAGTTCTCTCTTCCATAAATGAGGACCGCTAAAAATACGCTGTGGTGAATTCTCACCCCCCCCTTCCCCATCTATTACACAAAATGTAGCCATCACTGGCAGCTTCTCCTCACCTTGTGTTTTCCAGATATCAACTGGGAATTCTGCAAGTGTGTGTGACTAGCACAACTGGATAGCCACAAGTTGGAAAAAGCAGAGACACTTATTCCAGTATGGGGTCCTTTGTGCTCTTTGGGGTAGGCTGTTTTTTTGCAGACATTCTGATGCACTGATTATGTTGTCTAGTTTGGTAATGAAATGTCTTCAAGAAAAGCACAGCTCAGAGTGAATTATAAAGAGCCTACAGTTCAACTGTGTTACAAATATTCTCTTCTATTGATACACTTATTCTAAGTAGCTGCACTGAATAGAGGATGAAGTGAGGAGTATGCATGGACTCAACAAGGAGAGAGAATCTGCCATGAGAGTATTAACCTCAGGTCTACTTATTTGAAGATCCTTCTTATGGGTTCCTTCTTTCCTTTCCTTGGTGCTTTGTCTTACCCTTCACTACTAAAGCTGCTACTATCCCCACAGAAGTTACTCATCACAATCTCATTTCATAGCTTTGAGCATCTTGAATTTCAAAAGAAAAGACTGAGATGGATTGTAAAAACAAATAAACAGGCTGCAAATATCCCATTAACTGGGATAGCCCTTTGGAACATTGTACCCTCTGATGTGTAATCCACACCCACCCCTTTGACCTTCTATAAGGGGGCGTGAAGTCTCTGCCAGCTGGCCTGGCACCCCAACAGGAGTGTACTGTTGTGGAGGTGGTGACTGAATTAGGAAAGACTCCCATCTCTCCGTATGTATTTTGTGCTCCCCTACTGCCCATCATTTAGCAGTATTGATTACTGTTGTTATTTTTTGCCTTATTATTTTAATTGTGTAGTAGTTTTAATGCTTGTAGGCAGCTGGGAGTTGTCTCTGGATAAGAAAGGCAACACATAAATTTAATGAATGAATAAATAAACAAACTATAGTATTGTATCTCTCTGAGAGTCATAAATACTTCTGATATCCAAGTGCAAATTAAGCCAAGAGTCAATTCACCTAATTCTTTTAGCACAAGGAAACTGATTATTTTTTTTTGGCTTCAATGGATATTGTCAACACATACTACTCAATAGCTTTGGCATAAATTCAATTTATAAAAAAATACGAATGCATGTGTTTGTGTGCAATTCTGTTATAAAAAAAATTGTGCAGAGAAATAAAAATAACACTTTGCAGGAAGGCAGAAAATTAAAATGACATAGGGCTAATGTGCTGATTCTATATAGATAACAAAATTACAGTTAAGTAGCTCCAGTTTTTTCCATAAGTAACATGTTTACCCATCACAGTGTGCTATTTGTGATTTTAATCATGGTGTGTTTGAAAAAGCTGGAGACAGTTTTAGAGAGGAATAAAGTAATCATGAATCACTGGACCAATTCCTGATTTGTTTTCCTCTCTTTTTAGTCGCTCTCATTTTGTCCCTCAGTAGATTAGTTAGAGCTTGAGTGGGATAGAAAAACAAATTAGGAATAAGCAAACTTCATTGGGTTGATCAGGTCGCAGGGGTGTCAATGAAATAAACAAACCATGCATCGTCACCTGTATAGCATGATAGTCTACAGTTGCAGTCCAGCTACAAATGATGGATTTCGAACTGATGTATGGCTTATTAGCTGATCCTATTTGCACACTAACAAATATACCCATTTATGACCTAGCATTATGTATGAACCTGGAGAAAAGTTGTTTTTCAAACCAGCACTATCTAACTGTATGTCCATACAGCCACAAAAATACTTCACTGGGTTGAGGAGAGAATGGTGTGCAAAGGGAATGTCAAAAAGGGGCTAGGTGACCTAGAACCCAGGGAATTAAATTTAACTGACAACAGATCTTGTTTGCATAGGATTAACTTAGCCGGATCCATCATTGGAACCACTTAAACCCCATCAAATAAGCTGTTCTGCAAACACAGTTGTCCAAGAAACTGATAGAAATAATAGCTCAAATCAAGTAGACCTTTCATTTACAGAGTTCACTGCCAAAACTGGATAGCACAGAACATACATCCCAAATTTTGATTGGCTAAATGCCATCTACTGCTACCCAGGTAGCCAATAGGCTAAAAGACCTAGGAATGCCTACAGACTTGCCAATGCTTTCCTAATAAATGGCTCCATTAGGCCAGAGGTTAATCTTCAGAGAGAAGTGATTGGCTATTTTATTGATTTATTTTGCCTATTTATGAGCCACGGTGGCGCAGTGGTTAGAGTGCAGTACTGCAGGCTACTTCTGCTGACAGTCGGCTGCCTGCAATTTGGCAGTTCTAATCTCACCAGGCTCAAGGTTGACTCAGCCTTCCATCCTTCCAAGGTGGGTAAAATGAGGACAATATGTTGACTCTCTTAGAGAGGGCTATAAAGCACCATAAAGTGGTATATAAGTCTAAGTGCTATTGCTATTATGTAAACCCAACTCTGCCCCCCAGTCCACCACATCTGTCCCCCAAATGATTTCTTCTGACCCAGTTAATGGGACTGTGCACTGCTTGAACTTTTGGGAAGGAGAACTGACCGGGTTAGTGCTGCTGGGTTTAAATATGTCATGGGGATAGAGCCCATATTTTGCTCAAGGACAGAAGAACAGTAGACGCTGAGCAAAGACTTACATATAAAAGGCTTGACACTGCTGTGGATATGTTTGTGCTGTTTGAGGCCTGAAGAAGTGGCAAATGTTTTACCGCACTCTGGACAAGCATGCGCACGAGCCCCAACATGCTGCGAACGGATGTGCCTCTGGAGGTTGCTGGGGTCTGTGAAAACC
>JAOYMU010000002.1:46588579-46598593 GCA_025802295.1 Psammodynastes pulverulentus
GTGTGGCAATCCGCTCTGCCATGTGAATCAGCTGAGAGGATACAGGACAGGAAAGCACAGAGGTGGGTGGGCGGGGCCAGCTGATCGTCGGAGCTACTGGTTCGCTCAATAGCTGATCGTTGGAGATACCGGTTCACCTGAACCGATCCAAATCTGCTGAATCCCACCTCTTGGTATCATGTCAACTTCATTGCATACATGAGGTCATCAAAGGTAAGAAAAAAATATTTATCAAATGTTTTAGATTGTTTCAAATCCAATGCACGGATCCAGCAAACAGACAGCAAGCAACAGAATGTTATGAATAGATCAACTCTCCCTTTGTAGATAAACAAAGATCCTTGGGGATCATAGTCTTAAAGGCACAAAACATACAGGTAGCCCTTGACCAATGACTGTAATGGACCCTGCCTATTACAATCACAAGTCATGACAGTTGTTAAGTCGGGCAATCACATGATCACTCCACTTAATGACCCCCATCCTTGCTCTCCTGGATGTGATTGTTACACAAAGCATAAGGTGTTTTAGGATTTGGGATGGTTCTGGGAACCTAGCACAGGTACCAGGTTTGCCCACCCCAGGCTTCCTAAGTTCTTTCCATTCCCTAAAGTATCCCAGGCTTTGCTTCCCTTCCTTCCCCGCAGACCTTGGCCTGCTTTCCACCCCACTGGGTCCTACTCTCTCCTTCTTACACCCCTCCCCATCATTGATCATGCACCTATCTTTCAGAAATATCTAGAGCTCTTGAATTCAAATTGAGGAAAGAGTGTGGACTGCTCCACTCCTAGGTGTCTTGGTAGAATGTGAGGTTTTATCCTGGAAGCATGCACCTTTCTTTGCCACAATTCATTGGTCTCTTCAAAAATGGTGCCTGCTTCTGGGATGAAATTATGCAGCCTGCAGGTATGCCAAGGGGTGTAATTTCCCAACGAGCTCTAGAATTCATTCTGATCACTCTGAGCAAGGCCACTGAGGGATGCTGAGGTGTGAGTGGCATGCCCTTCTTTCCCAACACACATTCTGGACAGTGGTGGGATCCAATTTTTTTTACTACCAGTTCTGTGGGTGTGGCTTGGTGGGTGCGGTGTGGGTTGGTGGGTGTGGCTTGGTGAACTTGGCAGAGGAAGGACACTGTAAAATCTCTCTTCCCATTCCACTCCAGGGGAAGGATACTTCAAAATCTCCATTCCCACCTCACCCCACTAACCTGCTTTCCAGTTCTGTTCTCCTGTGCAGGACAACAAAAGAAGACCCAGCCGATCAGCTGGGACTCAGGAGGCAGAGAATAGATGGGGGTGGGACTAGTCAGAAGTGGTATTTGCCAGTTCTCCGAACTACTCAAAATTTCTCCAGAACTGGTCAGAACCTGCTGAATACCACCTCTGGTTCTAAGTGAGAAAAATGGTCCTAAGCAACTTTCTTCAGTGCCATTGTAACTTTGAATGGTCACTAAATGAACTGTTGAAAGTAGAGGACTACCGGTGTTCAGGTGTTCCTTTTAAAACTGTAGGTGTGCTTCCTAAGTATAGGTTTGGTGCTTTCTGAAACTTGTAAATTCGTTTCAAATTTTCAGAGAATGCTCACAAAATGTTTGCACTGTGAGCCAGATATTGGCAGGAAGCTCACTTTGTGTATGCAAGCTTTCTATCTTTTCAAACAATTCGATAGCAAAGTTACTTTTAACCTGACTTGGTGGATTAATAATAAATAGGCATTAAATTCAAGAGTTATTGGAAATTATACCAGAATCAGATTAAGGTCAGTAACAAAGACATAAACAATAACAAAGGCATTCTCTTGCCCATAAACCAAATCTTCTCATGAGGCTGAATCTTTCAGGGAAAGAGGGCCATCCAATTCTTTTCCTAGAGAGAATTCTAATTATAATGATTAATTCTTTGCCATAGTGGCTGTGGCCTAAAACTTGATAAAAAGCCTTGCTAAAGGCAACATAAGGATCAGCCTTGTCTGCAGAATTATGACCTCACAGCCAAGTTGTGACAATGGTGCTAAATATCATTTATATTTAGCAGTGAAATATGAGAGGGATTGTTGCAGATTTGTTAAGTCAGTCTGTGTGAGCTAAAACTTTATCAGCTAGGAAGGTATTCTCGAGAACAAGCAAATCCAAAGTGTCACACTGACAGGTGTGTGTTGGCATCACCAATACTGAATGGTTGCCATGTCTGAGGTTCCACCTTTCTGCATTTCATTTTCATTTCATTTATTTATTTGTATCCCACTTTTATTAATTTTACAAATAACTCAAGGTGGAGAACAACAAATCTTTTTCGTCCTATTTTCTCAATAACAACAACAACCCTGTGCGGTTGGGTTGAGAGAGAGAGAGTGATTGTCCAAAGTCACTCAGCTGACTTTTATGGCTAAAGTGGGCTTGAACTCACAGACTCTAGCTTTCTAGCAGGTTGTCTTAACCATTAGACCAAAATTCTGAATTCGAGGTAAATGTGATTCAATGTTTAGGGGTGTGAAGTTGCTCAAAAAAACTACTTGGTTTTTGTGTCTGTTTTCGTAGTGTAGTTTTATTTTTTCAAACTTAAAAAAAATTAGAGACCCACTCCCCAAGAACTGGAGTGGTGAAAATGCAGATGGGGATGAAAGAGCCATTGTGACGCAGTGGTTAGAATGCAGTATTGCAAGCTAATTCTGCCGGCTGCCTGCAATTTGGCAGTTCAATTCTCACCAGCTCAAGGTTGACTCAGCCTTCCATCCTTCCGAGGTGAGCAAAATGAGGACCCACATTGTTGGGGACAATAGGCTGACTCTGTAAACCACTTAGAGAGGGCTGTAAAGCACTGTGAAGTAGTATGTAAGTCTAAGTGCTATTGCTGTTTCCCCCTGTTTAAAAAAATGTACAAGGTGGCATCCCATTTAGTTCTAACACTTGCAAAAGAGAACAAAATAACCAATAGCATGGTTACAGAAGCTCTTTGCATAGAGATTTCTTCCTTTGTCCAGCTCCTCCTGGACAGACTACGTAATGTAATCACATGCTGTTTATGTGGTAACACGATCATTCCAAGGAGTACTGAAGAAGGCAATATAGTTTGTGCAAAGAGGATGATAAGGCTTTTTAAAGATTAAACAAACCTGGAAGAAACTACACAGACACTGTAAGTGCAATCCTTCTAGCCCTGCCCCATTCCCATTCCCCTCCCCAAGGGAATTGCAACACTTCATTTGAGCTGATATCTATCACACCATGGATTTTCTTGGACACAAAACATTCAAATCTACTTCCACTCCCAGAGGAATTGGACTCCCCCCCCCTTTCATCCTTCTGGACCACAGCAACTTTTTGTGAGTAAACAAACCCAGGATCGGTTCACACAAGACTTGTCTATGAACCAAACTGAATTTTGCCTCAACTATAATCTCACCCAAACAAGACCAGTCTCTTCACCTAATCCCAAATCCTACAGAGACTAAAATGTCATCTAAGGATAAGGACAAACTATCCTTAGCAGTACAGATAGGGCAGTACTGCTAACTCAATATTAAGGAATAGTAATAGTATGCTATTTGTTGTTTCAGTACATTGTTCATATGCTGAGTGGTCTGTTTGTGAGATGGACACTTTAAAATGCTAGTCCATTAAGTTCTATGAGTAGAAGAGAAATTTAGAGCAATGGGAAATATGTGGACTAAAGGACTGAACGTTGAAGTCCCTTGGACTTCAAGGAAATCAAATCCGTCAATCATAAAGGAAATCAACCCTGATTGTTCTTTGGAAGGACAGATAGTGAAGCTAAAGCTCAAATACTTTGGCTACCTAATGAGAAGAGAGGACTCATTGGAAAAAACCCTGATGCTGGGAAAGATTGAAGGCAAAAGGAGAAGGGGGATGAGATCGTTTAATAATATTATCAACACAGTGGGAGAAGCGTGCGCACTGAATATGGGCAAATTCCAGGAAATAGTGGAGGAGGGGGCGTTTTGTGGTCTATGGCTTGGACATGGACAGAGCTGGACATGACTTCATGACTCAACAACAACAACACTGAAATTTACCTTGAGTTATATCTTTAAAGAAACCTTCTACAAAATGATGTACGGGAGTATTTAATGCCAGGTAAATTATCGAAGATGTAAAAGGGTGTTTTGAATGTTTGCTGGAAATATAAGTGCAAGGAGGGTACTTTTCATCATATATGGTGGACTGTGATAAAGCAAAGAAATATTGAGAAAAGATTTTCAACAATGGACTTACAATGGAAACCGGAAACTTTACTTCTATGCAGGGCTGGGATGTAACCGGCGTAGCTACCGGTTTGGGAGAAGCGTGCGCACTAAAAAAATGCACGTGTGCTGCTTCCCACCCCCATCTGGGGCTTGCAGCACTTATCAGCTTGAGCTGATAAAGAGCAGGTAAGAACCAGGGCAGGTGGGAGGGCCCAACACTGATTTCTTGCTCCCTGTTCCTCTCCGCGGAATGGAGGCTGCGCATAGCTACCGGTTTGCCCGATCCAGGCAGACCTGGCTAAATGCCACCCCTGCTTCTATGATAATTAGATAAAGAAAAAAATAAAACTTTGTTGCTATACATTTTGAGAGCTACAAGAATTCACCCATAAATGGAAAGAAGCACCAACTCTCACAATGGAGGATGGATTGAAAAGATGATGGAACTGGCGGAGAGGAAGAAGTTGGCTGTACAAACAAGGAACAAGAATGGAAATAACTTTGTGGTTACTTGGAAAACACTTCCGGACTTTCTGCATGAAAGAGAAAAAAAATGAAATGTTGACTTTGGGTTTTGATGGTTAACTGCTATAGAAACTACTAGTAGTTATTAATACTACTGTTTCTTTTCTTTTTCCTTCTTCCCTCACTTTAGTCCTTCTATCTCCTTTCCATCCATTGTCTTTATTTCTATTTTATATTAAGAAAAAAAAACTTTTAATAAAATATATTTTAAAAATAGTCAAGGAGAGCAGTAATGGACCTTCTCTGATTAAGAAATGCTGGGAATATTACTTGCTTGTGATTCTACTTGCACACTGAATTTTGGAGTTAAGAAGTTAAAAATGCTTAAAGTTAAAAATGCATGAAACAGAAAATAAATAAATGGTCAATAGTGCTATGGGGCATGTTTTAAATTCACTAGGATTCAATACATTATAGGTTTAGTCCCTCTTTTTGTCTATTTCAAGAAAACTGTAACATTTTTCTGGATTACATTTATCCATTCCAGTCCAGCAGCTATTAGATGTATACTGTTTTCTTCTCTTTTGTCTCTTCTAAAAGTGCTGTACCACTGTTACCATTATTGCTTGTTGGCCAATAATTTCTTTTCCTCTAAGATTTAGTTCCTTTCTATGTTCTTATTTTTCTTCCAGGATTTTACTGATGGCAAGTAAGGAGATATTGAGTGAAGCCATGCCAAGCTATGTGTGTATATGTTTGGAGAAGAAAAGGGAGAATGGCAGGACTGCAGGGAACCTTTTTCATATTTTTATACACAAGTCATGTTGCAGATTTCATATGATTCATAAAGAAAATATCTCCAAGAAACAAGAAATGCATCAATATTAATGATGCAAAAATGATTTGCAACCTGAAAATGAAGGCTGAAGCCAAAGCACATCTCATCAATATATCAAACCTATATAGCTTCAGGTGCTGGCCTGCAGTCACCCATTTACTGCTGGCAGAAGCAGCATTAGCAGCCTCATGTGGGTTACGGTGCAATGAAGGGAAGCTTCATGTCTGAAAAATATGCCATACAATGTTGCTTGACTTGTCAGCTTTCCAATTCTGGGGGTTTCGTGTTTTCTAGCAAGTAACCCCTTTCTTTTTCAACAAATCTGAAGATGGGACTTAAAGGGCTGCAACCACATCAGGAATGTATGTCTGCGCTAGGCCCTTTCCCCCCCTTCCCCCTGCTCCAAAACAACAATTTTAATATATTGAAGCTTCATCGCTCCTAATTTCTCACAAATGTTATGATTTCTAAAGATTTCTTTTAGCTTTCCAGTTCCTTTAACTATTTAAAGGTTTATGCAGTTATGGCCACACTCTGGGCCTTTTCTTTTCTGAACTGTTTCTATTCCAAAGAGTCTCAAAGGTGCTTCCCACCCCCAAAAGGCAACTGGACTGTTTTTTCTTGAGGAAGAAGAAGGAGAAAATGTTTCCCTTCTAATCCAAGAAGTGTCATCAATTCCTTTTGAAGAAATACCTTTGAGACAACTATGATCTGGATGACTGAGAGTCTCCACAGACATTCCAAAGAGTCATGAAATCAACCACAGCAGCTTTTGGGGTATTTTGCAATATTAAAGCTGGATTATATCTGCTCCTTTTCAGTGTGTTCATCTGGATATTGGACGGTTTGCAAATTCAAACATGCTGGTTCTACCTCATTTTTCTCTAATTTTCAAGCGCTCGATAGGAACTTTTAAAATGTATATATAGACACTTGGATATGAGCACATGTAATCCAGGATCTTAGCTTTATTAAAAATAGTTTGGCTAGCTCTTCTTCAAACCCCATGATGAATGTGTTGAACACTAGGGACAGCTATGCCTGTGTTTCAAACCCTTTCAAATTCAAATGAACAAAAAGAATTTTGATTTTTATAAAATTGTTGCAATACTAAGGATGTATGCATTTTTATTTTTTTTTCCTTAACTAGCCTATTCCTTTTCCTTTTCAATATGTTATTTAAAAAATCCAGGTTCGGGCCAGCAATTGTCTCTGTAAATTAATCTATATTGATCAATAAATTATCTATATAAGCTGTCCAAAGTACCTTGACAGTGAGGTAGTTGGCATATTAATTAATTAAATTAATATGGAGTGTTTCCATATTCAGAATATAAATACACTAAATAACTAGAGAGACAAAACATATAAATAGAAGTAATGGCCATGAAGCAGTTGTAAATAATAAGAATTTTACTTTGGAGGAGGAATGAAAATCTGCTATTACTTATCTCTAACACTTTATTCAGAGAGCTCCGGTCCGAGACAGATTTTAGTGAAGTCTGTAAAATAAATATATGCACTTGCCACTGAGTGCTTAACTAAACAGTAAGGACCACTTCAGTGAGTTTTCAAGTTACCACCATCAAATCTGAAATCAGTCTAGAAACCAGCAGCATTCTGTACTCAAATGCTTTTTCTTAGAATTACAAGTAGACTGTTCACTTTTACTCATTGGGATTCTACTGTTAATTATAATTTCAACCATATATTTTTAATGTGTTCTTACAGCTCTTTTTGTTTATCATCACAAAACAGTCTATCTAAAGCAGGTGTCTCCAACCTTGGCAACTTTTTTAAGCCCGGCAGATTTCAGCTCCCAGAATTCTGGAAGTTGAAGTCCTCCAGGCATAAAGTTGCCATGGTTGGAGACCCCTGATCTAAAGTACTTTTTGCTGTCCATCTAGCTCTGCGAACACAAATGGGGCACTTGTCATCTGGCAGATATTATTGAACTGCAATTCAGTGCAACTCAACCAGGATGTGCAGTGGTGATGTTGCTAAGAGATAGTCAAGCCATAAAGAAAGAAAAGTCTTTTCTTTGAAGTACAGACATATTTAGTCGTTGCCATTTTGTTTTAAAAGGACAAGTTCTTTTAATCTCTGGCCTCTTAAATAATCTTACCAATGAGCCTTAATGAGCCTCTTCCGCTTGGAGTTATTTCTATTAACTCTTGAGCAATGGACAAGTTAAATTTCAGCATCTAAGCTATGGCTACTCACAAGATATATAAAGACCAATATATATATATTGATTTTATAATTTTGATTCATACCTGCCCAGCACTTTACAGTCTCTCATAAGAGATTATTTATCAAACCTTTTGCACTACTTGAAATGTAGCCAGAATTTACTCAGACACTTGAAATCAAATGTCTATTCTCTCCTTCTTAATGATTAGCTTAATTTTCTTTGCCAAATATTTGCCTTTCAGAGGTCAAACACACTTATTTACACCTAAGACTTGCTGACGTCAAAGGCAGTCTGAGAGTGTAAACCAAGTCACAATGAGATGTATATGGAACCTCTTTGGAATATCGAGTGTTACCTAGCTAACTTTAACATCTCAATCCTTTTCCAATGGCAAAATTTTTAACAAATTCTTGGAATTAGTCAGGACAATGAGAGGGTGATTATCAGAATACGTATTTCTATAAGTTTCACTCATATGCCAAAGATTTGCAATGCTGATCCTCAAATCACGATCTCTGTAAATGCTAAAAACTGCCTAGAAATCATCAGCTTCTGAGTATCTATGAGAAACATAAAGTATCATACCACTATTTGCATCTTAAGTGATTTAGAGTAACAGAATAACAAAATAACAGAACTGGAAAGGATCTTGGAGGTCTTCCAATCCACTCCTTGCTCAAACAGAAATCTATATGATTTCAGACAAAGGTTGGCCAATCTCTTCTTTAAAACGTCCAGTGTTGGAGCATCAACAACTTCAGGAGGCAAGATGTTCCACTGATTAATTGTTCTAACTGTCAGGAAATTGCTCCTTAGTTTTAGGTTGGACCTCTCTTTAATTAGTTTCCATCCATTGCTTTTTGTTCTGCTTTCAAGTGCTTGGGAGAATAGGTTAACTACGGTACCTCTTCTTTGTGAAAGGCCCTCAAATACTGGAACACTGTTATTGTGTCACCCCTATTGCTTCTTTTCATTAAGCTAGACATACTCAATTCCATTAACCATTCCTTATATGTTTGAGTGATAGAAGAATATCTTCAACAATACTAAATAACCTCAACAGCTGTCAACCAACATAGTCTACACTTTCTAATTAATGCCAGTTTTGTGTCACCATGCAAAAAAAACCAAATGACTTTAGAACTAGACATATAGATACCATGTTAAAAGCACCTTTGGGAACTGGACAAAGTTGTACAAAATTCAAAAGATCTAAAGAGTGTTACACACCTATTATATCTACAAAGCTGGCTCTTTTATATTTTTGAAGTCAAGTACACATGATACAGCAAGACCAAGCAGTTTTATATACCATAAGAAATTCGAAACATGATGTTTAATGTTCAGAAGATAAAGTTAACAAAACTACATATCCATGACTTTTTTATTTCACTATTTTATGGCCTTTCAAGAACGTAAAGATAAAGGAAGCACAAGAGTCAGGCAAATAACCATATGTTCTTTCTTGTTTCTTTCTAAACGCAATAATAACTGTGTTGATTGGAGCCTGAGGCAAAAATTGCTATAATATACTTGGGAGGGTTTTTTGAAAAAAAAATTGTTTACATAGAAGTTTTCCAAAGGCTGCCAAATATGAAGTGTTTGAGAGGAAAAACATTTGTTCTTTTTGTAGATTTATATTATATTATTTGCTGTGTTTCTACTGTTAATGTGTTTTTTACACACTGGTCTTAAATACAGATTTAGACAGAGATTATCCAATAAAAGACAAAGCAAAACAAAACACTGTTTTCAGGCACATTTTAAAGAGAGCTTCTGGATATTTCTTTTAGAACAAATTCATATAACCAAAAGGCAATTTTCCCTCCTAATCCAGGCTTGGATTCATTAAATTTGTTATTTGTTTTATCCCGCCTTTATTATTTTTATAAATTAATCAAGGTGGCAGTACATACCTAATACTACATCCTCTTCATATTTTCCCACAGCAACAACCCTGTGAGATGGGTTAGACCGAGAAAGAGTGATTGCCCCAAAGTCAGTGGGACTAGAATTCAGTCTCCTGGTTTCTAGCCTGGTGCCTTAACTAGATTTTCAATATCAGTTGGGAATTCTAGAAGTTGTATTTTATCACAGGGAAAATACCATATAAAGGAGGTTATTTCAGACTGTATTTAATTTGTGAAATCTTGAAACATGGAAACGTATCTTTTATAGATAATATATCAGGATTTGTTTGGTTGCAACACTTTTGGTTGACAACACTTGTTTTAGACCCCACTTTTCTATACAATCAAGTCTATCATCCTTCTTTCCTTCCTTCCTTCCTTCCTTCCTTCCTTCCTTCCTT
>JAOYMU010000002.1:46605319-46617237 GCA_025802295.1 Psammodynastes pulverulentus
TATCTATCTATCTATCTATCTATCTATCTATCTATCTATCTATCTATCTATCTATCTATCTATCTATCTATCATCAAATTTGTATAGCTGCCCATCTCAACAGAAGTTACTCTGGGCAACGCACAAGTTCCTTCAGGGTCTAAAAGAGTGGTTTTTGAGATTTGAATTCCTCAAGAATACGAGGTACTTTCTAATTTTTTGTGTCAGTGGTTTTTAGACTGTTTGACCCAATTATCCTTTCCCCCAGTCTTCAATAATGTTATTATCCCCATAAAACAAAACAAAACAAGATTCTCCTGCTTTACACAGGTGTCTTGCTTGTGGATCCTTGGCTCAGAAACAAGCCATTAGCAATTGTTCTATTTACCCATAGAATATCCCCAAATTATCCCATTGAAGAACCACTGCTCGATGTCACAGTTTATCAGGAATCTGCACTTTCAATTAGCTTCTCACAGTGGTATGATATGAGTGCCTTCTTTTCAGAGAAGCCTGACAGAAAAGATTATGGGCTTTATTAACAAATTCTGTCTCAATTCATTTTCCATTTCTTTGGGTTTGCCCTAATTTTCCTACCATCCAGGTTCATTAGATGACCTCATATTTCAGTATTGCAAGAAAGGAAAAATATTCCTCCCTGTTTGACTTCTCAAAACCATATAGTTTATTGTTCTTGTTGTTGATATCTCCAACACAATGTCTCAGAAGACAGTAACATCTGATTGATTTTATGCAAGCTGGGAAATTAAAAGTGGGATGAGGCTGGTCATTACATGGATGGGGTACCTTAGCAATATGCCAAGGTTATAAAGTAATACTTGACTTCAGGAAGATTCCCTTTCTTCTAGCATAATACCTACCATTTTTCTAAGCTAAATATTTTCAATATTGTAAACTTCCCCCATAAGCAAGTTCCATCATTCTTCATCCTCATTGCTCTTTTCTGCAGTTCTGTAGCTCTACTTTATAAGGATTAGCACCTTAGATTTGTAACAGCCTGCGCCCAATACGGGACATGCTACATGCAAAATTTGCTTGCACAAAGAAACTTGTTTTCTCTTCCCACAACTTTTATTCACCCCACAACCAAAAACGGTTTGAAATCTAATCTCAGTGCTATTTATTCTCTATTTTGCGCTGCTTATTTAACTGTGCTATGTTGTGAAGAAGAGATAACAATGGGTTTTTTTTAGAAACACGGGGCACATTTAGTCTTACTAACATATTGGAGAATCATAGTCATAACATGCAGAAAAAGAATAAAATGATGGCAGTGATAAGGACAAAGCATTGGATTTCATTTAAAATTAAAAATTATATGCAATAAATACAATTATTCCAAATATATATTAAACATTTTCCCTATCATGTTAAAAATTACATCATGGCAACAGCTTCTATTACCTGGAAAATAAAGCAAAAAATTTTAAAAGAAAAAAGGTGGGTGAAAGGCCCCCAAGTTCTAAAAATCATAGTATCAAATGCAACAGCTAGAAAATAGAAAGCAGGGAAATTAGAGCAGTTGTGTTGTTGGGTAATTTTGCACTATAGACTCAATTATCTTGATGATTCATTGGGGAACACTTTTGTATAGAAGTGATTTATTTTTAGAAAGAGGCCAATCATCATTTGGTGCTCATTTTATAAGTGAGACCCTGGACATTGTCTCAGAGTTCTACCTTGATCACGCCCCTGGATTAGAGGGGATGAAAACAGATGTTTGAAATGTTCAGCTTCTTACAGGTGCCAGCCATAATAAAAAGAGAAATCTTAGACTGGTTCTACTTGGTGCACCTGAGTGAGTCAAGTGTTTGTAAACTGAAAAAGAAAAGAAGAATATATAAGATTTGGGAAAATGCAAACAGTCGTAAAGCTCTCACCTAAGAAGTCTAACAGCACCAAAATGAATAACGTCTTGGCACAAGTTTGAAATGAAAGCAAATATTTCAAGATTAGAAGTTCTTGAGAAACATTCTTATCACTGACTCTTTCGATATGACAAGTATCTGGCATTCCTAGTGGGTTCTTTCCCATAACCAATTCAGACCCAACCTTCAGTGGAGGACTTTGCTTTTGGGGAGACATTTCTTATTAAAAATAAGAACTGATTCCAAGAGGATGTCAGCCTGTGGAATTGGAACTGTCAGGAATGACCAAATATGTAGTGAAAGTCCAGTGAATTGTGTCTTGATGTCTTGGTTTTGAGTCAATCAAAGCTTAAAAGTGGGCAAGGAGCAATATTCCCTTTCCAGATGCCAGACTATTAGTCCAACCCACTGAATTTTCTTGGTTCTTTCTAATCTGATTTATTTCTGACTACTTCATTATAAGCCTGCAGTTTCTAAATGAACTCAACTATTTTACACTTGACCATCCCCAACTGGCTTCTAGGGATTGACAGATAAGGGAGTGAATCTGGAAATAGAGTGGGTAGAGAGGATGATGTCTCTTTTTAAGAAAGAGGCAATTGTGTGGCCATCACACAATTTTTGACCCTGTCATCCATGGCAACTATTGACCTATCTTCAACTTCCTTCAGGGTAGGGAGATCATTGAAAAGCAAATGGATTACCTGGATCCCTAGTAGTCTGGCTTCCAGGACAGACATGGGATAGAGATCATATTGATCATTGTTTTGATTTACTGTGTGGTGATCCTCTCCTTCCTACATTTACAATGCCTGTGGAATACTTTTTCAGAGAGCTTTCAGAGCGGATAGTACAAGATGGTTGGTGGAAATCGTTTGAAAAGGAACTTGGAGTGGCTTTTGATGTGTTTATTTATGGTTTATATTTTATGTGGGCCATTTTGAGGTTGTAAGGCACCTAGAATCTCTACTGTAGATGAGAGTGTATTCAAATACATAAAATAAGATGCCTGTGCAGTGGGCAAATATTTATCATTTGAGCTTGTTGAGGTTTCTGATCTACTGTCTTTACCGGAATTAATATTGGGTGATAGCCTATTTAAAGACCATATTAATATTTTTATTTATTTTTCTTTTGCCAGCAGGTGTTTGGTTTGAACTGCAATGTGCAATTTATATCAATCCATCAAAAGTTTAATTTTTTTTCCTGTATTCTATCTGGAATCACTGTTCCTCCCTTGGAGCCTTTCATATCACATCATTTAACTCCTGCATAGCATTATTAGAAAATATAATTTAGTTGTACTGTGCAAATCTGAGACTATTAGGAACAACCAGTATACTGAAACCTCTTTTCCAGATGTGTTATGCAATGAAAACGATATAATTAATTTGCTTTCAACAAGTTGTCTTTTGAAATCACAGTATTTGGATGACATTTTTGTACTGGCTGAAAATGATCAGTGTCCACTAACATCAAACTGTTGTACCACCCTGTTCTTCTGTTTCTTAAGAGGTAAAGTTACACTTAGAGCTCAACAGTGTTCAACAGCTCAACAGTTAGTATGAAAAATGCACACATGCACACACACACACACACACACTTTACCTCCCACTCCCCCTTCCCCAAAAACCAGCACCTGGGGGCATTTTCCTTGCATGAATGATACTTTTTGGCACTGAAACAGGACTTCTGCTGGTAGAAATTAAATGTAAACAGCTGTTTTATGGAAAGGCAATTTGGAGGGTGGGGGGAATAATCCAAAGAAAAGAACCAAAAGGTTGACTTTTGCTTTGGGCCTGTGCAGAGCAGAGAGCATAGCAAAAATCAATTGTAATTAATTCCTATTGAAAGTATGGTAGTGATGCAGAAGTTAAGAAGCAAAACCTGGAGTTTCCTTTCACCTGTGTTACAAAGAAGATATGGAAAGATCCCCTTCCTGAGAGAGATTCGTAGAATTAGCAAGTACTTCCTCTATTTCCCATGTTATTGAGACATTCAACAGGATTTTCTTCTCCACCCATTTACCAGGTCACCAAGCTCCATAATGCACTCCCCCTAAAACTTTCTGATTTCACCCCCCACACACCCCAATGAACTATCACATTACCATCTACTCCCCCAGCAGTGCACAAAATCTGTTCAATGCCAACTGATAGTTAGAACCAATCAGATTTGATGTCAGCCCTGAAATCATTTTTGGAGCATCTTCAGGGCTGCCACAATGAGGCTGGTTGGTGCTGTGGGAATGTGAGAGATAGCAGGGGGGATGTGTAGCCAAAATAACCAAGGATACTCCACCAAGGACACTCCACCAGGTGTTGGAAAGGGTGGACTAAAGCCAGCTGGAGTTGGGGCTGTGACCTGATTGGACCATGTGATGGATGTTTGACCTGGGGGTAACCACTCTGAGTTTTGATTTAGATGGGATTTAGATGCGTCCTTCAGAGTTGGGTTTTCCCCAGCTGTGCCAATATGACATTCCTAATAAATCTATACTTTGACGAAACTCCAGGCCTCGGAGTTTTGATTGCCTTGGGTCTGTGACTTGGAACCCTGACACTTGATTTACATTATGTTTATCATTTTTAATCTCTAGTTATTCTGTTTCATTTCTTGTTGTCACAGTTTAATCTGCTTTTTTAGATAGCATAGCGCCATATACTGTCCTGCTATATTGACTCAATACTAGAATTACCTTTCTAATTCTAGTTCACCCATTACTTTAAATAGATATTAGTTTTACAGGATACATATAACTTTTACCTTTTCACTTTTTAACTCTACAATCATTGTCTGTATAATTTTCAGATCTAGAATGTTGGTGTTGGTATTAATTTTAGAGCCCAAATGCAAAATTGAAGTCAAGTGGGGTTTTTTACAACTATGTATTGCTGAACTGTAAATTAATATCTATTTTGGCTATGACGGGGTAGAGAAGTTTCTCATCCCAGGCTGCCCATCATCACAGTTTTTATTTTTAACTTTTTATTCTAATTTTGTAAGCACTTTTTAAACTTTTTATTATATTACAAGCTGTCCAGAGTCACTCTATTAGTGAGATGGGTGGCACAGAATTTTAACAAATAAATAAATAGGAATATATGAAGCTCATATATAAATTAGTATAAAATATATATATTTATGCTTTTCATTATTAGAATAGAATTTCAAACTGTTGTTTTTTTTAACAAAGTTCCATTAACAATTCATCCATTCTTATTTACAACTTTGCCTACTGTATAAAATGCAATTCCTCATAATATATATTGTGTAATTTTCTTTTAAAACCATTTTGTAGAAATACATTCTTTGACATGTAAATTTCCTGACTAAGGGTTTTTAAATGTTAATTTTCCCATTGTAACTACCAACCTATACCTTGTGTACCCAACTTTCAGAAAGATACATTATTTTCCCCATGCATTTCTTACAAACAAATATTTTGCTGTGGGTTTTAGAATTACAAAACAAATGATGTTGCTGATTACATTTAATAATGTAATCCAGTTTTGACAGATCTTATAAATACGCTTCCATAAATTTCTACAGAATATTCCTTTTATGTTCCTAACATTGTATAGGAAACTTTTCTCTTAATTTTTGGGCAGAAAAATTAGGCCACTAGACATTTACAGAGGAACTCTGGGCATTATCCATTGTCCAAACATCACAGATATCTTTGTATTATATGATATACTTAAAGGAAAACATAACTTAGGCATTTGGTACAGAGGATGTGATTCATATGCTTAGGCATGCCAGCTGCATATTCCAGACATGATGTTCATGGACTCAGAAAAATGAAAAAAATCCTCGCCACAAAAATACACCTGTGATGTTGGGGCAATGGATAATACATAGCAACAAAGTCCATTTTTAAAGAAAGATATTAATTACTATTATAGCATTTTAATACTGTAAGTTAATTGCTAGAATATTGATGCTACTTCATTATTTTCATAATACTTTAATTATCTAGCACTGGTTAGATGCTAGGATTTATGTATATATAAAAACTATATATTGGACAAAGGCCCAGTTCAAATTAAATCAATTGGCTTTTTTAATGGTGTATAGATCACTAATGTCTCAGGTTGGTTAAAGTCACATTTCTCAGAAACTGTGGACATTATAATGACACACAACAAGTCTATGTTAAATTCAGCAGCTGGCTACGTGGAAAAACGGCTCAGAAACTCATCTAAATCCAAACTCACCAGTTCTTGAATCATTCATGTACAGCCCTTTCCTATTTTGCCTCAAATGAAATACTCTCCATATAATCTCATTTTACTGAAGTGACATTAAGGTTATTGCAGAGCAAGAGTTCTATAATGCTGACGGCATCAGGCATTGGTTTGGTCTTCACACAAAGCTAATTTCTCTTTTGCTTTCACTGTTGCATTATCTTTCCCTTCTGACCACTAGTGGCCCAAAGCTTTCTTAATCCACCAGACTTCCTGATTAAAATGTCAATATATTAGTTAAAATCTTCACATTTCTGCCTTTTTGTCCCTGTAACATATTCTATATTCATCACCATTTTACATTTCCAGGAGAGGATACAAGAATGCTGTTTATAATATAGCCAAGTCACCAGTGGGATTCAATTTTTTTTACTACCGGTTCTGTGGGCGTGGCTTGGTGGGCATGGTGGGTGTGCCATGGCTTGGTAGGCATGGCAGGGGAAGGATACTGTAAAATCTCCATTCGCACCCCCCCACTCCTGGGGAAGGTTACTGCAAAATTTCCATTCCCACCCCCCCTAACCTAATTTCCAGCTCCTTTCTCCTGTGCAGAGCAACAAAAGAAGATCCAGCCAATTTGCTGGGACTCAAGAGGCAGAGAATAGTCAGAGGTGGTATTTGCCAGTTCTCCAAACTACTCAAAATTTCTGCTACTGGTTCTCCAGAACTGGTCAGAATCTGCTGAATACCATCTCTGCAAGTCATCCAAAAGGAAGTTATGATCATCATTGGAGAATGATATGCATGTATTGTATATGCAACTAAGACAATTTTGTCACATCCAACAATCTACAGACAGAATGTAAGCAATTTCCCACCTGGAAATGATTCTCATGTGGAAAATCCATAGCACGATCCATATTAGGTCAAATCTTTCAGTTAAAAATTCTCATGACTCTTACTATTATTAAGATTTAAATTACTCTTTGTCAACCTTGGAAACTTTAAAATGTGTAGATTTCAACTCCCAGAATTCCCCAGCAACATGTGAAGACCAAATATTTCATAACAAGATTTCCCCCATTTTTTTTTAAGTTACTTTATCAACAACAGTGAACAGGTAGATCTTGATTTACAACTGTAATGGAGTCTCATGTTTGTAATACGACAGTCATAAAATGGGTTGGTCACTTCACTGATTCAATTTTATGACCTTTTTCATGGTGGTCATTAAGCAAATGAGACAGTTATGAAAGCATCCACTACAGTTATTAAGCAAATTCCACGTTTATTATACTGTCAAACTTGCCACAGCTTAAACCTCTAATTAGAACTGATCCTTGACTCCATTTGTTGAGAAACATATAGTTTATTAGAGGTCAATTGTATTGCAGTAAAACAGAGCTGGAACTGAAAACCGCACACCAAAATCCCCCAGTTCTACTTTCCCTTCCTTAACAGTTCCATATTGCCGACGCCAGACTCAATCCAAGTTCAGTTTGGTATGTGGCCTCCTCCTTCTTTCAACTGGGTGACCTTGAGGCAGCATCTCGAGGAGATACAGCATTTATTTTCTTTTCCCAAAGCATTCCCCCCTTCCATCCACGCCACAGTTCATGGCAGTCTGTCACTGCATAGTAGTGAAGCACAAGCATAAGCATAAGGTGGCAGCTGACATAAGCAAACCCATTATTTGCTATGGGAGTAGTTTTGCCAGAAACATCAAATAACTGCTGGTTTTCAGCAAACCATTGTAAAATGTGGTCAAATGACTGGGATGCTGCAAATGACCTACAAGTGTGGCCTGGTTGCCAAGCAGCCACGTTTGGTCATATGATCGCATGGGATGGAACCAACTTTGACTCTGGGGTTGTAAATAGCCTTGAGGTAGGTCCATCATAACTTTCAGTGGTCATTATTGTAAGTCCCAACAATATTAGAATGCCTGTATAGAGAATATAACTTTGTCTAACTTGTACTATTACCTGCTGCATTAGTGTAGCATTTCATAGTAAATAATTGAGAAACTTAATTTCTTAGCTTCGTTATTTGTAGGCTCCTCAATATTATTTTTAACAAACAGCCAAAAGCTACTAACTGTATATTAGATAATCATAAAAGGCCACTTAGCCTTTGCCAAACTTCCTCATTCTACATAAGTAGAAAGGACAACTATAGGAATTTCTAGTAACCAAACTGACGGGAAATCCCAAGAGTTTTTAATCCAGCACATTTGAAAATAAAAGGTTATAAAATGCTGCCCAAACATGTCTGCCATTATGAACTTAGTGTTGCATGATCGAATACTTTTATCTTAAAGGTGAACAAGGAAGTGTATGACATAAAAACAGTTCTTTATTTGACTTTGAATTGTTAAGAAGTTTTAGAATTCTGGTCTGTGATGTACTTAGTCCTACTGATACTGAAATGCCTCCTTTTTTCTATTCATATCCAGTGGAAAATAAATGGGGTGAACAAGATGAAGAATTACGTTCCTTGCTCCATCACAGGATGGAAAGCCTTTTTCCCAGAGATATAAATAACCACTCAGTGCAAAGATTCTGTCTGATATTAAAACCAAAGCTGTCATGTAAAGTGTTGGATCTATGATATAACTCTGGACCCAGGTCACTAAAATCCTACTCCACACAAGATCCTCCCCTAGGTTTTCCAAAGAAAACTAAACCTTCAAAGACAAATATTATGGCACCCCAAATAAATGCAGTGATTTTTAACCTTTTCAGGGAAAGTAATTCCTTTATTGGCTGCAGCTCAAAATGTCCTACCTTTCTTTCCCTTTTGTTGTCTCAGTGAGTAATTTCTTCAGTCACATTGTTTATAAGAAGTGAAGTTATTCGTAATCATGCCTTTAAGAGTATGTACACAAAGTGGACATCCTAATAGAGCACCATGTATTAAATTTCTGATTGTTTGACATAAATTCTCCCTCTTCTTGTACTTAGACAGGAAGCTCCTCATTTATTTATGAATAGGTTAAGACCCCAAGTCATGTTCCTAACCATGTGTCTAAGTGCTAACATATATTAAGTAAATCTAGAGACTCTTCTGCGTAGGAAACATATTAAAATGGTTAAACATGGAGAAAGGCTCAATGTAATCTATCCTTTGTCATGTTTATGGTATCTGAACGCATCTTTTGCAACAGGTCCGATTTGGCTATAGCCACAGATGTGCTGCTTCATGATAAACCACAACTGTGGAGGGAGAAAGAGAATGTGATATAGCATAAACCATCAAGAAGATAAATAATGAAATTCTTTGAAATAACATTGGTTAAATATTTAGACATTCTGAGTTTGCTCGCAGCACACACACATACACTCAGAAAGGGACTTTCATGCTTTGCAATAGAAAAAAACAAATGGCTCAGTAATCATCAGATGGAGGACAGCTCAGTGAGAGATTCTCCAGAATTCAGATCATCAGTCACACAATTTGCATATTTGATTCTAAACAACGGATTGTAGTTTGGCCTGTCTGCCAGAAGTAGCCTTAGACTACTTCTTGTGCAGAAAGGATCCAAGCCAAGCATTTTTTTCTCTCATGCTTCTTGTTCCAAACTAAGAAAAGCTCTATTTGAATACGCAGTGTAAAAGCAGGAAAGTTTCTTCCATCATAAAGGATAGACTTTTAAACTATGTACATTTTTAATGGATATTTGGTGGTGGTGGTGGGGAAAACAGGCATTAAGGGTCACTGTGATGGGGTAATGATATCATATCAACACTCTCAAGATTGATTGGACTAGGAATCCAATATCTTATAGGTCAGTATTATATTTATCGTACAGCTTTAGTAACAGAATCTGGCAATTTGGATGTATCTCCCTCCTCCCTTTCCTTTGCATCAGGGAGGGTCTTGTCTGAGATGTTTATTCAGGATACATTCTTGTCCCAGACTCAGACCTCTTTTATATGACCATTGTCTTGATAGCAGCTCTTGTTTATAAGGGGCTGCCACAAAGAAGAGGGGGTGACAACCTATTCTCCAAAGCACCCAAAGGCAGGCAAGAAGTAATGGATGGAAGCTAATCAATGAGAGAACCAACCTAGAACTAAGGAAAAATCTGACAGTTAGAACAATTAATGAGTGGAACGACTTGCCTCCAGAAGCTGGTGGGTGCTTCAACACTGGAGGTTTTTAAGAAGAGATTGGACAGCCATTTGTCTAAAATGGTATAGACTTTTTTGCTTGAGCAGGGGATTGGGCTAGAATAGCGGCCTTCAAACTTTTGGGTATCAGGGACCGGTTCCATGGAGAAAGGTATTTCTGCATTGAATGGTATATGTTTATGCATTCTGCCTGCATCCTGCTTCAATGCCATGGACCAGTGACAGTCCACGGACTGGGCGTTGGGGACCCCTTGACTAGAAGACCTCCAAAGTCCTTTCCGACTCTGTTATTCTGCTCAAGACCACTCCTTCTTCCCTTTATACATGGGGAGTTTTCTGCAATCCTTTCTTCTATCACTCTATATGGTCTTTCATGCTATTTCAGAGTTGTCAAGCCCTCTGGAGCTAATGTGGGATGACACTGAAAGAACCCCCCCCCCAAAAAAAAGCCCTACCTGGTGAATTACAAAACTTTGCATTGAGAGGATTGCAATTAAATGCAGCCTATTATTTATTACTGGCATATAGCCATGCTTTAACATGCAGAATCTAGAAACAGAATCACTTTTAACAACCTTTATGGATTACTCAAACCTAACAAGGTACGATATCCGCTTAGGCATTTTTAATTGACAAATTTTGTCCTGCTTTTTTTTTAAAAGAAGTGCCTTAGAATAGCAGAGACAGGATAATTAACAAAGAAGTTGGTTCTTCATTAGAAGAAGTAGCAATCGGCAAACAAAAGCACACAAAGACAAAAGAGAGAGGGGGGTAGAGAGAGGTTCAAGAGGTAAACTTGTATTGTGGCCAATTTCTTCACTGAACAGACATGCATTATTTTACAATGGCTGGATCTCTGCTTAAAAGAAATCAATTGTATGACTACAGCTGAGAAATCAGCCCCATAATAGATGTTTTAGTCCCTTGCTTCTGCTCCCTTCTGATAGCTCTTAAGGTGGTCAGAGGTACAAGTTAAAGATGTATTGTAGCCGGAGGGATGATAGAATGAAAAAAAGGGAGATGGAAGTAGAGCTATGCTGATAGACCAATTTCCCACCACTGCAAGCCGGTGCGATTGATTGATGAATCCTTGCTCCATCAGGAGGCAGCCCTTCAAATCTGATCACATAAATACTCATTCAACTCAAATTCTGCTTGACAAGCCTGAGACAGCTTTGTTCTGTCACAGATATCACTGTAAGGAAAATGCTCCATTAATCATCCTTAATTAACTTTACATAGTCTGCTGGAACCAATATGTTCCCTGGCTAAATCCTCAAGATTTAGAGAGGATTTTGGAGTTATCCAAAGGAGAACCATTTTATAAAGTTTTTTTTTTCCTTGTCCTTTCTGTTAACTGCAGGGGATCTTTTCTCTTCCTATTCCCCCTCACTCCATCCATCCCGAGACCCCCATTTTTAGTTCCATTGCATTGAAAAGAATGGTAATTTTTGTCTTTCATTTCATTTCATTTTCATTTAATCATACTTATAGCCCGCTCCCTCTCCCCAAAGGGGCTCGGGGCGGGGTACAAACTAAACCGAAGACGGTTGATATACAATAAGATAAGAAGATAAAACATTTATATTTATAAAAATAAGACAATAAAAAGAAACACCCCTACGCTAAAACTCTCAAACGCCCCGGGGGCTGGACCAGGAAATATTCAGGCCAATCCGGCCTGAATAAATAAAAAGGTCTTAAGTTTCTTCCGGAACAGGGTGAGA
>JAOYMU010000002.1:46650237-46662235 GCA_025802295.1 Psammodynastes pulverulentus
TGGGAGTTGAAGTCCACAAGTCTTAAAGCTGACAAGTTTGGACATCCCTGATCTTAGGCGATTAATACTATTGCAGATCTGGTCAACCTCTTGAACCTCTGACCAACTTCATCTCTTCGTATTTCATAAAACATATATTGATACATCCTTCAACTATTAGTCTTTTTGAACTCTTTTTTGACCCAGGAAATGTCATTTTGCCCTGATCATCTGTCAGTAGCTGTTTCTTTGAGTTCTTGCAATCCTGTGTTTATATGGTCAAGAAGATGAAGGAATGGATGGAAACTAAGCAAGGAAGGAACCAACCTAGAAATAAGGAGAAATTTCCTGATAGTTAGAACAATTCAGCAGTGCAACAGTTTGCCTCCAGAAGTTGTGGGTGCTCCACCACTGGAGGTTTCTAAGAAGAGACTTGACAGCCATTTGTCTGAAGAGAGTTTCCTGCTTGAGCATTGGGCTGGACTAGAAGACCTCCAAGGTCCTTTCCAACTCTGTTATTCTGATTTTGGTAGGCTGTTTTTTTTTAAGTATCTGAATTTTTCAAGCATCAGCCTTCTCCAGTGGCTCTTCTCTTCACCCTATGGGGCCAAAATATTTAACCTTCAGAGCAATCTTGTTTTAGTTCAACTAGCACTGAATGATTCATTCTTTTCGTGAACCTAAGCCTTCTCAACCATTTCCCCCCCGGTTCAAAGGTATATAGGCAACTTTCCCTCCTATTTATTTATTTGTTTATTTGTTTGTTTGTTCGTTCTATTTTTATAGCTGCCCATCTCACATATGCAAGCTCTTGCACAGCCTTGAATTACAATTGGGAACACTATAGCCTTGACAATATCCAGCTCTGTTGATTGAAGCAAGTGGTTCTTCAAAATCTTATATAACAAGATGCACTTCAGAAAATGCAGACTTTAACTTATAGGGTTCTATTTATTTATTTACTTGCTTTTTTCTTCCTTCTTAAGCCCAAACCTATTTGCTACTTTCCCGCTTTCCTGCTGGTGGCTGAGTTTGCAAGACACTTCTGATCTTTTGGCTTCTAAAGGGAATTCTGTTTTAGAGGACAACACTCCAAATTGCTTTTCACTTTTCCTCTCATAGCCAGGCTGAATATTCTTTCATTTTTTTCCCTTCACAATTTATTAAATTATTGGTTGTAGTTGTTGTTAGTTGCGAAGTTGTGTCCGACCCATCGCGACCCCATGGACAATGTTCCTCCAGGCATTCCTGCCCTCTACCATCTTCTGGGGTCCATTTAAGCTCCTGCCAACTGCTTCAGTAACTCCATCCAGCCATTTCATTCTCTGTCATCCCCTTCTTCTATTGCCCTCAATCTTACCCAGAATTCAGCTCTTCTCCAGCGAGTCCTTCCTTCCAATTAGGTGGCCAAAGTATTTGAGTTTCATCTTCAGGATCTGGCCTTCTAAAGAGCAGCCAGGGTTGATCTCCTCTAGGACTGACCAGTTTGATCACCTTGCTGTCCAAGGGACTCGCAGGGGTGTTCTCCAGCACCAGAGTTCAAAGGCCTCAATTCTTTGGCACTCAGCCTTTCTTACGGTCCAACTTTTATAGCCACACATTGCAACTGGGAAAACCATAGTCTTGACTATACGTATTTTTGTTGACAGGGTGATGTCTCTGTTTTTTAGTATGCTATCTTGATTTGCCATAGCTTTCCTCCCCAGGAGCAAGTGTCTTTTAATTTCTTGGCTGAGGTCCCCATTGCAGTGATCTTGGAGCCCAGGAAAATAAAATCTGTCACTACCTCCATTTCTTCCCCATCTTTTTGCCTATGTGTGTATATATGTGTATGTAAAGTATCTATGTATGTATATGTATTTGCAAGTAAAATTACCTTGTTTTTGACATTATCTTCTAATCTACCCTGAGAATATTTATTATAGGAAAGATTTTGGAGACTAATTAGAAGTTTGTATCAAGAACAAAGAAAAAATTAAAATACAATAAATACAATAAACAAATAAGCAGTTTAAGGAATGATTCCTTAAAAGGACAAATATGAACCAAATACAATCTTCCAAGATAAAAATTCACTATCCACATAATTAATTGTGTTTGGTAAGGGTAGAGATATTCTTTAAAGAGAAGAAGACTGTTCATTTAACTTAACACAGTAAAAAAAAATCAGCATCTAAATGTAGCTCAAACAATGTCTGTCATCTTGATTTTAACCTAGACCAAAGATCAAACTCACTTCTCCATTGAACTGAATGACGTTTGTTTCTAAGTTTGCAATCAGATCTGTGTTTTTAACATGATCTGCTTTTAAACAAAATGAGGAAAAGTTAATGGGCGAGATCTTGCCCATTTTAACTTTGTGTACATTATTGCTGCAATGTGTGTGAGAGCTTGTGATTGCTTATCCTATTTGAAATGGACCGCAGCGAAGATTATCTTGGAGTTATATCGGAGTCCTACCTTCTCATCGGTGCATCCCCTTGTGACTTTGGTTATTGGAGACCCAGAACTGGCGACTTGGTAATGAATATTTTGGCATGAGGACATTTAGCTGTGTGGTCTAGTCAATGTGCAGACTTCTTGCTTTCATCTGTCTTTAGCCTTTCACTTGACTCTTGACCTTTCTCTTGGCACTGTCCTATCATTTCCTTGATTTTGCAAATGTTAGTCTCTCACGTGACCTGTGAACTATAGCCTTTCACTTGGCCTTTGACCTCATAAATTCTGGAAGCTCATACACATAATCTCAGGACAAATAAGCAAAAGAAGTCAAAGAAAAAGCACTCCCAAATGACACCCCCAAGTGGAAAGCCAACAATGAAAGTGCCCCAGTGCTGGCAAAACAATTTAGCCTTGACAGGAATGTCCTTGTGCTCCCACCAAACCTGGGAAATAAACAGGAGGAAGTATTTATTCAGTAACCCCTGTATCTGTTAGTGCTCAAATTCCCTTCATGTGTAATAGCTTCATTGGCATGAATAAGTCAATCTTGGAATGCGTAATTTGAGAAACATACTTTATGAGCACCATTCACTATGAAAGTCTTCTGAGAAGTGTTGTTTAAATAAATGAACTCTTAAGGAAGGTTCCAATGGAAACTGTGCCAAAAAGGTTCCTCATAGCAATCCTATCAATTCTAGTCTGTGTGAATTCCATAATAGAAATAAAATAGACTCATTGGTTATTATTTCGGTGATTTATTTTAAATACAATGTCTACAGTTTTATTAGTACGTAGGGCTGTGCAAATCCTTCAAAAAAGGTTCTTTGCAACACGTGGGAGCAAGTATAGGCACATTGTGTTGCATCATTAAACTAACTGCATCATTTCTCAGGCTCTCACACCTGCCTAGTAATTGTCCTTATGAATATTTAGCAGCAATGTGGCTGTGCACACAAACATGTTAAGAAACACACATGAGTTGTTCCCCATTTCTAATTTCTAAAGCAGATTCAACTAGACTTGGTCTTGAGTCACAAACACAATAAGAAACACAGCTCAAGGGTTTTTTTTACAAGCAGGATTTTTGATATTTGCTCAAGCAAGTTTCTGTCATGTGAGGTGATAAGTTTCAAAGTGTTGCTGTGGTTTGTGACCGATTTCCACAGATTATATCACAACAATTAAGGAAACAGATAAATGAGTTTCTTACTTCAGACTTGTAGGTAACACTCAAGAGAAATTGTTTCCATTTCCAACTGAAAATTAAATGAACTCCTTTAGTCAGCTATGCTGAGTGTTCAGTGGAATATACTGTCAAGGAACTTTTCATATAATTGCAATATTTCCTCAGAAAGTTCAAGCTTTCGGTGTCTGTCTTGTATAATAGCATCTTTAATGAAGAAGACATGGGTATGGATTTTGAGATTGTCAAAAGTTCAAGCACTCCAGAACTGATTATGATACATCTTTGTAGAAGTGTAGATGAAGTTATGGAAATGCACATACAGAGTCTGAATAGAGATATGTAACACATTATGATTAATAGATGAAATTGGAGGCAGAATGTTGCTATCGATGCTAATTTTCCATTGTAGCATTAAGCAGGTAGAACCTGAGTTTTGGATGCAGGTTTACGTTTGCCTAATAATCTGTCCTTGTACTGAATTTCTACAAAATGTATCTATTGAAACTCTATAAGGGCTTAACAGAGTAGGAATGATTTTGGTCAACAGAATTATTCAAAATTGTTCTTTTATTTTTAGGCACCAATGGGTAAGTTGTTTGTTCTTCCATTTCCCCAGAATATGTGAAAATTCAGAATCTTCTCTACTGGTAGGAGTTGAGGGAAGGGATCAATTTTGGAAGAGATATCTAACCTGTGTGTAACCTGTAAGGATATGGGAATACAGTTCAATAGGTACAAGTAGAGAGACTAGAGCTCCAGGCTAAAAAAGAAGGCTTAAGCAGCTGTCATTAATTTGCCCCAGCTTTTCGGCTAGGAAGTATTTGGCTACCGTTCCGAGACACTGAACTCTATTTCCTGCTTCTAACTCTATAGGACCACTTTACTGATAATTTCCTGTCTGCATTTGATAAAGTTAAGAGCACGTTCAGTTTGTTTAACTCCTTGTTTCATAGAACAAAGAAACATCAGCCATAACAGTATCTAATGGTAATTAGACAAATTTCAACAAAGCTAATGGAACATGACTAAGCCCTGAATGGAACATCTTCACTGTTCCAGGATGTATCACCCATGGTTTTTATGGTTGCCATATTGATCTAAGAAGACAGAGAAATTCTTTGACTCACCCCATTCCAATTAAAATGATAGAATTTTCATCACCATTGGTTTTTAATCTCTTAATTTAGTATCAATAATCCTTAGTCTGATCATTTATAACCCAAACAGACCACTTAAATTATCCATATGCCTGTTTTCCAACTCATTAAGACTTCAGAGACACATAGATATTTACCACATCATAATTCTACATTATAAATAACATCAGAATTCATGAACGTTCATAGGAAAGTGGAGGGTGGCAAGGTGGATTAGATAACAATATGTTTATTGTGTTATAAGGGGCAGAGTTTGTATCCCAATGCAAAATATGTCATTTTGACAAAATTTGAAGATTCAGCAACACCTATGCCAAGGTTCCTCAAACAACTTGCAACGTGCCAGTTCAATTCTGCTGTCAAGCTACTCTTGGCCTACCTCTGAACCTCCATTAGACAGAATCATTAGGACAGGTGTGCCTGCCCTTATGACCAACCACCTGTGCATTATTCTAGATTGGCCATTAGAAGAGATGAGTCCACATATCCAATCAAGATTTACTGTATATGTAAAGGAATGTGGATGTAACTTTGATGGAAGAATGGATAAGCCATTAAGGCAACAAAAACAACACTGTTTGGATAAAGTGGAAAGCATGAGAAATAAACTCAAAATAATCTCTCCTTGACTCTACTTGGTATAAGAGGAGACAGAGAGAAACTTTGACACGCTTTCAAGATTCTGCTATTATTCCCTTCAGCAGTAATGCAACTTTCTTGGAATCATTGCTGTGTCTATCCCAAAATATCAATATGAGGGAAAATTCAGACTATAGGTGGCAAGTGTTTTCTTCCAATGTTATTTTTGTCTTTTCCCTTTTAAAAATGCTTCTCATTAAAACAAATGTTTTCTATAGCATCGAACTAAATCATATGTTTGAGTATGCTCAGTACTGCTGTATAATCACAACAGCACCATCCACTCATGAAAGAATATAACACAGCCTTCTGGACACACAAAAGAGAATCAGAGAGAGAAAAATCCTAAAAGAAGAAACAAAAGAAATATACCTTGTTCAAACATACTTAGTGTAAAGTTAGGGAAATGAAACAGAAAGCAGGAATGAAGGGAATAGAATGAAGTGTCTGCAAAAGGAGAATGGCTGAATAGTTGGATGTGTGAATATATTCTGAACAAGAATCAATTTCTGCAAATGTAAGTCCCTTCTTACTGATCTTAGATAATGCCAACAAACATCTGGGTAGGATTAATAGTGTAGGAAGTGTCAACCCAGAGTTTCCAAAGTCATCTCAGTGTGTTCCATGGTGCAGAAAGCTTGGAGGTACAGTTCTATAACTTCAGGAAAACCATAGATTTCTCACAAGCATTATTGGGTACGTAATGCTCAGGAACAGCTAATCTGGAACTATTTAATTCTTAATGATTCAGTGTTATATCACCATTTTAATATAAAGAAATGAAAAACAAACCAATAATAACGAATTTCTGCTTTTCCGCTTCTGCTTTATGATCTCCTTCTCTGCACTTAAGTCATACTCTGCCTTATAGTGAAGTTTACATTGTAACCACAAGTAATTTAATGGAAGTAGATGTATTTTATATTTTTTTCTCTGCAGGGACTTGGATTATTTCACCCACGAACCTAGAGAGCAGCTGTAGGTGTTGCACTAAATAAAATAATAGACAATGCCTAACTAATAAAAGCGGGAGTGCTGTTTCAAGCTTCTGGTCTGTTTCTTTCAGCAGTCACAACAGGATTTACCTTAATTTTTTGGGGGGGAAGACTATTTGGACAGGGAAAAGATCTACTTTGAAATGACTAGCAATGATTTGGTGTCTGCAGCCAGTCTGTAGCTGAATAGGCTTTCAATCTTCATGCAGAAGGAGACAAGGTATGATTTGGAAGAAAGGAAACTAAAGGTTACAGAGGTTGGGAGGCCAAGTACTATGAAACTGCCCCCCTCCATCAAGCCAGAAATCTTGGCAGGATAACTAGAAACAGACTAACGCTTAAATCCTCCAGTTCATGAGCTAGCAGTAAGATAATTAGCTTGAATAAACCTAATATTTCAGTGTTCAGTTTCACTATGGTACACAAGATGGGTTTTTTTTTTTTAGTGAAACCTTTGGGTGAGAGTATGGACAAATCCCATTTCACGTCTTTGGTTCACTGACAAGTATATTCACAAACTGATAAGAGGAGATAAGCATTGCAAGATGACATCTCTTCCACTTGACAGTCCAAACAAAGAACAGAAAACTAAAATATTTATTCTTGGGATGGAAAGTCACAATTGAATTCTGATGAGGGAATGAGCAAGAAAATAAATAACCCAAATCGCATCACACATGGTCAGAATTTTTTTTTTCATCAGCTATTTCTTTCATTTGGAAAAAGAATAGGTATCCTAAGAATCTTTGTTCTCAGTTACTAAATTTTTGCAAGGGTGTCTGTCCCCTCAAACCTTCTAGATTTCATAAGTTTTTTAACTGAGAGGACTGCTTTTAAAAATTGTTCTAAACTTCGTAGCTTTGAAGAAGCAGGAAAACAGGCAAAGAGTAGGAATATGATGTACCTCCATAAAATAATGAATTTATTCTTTCTGAATATTAGAAAAAGTTCAAAGATTCAGTGACCAATAGCTCAGTGATATTATTTGCTGGCTTGGAAAATCAGGGATTGAAATCCATAGATCTAGCATGTGCTACAGCTGAAGAAAGCTGAGCTGTAATGAAGATCTCTTTAGCCGGACGGCACTCTAAATTTCATTTCTTCCTCTAACTAGTGAAGGAGGATAATATTTTTAAAAGAAAATACATGGGGTTTTATCAGACAAACTCACTCAGATAAGCAACATTGGTTACTCTACAATTGCTCTTCAGGAAATTCCATCCACTTGATGAGCTGTTGTCTTACTGGAGAGCATTTCACATGTCATCAGCTAACTCAACCGCTCTATTGTGTTGTTTTTACTAAACCCCTTTAAGAAAGCTTCCCTCTTTCAAAAATAAACTGAATATAGTTTCAGCTTTGAAAGTCCCTAGAAGATGGTGGAAATATCCTGCAGCCAGTTTGTGAGAATACTTATACATGGGTGGATTCCAGGACGCAAAAAAGAAAAGAAAAGACTGGGCTTCTTGGAGTGCAGTTGCCCTTGGCAATAAGCATAAAGGACAGGAGGAAAGGGGGAGGAGGAGCAAGCTGTCTTTTAACACTTCAAACTAGGATGATTTAACAGAGAGTGTCTCAATTTTGTGAGTCTTCCTTCCCAGACTCTACCCAAACAAAGCTACTAATGTGTGGTCATTTTCTTGGCAACCCCACTTGGTGCTGATAACACCAACTGCCTGGTATTCTCCAAGGATTGGCTTGCTGGAAGACTGCTCCGTACCTCATCCCCTCGATGCTTCTGATGCGGGTGATCCTCCGACTGCACGGCGCCAACCACAACATGCTACCCACCGTGAGAGAGCAGGACTCAGGCTGCTCTAGTCAGGAGTTATCGTCTATCATACTGATTGACGAAACCAAGAGTGAGCAGAAAAAATAAACACGAACAGAGGCTGCAGTGTATGGGGCAGTCAGCTGGGAGTTTTAGCATTTGGCCTCAGTGATCCTACTCTCATGGTAGGTTATCTTTTCCTTGTGCTATCATTTATCATAACTTTGAGGGGCAGCGAAAAGAAGCCAACCCTATGATTTTCCTATTGGGGATATTCATTAAGCACTTCTTTTTTTTCTTTTTTCTTTTTTTTTAGAACCACTTCCTTTCTCTCCTCCCATCCCCATTCCACCACCTCAGTCCCAATTCCCCAAAGAACCGTGAAACCCAATCTAACTCAGTCCGCTTCTTTTTCTAAAAGACTTTAATTACAGCGAGCGACCATTTCCAGCAATTAACCGCTCCTAACCAGATCCAGAAATTCTCAGGCAGCCCCATCCCATCGCAAACTTTCACATGTCATCTGAGCAAATAAGCTTAAAAAGCACAGCGAGGCCCATCAAATGATCCAGCACTGGGTGTTTCTTTTATCATTAACAGCTCCTCTTGAAATAATGGCGGTTGACTTTTGCAGGCGCACAAACCAACTCCTGTATTGATCTTGACAGCCACCATAAAGTACTCCCCGAAGTGTCAAGAAACAAAGATGATTTGTACATGGCTTGCAGTCTTCCAGTGTCCTAATAGCTTTCTCATTCCACACAGAAAACGCCAAGCATAAACCAGCTGGCTAAAGCTGATACAAGCATTTCTTCCCTCAGCAGGCCATTCTTGCATAACCATTTATTCTGCCGGGTTTTAAAGTGCCTGAAGGATTTAATTATGTACATAGACAACCACTATAAACTCTATTCTAGGTTTTTTTTTATTGACTTTTGCGCTGGGTAGCTCATAGGCATTTCAATTAAGTGTTTTTATAAGAAAAGTTACACTAGTGTAAATTCGTGTGTGTGTGTGTGTGTGTGTGTGTGTGTGTGTGTGTGTGTGTGTGTGTGCAAAATCTTTGAGTATAGTTAAAAACACTTCTTTATTATTGAATAAACTTTATTTAATTGGCAAGGAGCTTTAGTATTTAAAAAAAAATAGGTCAAAAAGATGTACATTCAAAAGATAACTGTGTACTTCCCCAGGGCCAAGAATAAACAAGTCTCCTTCTTATAACTGACTTGTAATAGTTACAAAATTTTAGGCCAACATTGGTCACGTTAGTCAAATCTAATAGCCAAATATCTGGCAAGTCACAAGTCTCCATACCTTAATTTCTTTGGAGTTTTCTGCGTAGTGTTTGTGAACAATATTTTTGCATTGGTAATAACTAAGTAAAATGATCAGTAGGAAACCATGGCACAGCTGTTGCACAAATAAGTCACTTCAAGCTGTTAATGAGGAATCACAAGTATGAATTTTTCCAGATATAAAGTTTTCCTGCAATCATAACTCTTATAATTCATATATAAGGTCACATTGTCCATATACTTTTTAAAATATATAAAGATATGTTGTGCTTTTCATAATAGAGAAATTTTAACCATTTCATTTCATTTCTGCCATAAAAAGAGGGCAACACATCATGCCAAAAAGTTCATTTCCCTGTTCTCCAGTTCAGTTTTTCAAGCCTCAAGGCTAGGACATGCTTTATACAGAACAGGTATAAATGCATTTACATTGTGACTGTATTAAAGATGCCAGAATGTTTTAGAACCAAATTTCCAGGGTTATTTTTTGAAGCTTCCACTTACTATTTTTTTAAATAAAAATGACTGCTACCAATTTACAATCCAAAACAAAATATTATGTAGAAGAACTCAGCCCCAGGGATGCATCATGTATAGATGCAGTGTAAAGCCCAAATTTCCAGGGTCATCTATGAAAAAGTCGTATTTATTTATGAAAATAAATGTAATAAAGAAAAAATTCTTGAAATGTATATTGAAGCCTCGTCAGTCTCCTTAATAACATTAACAAATACCACCAATGCATTTAGAATCAATAGTGTCTGATTGATAAAAATAAGCACTCCAGCTCTTAAGGACAAAAAAAGCCAACTATTTTCCTCAACATCTTTCCAAAGTATATGTAAGAGGTTTTTTTTAATAAAGCTTTATCATGAAGTATTTAAGTCCTAGCAGGTGGTCACTGTAGAACTGGCCTCCAAAATAATGAAAAAATACTGCCTCACCCATGGCTTCACCTAGAAATATTTGCCTTTTCTGTGTGCTTCCTAACCATTCTCATTTCCCCTCTCCTCTTAATTTGCTCTGTGAGCCATGAGCATGCATTCAAATCCACTTTAAACATTTCACCCACAGGCAATGTAATTCCGAAACAAGCAAGCAGCATTTTCACAGCTCAGGAGTAATAGATTAATTTGAACCTAATGTTGCAGTAGTTTACTGCTCCAAATGCTCTGGTCTAGACATAGCCTGAAGGCATCAGGTTGTGGCACGCACACACCTTCTGGAACCATGGCTCCCGTTGGCTTCACATCTGTGCATCACATTGGCCAAATGCCTCGTTATTGAACTCCCCACTGTGCCTACCTGTCCCAATCAGCCTTCTAACCACAGACAAACTTATTTTCTCCTTCTTGACTTAAGAATCTTTGTTCTCAGCAACTAAATCCTTGTAAGCCTACTGACAAACAGGGAAGAAGGGGCTCTGTCCCTTCAAACCTTTCATTAAGTTTTCATAAGTTTCCTAACTGAGAGGATGAGGCTGTCTGTGTGAAGGGAGAGGAATTATATTAGCTTCCTGATATATCATAGGATAAATTGTGCTATTTGTAATATTTCTGTAAGTGACATTAGAATTGATGATTACCTTCTCCAGTATGTCAATATCTGTTACGATTCATTGTTCCAAGAAACACATTGATTAATTGTGGACCACACAAGACAGGAGAAGTCTATTGTACATGTTTACTAAAAAATATCAAAGCATTTGCAGACACCTGTCACCCCAGCAGTCTCCATGCTGCATACAATTTTAATTCTTTTTTATTTAGATTATATTACTTAAAAATAAATAAATGGAAAACTAAAAAGCAACATTCCAGCTGGCAGCTGGAACAATTGATGCTGGGTTGTTATGTTGTGCAACAACCTAATATTTTTATTTATTTTTATCCCACCTTTATTATTTTTTTATAAACAATTCAACATATCTGATATTCCTTCCTCTTCCTATTTATACCTCAACAACAGCCCTGTGAGGTGAGCTGGGCTGAAAGAAAGTGAATGTCTCAAGGTCATGTACCGTATTTGGCTTTCATGCTTAAGGTGGGATTAGAACTCAGAGTTTCTTGCTTTCTAACGTAGTACCTTAACTACTAGACAAAACATTGGATGATATCTATATACCTAAAACTTACCTACAATGCTATTATTTTGCAGAATATGCAACATTATAATAATGGCATAGCAAATAATAAAGCCACATAAACTAAAGGGAAGAAAAGGGAAGAAAATAGTTGTTTATACCAACACAATTCACTACATCTCTTCATAGCTTTCTATGGGGGAGGGTTGGACTAGATGACCTACAAGGTCCCTTCCAACTCTGATTATCTGTTAAATATGTTGTCCAGTTTCCATACTTAAAAGAAGTAAAAGGATCATAAGTATGGAAACTGGACTTAACATATTTAACAGATAATCAGAGTTGGAAGGGACCTTGTAGGTCATCTAGTCCAACCCTCCCCCAAGCAGGAGACCCTACACCATTTCTGACAAATGGCAGTCCAATCTCTTCTTGAAAGTCTCAAGTGATG
>JAOYMU010000002.1:46669435-46681722 GCA_025802295.1 Psammodynastes pulverulentus
CCCACCCCACTAACCTGCTTTCCAGCTCCATTCTCCTGTGCAGGGCAACAAAAGAAGACCCAGCCAATCAGCTGGGATTCGGAAGGCAGAGAATAGACAGGGGCGGTACCAGTCAGAGGTGGTATTTGCCAGTTCTTCGAACTACTCCACATTTCCGCTACTGGTTCCCCAGAACTGATCAGAACCTGCTGAATACCACCTCTGATTCTATCCATGAAAAAGTGGATCATGCAATGGGTCATGTGACAGCTCTCTCTATATTTTCTAATGTTTATTTTAAAAGTAATTGGCTTATCATTTCATGAAGCCAACTCTTCCTTGACCAGCAGTGGATGGAAATAGGAGCTGCTGCTTCTTTCAGACAACCTCATAGTCTGTTTTTGTATGATTTGGCTTTATCATCTATGTTATACAATTATTCATTTGTGCTGTGTAACTGAAAAATAAAAAAAAGTATTTAGGCAAAAAAACCCCAACCCCTGTGATCATATTGAAGACTACCCCAAAATGGGATGCATTACAATGATACTAAAATTCTAAACCTCGTATAATGTTGCTAGGTCTTTTAATCAACCCAACCCAGAATAAATAATGGGTAAAATTACGAAGCTGCAGGCTATGTCACTGCAAATTTCCTGGCCTTTTCTATGTAACTGTGACTGGTCTATTTACTGAAAGCCATATATATTGTATAATGTTCACTGAAAACTCATGAAACGAATGCAATATGATAACCACTAGGGTGCTACCATGACGTCAAGAATCTGCTACAGTTTTTTCTCCAATTCAAACAGGGGGGGAAAAATGGCTGTAATAGTTCTGCCCTCTAAACAAATACCTTGTCTGTTCAAGTGAACTTGAAATTCAAGGTTACAGCTCAGTCGTTCAGCAATAAAAATAATGGAAGGAAATAAACAGCATTACACTTCTACAGGATCGGAGTCTTCAATCAAGACAGCTTTCAGAAAATGGGTTGTGTGCTACTTTAGATTTGCTAAAATCTTAATGTTTCATTTGTAGCCTTTAGGGGTGACCTTTTTTCCCCCTCTGACCTCTTTACAGATGTTGCTCTGGACAGCTTGGTTGATATACATGATTTTTATCCAGTGGTTGGAGCTAGTAGAAAGCAGACTTCTCAAACTTCATAGCTTTGCCTGCAGGAAGTGGATGCAAAGACCGCAATGAACAGAATGTCCTAAATATTATGAGCACCATCATTTTTCCTCAGAGAAAATATATCCACTCTGGCTACTGCAAAAGGAAGTTTTCAAATATATCAATTACTTAAAAAAAAACCCTAGCATCTTACAGAGGAAAAAAAGATGTTGCATCAAAACCATAGATGCAGAATATTTCATCTTCCCCTAAGAAAGAACAAAGACCTTTGAAATTTTCCAGGAATTCTAAGAAGGAGCTGATAAACCCACTTGTTCAATTGTCTAGTAGCAATTAAAAGTAAAGGTAAATGTTCCCCTCTCACATATGTGCTAGTCGTTCCTGACTCTAGCAGGCGGTGCTCATCTCCATTTCAAAACCGAAGAGCCAGTGCTGTCCGAAGACGTCACCGTGGTCATGTGGCCGGCATGACTAAACACCAAAGGCGCACAGAATGCGTTAACTTCCCACCAAAGGTGGTCACTATTTTTCTACTTGCGTTTTTTATGTGCTTTCGAACTGCTAGGTTGGCAGAAGCTGGGGCAAGTAACGGGAGCTCACTCCGTTACAAGGCACTAGGGATTCAAACCGCTGAACTGTCGACCTTTTGATCGACAAGCTCAGTGTCTTAGCCACTGAGCCACACACCCCCTATAGTAGCAATTACCTTGTGCTTATATGCTAGTTTTTCCTAGTTATCTTTGGCGGTTGTAGAAGAAAACAGCTATGTAGCCAAACGGCACTAGAACTATGGTAATATCTTGTTCTATAGCAATGTCAAATGCACTGGCATTTCATATTCAAAACACAGTGTCACATTTCTAAGGCTTCCAGGAATGGCTTGGGTGAAAGCATTTACATGGGCTCTTAAAAAAAAAAGGCTTCCTAGGGAATATTTAACAAGGGCCAATTAGGCCATTTTTCTTTAATTACATGCTCAAGGCACCATTCTTCCAGGCCTGTTTTACTGAGCAACTAAACACTGTAATGAAATAAAAATGCCAATTGTAATTTTTTTTAAAAAAATAGCAATGCTACATCATGTACCTTTTACTTATAGCTCTTTTCCAGACCCGCGGTATCTCTGCCTCATTTCATTTGCTAAAATGTACCTCCTTGTCCTGGACTGGAAATCAGATACAGGTTTTGCCTTCTGATCCTCAGATTACAACAGACACTGCTTACTGCAATTTAATCTTTCAAACATGTCTGAGTAGTGAAACTCTGTCTGCTTGCTCCTGCCAAAATATTCATTTGTCAGGGACTGGCAATATGTGACAGTTGAGTGCAGAAGAGCCAACCTCAAGAGGCTGTGACGGCTTTTGAGATGGTTTTTTCCTTTTTTACATTTTGATAATCTCTTAACTTATTTTGTTCTGCAGTTCCACAATGTGGGCCAAGTAAACCTGGCAATATCCAAAGCCAGGGCCAGGAGCCAGAGGTGACTCCATTTAACAAAAATATGTCACCCCATAACAGCAGTCAAGGAGAACCTTAAGGTTAAATCAAATAACATTGTTTGCAAAAGAAAAAGTAAAGCAAAGATGGACTAAGAAAATGTGCTGAATTTCACCGTCTCAGAAGTGGCTACATTAACATCTCTTGTAATGTAAAAGAAGGTTCTAGGGTAGGCTAAACATTCACACTCTGTGTGATTCATGCTTTTAAAAATCCTGCCACAAGAGGCAACTACTATCTATAGTGGTATTTAGCTATAAGATATATAATATTGTATCTTCTGATATCTTCTTCCAGCATGTCCAATACATATGTTCTGTATGCTCAGGTTTAGTTACAAAGCATTTTTTTCTCTGTCACAATTTTCTGAGTTAGAAAATGTTAATGTTCTGCTAAGTGTTCTTTTTCTTAAAGAATTTTTTTTCCAGAAGTTTAAAATCAAATCTCGTATTTACCTTCAATACTGTCTGCTTCAAGGTTATACACTTTTCTGAAATGACAGACTTTAAGCTAAGTACACTTCTCTTGATTGCAACCTCAGGTTGAATGTGTGAATGACGCATCAGAAGTCTAATATGACAAGATAAAGTTTCAAATAATAGGTAGTAAAAATTGCAATACTTTTAAAACATTTAGGTAGACAATATTAAAAAAAAAATAGCAGGTTATTGGAAAATATAGCGGGTCCAATTTGTTCAAGGAATCTGGTACAGAAATCTATAATAACCAACTATGGCTCCAGATTATTTCTCATAACTCCAAGGCATAAGCAGACCAAAATGTTCCAATGCAAAAAGACACAAACAAAACTATTGTTTAAATTTAAAACTTGCTTGCTGATATTATGAAATAAAAACTACTTGTTTTACCAATAGAAGAGAATATCTGTAGCTTAGAGTTGAACTGTGGGGACCTTGGTGCTCTCTGAACTTGATAGTTTTCTTGTAGACTTTTTATTATCAAAGTAGCTGATGATATCAGTGCTAGAAAGGAGTGGAGTTTGCTCCTATTTTTATACACTAGACAGTGATGGCTAAACTTTTCTGGACGGAGTGCCCAAAGTGAGCACGCGCATGCCCGAACCCCGAAAATGCGATGCGTGCCAGCCCCCGTGCATGTGTCCCTTCATGCATGCGTGTGACTCCCCTGCATGCACACATGCATGTGTGTACAATCCCCCTATGCACCCAACCTCTCCCCCCCACGCTTGCGTGGCAGACACTCAAAGGCCAGCTGGCTGGCGGGAGGTGCACATGCATGCACATCAGAGCTGAACTGGGGCGACAGCTCGTATGCCATCAGAGAGGGTGCTGCGTGCCACCTCTGGCACGCATGCCATAGGTTCGCCATCATGGCACTAAAGGCTTGCCCGTCAGTGCTGATGGGAGTGTTCTTGGTGGTTCCTTGATTAAGCTGTTGTTTACAAGCTATAAGTTACAAAATATTTTCCCCTTTGAAATAATTTATTTTAAATATATAATTTTATATCTGTTCTCAAACCTTGAGTTTGAATCAACATAGATAGTTAAATATTAGACCAAATCTAAAGTCAGGCTAAATCCACAGAGTTCTAAGTTTTCATTTACTCTCTAAGAAACAAACTTTGATATGCTGCTTAACAAACTTTGGTTCTCTTTGTTACAGACAATGCCATTGTTCTTCGTGAAATATGCAAGTGCTAGATTTCATCGCTGGATATTGGCTAGTATAAGAGCCGACATGGCATAAAATTTCAATTCATTATAAGGTTTTATATGCTTTCTCAGCTTCAGGGTGGGGTAAGCCTGCATTTGTCCTCTTTAAATAGATGCCTGATTGAATAAAACATATGCTAAAACTCACAGCCATTCCTTTCTGTAAGCAAATACTAGACAATTTAGGTGTCTGCCCCAGAGATGTTAATTCCAGAATTCGCATTAGAGTGACAAATAGCCATGTTTAGGACATATTATGTAAGACATAGTTCTTTGGAGAAGTATATAATGTTGAGAAAAGTGGAAGGAAAGAGAAGGGAGCGGACAAAAGCAAAATGGAATCAATTACATACTGTAGATACATTGTTGGAAGACCTCAAGGACAAGAATGGGAACAGATCATCATTGGGAAAATCTATCTTAGTGTGGTCGCTAATAGTTGACATTGATTAAATGGCTCATAATTAGAAAAGCTTTGTGTTGTTTGGGGATTGTACAACTGCTGAATTAAACATTTAAGAAATACAAGGTTTATTGAAAACCATTAGGGAATGATCATGTTTCTTCTAAAAACTATAGTAGATATCAAGATAAACTTGTTTTATAATGTTTTTTAGGCCATATAAATTAAATGCATGTCTAACTTGCATCAGATTACTTTCACATTAAAATAATTGTCTTTGTAGCAAGCAAGCAAACAATCCCACAATCAAAGGAACAGCATAGACTACCTTAGAACTAACTCAGCAAATAAATATAAAAACTTTTATGTTAGTTACATTAAAGCTAACAGCAACAACAAAACAAAAAATAAAAACCTAAAATATTATATATTAGCTACAGATTGACATGTTCTTTGGTAAAAGTGCCATAAAGGAGATGGTGGTTCTTTTCTCTTCTAAAGCCAAAATCATGCCAAGAACAAACCTAGAACATGGCTTAGAGTAGCAGTCCTCAACCTTTTGGACAACAGGGACCAGTTCCATGGAGGGCATTTTTCCACAGAGGGCATGGTTTCATAAGCTGCCTAGATCCTGTGTATGCATCGATGGATCTTTATTCAATTGTGCAGCTGGTTCCTAGCACCAGTACCAGTCCGCGATCTGGGGCTTAGAGAGAAACACTGCAGGAACCCCCCCTCAAATCTGATGCTAAATAAGCCACATTTAAATCTTCTTAACATTCTTAATTTTATAAGGTAGAAAAGATTCTTAATGAGATCTCTTCTAAGTTATCTGATCACTAAAGCAAATAATTAACCAAATAGGTAAAAGAAATCTATCTCCCCCACTCCTTTTGTGAGTGTGTCAGTGTGTGGGTGGGTGTGCATGCGCCTTCAAGTCATCTTTTATTCCTGGTAACAGACTGGACTAGTCCCTGCAGGCTTTTTGGCAAAGATATTCAAAGGTAGTTTGCCACTGCCTTCTAGGCTAGACTACTGAACCATTAAACCAAATTGGCTTTCACCTCACTTTGGGTCAATTGAAACATGAAGACTCTTCAAACATATTTCTGCATAGAATATTTATTTATTAAAGCAAGTTGCATAGTCACCCATCTCACAAACAAGGACTTCTAGGTTGAAAGTAATGAATGCACTGAAGTCAAATGTTTGATATCAGATTAAACCACCCTACCCTTTTAGTTAAGACTTACAACATGGGACATGAAGATATGATATCATGGCTTTCAAACTCCTATCCTGCAGGCCGGATGCGTTATATGCTGGCCATGCCCGGTTTAGTGAAGAGGAAAAAAGTTCCGGTATGTCATGTGATGCTGCTGTGATGATGTGAGTTTGACACCCCTGTATTATATCATGCAAGTGATACACATTTGAAACTGCAAACTTCTGTTAGGTGCACATAACACCATAATCTCTGACTTTAGTTACAATGGTTTGTGGATTAGACAGAAGCAAAGCTGGCTGAGGAATTCTGGGAGTTGAAGTCCACAAGTCTTAAAGTTGCTAAGGTTGGAGACCCCCGGATTACAGCAGTCAACTGTCTTTATATATATCCCATTAAACCTCAAACCATGGTTTAACAACCGCCTAACTTGTGATCGTACGATACACTAATCCAATATACTGGTTCACATAGCAGACTACAGTTGGGCATGATGAATGAAACCATCATCTATCAGCCTTTCTCAACTAGGTGCCTTCCCAGTATAATGGATGTGAAATCCCCTGGTTTTGAAAGGTTTTCTTGCAAATCTGCAAGAACTGCTCAGAATTTCCAGAAAGCTGTAGCAGGTTTAGAGTCAGACATGTCCACTGAATCATTGAAACAGGCTAGCAAAAATGCATTAAAATAATAAAATATGGGCCTCCATTTGATGTGAAAGGAATGTCATGGGGCCCCCGTGCTGAATAAAAGAGCTGAAGAAATGTTGTCCGTTCAGTATAATCTGAATTGATTTTATGTGAAACATATTTTAATATGTAATGAACACAGAGAACAATATGCATGAATAAATAATAATACAACCTGAAGTATTCAATATATATTTATTTTCTATAAAAATATTGGTGTACATATTGTAAGATATAACTAACGGATCCCTGGAGATAGGTTACCTCATGCTTCCATGCAATCGGAACATTTTGTGATTGCTACTGGAGGTGGAAAACAGAAACGGGTTTAAAAAGGAAAACCTAATCCTCCTTTTGTGAAAATTTCTGGTTATTGTGGAGGTTGCTTCTCCAAATGTGCACCCCACAACAAACATTATTTTTAAGCTTGTCAATGACAGGAATAATTAAATTCAGTCCCAACATAGAAAGAAAAAGACATTTCATTGGAAATTTGAGAGTCCACAAGATGCTAAATTCTACGTTGTAGAACAATATAAATTACTGAATTCCACATGCTATTTCCTTTGGAGATTAAGGACCATCATGCAAAATGTAAAACAAAAAAGAGTAAAAAATAGAAAACATATAACCAAAAAATGAGATAAAGAAAACTAAATCTAGTTTATATCCATACCATTCAATTTATTTTTCTGTCCTTGAAAACTATTCTTATTTCCATCATGTCCATATGCTGTTTCATCTGCAGATGGTGACTCATTTAGGACCACAATTGAGATCAGAATTTTCAGTTGTTAAGTGTGTCATGCCTGATTTTATGACCTGTTTTCCCATGGTCATTAAGTAAGTCACTGCAGAATTATGACTTTGCTTGTCAGAAGCCAGTTGGGAAGATTGCAAATGGCAGTCACATGATCCCGGGATGCTGGTTGCCAATTATTCAGTTTTTGATCACATGATTGTGGGGATGCTGCAACAGTCATAAAAATGAGGACCAGTCATGAGACACTTTTTTCAATGCCATTGTAACTTTGAACAGTGGCTAAATGAATGGCTGTATCTTGAAGACTACCTGTATTTTTGTTCTTTAAAGAACAGGAGTGCTTCTCACTCCTGTCTTTTTTAAAAAAAATCTATTTCATCCATCCATAGTTTTCTGGATTTTCGCCTTTCTCTGCAGTCATTCACGATTTCTCCAAATGTTTGCTTTACAGTGAGATCCTTATTCATTCTCTATATAGACAAATCAAGTCTAAAACCTTCCTTTTGTACTGGGTCACTTCTTTTTGTAGTTATTCTTGACTTTATCAAATGAAGTTCTTAGGTAAATCCATTCTAACCACATTCAATTTACTTTTATCTTTTTCCTACCAAATTCAGTTTCCCATTTTCCCATAACAATAGGCATATTCTTACATTGAGCCATTTTTTTGGCTTCTTTTGATAATCATTAATTCCTTAACATGGATCACATGCTATCCACTTCCTTTCAGTCACAATTTGCAGTCTTAACATTTTCCATTGAGTTTCACAACTTTAGTAAGCATTCTACAAAGCGCCACAAACTCATTTACTTGTTAATAGTTTTCATTAATCAGCTAATTATCCATTAACATTTAATTTTGTCCTCCTCAACCCACCATGCAATCTAGCCTTACTTGCAAATCATTCAGGTTCTCAGCTAACAACACAGGAATATTCCCCTCTTTAATTACACCTAAAGTCATTTAAATATATCGTAGACTTATGTTCATAAATTCACTGAACAATGCAGGACTTATATCTTTCTCATACTTCCTGCTATTTTCAAGCCCACTTCATTTCTATCATTCAATGCCTTTATCACATTCAACAACCAATCAATTCCATATTCACAATACCATCCCAAAAGGTAAACTTAATCACCTTATCATACGCTTCCTCTAAAACAGCAAATTTACAATTAATTTTCTTCTCCACATTCAGGCATATTTCAATTACCTGCCAAAAAAGCAAGTATCTATTGTACAGATTCCTGCTTAACATAAAACTACATTCACTTCCCAAACCTCTCATATCCTTTCAATCACAATTCTGTCAAATAGTTTCCCAGGCACCCAATAGCTTCTGCATTCATTTCTTGGTAAGTGAGAGCAATAAAAGGATTCGTCCAATTGTTAGGCATATATGTGGTCTTTACAATATGAGACAAGTTGTCCAGCTACTCCATGAGCAAACCACATTCATGTTTTAACATTTCTCCTGTTACAAAGCTTACACCTGCAGGCTTACCACTTCAACATTCTCACAGCATTTCCTCATTTTTTTCTTAGATACTCTTTGACATATCACTATCAGTTCTATACAAATGTATAAAATACCTCTTCCAGCATTCTCTTACCTCAGTTTCTTCCCACATCATATAATCTCTTCACAGCATTCACTCAGCTGAATGCTTATTGTTTTAGACCTTTTCATTCACTACTCTGCATTTTTTCTCTTTTAATTTTAACCATTTCTTGACTATTTTGTTAACATTGCATTCTCATTTCTACACAGCTGATAAAGCATGTTTGTATACCATTAGAATTCTCATTGTCATGATCTTAACAGGGTGAAATTGTGCATCATGTGGCCACATTTTTTGCACCAAGGTATCTCAAGTGGACTAATTTACAGAATATGTTGAAAATGTGAGAACCAGGACTCGCAAGGAAATAAAATTTGGAGAAGTTATTCGGCTTCAGTACTGCTGCTGATGCTGCAATCATGTGATCTTCATTTTCAATGTTCTGTGACAGTTTCCCAGTCAGTCTCTCAATCCCTTATTCTCAGTCCCTTGCTTAGATGCCTTCAGGGAGGAGAAAGGGACAGGGAAAGGAACTTCTGATGCTTCCTGTCCATTTTCAATAGAAACTCAGTAAGAAAGCCTGAAGGAAGTTCCACTGCTTTTTACCCAACTCTATTGGGCAAAGTTCTGTTTCTCATTTTAGATAAGAAAATATCTCTGAAACAGTGATCAACAGAGCATGGGTTGTCTATGTTCATTTTAATTTTTCTGTAATTATTTCCTTATATGTGTTTTTCTCAACCACAGCCTGTTTTATTCCGTCATTGTACTAAAAACATCCTTTCCATTACTGTGACTTTATACATCTCTGTAGCACTATATGATATAATTCTTTTTATTTTTCCTGAAACAAATTTCACATCCTACTGAAAAGTATATATATCTACTCAATGAAAAATGTCTACTTGAAAGTTACACTTATTGGAATTAATATTGCCAACACAGTGCACATTAAAATTGTATTCTAATACTATAGTCAATTATCCTGTTCCTGGCTTCATAAATATATGCCTTTCTGTACCCTCCAATATTAACATTATCTTACATTTACCTTTTTTGCTGATATTTTCTATATGCAAAATGTTTTCTATGATGTTAGATAAATGACCTAAGGGTAAATTATCATTTCTTGGCCTAACATATTTTCATTTTGAGAGGGCAATAATTATTAGGCAGAAAAGACAAGACAATGAATTGGCAATGATCAATTTTGATGATAGAATTTGATTCAAGGAATTGGACTATCCAACTAATTACATTTTTATGTGGAGGGACAGATGGATTCCACAAAGTCTTCAGGAATTCTAACTTAGAGTGTTTATGTACTAAACTTAACCATGTAGTTTTTAAAAAAAAATATCTCAAACTTTTACTGAAAATTAAAGCTGTATAGAATAAATGTTTGGGTGATAGAGAAATTAAATAATGGTTATTCCAATTTAAGACCTTTTGGTTATATTGATGGGGACCCACACTGAACCTTCATGACATCAATTTTCTAGAATTTCCTAATTTTGGGGATCTTTTTAAATTATTTATTTGAGGATGAACTATTCCAAGTGTTAGTACTGAGGTTGCTTGCTGGTGTTTTGAGGACTACCATTGGGTATTAGTTTTAAATTGCATGCTTTTTTATATAGTGTTAAGGCAGACATTATAACTTAATAGCTGGCAACCCTAGGCAACTTTGCCTGATTACAGAAGCTAAGCAGTGTTGACTCTGGTTAATATCAAAACAGGGGGTTGCCACATGGCTACTGAAAGATGTTCAGATGACGGTGATAAAATGAATCACTTGTGCCAAGTTCTTTAATAATGAATTTCTATTATTGTTTCTCAGGTAGGTTGCTGGACCTACTGATCATCAGCTGATCTCAAAAAGCCAGGAAATATTAGGTATGATGGCTTGGCTGGGAAGTGGGAAATAATATATCAAAAAGAGGTTTTGCAATGCTGCCAAGGAGACTGCATGGTTTCTTGCAGATTTGCTATACTGCTAAGAACTACAGTCCCCAGGAAGTTAAGCTTGACTTGAGGGCATCTTTATTTATTTTATCATTAAAATAAAACAAAGGAGTATACCTGCTGTGATAGTGTCCTCACTGGCGACATGGCTAATTTATTATAGATCACCTTGAGTTGAATTTTCAAGAAAGGCACAGTTAAAAAAAACAAACACAAAGATTGAAGCATATAAATAATTATAAACTTCCAGAGAAGGGGAAAGACAGGAGGAAATCAATCTAGCCAAAAAATTTAAGAGTTATAAAACACGTCTATTAATGTGGTATTTCTCTACTTCAAAATATAAGCCATGTCTCTTAACATACTATTTTCCACTTTTGGACATTCTTCAATGCATCCTACTTGAAGTGCTGTCATCTACTGTTTTTAAATTATTTGTCCCATCTGAGCAAGTCATAGGCATCAACTATGGAAAGTCAGGTAAAGATGCCTGTAGAGATTCTCTATGAAGACGTTTCGCTTCTCATCCTAGAAGCTTCTTCAGCTCTGACAGAAATGGAAGGATTTATATTCTTTGCAGACAGATGGTCATTTGCATCCTTTGAGAGGCTTGTTGTAGGTTTATTTATGTCCTCAGGGTCACCTAAATAGTCCTGGTTGCAGACTTCAGGAACTAGGAGCACTACTCAGGTAATCCTGAGGACACAGATAAACTTCCAGGTGCTTCAAAGATCCTCTAAAAGCATGCAAATGACTAGCTGTCTGTAAGGAATATAAATTCTTCCATTTCCCATTATCCTGTCAAAGCTGAAGAATCTTGTTGGTTTAGAAGCAAAATGTCTTAAAAAAAAAACAAGAAAGTCCAGTTGCCTTCTGAAAAAGCACCTTTGGGTCAGGTAAAGATGGTTGCAGTAAAACAGATAGTCCTTGACTTACAACCACAATTGGAACCAGAATTTCTGTTATTAAGCAAGGGTGATTGCTAAGTGAGTCGCACTGAATTATATGACCTTTTGCCATGGTTGTTAAATAAGTAGTATAGCTGTTAGGTGAATTATGGTCATAAAGGGAATCCAGCTTCCCCCATTGACTTTGTTTGCCAGTTGGGCAGGTTGCAAATGGTAATTACAAGGTCCAGGGATGCTCAACTGTCATAAATAAATGCCTGTTGTCACATATCCAAATTTGATCATGTGACCATGGGGATGCTGTGAGTCGTAAGGGCAATGACCAATTGTAACTCACGTTTTTCAGTGCCACTGTAAATTTGAATGGTAATTTAAGGAATGGTTGACAGTTAAGGAGTGCCTGTACTCATTCTTTAGAGCAGTGTTTCCCAACCTTAGTCATTTTAAGACATGTGGACTTC
>JAOYMU010000002.1:46740090-46757258 GCA_025802295.1 Psammodynastes pulverulentus
ATTCCATATTGTCCACTGTCCATTGAAGGTCACAAGCTTATGCAAATCCAGGGGGGGGGGGGAAACTTCACAAGAGCTGTGGTGGCACAGTGGTTAGAATGCAGTACTGCAAGCTACTTCTGCTGCCTGCAATTTGGTAGTTCAAATCTCACCAGTCTCAAAGTTCATTCAGCCTTCCATCTTTCTGAGATCAATAAAAATGAGAGCCCAGATTGTTGGGGGGAAATGTGCTGAATCTGTAACCGCTTAGAGAGGGCTGTAAAAAGCACTGTGAAGTAGTATATAAGCCTAAGTGCTATTGCTAATAAAATATTAATTTGCAACTTCTCTATGAGACACTTCAAATTAAAGGATGCAAGTGTGCCATACAAAAGGCTAATTTTCAAAAAGTAGGGAACTTAAGTCAGGAAAACTTTCTTTTCTTTTGGGTCAGGTTTTCTTTTACTAGATTTTTATTGAAGAGTAAAGACAATATAAGCGTAGAGAAAAAACCTAAAAAGTATAATTGAATAAGAAATAAAAAATTTTAAAAAAGGATATTTTTTTAAAAAGATGCTTATTTAAAATATTTATATAGCTGCTCACCTTAAGCCACCCTAGGAGGCTTACAACAATTATAAAAATCAATCAATAAATCATAAAAACAATATGACAAAATAACACCACTGCATTGTAATCATCCCCCTTGGGATGCCCCACAGGAGGCTCAGCTATATTCCTCCCATGCTTCAACCCATAGAATCCCAAAGCCTCAATAAAAAGCCAGGTCTTAATGGCCTTCCAACAGGCTAGAAGGGAGGGAACTGTTGAATTTCTGGTAGGAAGATATTCTACAAATATGTCTTAGAAAAGATATATTTCCGAGGTCCCATTAATGATTTCAGGGAAAAGATCTACCTGATCTGAGATGGGAGGATATTGTTCGGGAAAGGTGGTCCCACAAATAACCAGAGCCTGTCCCATGTAAGACTTGAAACTGAACCCTGAATTGCATCTGGGAGAAAACTGGAAGCCAATGCAGTTTGTACAACAAAAGTATAATATGGGCAACCTATTGGCATGTATTACTGTGCATGCCATTGTCTTCTGGACCAGTTGTAACTTCCAAGCACACTTCAAGGGCAGCCCCATGTGAAGCACATTGTAATAATCCATCTGGGAGGTATGAGTGATTGTGTGCATGTTTCCAGGAAAAGGTACAATCAATGGACACACAAGACAAATATGTGCAAAAGGCCCCCTAGCAATGGCTGCTACCTGCTCATCAAGCAGGACATATAAGTCCAGGGGGATCCGAAATTGTGCACCAGCCCAATTCCAGGGAAGTGCAACCCCATTGAGAGAGAAATCACCAGATCCTGGAGACCCAAAACCTAAAGCCATTTTGTCTTGCCAACTTGAGCCAAAGTTGGTCCATTCCCATCCAGTCTCCAGGCACTTGGATAACACTGTAACATCACTTACCTGGCCTAGAATAGCATACAGGTAGTTCTTGACTTATGAGCACAACCGAGACCACATTTTTCCGGTGCTAAACAAGGCAGTTGTTGAGTTTTGTCTCATTTTACAACCTTCATTGCCACCGTTATTAAGCAAATCACTGTAGTTGTTAAGTGAATCATGTGACCATTAAGCGAATCTGGCTTCCCTCGTTGACTTTGCTTGCCGGAAGCCAGCTGGGAATTTATAAATAGTGATGACATAATCCTGGCACAATGCAAATGTCATAAATACATGCCAGTTGGCAAGTGCCTGAATTTTGATTTTGTGACCATAGGGATGCTGCAACGGTTGGTTGTAAGTGTGAACACTGGTCATAAATCACTTTTTTTCAGTGCTGTTATAATTTCAAATAGTGACTAAACAAATATTGCAGGGTCTAGGCCTTGACTTCTCCTCTCCCATCATCACAACTGCAAAACAATACTTCCCACTCGCCATCCCCAGAGTGAGTCCAACAGGATACCATGATTAATGATATTGAAAGAGATCCAAGACAGTTGCACCACCTCCATTCTGGTCCCTCCAAAGGTCATTATCAATTCTCACAATATATCCAGAATGGTTGGAGAAATTTGTTTCAACCTTTGAAAATATTTTCAGTCAAAAATTCAGTCTGTTTGATCAATAAAAACGAAGAAGTTGAAAGATTGTTCAGGGAAGAAGGAAGGAAATTTTTGCCACTCATTTAAAGAGAAAATTGTGGTTTTTTTTTTATTTTTACAAAGCACTATAATGTAATTCTGAACGTTTAATTTAAATGGGAGAGGTTCAGATATTGCATCTTACACTTCCCCAGTCTTAGTACCCCATAAAACAATGTGCTCTTTTTATTGGTGTCTGAGAATTAAAAAGAGTTAGAATCTAATACATCTAAAAGTAATCAGGTTGGGGAATTTAGTAATAATAACACATTCTAATTTTTGAGTTTGTGTTAGAAATGCCTGCATTCAACCATTACCTTTCCTTTTGTTTTCAGGAATCTACTTCATTGTCTTAATTAACCCAATCAAAAATCTAATCTAAGAAAATTTAGGAAGGTGCTATAAGCATAGATGTTCAGTAAGAAAAAGTCTTACATTGTTCAAATTTCATATCCCTGTTTTCTGTCAGAATTCACCTATTCAACAGCTTTCACAGTTTTATTTTATGTAAAATAAAGTACTCCTTATTCTGATTCTGATTTTTAATTTTGCAGCCTGTTTAGACCAATACAGGAATTTTTTTTCCACATGTTTAACCAGTAAAAACTCTCAATGGCATCCATTTGCTATTGATTCTTCTCTAACAACAAAATGCATCACAAACAAGAAATGAATGAAGCTGTCAGAGAGAAGGTTCTATGGGGGTTTTACTGTCAACGCTCGCCATAAATTACTATGACATCATATGAGTCTTATCTACGGGTTGCTGTTCCTGATCGATGGGATCACTCCAGTAGTGTAAATAGCTTCTAATGTCCCATCTTCCACCTTCAAATAGGTTCTGATTATTTATGATAGCTGTTAGGTTACAAGTCTGAGCTGTGGCCTGGATTTATTTTCTAGTTATGGCTGATGTGGATTTCAAGTTAGATAGGATTATTTTTTAGTTAAGATGATGAACTGGGATAAAACTGTCACGAAGCCTAGAAAACCCGTGTCTCATATACTCCCTGTAACAATTTGACTGTGAAATCCAAAAGCACCTTAAGGTGGGGTTTTTTTCCCTCCCTCATTAAATCACATGGCACATTATTATTTAAAAAAGAAGAAAAAAGAAGACATCCAGCCAGAGATTGTAACCAGTTGATATCAATCAAGCATGATAGGCCCACCAGAATCTATTTGCAATACACACATAGAAATGGAATAAGAAGTCCATCGTTCTGTTTTGCTATTAAATCCCACCATCCCTTGATAAAATTGGCAGTAGCCTTTCCAATGCCCTCATTTTGTTTTCCCCCCAAAAATGATAATTGAAAAGCAACTTTTAAAAAAAATACATTCCATCTAAAATAAAAACCCAAAAAGGATATATCCACTTTGGATCAGCAGAAATTTGCACGAGAAATCTCAACCGGTTAGGTCACGAGCTCATAGCAGGGACTCATGACATTTTTTAAAAAGTCCACAGCATTCTCCGCCACACATAAACACGCACATACCCAAACTGTTCTTTTTGAAAGAAAGCTTTAGCCATTATGTCTACATAATAAAAACGGATCTGGAAGCAGATGTTGCTACTGATTTTAACTTACCATTCTGCTGGAAAACAGAATAGTGGAGACAGACCCACTTTAACAAATTCATTATTTATATTTCCACAGTCACTCAAAGTTCTTCCCTTATCTTCTATATAGGAAGTGCACTCAGTCAGGAGATATTAGAAAAAGAACAGTCATCTCACCACTGCCAGCATCAACAAGAATTATATATGGTTAGCACTCTGTGGCTGATTTGTCTAAAAGGAACACCCTTAATGGCTGTGAAGCTTGGGTGGGGGGAAATACATGCCACCAAAATGACAGAGTGATGGACACGCAGATGTTTCCATCACTCTATTCTCATTCTAGTTATTCGGCTTTAAAGACATATTTCACTATATCAACCTGGGGTTTTTTTCCCACTCCTTCATTGAACACCATCACAATGAATACATTAAAAAAAATCATGTTCAAAATGGCTTGCCTAATAAAGTGGTTTTCTGAAGTCACCATTAATCTTAATTTTATCATATACCAAACCTCAAATCCTGGCTTCCTACATCTAACACAGGTAGTCCTCGACTTACAACAGTTACAACATTTAGTGACCGTTCAAAGTTAGAGTGGCACTGAAAAAATGTGAGTTATGACCGTTTTTCCCACTTACAACCATTGCAGCATCCCCCTGGTCACAGGATCAAAATTCAGATGGTTAGCAACTGGTTCATATTTATGACAATTGCCTGGGGTCATGTGACCAGTTTGTGACCTTCTGATAGCAAAGTCAATGGGGAAGTCAGATTCACTTAACAACCATGTTACTGACATAACAAAGGCAATGATTCACTTAACAGTGGCAAGAAAAGTCGTAAAATGGGGCAAAACTCACTTAACAAATGTTTCACTCTGCAACATATATTTTGAGCTCAATTGTGAATTCATAACTCAAGGACTATCTGTAACATGCTAAGTGAGGTTTGTTTACCATAATTCAGGTGTCTCCAATCCCTGGTCCATGGACTAGCCCACTGCATGTCAGAAACCGGGCTGTGCAAACAAACAAAACCCCAACTGTGGGATGTAGGCAGCCCATGAAACCACGACCTCTGTGGTCTGTGGAAAAAGTTCTTTCCACAGAACCGGTTCCTGGTGCCCAAAAGGTTGGGGGCTGCTACCATAGTTTACTGAGCAAGCCATAGTATGCTGATCATAAACCATGACTGAGTAACCACAGTATTTGGATAACAAATTAGCTACAAATCATGGTTTATAAATCAGTGTCTGGATTCCTATAACATATGCTGCTGGATTTTGATTTAACATGATCTCTGAATCCAGTTATTATTTCTTGTAGCTTCCATTTGTGCCTGTTGTAATGTACATACTGTATGTTGAGTGGCCTTGCAACACCAGAGAACTGAACATCAATGGAAGTAATCAGTGAGTTCCAAGATAGAAGCAAAGACTGGTATACCCACTTGGATATATCCTAAGAAATGTGAATGATACTTTTTTTAATGAAGGAATGAAAACTATAAATAATGAACAATAGGCAAGCCCAGGCATAGCAAGGAGATAGTTTATACCAGGGGTCTCCAACTTTTTGGACTGCAGGGACCGCTAAATTCATAATTTTAAATCCCGCAGACCATTAATAGGAATCCAGTGTGCTGTTTGCTGAAGCACCTGGTCTCCCAGTGTCAGGATGGGTTCCTTCAGGCACTTAGCTGCCTGTTTCTGCAACCTTAAACACTCAAGGAGCCATTTGGACCTGTTTCCCACAGAAAACAAAACACCGGGATCTCTCATCTGTCTCTGTATCTCTCTCTTTTTTGCTCTCTCTCTCATCTCCCTTTTTCACTCCCATCTCTCTCTGTGTGTATCTCTCTCTCATCTCTCTCTCATCTCCCTTTCCAGAGTTCTAGTCACAGGATTGGCCCATTGGTCAGCCTGGACCAGCTCCTCCACCCAGGTGCACTGAGGACCACCAAACTTTTCTCATGGACCACCAGTGGTCCAGGCTGACCAGTGGTCCCCGGACCACTGGTTGGAGACCTCTGGTTTATACTTTTCATCCTTCTAGGCAGGATAGTCTGCAGAATATGGTCAAAAAAATGAAGATGATGGCTACAATGGCCCGGTCAATGTTCCTGCCTAGTTTTATCTGCACACATTTGATTATGCTGCTTCTAAATGATGTGCAGAATGAAGAAATGTATATTTATTTCTCTTTTGATGTCAAACATAAGAATCTGCTTTTACCTTTTGAGACCGGAGCAATGGCAAAGGGGTCAAAAAAAGTCAAAACAGTGGCCATGGCTACACAACTATAGCCCCAATTCTTTTTTGTGTGGTGTGACCTGTGCCACCCATCTAAAAAAAAAGGAGCAAGGCTGCAATCACATCCCACCCAACTTATTGATTTTTTACATAAGTAGAGAGCATAGGAAATGGCCTTGAAGGCAGGAAGAAGAACCATTACCAAGGCAACGGTCAGATAAGTGGGGATTAAACCTGAGTCAAGAAAATAACTTAAGAAAATATCTTGGATGAGCCCCTCCCTAGTTCACATGGGGATAAAGTGAGGGAAGGGGAAGCACTTTCAGACTTGCAAGATTCTAGTATCATAGCTGTTACAATAAATTGAATCCTGACCTATACGCCACTGAATCCTTAGCCTGGTTTTCCTTGTAGGATTGAATAATACCTCTGCTCCACCATCCTCCACTTGAAAATTCTTGTCTTTTTTGGCAACATCCATAAATGTAGCAAGAGAAAGTGTAACCAATGTAGCTACTTCGATATTTTTCTACAATGCTACAATTTATTTCGTTTATTTATTCCTTTTTTTAAAACTACCTAATAGCCAAAGTTTTCTGCGCGGTTTATAATAAAAGACATTTTAGGAATACAATGTGAATAAAAACACGATATAAACTAGGAAGCTACAAGGTGGCCACCGAAAATGTAAACAATATGAATTAAAATACAACTGAACTAAAAACCTTGGGAAAATAGATGTTCTTCTTGTGCCAAAATGAATCTAATCTTGCCACACTTGAGCAAAGTACAGAAAAATAAGTCCATAAATGAAGGGCTATCACAGAAAAATCTCTGTCTCTGAAAGAAGTGCATTTCTTTTCCTTTAGTGAGGGGCTCCTTCAGGTAGCCTGGTCCTATGCCATTTGCATCTTTAAAGGTCAAAACCAGCCCTTTGAATTATGTCCAGGAATAGAGAGGCAGCCAGAATTGACATAATATGTCTCTATCAGTTAAGTCCCAGGGAGCAATCTAACCATTCTAATTTGAACTCACTGAAATGTCTGGATTGTTTTCAAAGGCAGACTCATGTCCAATGCATTGCAATAGGCCACCCAAGACAAACAGCCCCAAACCGTGACCCTGATATTTAAGGATGGGCATGGATCTCTCCAGGTACCCCTCAGTTCAAAAGATGCACCAACACAATCAGTATCTCTAACTTGTCAAAATTAAAACACTTTTTTATTGATTTAGAAAGAACTTCTAGGCCTCAGAATGTTATAAAGGAGAGGAGTGTAAATTGTTTGTATGTTTGTGTGTGTGTGTAATTTTTCTTAGAGATTATTTTTTACTTTGTTTTGTTTTGCACATTTGTGTAGCCATCCATCTCACAACCATGGCTCTGGGTGGCATACAGCAAATGTTACCAATATTGAAAATGTTCTTTTCCATAATGTATTCCACTTTAAACACAATCTCTCCATTTTAAAAACTTATCCTCACTGTAGTGAAAATACAGCCTTGTGAGAACAGTCTGGGATGTGAGGCTTGCCAAAATATTTTAACTACATACAATTCTTCTCTGCTAACTTCCACGGAGAAAGTAATATGCAATTTAACAAACGTTTGTCTTTGATAGATTCCTCAGTTTAATACTGTTCGTCTTCAGGAAGCACTTTTAACTGTCACACAGAGCTTACACATAATTATTGTTAAAGTTAAAAAAAGATAGTAATCCTCCAGGTATATAGGGTAAAAAGCAAACAAGGCAATTTTACACATACTTTAAAAATAAAGATATGCATTCTAACTCCAGCAGTTCTTAAGTGACAATTAAGTGACAATTTCTCAATCAGAGAGAAATTGTTTATTTTATGATCCACTATTCACCAAACCACCATTTAACATTTATTTTGTTTATTTTATGATCCACCATTAGCTGCTTTTTTTTTCTTTTTTGGTGGGGTGAGTAAGTATATCTTTACTTAACTTTGAAACCTGGTGCTGAGAATTTAGGAATCACAGCAAGGAACAATGGCAGTTCTGTCACTTCTCTTCTCGGCACTGATAGCCACACAGGAAGTGGGGATGAATCCAGCTACCCAACGCTTGGGGTAAAGGGGTGGGGGGATGATTTATTGCCAAATGTCCACAGTGGCAATGGCCCCCCTTCCTGCTGTCACTCAGGCCTTGCAAAGTTTCTGTGTGCCCGAAAGAAGAGGTTCCCCCCTGGTTTGAAGAAGTTACAATGCTTGTCATAAAGTGTCTTTTAGAAGAGGGGAACGGGTATGAAAATGCCCAAAGAAAGGAAACAATCAGAAGAGACCAGAAGATGGATGTTCTGTAACCTTTTCTCAGAGACCTGTTTCTTCTATTTTTTTCTCTCCCTGTCTTTAGTAAGGGTTTGTTTTGGCTGATGACAATGCGTAATAGCCTGATAAATTGATTTTGTGAGTTCCCTTTCTTGTCCCTTGAGAAGACACTAACTCTCTGGGACTTCAGAGAGTTCTCAGAAGCAGAAGACAACAATTAGTTTGTTGGAGATGTTAGAAAGGGGCTTCAAAGTTTTGGGCCAGGAAAAAAAATCCTTTCTGATAGATCAAGGCTGACAATGTTGGCAGCTGCTGGAAGAGTGAATTCAACTCTAGCTGAAACATGGAAAACATTGGGAGAACTGCAGCATATTAACTCTATGTGACTTTCTGTGCAAAACATAGACCGAGAGACAGACATTATACACAAGCACACAACCACGCTAGCATGTACACAGTAGGATCTGCTCCTTCGCCAGAGATTCTCTAAGGGCCAATAGCATATTAAAACAGTTGTTGCTGTTGTTGTCGTCATTATCACAATCATCACAAGAATCTGCCATAAATGCTGCTGTCTGCTCAAATCCTTCTGCACAGCCTTCCTAGACTTTTCACTTTTTAAAAAAGTTTATAACACAATAATACAAATAATGCCCCCAAAAAAGTTTCAAAGGTTTTAGGAATATGCTGCTAAGGCAAAATATTGATGAATTCATTTATTTCTTTTTTGTTCATTATTTTGCCAAACATTCTAAAATTTCAAATGAAAGTCTCTTTAAATATACAGCTAGCATATATTAGCATCTTTATGTTTGATTAACACTGGTTATCCAAAACTCCAGGTTTTACATTGAAGTTTCTTTTCCCCCTAACTCAAATAGGAACCAACCAACCCTGGTTCTTTTCCTGGAAGCAACCATATATGTTTGTTTCATAATACAAAACATAAATCACTGTAAAACACAACCTTTCATGTGTTCCCTAAGAAACAGCCTCTACTCAGTAATTAGGCTGCATGGTAAGAATATATTAAATTGTAACCTTAATTTATAAATATGAAATTGTTGTATCTGATTCATTCTTAAACTAGTCTATTAGTAGAATTATAAGCACATCAATGTAAATATGACTAAAAAATCCCAAAAGTTAATTAACCCAGTTTGCTTTATTTAAAATTTGTGTTAGTTTCATAACAAGACTTCAGGGCAACTGCATAAATATACATAGTACTCCATTACAAAACTGGGCATACAAAAATAAACTAAAATTGCTATGAATTTTTATATATTATTAAAATATTCTATGCTCTTAGATATTTGTTTCAAAAATGTATTAATATCATTTATTATAGACTGACTAGGATAGGAAACATGGTCAGAATGTACATTAACTTCTACTAAATATTCCGAGAGACTTATTTGAATGTATGTGAGAATTGTGCAAACTCCATTGATCATGCCTTATTAACAGTTTATCTGAGCACAATCTATTAGCCTTTCCATATGTCTAACTAACAGAGGATTCTACATGCAATCGATAATGCCTAATATGTCTATTTCCATGATTAATTGCCATTTTCTAATTAGCTTTAGACAATAACTGACAAGTAAGTGATGGTACATTTACAAAATCAGGTTTTCATTGAAAGATGGTCTTTAAAAACAACACTGGTATTTAAATGAATTGAAATAGGAAGTTCCTTTAACCTTAGAGGAAAAAGGAAGAATGTGGTGAAGTCCGAGTTTTGTTAGTATATAAATTTGCAAAACTCCTAAATGCATGAAGATATGAGTACTATATATTCTGACCAGTGGTGGTATTCAATTTTTTTTACTACTGGTTCTGTGGGTGTGGCTTGGTGGGCGTGGTATGGCTCAGGGCCAATCAGAAGTGATATTTACCGGTTCTTTGAACTACTCAAAATTTCCGCTACCGGTTCTCCAGAACCTGTCAGAACTGGCTGAACACCACCTCTGATTCTGACAATAACCACCCAACTGAACTCTTAACATCAATCTAAACAAAAGTCACTAACAATCTTCCCTTCTTATTTTGCATACAAATATTACATTATTATGTGAATTAATATAATGAGGCTGGACATTAGATAACTGTAACCCTAGATAGATAACCCTAGTCCAATTTAGTTTAAATTTAACTTTTAAAAATGCAACAGAAAACTTGAGATTCTCTCTGTATTCATGCAACCTTTTCGTTAGTTTGATATTCTTTTTTCTTTCAATATGTAATTTACTCCTTTCAATTCATAGTCAAAAAATTTTGGAGCCACCATTTATTTACCACCATTAAATACTCAGAACTTCATTATATAATTAATCGAAGAGATACAATTATTCTTCCCTTCATTTACTGAGATTAAGTCGGTTCCATTGAGTTCCAGAAACTCTTCACACCATGGGAGACTTTGAAAATGCAAACTCTCTAAAATTTAGCAGCACCCCTGAGGGCCACAAATTGAGAGAGATTAATTCTGTGCTCCCACATCCCTCATTACCAAGAGACCTGAAGTAGGTCAAATACAAGTTAATCTGTTAAATTCCACTTTAATGCATGGGTGTTAAGGCAGCAGATTGGCAAATGTCTGTAGGGTGGAATTGCAAAACTTAATAAATGCATTCCAGGTTGGCACCGAACAACATTCCAATTAATTTAAAAACCAGAAACTTAAAAATACCTTTAATTAGGCATATTTATATTTGTTCATATGTAAGTAGGCATAAATTGTGTGGTGATAGAACAAGCTGTAATCGATTATGAAACCTTTGCATGGAAGTGATGACTGAAAGGATGATGATGATGATGATGATGATGATGATGATGATGATAATGATGATGGTGATGATAATGATGGTGATGATGATAATGATGATGGTGATAATCATTTGGATGTTTCATGTTATGAAATAAAGTTTATTTGATTTGGAAGGATTCCAGCAATGTGGTAGAAATAAAATTGTAATATCTATTTTGTTACAAAGATTTGAATGTCTCTCACAGAAACATCATTTGTGTAGATTTGTCTATTCTTTTTTCAGACTTAGAATTGAGATTCAGCTCCATTGGTAAGATGAGTTTCACAACTGGACCTATATTTACCCTGGGTGGTGTTTTCAAGTTAGCAACTTTAAGATGTGTGGCTTCAACTCTCAGAATTCCCCAGCCAGCATAGAATTATGGGAATTGAAGTTCACATGTCTTAAAACTACCAAGCTTGAGAAACACTTCAGTGAAGATTTGGAGTATTAATTTACAGTAGTCCCAGACAAATATTCTCAGAATGGTGATGGATCTGCTGGATCTAGAACCATTTTTCTGAGGGACTCTCAAATGAAAGTCTATAGAGAGTCTGAGTCATGCAGATCATGGTTGTCCCAAAGGTTTGTTTTTTTCAAAAGGCAACTGGACTTTGAGAACATTTCACTTCTCAAAAGTTTATTTAGTTCTGACCCAGTTCTTCAGTCAGAATGGATGAGAAGTGAAGCATCTTCAAGGGAAAAAATAGTCTAGTTGCCTTTTGAAAAGACACCTTAGGGACTCTCTAATTAATGTATTATCCCAGGCACACTACTTTTAAAGGGACAAAGATCTGTCAAATTGGCAAACCATGGCCAATTGTCCCCAGATCTTGTTCCAGCTAGTGAAATCCAACAGAAATCATCAGAAAAAGCTATATTTAGCCCAATACTTCACTTACAATTGCACTGTTGGGTAATTGTATAATTTTTATGATGGTCAGTTTTCCAACTAAGCTGGTGTTAAAAACTAGGGTGATTTATTTATTTTTATTTATTTATAAAATTTAGGAACATGGCTGGATCAGGCTAATATGTGGATAACCATAAACTAAATAAATGACCATAAATAGAAAATCACTTCCACACCATTGTCAAAAGGTGCATTGATATGTCTGTGTAGTCACCAAGAACAGAGTTAAGCTCAAGAGAGTCTACCTTTACCTTTCTAAGCCAAATACTTAATATCATTAAAAGAATATAGCATTAGCGTATGATTTAGCATCCAGATCGTGTTCTGCTTAGCGCACTGTTCATACACAAAGGAATCCCTTACAGCATTATAAAGCCTCCTTCTCTCTTCCCACAAATACCACACCATTATGGTCTATTGAGAGTTACAAATGTCAAAGAAATCTACCCTGGCTTTCTTTTTATAGAAGAAGACAGCAGCAACAGAGTATGTTGCCATCCATTCTTTGATGGAAAACTTAGAAAGTAATAAACAGCACTTATTTCAGAATGTTGCATAAAAAAGCAGTATGCATTTATGAAAAATTGTATTTCTGAAAGCTATATATAAAAACCATATGTCTGGGCTGTATTAAGTAGCTATTAGGAACAACAGTTAATGTAGGGAAAATTAAACTACAGATTATTCCATTAATTCTATGCATAACATAATTCAAATGCTGAGAAAAGATGCCTCCAAAACCTGAACAAGAGCACTGTGGTTTTGGTTATTTGTTTTACCACTTGTTTTGGTTTTGAAACTGATTTACTGCATAGAACAGATGGACATGCAAGTATTTGTGGCAATGATATGAGTCAGATATACATCAAATCTAACTTTAGTATATGCGCTGCACATTGTTAGTGTGATACTAAGCATGGTTATCTGCAGGGGATTAATGTGAGGGCTAAAGGATGCTGTGTGTGTCTTGACATCATTAAACAAATGAGAATCATGAATCTGTCCTGTAATGCAAGTGCATCCTTTATAGTACGTATGTTAGTGTGGATGCCCAATGGCTCAGCAGTTAAAGACGCAACTTTTCAGCTAGAAAGCTGACACCCTGAGTTCAAAACCCAAGTGCTGCTCGATGGGGTGAGCTCCCATTATTTGCACCAGCTCCTGCCAACATAGCAGTTCGAAAGCATGTGAATGTGAGTAGATAAATAGGTACCACCTTGGTGGAAGGTAACAGTATTCTGTGTGCCTTAATGTATAGTCATGCAGGCTACATGAACATGGAAGGATCTTCAGACAATGCTAGTTTCCTCAATTAAGAAACGGAGATAGGCACCAATCCCTAGAGTTAGACATGACTGGACAGGGAAAACCTTTACTTTTACCTTTATGATGTCAGCATGCATGCAACATGATTTGGACATCATTATGGCTTTTATTGGATCCCTATGATTCCAAGGGCTTTCATAGGTATGTCACAATTATAGGGAATCCTTGTTGCTGGGCATGGAATTCCTTTCACACTGTCTCTGGAATTTATAGTATACATTTCTGAGAAGCCAAATTCGATATTTATGTTTATGGTAATCTACTAAATCTGGGGAGTGGGGTGCTGAGTTTTTTTTTATCTTAGATATAATAATTTCCAAGCAGTCTTCTTTGTTCCAGATTTATTTTATGCAACAAGGTTGCACAAGGCCTTATCTTCCTCCTTTCTCTGTCAGAATCTAGTACTGGTCCATTACATAAGACAAGAATGTGGGTGGTTATTGGCCATATGCTTCTTTTCATATCTTGCTCTGAAGTCAACAACTTGCATACTTTGACAGCAAGCATTTCATTTCCTGCAGTGCCGTCTTGATCATCCATTTCATCTGGGGATGACATTTCTATGGATGGTAGTAATTTTCACAAAAAGGAAAATATGATAAATGCTAAAAACTACTGCAGAGCCACATAATTGTGTGTCAAGGTGATTCCCTAGCATGAGTTTGCTTTTTCATATTTCTTACTTGCTCCTAATGCATCTTCAGTAGGCATGCAAACTGTCAGCCATTTTAGTTAACGATCTCAATTTTGTATGTCAACCTGAATTCAGCTGGTTCTTTCCAGAGCAGTAATATTATCAGTCTTGTCTTGAGGAGCGGGGAGGGCAGGGGAAGTCTCATAAAATCATTCTTAAGCAATTGTAAAAAGGGACAGATTTCCACACCTGATGAAGAATGAAAATAGCTCAAATTTATCTGTTTAATTCTCTTTAATAAGTTTACAAAATATGCCATTAAAAATGCAAACAAGTTACTCTTTCCAATTTGTCCCTGTGTACACACGTGTCAGGACATAAATATATTTCTTTCAGCTTTCCCCAAAATTATTTTGTCCAGACTGTCTATTGATTATTTTTAGTGGTTTACTACTATAATATTGTACAACCACATAAATGTCCCAAAGGTGCTTTTTCTTTGAAGACATTTTGCTTCTCATCCAAGAAGCTTCTTCAGCTCTGACTGGATGGTGGGGAATAGAAAGATTTATATTGCTTCCAAACAGCTGGTTATTTCATTCTTTTAGAGCAGGGGTGTCAAATTTGCATCATCACGGCAGCATCATGTGACGTATTGGGACTTTTTTCCCTTTTCCTAAACCAGGCATGGGCGTGGCCAGTACGTGATGCATCCGGCCTGCGGGCTGCGAGTTTGACAGCCCTGTTTTAGAGAGTCATTTGGATGTTTATCTGTATCCTCAGGATCACCTGAGTAGTGTAAATGGGTGTGGAGCCTTCTTGGAACTACTGGAGGGAAACATCTTCAAAGAAAAACCAGAAAATCCAGTTGTCTCTTGAAAAAGCATCTTTGGGACAACCATGACCTGGATTTCTGAGAATCTCCTTTATGGTTTTATTTATAAGAGCAGAATCCACTATAAAAATTTTCAAATTAGTGAAAAGAAGGAAAGGTTCAAAAAAGGGCCAATGTCCTGGGTGCTGATCTTGAACAGACTTTTCCATCAATGCTGTTATCCAGTAGAAGTGAAACTGCTATTTCTGGATTTCTCAACCAATAGTAAATGTACTAACCAGGATTTTTGAGAATGTCTCAAACTGTCTTTGGATGGTGCCAAAGTAGGGATCTTTAATTTTAAGGGGCTTTTCTAGATGTTTTCTTTGGCTTATGTCCTAAGACCATAACAAATTGTACTTTCCTCTATAAACAAGCACGACCACTATTCTTGTCAAATCATTTTGGTGCCTTCCCATCCATCTCTAAGATGAAACCATGCCCACATCCTGATTATGGCCTTTTTAAAACATTCAGAGCAGTGGAATGTTTAATGTGGGCTCATCCCATTTGAGAAGTTAATGCTATGATTTCTTGCTAACCATCTCTGTGAAATCTTTTTTTTCCCCCTCTTCGGGACCAAAATATAACGATATTTTGCCAAGGCATTGTAACTTCATCCTTTTCCTGTGACTATTAACATGTTCTTGCCTCCTATCTTTACATCAACTCCTCTACACCTCCCCAGCTTCTGATATGCATTTGGTAACAATCAAGTTCTTATTTTAAGGAGCCTGAAGATAAGGTATCTGTGAGTTCCACACTTGGGGTAATTGATCACATTTGTTTCCTGTGCATAGGTTAGAGTCCTCTGCCTCATTCTACTTGGAATGTTTCTCATTATCCTTTGCCTTGTTAGCCTGGTAGAAATGATCTACCGTAGTGAGTGAAAACAGGACGATACTATTACAAACCGCATCTAATCACCAATGGCAGCCTGTCTCTTTCCCTGGGAACTTTAGTACACTTAAATGTCTTTTTGTGAAGCCTCCTATGGTTTGATGCATGTGATTCAGAGGGTGGGCAGGGGGGAGAATAACTTTATTCTGAGATTGCATATATGCAGGGATTCCAACTTCTCTTAATAATCTTGGTTAAAGTGAACAACCTATCAATCTATCTAAATAAAAGTTTGCCTAAAGAGAGTTCCTTTGTTTGTCTTTAATTTCTCCTGTCTCTTCAACCGATTCTGGAAGAGTAGTCCTTGGGGAAGTTGAGAATTTTGCATATATAGGGATATAAGGAACTACCAACTCTGATTCTAGTGGCATAAATTGCAAACTGTATAATGGATTAAAATTCCTGTATCGCTCTGAAGAATGTACTTAGCATAGAAAAATGAATCCTTCTGCTACCCTTCAATCACAGCTGAGGGTAGGACAAAACTTTGTGGGAATAATTAATCTCTTTTAAATACTGATACTGAGAATGCATCCCAAACCAGTCTTTGATTTTTCAACATCATGCTGTTCAGGAAAATTGGGCCAGGTTAGGAAACAATGATACCTAAAAAGCAGTTTGAAAATTTATGCCTCATTTTTTTTGTAATAATAAATAAGTGACAGCAGTTTATGACAAATGCTTCAAAATGGAAGCAACATACACTGAGAAGTGTATTATAATGTTCAGTTTTTGAAAGTGTCTAGTTTATATACGATTCTTTTTCATTGGAATCTAAATTCAGATTGTCTCAATTTTACAGACATGTCAATTTTAAGATATATGTGCCCTTATCATCTTATTTGGAAACAGACTTATTTCTCATATATTTTTTTCTAAACGTACTTGAAAATTTTTTAAATGTATGGGAAATATGTTAAATATGTTGATGGAATTGGTATTACCACAACTTTCATAATGAAACTTTGCTTTAACAGATCTTCATTTAACAGACTTTAGATGTAATATAATGTAAATTTGTGGTCAGATTTAACCCCCTGAAATAATAAGCCAGTTGATCCTGAAATCATTCCAGACAATTGATGTTATTTATGTAATCTGAGTAATTTGTGGAATGAAGTAGTTGGTGTTTCCATGTTGTTTACATCAATTTATATCCCTTGTGCCAATTTTCACTATTCACAAAATGGCTTTTTTATATCATTTCCATTCCATTTACAACAAAAGATTTCAATTGCTCCAAAAGACATAAAACATAAATTATCACACATAAATCATTTACATTTGGATTTAGCAGACATTTTGATTTAATACTTAATCCTACAAAGAATCTACTAAATTGAGCTTTACTTCATGTACGTATTTCAATCTCCCATTATCATCTTGGTTTTTAGGGGTCACAACTCTTGCCAAATTCTATTATTTCCCCTAAATGTTGATAGCCAGGAT
>JAOYMU010000002.1:46762625-46779518 GCA_025802295.1 Psammodynastes pulverulentus
GAGAGAGAGAGAGAGAGAGAGAGAGAGAGAAAGAAAGAAAGAAAGAAAGAAAGAAAGAAAGAAAGAAAGAAAGAAGAGTCCTGCCATACAAAGTTTTAGTATTCTGTCAATTCTGACATGTCATCTGAATTTTTTTGAATCACTAAACACTTTTGAAACTCTGGTTCCTATTATCATCTCTTCATTTCTATAGTCAGCAATGGTGGAAAAAAAACCCCTTAAAATCTGAAGACAAGGTACTGGCTGGCAGCTTTCTTGTTGTTGTCTAATCCTCAAGCCCTCATTCATGCTCACTTTTAATCTCTTAAGGCATTATAAAACTGTTAGACAAAGAAATGTGAATACCTCTGCTCTCTGCAAGAATGGGAGGAAACCAAGGAGAATCTGGATCATGCTAAGCTTTTCTTTGCTGCCCAGAAACGATAAATTTAAATCGATTGCATCACATTTTTTTATAATTCTCAGACACTGTCGGAACACAGGGGAACAGTAAGAATCAGCAAGACTGGAGAGAGGAAAGACTAGCTCAGCATTTTTAGCCAGATCTCTGCCATGCAAAATCACAATCAGTGCATTTGAGTTTTAATCCCCTCGCTAATGACTCAACATTATTGTTTAATTTTGATGGCTCTGCAAATCGTCATGTCTTGTTATAAATTCTTGCCATGCAAGGACTTAAGGATAGATGTCTTAGCCTTGGACAATGATAAAGATGGCCATCAGCAAATGGGTACAGGTAGTCCTTGCTTACCAACCGCTCATTCAGCGACCATTCAATGTTATGACATTGATTACTGGTCCTTGAACCTGTGGCTGTCATATCGTCCCTGCAGTGATGTGGTTGAGATCTGAGCTGTACAAGAGTTGCAGCATCTCCTGTTCACATAATTCTCAATTCCAACCTTCACAGCCAGCTTCCAACAAGCAAAGCCAATAAGAAGTCACAAGCCACCATCACATGACATCATACCTAATGACCCTATGCTGAGCAGAACAAAAGCTTTGCCATTCTTGCCAGTGATGGTGGTTGATATTTCATGTGTAAGTGCATTGGTTCAGGGCTATTGAATTGACACGCAAGCAAGCTCATGCAAAACAAAACCCCACACAACCGGACTCTTTACATTTTGGTAGCACAGCTGTCATCACACACGTCCCAAAAACCTCTCTGCCAACGGCAGAGCCCTCAGGAGCAGCATAAAAAGAACAACCTTGGCACAACCATCAGCCAAGAGGGTCTCCTTTCAGCTGAATGTGATGGAATAAAACATTAATGAGTGGTAAATGCTGCATTTCATGCTTCTGAACTTTCAAAGCAGGGATGAGAAATTTGCAGACGGCTCTCAAGCCCCCTAAAAATTCATCACTGAAACCATCCACTAAAACCAATGCAATTTTCTTTGAGAGCAAAAAAGTCAAGTAATAATGTCGCAAAGGTGCTTTTTTAAGAGGCGGCTGGACTTTCTGTTTTTTTCTTTGAAGATGTTTCACTTCTCATCCAAGAAGCTTCTTCAGTTTCACTTCTTGAATGAGAAGTGAAATGTCTTCAAAGAAAAAGCAGCAAGTCCTGTTAACTCTTGAAAAAAAGCCCCTTTGGGACAACCATGACCTGGATGACCGAAAATCTCCACAGACATCAAATAGAGATACTATGCTAAACTTCAGTATGCAACATACATTTTTAACACATAATGAAAAGACTATATGCTACATTTTCTTTAGGCAACACATGTTGTTTACGTAAAAGAAACACAAGTGATTTGACAAGAATTGAAAACTCCATTCCTGTCATATTTGGTGGCCATGCCTTTGCTGCTTCATACCATCCAGAAAGATGGTTTTCAAAGAAAGAGGCAGTCCTAAGCTCCTCCCTCTTCAAAGATACCTGTTTCTTGTTGGGCATCTAAATGGAACAAGGAGCAAATGACAAAAATGAATGCTACAGTGAGCCACAGTGGCACAGTGGTCAGATTGCAGTATTGCAGGCTACTTCTGCTGACTGCTGGCTTACTGCAATTTATCAGTTCAAATCTCACCTGGTTCAAGGTTGACTCAGCCTTCCATTCTTCCGAGGTGGGTAAAATGAGGACCCAAATTGTTGGGGGCAATATCCTAACTCTGTAAACCACTTAGAGAGGGCTGTAAAGTACTGTAAAGCGGTATATAAGTCTAAGTGCTATTGCTATTGCTACAATTAATACCATTTTATCAGTAGTTGGCATGGAAGTATGTAAGATTGACCTTTGCTCAATGACACTGTCATGAGTCAATTTATCAGCATCCCAGGTTTTTGCATATATTGCTGCTAATCACTGCACACAAATATCGACATGACATTCTTATAAAAGGAACTTACAACTTTAAATTACTGAAGACCTATCTTTATTCATATGCACTGCCATACTATGGAGGCTACGAGAACCTCATCAGAAAACCAGATTTTTGGTTGTGAGATGGAAAAATTATTGGGCATTGCCATTGTGGTAGATCAGGGATGTCAAACTCGCAGGGTCACAGTGAGGTCACGTGATGTATCGTGATTTTCCCCCCATTTGCTAAACTGGGCGTGGGCGTGGCCAGTGCGTGATGCATCTGGCCTGCGGGCCGCGTGTTTGACAGCCCTGTGCTAGATGGCATCACAAAGGTCTGTCTGCTACAACATACAGTGCATAAGAGTTGCTGCGGAAAAGGAGAACAATACCAATTCTTCAGAGGTTTCTACAGAACCAAAATGCCAAGGCCAAACTCCAGCAGAAAAAAGTAATGACCAAAGCCACTGTTAGTGAGTCATTGCTTACGGACTAAACAAGAGGTCCAGATTTGCCTCTCCTAAAGAATGTCACACTTTCCCAGTACGTATTTGTGCTCTGTCTCTTCACTGTTTGTTGAGCCATCAAAACACACCTTTGTTTCATTTTGCATTCAGTTTTCACCTCTGACCTAAGGAGCTAGTGGTAGTCTTCCTGAACTTTATTGCCTGTTAATAGACTGCGGACTCTCTTTTCACGGTTACAGAAATCCAAAGAAAAGACATTTAATTAAAGGCTCACAAAGCCCACATCTGAAAAGCAAAGTCAGTGTGCTATTTTAAAAAAAAAAGAAAAGAAGGGAAAAAGAATATTATCTTTGAGGTGCTTTTGATATTCTACAAGTTTGTGCCACCCTTTCAACAAATAAGAAAGACAGCACTGGTTTAATTATCTTCCTAGGGAACAATAGCATAACAAGCTGAATAGCACCAAATGATTGATCTGAATCATTCGTCTTCTCTTTCCATCTATCTATACATTTTGTTTCTTTTAAGGTGTCAGGCTGATGTCCATGTCACAGAGCAGTTCAGGGCTTTCATCAAACACATGATCTTTCCTGCCCATTTTATGAGGCACGGTTATTTTATTTTATTTTATTTTTCATATTTCTTTGTTTACAAATGCTAATAACTACACTAATTTATTTCCCACCTTCTTTCTCATTTAGATACAGATTGTGGGTTTTGTTGTTGTTTAATCAAAGGTAGTCAGAGTATTTATTCTTTTTCTTATTGTTTTGAGAGCTGAACTAATATCGTAACTTCTCAAAGATTCTATTTCACTTAGGGGACGACTTTATCATTACCATATGTTCTTGCAGATATTATTCTATATTAAAAGGCATTATTTGAGAGGGGCTAGCAGCAACCTTGAAAAAAAATCCACAAATGCCTTAAATTTTATTTTATAAAGAACTTGATAATCATTTTGAACACCTTCTTTTCTCTCCCTCTTTTGACATGAGCAATAAACTCTGCTTAGTACAGACAGGCATTGAATATTCCAAGTCAACTACGTTGCTTAAGGAAACATGCTCAAACAATCAGCTTTTGACAGTTGCATCTCCTGTTATTTACAATGGCCATCACAGTAATAACTCACTATTTCTATATTAATAAGGCAGTGAAATTTATTATGATGGTATTGAAAAGTTATTAAGTACTGCATCCCAAGTGACAAAGTGCCACAGCACTGTCACTATCCAAAAGCAGTTGCCCATCCATCACCAGCCATTCCAGATGGTCTTGCATCTTTATCGCTCCCAGGTTGGTGACATCACCTGTTCACCCCCTCAAAATTGATGATGAAAGCAAACAGATCTATCTTACTTACATTTACCAAATCAATTTAATTTTACAGGCTGTGGCTTAGTGACATATTGACTGTTTTCCTTAATGGCATCTACTGTACTTAAAGCAAGGAACTCATCTTTGAATCCCGGGTTGCAATGTGTCATTTCATAATAAATTTTTTTATCATGCATTTATTTAATGGAGAAAATTATGTCTTGGTGTTACTGTTCTTTAATTCAGTTTATCCTTCCTTTCTTCCTTCCTTTTCAAATGTTGAATTTTCCTAAATGATAGCTAAACAATATAACTTAAAAAAAAGAAAAGTAAATTAGATCTTCTACCATCTTTTTATTGACTATCTTTTTCTTTCCTGTTACCTTGAGAATCCACTTTACAAATAGGCTTAAACTTATCTACATAGTTAAAAACAAGATAATTCATAAAGGCATAACAATTGCACTAACTTCACCTCCCTTGCCAGATTATAACTGGAATTTAACCCCATCCATTGCTGTTGTTTATCCACAAAACAGCATCTGATAGAACAGGTAACAATTCTCACAAGAGACAATTCAGTGTGAAAGGTATTGCAGCTATCCTTCATCATCGTTGTAATAGCAAAAACAACAATAGCACTTAGACTTATATACTGCTCCATAGTGCTTTACAGCACTCACTAAGCAGTTTACATAGTCAGCGTATTGCCCCCAACAATCTGGCTCCTCATTTTACTGACCTCAGAAGGATGGAAGGCTGAGTCAACCTTGAGCAGGTGAGAATTGAACTGCTGGCAGTCTGCAGAATTAGCCTCAATACTGCATTCTAAGCACTGCACCATCACGGCTCTGTAATTCTAGTTCATCTAATGCAACTGAATGGAGGGAAACATATAAGGAAATACTATTTTATCCAGGATATGGTGAAGCTATGGGATTCAGTCTATGCAGGAGTCTTACACTGTCCTGCAATTTGAATGGGAAGGAAGATAAATTCTTGGATGATGAGTCCTAACCTTGATGAATATATATTGTCCATACGGAACAGAATGCTGTGCTAATAGGCCATTGGACTCATCATATCTTCTATTATCTTCCTGCTTATCTACCAACTCCATTCTTGCTTCACATCTTGAAACAACACAGCAAGAGAAGTATGAAGATGGAAAGAGACAAGAACCCAAGGAAAGGAGAAATGGCTGCCTATCTCAGTCTGCATCATGCCTGCCAACCTTTAAGACCACGATAGACCACGATAGAAAACATCTTCCTCTTCTCTAGTACTAATGCTAAGGGGAGGGAACTGGGAAAGATGTTTTGTGTGCGCCACTCCCTGAAATGCCTTATTCCCCATTTCCCTCAGGATTTTTTTGAGAAATGAAAATTCTAGCTGTGACTGTGGATTGCCTTGCTGCATATCAAAAGCTAAGAAAAAAAGATGCGGGAACAAAAGAGCAGCTACCTGCAAGGGAGAAGAGCAAGTTGTGATTCGCGAATACAAAGCAGGAGAAAGGGAAAATGATGAGGGTGCTCGGTGTCATTTCCCTTCAGCAACCATTGCTTTGTTTTGTTTTCATGCGTGTAATGAGTTTGACTGCGTTTGGGGGCCTCCAGAGCCTCTCTTCTTCAAGAATAGTTTAGCCTGCCCTAGAGTGTACCACAGAGAAGACAATGTGCATTTTCCTGGAATGGTTCTCTTAGTTTAAACCCAATTTCTCTTTCCTCCATAATTCTCCAAAGGCAACAAAGAAGCTTTCTCACTAATTCTACACTCTAGTCAAGCCCTCCCCAAACCAGCATTTAAATACTGAGAAAGAAGGAGTATTTGGGAACTTGATTAGCTGGAAGGACAGTAAGAAACTAGCCTCCCCATCCCATCAGGAGTACCATATTTCCTGTAATCTGTGTAATCAGAGACAAAATATTTAGTCCAGCTCTTTCACTGAAAAATAAAAGATCTAAATCATACATCAGGGAACATAGTTCAATATGTCAGTATGACCCAGGGGGGTTCAATTAGCCTTTGAACGTGTATATACATATTATGTTTTGCTTCTGCTGTTTACACATCACTATAATTTATAATTTGAGGGTTGGCTGTGGGAAGGGCTTGATGTTTTGCCCTAGTCTAGAAAACTAGTAGCAAGGCAAAACATATTACAATCCAACTGTAATATATAATAATTAGGATATGAAAGAAAGTTACAAGTCATCAAACAGATGATAGATCCCATTCTATCATACAATTTTTTTCTCATTCCAGTGGTTCCTGCCAAAGTTAAGTTTTCAGTAGACTCTCATTAGCAATAGCAAACATGATAAATACCGCTAGCAATCTGAGTTAGTTGTTTCCAATGATTCATCCTTACTCATTTTTAATGTGATGTACTAATCTCAATATTCATTAGTAAATTAAATATATTATATATACCTCCACCAAATGCTATAATAATTCTAAGTAATTCTATTCTCACATTTACTAAAGTGACAGAAGGTCAATTTTGTCTAATCATACCCATTAGAGGCATGAATTATTCTTCGAAGTTCCATTCTATTCTTTATTTTTATGCATTCAGTTACCACTTCATACATGACTTTTATTATAACGGGCATTTGAAAGCACAACTAAAAAAAAAGAGGAAACATTAGATCAGCCCTGCACATAAAGATGACTTCATATCAATTTAGCATTTTAAAACAATTATTAAAATTGAATCAATATTCAATAATTAGCAAAGGTAGACAATATGGTAAGAATTAAGTATAATTCTTATACTTGGAATATACAATTTATAATGCATTCTATTTAATAGCAATAGCACTTAGACTTATATATCACTTCATAGTACTTTACAGCACTCTCTAAGTGGTTATAGAGTCAGCATATTGCTCTCAACAATCTAGGTTCTCATTTTACTAATCTCGGAAGGATAGAGGTCTGAGTCAACTTTGAGCCCATCAGGATTGAACTCCTAGCAGTGAGCAGAGTGAGCATGCAATACTGCATTCTAACCACTATGCCACTACAGGTAATGAATGCATAACATAAAAACAGAGGGCAGGAAGTCTGTATTGTATGTATTCATTTTATGATGAATTATCTTGCAGAATTGTTGAATGTTACAAATTGCCACTATATATTTTTAAAAAACAATTTTGATTATTGTATTTTGTATTTTCAGCACATTCTTTTTTAGTATGAATTATCTATTTTGCTAATTTGTTATAGTATATCAGTAAAAAAATTTGGAGCAATTTTCTCGTAGTGTAATATTTGCAATAAATGTAATATTTATCTTCCATTGTTTTCCCCTGGTTCTATAACAATTCCCCAGTCTATATTCTATGTCTATTAGATAACCATCCATTTAATAATAAAATATTTGACTTGTTCAGTTTCTGAGTCATGCTTCATTAGCAAGTTATAAATAAGCTTAATATTTTAGATGTTAAATATATAGAATACACAAGTGATACATTAGTGCATCGAATGGATATTCAGACACAAATAGAATATTGGTATACTATTATCCCAAAAACAAAAGAATGGAGGTATTTCTAATAAAAAGGTGACAGGCTTCAAAGTAGCATTTGCAAATACACATGTAATATAAGGGAGGCCAACTGGGATTCTCAATTGGTTAGGCTTCCTTGTTGACAGGACACTGGGTGACAAGCTACAATCTTAGGGCTTGAAAATATTTGATGCAATAATATTTATATTAGTCAAAGGTTAGGGTTCTACTTTATAATATATCTGAATTAGATTTTTTAAAATATTCCGATTACCCGTAAATATTCAAATTCATTTCTGATCCTTGGCTTATGGCAGGTGGGAAGGGAAGGAATCATTGGTGGACATCCATGGCAAGATTCATTTAAAAATAAACGTTATTATTCTCTTTAAACTATAGCACTTCTTATTAGATTGTTAAGCAGATGTAGCCACCTAGCAGGCAATGCAACTGTGCTTAACCTCTCTGTGGACTTGTCATCAAGGTCTATAAATAACCAAAGAATAGGTATTCCAGAATATGATTTCTGCAGTAAGAATATTATCTGCCTGCCTGCCTACTCTACTCTGAAATACGGATCAAATTGGATGCCAGTTGGCTATTCCTGGATTAGCAAATTGACAGAACACAAATGATATTCTTTTTTGAGCACCCATTCAGACAGATTAACAAAGTTAAAAAGAAATTCTAGTAGAAATGCTCTATATCTATCTTAATAGCCTGGGGCACATTATCAAATTTTATTCATATTATTTAACTAAATAATTAAATGCAATTGTCTCTATTATAACATATTTCACTTTTACTAGAGCATTTTTGGTTTCGTGTTTCCTTCGTGTTAGATTTCTTCGGTTTTCACTTTCCTAATTTCCAGCCCAAGCAGTCACATCCTCATATTAATCCTAAACCACTGGAGATAACTAGGAATCCATAAACATGGCTGAGAAACCACAGAAAGGGAGAAATCAAAATTTTGAACAAGCTGAGCAAATCCTTGTTTATGTGTATACAAATATAGGCAAATTATATGAATACTAGGGAAATATCTGCCAGTTTATGCATTTCCCAAAAGGTCGTTCCCATGTTACAGAGTCCTGAAATGGAATTGTATTTATGAATAACTAGTTGTTTTCATTTTGAAAAAAAGTAGCTGCCATTTGTTTACAATCTGATTTCTTTCTTGATTAGGAAACAGACAGCTCTCTTTTTCCCATGCGTGAGTCAATGGACATTTGACTTGCTGGCAAAATACTAAACCATAATGACAAACTGCAAAAAAGCTTGACCTCTGACTTTGTCCAATAACCTTTTGTTCGATTTGTGCTTTAGTCAACCAATATCTGATTAGATGATGCTTGGCTTTGGACTCAGGAACTAAGATAAAATTCAGATTTATAGCTTTTTGTTCCTCCACAGCACTTTAATTATGACCTGAGCATAAGTATGTCACAACTTTTTATTTTAACCCATAACCCAGTTTAAATAGCTGAAGCTTATGAGAAAAGTACATTGCCTTGATTTTGCAAATACATATTGGCCAAATCTACCCAAAATTATGACTGGTTTATCATGTAGACAGAATATTGGCCTATGCAAAAACTTTGGCATAGTGGCTTATTATTTTCAATGTACAGCCCCTGCAATTCTTTAAACCGCTGTCTTTTTCCACACCAAACATTTTGGCAAAACACCATTTTATTTTCATCACCTACCAGTTTTAAGAAGAATCCTTCCAATAATCAATATTCTATGTATTACTCTCCATTTATAACTTGTAAAACAAGGTTTATTCTCCTGCAAACTCTAGATCCTGCTGTAATGTGCACTACAAATACAATTTTACACAGTTTGTACTGTATATGTCAAGCATGGATCTCAATTAGTTTCAGGATCCCATTTTTACCTCAGAGGCTCATATCTCTCATCCCATCAACCTTATGCTTTGCCTCCAGGAAATCAACCAGTTCATATAAAACACTCCTTGTGAACTAAGAGGTGATATGCTTGAGAAGCCATGACCTTCCTGACTCTCACTGAAGCACAAAAAATAAAGTGATAAAGAGCCACCTTGTGGCTTTTCTGCAAATACAAAAGAGGTGGGAGGGGAGAGGTTTAAGCATAGTTTACTCACTTTTACAACTCTATTTTAAAAGAGAGTCAGAGGAATTAATGGATGGCCCTGATGAGTAAGAGGCTTCACTGTTTTATCAGTGGCAACAATTAGATATAGAAAAATACTTAAGGAAGCCTTCCTTCCTTCCTTCCTTCTCAGGCTGACCATCCCAGTACCTCTGGTTGCTTTAAAAGAGTTTTTGTGAGGCTCTTTTGAGGCTCTTAAAGGTTGCTCAGGAGACAAAGAAATAGATTGTCTGATATCAAAAGCCAAAGCTAAGCCTGGTTGTTACATTTGAAGGCCTGGTATCATGGTAGCTGGGGCCAATTCATGATATGGAGAAAAAATGAATCAACTCAGGGTATGCTGTTGTAGCTTGACAAGCCATTGGACCAGGAAGAAAGGATTACTAAATCTTTATTTGCATAAGGACAAGGATGTCATTTTAATGGATGGCTTTTCTTTCACAAAATACTATGGCCAGAAAATACCATAATACTTCTGTTGCTGTTCATAGTTACTAGAAGAGATCACCAACCCTGAGGAAATATAGCAGGGGTGACAATTCTTTCATGCTAAAAGATTCTGAATAATTCCTGAAAGTAAAGGAATCTACATGTTTTCTAGCGTGAGCTATGGATAAGCTTAGTATTATATCTTGGAGAATATTTTCCCCATTCGATTTAAAAAAAAAAGGCTTTTCAAAAATATTTTGTTGACCAAATTTTATAAATTACATGCATTGTATCAAAATCTTCATTCGGTTAATTAAAATTTTCAAATAACTGTGAAAACTTCAATATCACCAACAGAAATCAGAAAAAAAAGAAGAACCTGTCAAAGCAAATTATGTAGTCATCATTTTTTCCTGTATTCTGATATTCAGCCCAACAGAGATATTTGAATCTGTAAACCAGAAGTTGTTTTTTCTTTTCCAAAAGGTTGTATTTATCAATAAAGAATTCTGCTTTTTGATTCAAAGTAAACAAAATTTTCCTTGGGAAAACAGGCAAAAGAGAAATAGAATAAATAGTAAAAATAACAAGAGTATTAATAACAGATAGTTAACTGATAATAAACTACAATGACAGATATTTTCCTACCTCCCATCCATTATCGGAGTTTTTAAGACTTTGTTGATGTTCTCCTACATATGGTCCAAATCTTTCACCTACTTCAATCTTCTGTTTTGTCCATATCCCTAATCCGGCTCCAGGTACATTTGACTCTCGAAGCTCAAACTCTGATGGAATTGGGATGTCATCAGGAATATATATTGGAGCTTTATAAGGAGATCCCTCCTTTGGTGTGAAGGCTTCACTTGATGTTGCTGGAGAAGACCGTTCACAGATACTGAATGACAAAGTGCTTGGCTCTCCATCATTTTCAGGAGTTTCTTCTACTGGAATTTCAGGGAAACTCTGATAGAAACATTCATCTGAAAAGGATTCAAAAGATCAAGAGCAAGATGACGAGATGCACTGGAAAAATGATTTTAGTGTTATCCCCCTAAAATTGTATAATACCCCAATATTTTGTTTATATAACTGTTCATAATTATTGCTTCATAGGTATGTGTGGCTCTCAAGATAGCATTGAATCCCATTATCCATCAAGGATAGTCAGCATAGCCTACGGTGATGGATAAGAACATTTACAACCCAACAAAATTAGGAAGGCCACATCTTGCCCATTCCTGTCTTAATAGAAAGCATTCTATTCCTCAGAGTTAGCCAATCATTGGTGTCAGTGATTCAGATGTGACATTTGTGATTGGCCAACTCTCAGGAACAGCATGAATATGCAGTATATGCTGTAGGAGAATCAGCTCCCACCGTGGCACAGCATTTGACAATACATAGCCTGAAAATTTTACCCTTGAAATTCATTCAATATAATTCCCTTGTATTGTAAATGTCTTGGAAGCTGATATATGCAATATGCTTCCCACCATATACTTATATTTAAGAGAGTGTCTTATAATAGAGTTGCCATTTGTTTTCTATTCATGTAATGATATAACTCATAAATAACTCTAAGGCAAACGTAAAAATTAGCAGAAAAGGATGTGTAAATAAATATGCAAATGTTTTAGCAAAAATGTCTGCTAGCAGGGTTCTTTAAAGCATAGGCAAGGGGCTCAGACAAACCTGTTTTGACAAGCTAGTCTTCAGCTGGGAACTGCAATTAAAATACCCTCTCTATCTTGCCCATTAATTGCACTTCTGTTGATGAAAAGGTTTTAGAAACTGAGCATAGATTCCTAGTCCTCTGTAACAGAACACACTTCTCCAAATTTCATCATTTTAAAGCCAAAAGAGATTCAGGAAAGAAAAGACAAGCCAGTTGAGCAGAAGAAAAAAATAGACTAAAATAGTCTGTCTACCAGCTACAGACATCAGATCTTTGTATAAAGTCCATTATTCATTAATCCAACCTGGAAGTGAATTAACTATAAGAGACCAGTGAAAGACAAATAAACTATAGCTTAATCCAGAGAAGTTGAAGTGTTCTTTATATGTTGAAACGTAAATGAAGTGATGAAGTAATGAGGTTTCAATCGTCTTGGATTGGATTATGTTCTTTGTTAGATCCATGTTAGATGCATAACCATGTTCAGACGCTGAACCTAGATATTCAAGCTTTCTGATTGAAAAGAAATGAATTTAGGACCAGGAATTAGAGTGTTTGGTGTAGTGGTTAAGGTGCTGGCCTAAAAATCAGGACACTGGGAGTTCTAGTCCTTTCTTAAGCATGAAAGCCAGCTGGGTGACATTGGGTCAGTTTCACTCTCTTAGTCCAATGTACCTCACAGAGTTATTGTTGTGGGGAAAATTGGAGGAGAAAGAAGTATGTATGTTCCACATCTTAAGTTACTTAAAATCTTAAGTTATTTATAAAATGATGAAGGTCGAATAAAAATCTAATGAATAAATAAATTCATCCAAGCTCAGAAAGCACTAAGGACCCCTCATTTCACCCTTGAGCTACAAATATTCTCCTTTATTGGTACAGTCTTAAGAAATTCCAGGATAATTAATATACAAGGAAGGTTGGATTTCTAGATACATGTCACACACCCTGTATTGTTTCCTGGATTGATTTCCTTGGGCCTGGCATCATTTTTCACTAAATATTAAAGTAGCTGATAAAAGATTTGAAAACACAAATCTCCCTGCCTACAATATGCAAAATAAGTAACCCTTTATTTAGTTAAGTGAAAAAATCCCATTGCTATCTTTTTGCTAAAACAAGATGTTCAAGTTACAGGGGATAATGAGGAAACATTAAGAATGTTTCCCAGGCAATAATTCTCAATGTTTAATTTGATTATAACTTCATTTCTAAATATGTTCCAAATCTTCCAGGTGCCACAGGGTCAGACGAGAGTGTACTTTCAAACTCTCTGTTAATGAGAAGTTTTCTTTGTTATTCAAAGCATCCTGCTATGTTTTGTAAGAGGGCAAATCCTCCTGGGTGCTAAAGGTATTTTGTGTCTTGATCTTCTAATCTTTATGAAAACAGATGTTGGGAGGAAAGCACCCTTAATTTCCTCACCCAGCATAATTTATCTCTGTATGAAACAAACCCCACAAAAATCTCAGTATGGGAAACTGTACACACACAATTGTTGTTCTGAATTCCAGATAATAAAATTGTCCCTGTTCGGAACGGAATAATATAATTGCAATGTCTGAGTTGGGGAACAGATTAGGGAACGGGGAAGTTTAGACATTTCCCTTCATTAAAATAATAATAATAATAATAATAATAATAATAATAATAATAATAATAATACCAATATAAATCCTCATCGCTATTTTGCAGCAAAAACACCAGCGAGCTTCAAAGGAAGCCCTGGAGGAAAGGTTAATTGCTACTAAATGGCCAGGGCGGACACTGTTGTGTGAGCATTGGGCACAAACGTGTTGTGTTGGCAGGCAAAAATTCATGGGGCGAGCACGGGGATGTTCCTGATGAAGATGATAGAGCAGCTGTGTGCCAAGGGCAATGCCAGGGTTTTAACCTCGCGGAGCCTGGGGAAACAGTAACCTGGGCTTCTGTGTGGAACGTAAAGAGGAGGGAGACTTCCTTCCTTCCACTTGGAGAAACGCTTCACTGTTTAGCATCCTTTTCCATTCCTAAAGCCATAAAAGTTTGCATCAGATTATTTAAGCGTGAGTATGTGTGGGTAGGGTAAGGGGAGAGAGAGAGAGAGAGAGAGAGAGAGAGAGAATCAGAGAGAGGGAAAGAGCGGAAGAGAGAGAGAATTGGAGAATTTAAAGCAGCCAGTGCCCCCTTCACCTTCGGCTGCAGGAGCTAATAAGCTAAATAGAGAAATATGCTTGTGGTTAACAGCTAAGTGCCATTTGAGGGAAAGTTCAAGGTTGTCTTTTTCTAACCCTTCAATAAGCATGCTGAGCTAAGAGCAAAATTCAGGCTATAGCGCAACACCCAGCAATTTGAGTTTAAGTTTTTCTCTTTCTTGCTCTATTTTTAAAGCAACGTTTCATCTTATCTTTTAAGATTCTAAACTTTCTATCCAATATTCAAACTGTAACCTGAGTCTTATGCGGGCTCAGTTAAACAAAAAAAGATCTCTTCTGGTCCTTCGTATTTATTTTTTTATTTTTTTATTAACATTAGACTTAGAAGGCCACCTAGTTGCAAAATGACTGGGTGGCTCAAAGAGTTAAAAAGAAAAATTAAAAGAGAAATAAATGTTGCCCATGCTATCCTACAAGGATCTCTAGATCAGGGGTCTCCAACCTTTGCAACTTTAACCGTGGTGGATTTCAACTCCCAGAATTTCCCAGCAAGCTGGCTGGAAATTCTGGAAGTTGAAGTCCGCCAGGCTTAAAGTTGCCATGGTTGGACATCCATGATCTAGATTATATCTTTGCAACCTCTCTCGGATGTGCGAATTTCATTTTGCAGAATTCTGGATAATATTCATACCAGCTTGCAGTGTTTCTCCACCTCAGCAATTTTAGAGATGGGTGGACTTCAATTCCCAGAATTCCCCCAGCCAAGCATCCACCCATTTTAAAATTGGTGAGGGTGAGTAACACTGAAAGAAGGGACCCTTTCAAATAGCACATGGCCAAATGCCTTGTGAAATCTTGATAGAATCTCCAGACTTGGAATCTGTAGTAATATGGGTAGTCCACAACTTACAACAGTTCATTTAGTGACCATTCGAAGTTACAAAGGCATTGGATAAAGTGACTCATGACTGTTTTACACATATACGACCATTACCATGGTCATATGATCAAATTTTGGATGTTTGGCAACTGGTTCATATTTATGACAGTTGCAATGTCCCAGGGTCATGCGATCACCTTTTGTAACCTTGCCATTGACAAGCAAAGTCAATGGAGAATCCAGATTCACTTAGCAACTTGTGTTACTAATTTAACAACCGCAGTGTTTCACTTAACAATTTTGGCAAGAAAAGTCATAAAATGGAACAAAATTCACTTAACAAACTTAGCAATAATTGTGGTTGTAAGTTGAGGGCTACCTGTTCTTTGTATGCCTCTTCTCATACCATGCAAAAATAAAACAAATTATACCAAATTTGTTTTCCTCCTTTTCTTCCTTCCTACAGCAACCAGAATGAATAGATATTTATAAGAAAAAATAGTTTGTCACTCCAAAATAATTCTAAAAACTATTATTAATTCAAGATTTTCCCTAACTTTTTTGACTTTGCAGAAACATATTGTAGCTCCAAGTAGCTGAATCAGGAAGGAATAATTTCTCCACAGCCTACTGAAATTTTTAAACTATTTTACAATTTAAGAAGTTTTAATGCCAGCAATGTGCCTGTTGAAGGGGGGAAAAAACATTTTTACCTCAGAAATCTATACTTCTTTAAATAAACTGTTACTTCCTACTCAGAATCATAGTGGCATAGCAGGATTTATTTCAGTATCAGTTAAGCTTGAAGGTGATTATGAGGTTGAAAATTTTACTCTTAAGAAGAGGAGGAATTCTGGGTAGCATGATGTCAGGAGTCCTGTCAGCTTTCAGAGCCAGAGCCAACCCTGATGTTTTTAAAAAATCCAAATGTTTTGCTACTCTAAAAAGACACTCTCATTTAAAATAAATCTGAGAAGTTGCAAGCTATAAAATAATGTGGTGATTACAAATTCATGTAACATGCATAATAATAAAAAGGAAGGCTATGATAGAGTAGAAACATATATTTTCAAGATATTTTGATCCAGGAAAACAATGGATTTCTTTAGTGGACTTCTCAAGTAAATTCTTGAATTGTTTCAAGTTCAAATTGGTAGCACCATCTCCTGTCATTATTAAATACTACTTCTGAATTTTGGATCTAGGAGATTAAAAGCAGTGCAAATTGCTAATAACATTATTCGAAGCATTCTATTTTTAGATAAGTGTGACATTATTTAAACATATCGTAAAACATTTGATTCAACAAATTAATTCTCCAAATTTTTAACTTTTGCTTTTCCCTTCTTTCTCATCTTCTTCCTAAAAGATCTCCAATGTCCCTTCCAACTCTGTTATTCTGCTATTCCTTTCTAGAAGATAATGGCAAATCAGGATTGACATGTTCCACCATTAGGTAATGTTACATAGATTGTACTACAATGTGGAGATGGGATAATTAAAGAAATGTTCATTGTTTGGTTTTAAATATTTGTTTAAAATGATTTGCATTTGTTGGTAGTTATTATAAGCCATTATAATAGGACAATTATACTGAAAGCCAGGTATAAGCAGTGATAATGGGAGAAAGCCTTAAAAGACAGGATGGGCCTTCCTTTTTATACAAAGAAAATGATGGCATAATCTAAATAAGAGCACAGAAATATAAACTGCAACCAAGCTAGTCTGAGTATTCCTGTACACTTATCAGTGATAAGAATCCCTGAATTAACACCACAGAAGCTGCCTGCAGGGAAGGAAGGAAGGAAGGAAGGAAGGAAGGAAGGAAGGAAGGAAGGAAGGAAGGGGTAAGGGAGAGAGAGGAACAATCTGGATGAAAAACAATAATCTCAGTCTTGTCTAGATTTGATTTGATTTGATTTTGATTTTATTTAGATTTATAACCCGCCCCCTCTCCCCTAAGGGACTCGGGGCGGGGTCCAGGGCAAAACTAAAAACAGAAAAGATAGACAATACAAA
>JAOYMU010000002.1:47290092-47308877 GCA_025802295.1 Psammodynastes pulverulentus
TATTGAAAATATTTCTTTTTTTGTCAACAATAAGCTTGTTAACTCTATAAAACCGTTATAAATAGAACATTCACAGGAATTCCCCCTCCAGTCACTCCTCTTCGTTCCCCAGACACCCGACGAGGCGCTCACAAAGCAACCCAGAGCTTGTCCTGCCTTATTCTGCTCCTGCTGCGGTTGACCTTCCGCAGCAAAGTCAAGACGGCCAACCACGCCACCCTCCTCAGCACCTCCATCATCTCCGCCATTTCAGTGGTGCCAGCTATCACAGCCCCAGCTCTTCTTTTCACGCGGAGGATGTTGTGCGTATGTCTTGTGATGAGGGAGCTTAAACGCTCCACCAGGGCCGGATTAAGGGCCTATTTTGTGGTAGGGGCCTGGAGGTGCAGCTCCAATAGCTCCTATCTTAATCCGGCCCTGCTGGCCACGCCTACCCCGGTTTTGTGGCTCCCGGTGTTTTCTGTGGGAAATGGGTCTCTCTCTGTCTCTCTCCCCCTCCCCCTCTCTCATTTCTGTTTTTTTGTGTTTTACCTTCTCAGGCTAGGCGAGGAGTGACTGGGAGGGGAGGATGAGGGGCAGGGCCAGCCAGTGGTGGGATCACCCAACAGGGAGCCACAGGCGTTGCTGACACCTGCTTAACACACACTTTTATTTTGGACACTGATTTTGGGGGGTTTATTGTAAAAGCACAATTTGACATGCCACAACTTCTTTCTGGTTCTACTTATAGCCATATAAAATGTACCTAGAGCTTGTGTTGGATGAACATGGGCAAAATGGTGCCTTGATCTTAAAGAAAATATATGCTTGGACTTGCATGTTTATTTCCCTTGATCATTCCAATTTTGCTACCTCACCATCCAGTCAGAGCTGAAGAGGCTTCCTGGATGAAAAGTGAAACGCCTTCAAAGAAAAACAAGGAAGTCCAGCTGCCTTTTGAAAAAAAATACCTTTGGGCTAAACCAAAGATACTGTAGGTCTAGAAGCTAGCTGAAATCTATTGAAAGGCGAGTATAATGTATTGAGTAGAAGAGTATTTTAAATCATGACATTTTATTTTTGAAATATTTCTATCGTTTTCTGCAAAATTAATGCGAATGTTAGGTAGATTGACAGGCCTAACTAATAGATCAGGCATACCCTGAATTCACTTCAGTAGATTCTTATTATCAAAAGAAAAATACACAGAATGGATGGGATGTACAGTTAAAACACAAGAGAAAGGGAACTAATAAAGCCTTGTTAAAAATATGAAACCACAAGGACATTCAGTCCTATATTCAAATTTAAATTAAAGCTGGATGATGTTGAGACTGGAAGACGAGATAGGGAGATTTCATTGAGCAAGTAAATTATATGCCAACAACAGCCCAAATTTTATTAGATTCCGTACACTCTGTTCCCAAATTTCACATAATGAGATATATAAAGTTTATCTATTCTCTACCAGTAAGAAATATTTTTTTTTTGTTCTAGCTTCAGAAAATATAGTAACACGCATAAGGAAGTCAAGCTAAAACAATTTATTACCAACAATTTTTGCTATAGAAAAAAGCAGAAATGGTTTTTTATACTATGAATATCTTCAGTGAGAATAAAAAGCTTAAGTGAAATCATTTACATTAATTATTGATTTGTTGTAGATTTCCTATCTTTCTTCCAAATGTTCCAAATGGCTTCCATGGGAATTCATTTCACCCCCAAAACAACTGTGAGGCACATCTGGTTGAGACAAAATAACTCAGCCTGTCACCCTAATGTTTTAAGGGATAAGGATGGAGGTGAAAATTCAAATACAGCCTTTGACGTTTCCCCCCCGGTGTATTTTTCTACTCATTTAGTTTTAATTTGTTTTAGTCGATTAGGATGCAAGAGAATTTGGAGAACCATAAGTGTGCACCCATTAACATTTTCAATAAATTAATTGTAACATGAATACTTAATTCTATTTTTTTCTCTGCCAGTTATCTTCCTCTCTTCGTTTTGGCATTGTTCCTTTTAAAACCTGTCCTCCATCATATCATCCAAAGCTGTGTTTCTTGATCTCATGAAAGTTCCATGCCCCAAATTTCCAAATTTTATGGAACTTATTTCCAAATACATGATATTTTGAAATGCTAACAACACTTAACCTATGGTTAAAAAAGAAAGAAAGTTGAAACGGTATCAGATCTGAAATTTCAAACGTTATATTAGAGAAAAGAAGTACTTTCCATACTGATTTTTACTTATCAGGTCATGAAAATGGCAGACTACAGGAACCAGGAGCACTAACTCAGGTGACCCTGAGGATACAGATAAATCTCCAAGGGCTTCAACGACCTTCTAAAAGAGGGGTGTCAAACTTAGAGTCCGTGGTCTGGATGCTTCACGGGCTGACCCCGCCCCTGCCCGGTTTAATGAAGGGGGAAAAAGTCCCCATGACGATGTGAGTTTGACACCCTTGCTCTAAAAGGACCAGCTGCCTGCAAAGAATATAAATCCTTTCGTTCCCCACTATCCTGTCAGAGCTGAAGAAGCTTCTTGGACGAGAAGCGAAACGTCCTCAAAGAAAACACAAGGAAGTCCAGTTGCCTCCTGAAAAAGCACCTTTGGGACACACGGAGAGAGAGAATTGAATCTGTGTGTACCTATTGCCCTTTGTGTTAGTTGTGTCAGATGCCTGGGAATCTTTTCTTTTCCCACCTCTGTGGCTCTAATACAACTGGTTGTTATTCTCTGTTGATTGACAGGGGCTCCCTTTGGAACCTTGATTGTGGCTGCTTTTGAGTAGGTTGCTTTATTGCTGTTCTCCCAAAGAATGGCTGATCCATGCCCTACAAAGGAAGCAACACTAGATGGCATACCTATCAGACTTTTCCATACTTCCGAATGCTTCCCCGGACCTTAATAATTATTGGTAGAGTAACAGTTGCAGGTTGTTTAGAAACAGAAATATAGGTACAATGTACACAGACTATTGGACAATATATTATAGAAACACGGGAAGCCATTCCAATACTGTCAGCATCGTTTGACAAAAGTTCTCCAAGGTTTCTAGCATGAATGAAGCTATGACTTGCAATGCAAACCCTTTGCCAGTCAAATCTATTGAGGGCTACTAGACAAGCTACCTTCAAGTGCTTTTATGCCATATAAGGAGGGTCAAACTTTCCCAAAGACGTCTTCTCTGTGTTTTATTGCTTCTTGCATGTCCATATTGTGCTAAATGCAGCTCAGTGTTTGCTACCAGCTTCTACTCAATGGAGTACTGAAGTGCAAGCAGATCTGAAGCTAAAGATGGCAGGCCTTCCCAACAGATTCTTTTTTTTATGGGTATGGCAGCTGAGCACGCAGAAAACAAGGTGAGAATTCCCTAAATGTAAGTGCTTCTCCAACGACATGTAATTTGTCTCACTATTTTTGCAGTGTTGTTCTGAAGGACATTGTCACAAAAACGTCCTGTAAGATTTGGTACAGGAATAAGTGAACTACTCTGAATTCTCTGCTATTATTTCAAAGAATGCAACACTACTTTTTCCAAATCAAGACAAATTTCTCATAAACCGGGTAGGCGAATGAGAAAAAGTAGCTGAAATATATATTATCAGAGGGTGATAAGATGCTTCTTTGTGATGTCACTGCTGCCATAGAAACTATGTGTGCACACAAGTGAAAATGACATCTGGCAGCAGAAGAGCATGGAAAGTTGAGAGAGGAGGCAACATCTTCGGTCTGGCAGGGTCATCAAAGCAGTTCAGCTGATAAGGAACAACCTTACAGTCTTAGGTACATTTCCACTTCCAAGCCTCAGAAGATGTCTCAGGAAGTTGATTGGCTACACAGCCAAGCAGGTGTGTGTAAAGTCGATCTCTATAATCCTGGAGGAGGAAAGGACCAGGAACGCAAAGTGATTTGTTTTGTCGATGTTTCCAGCCTGAACATTAAGCAAACAGATGATACAGATAAAGATGCTGCTGGCCAATCCAAAAGCAGTGAATCTGCCACAGGACTTGATCTGGGGAAAATGCAGGACAAAGAGGTCATAGTAATCAAGGACAGTGACACACCAGAGCAGTCTAAGACAGAAGGAGCAGTTTGTCTGTTCAAACAAGGTTCAACCGAAGAGCTTAATGTTGTGTCCTGGCTTTTTGACGACCTGCAAAAATATGCATGTGGATTTCAGCATGCACTAACCCCTTCAACTGCCCCTCCTGCACAAAAACCATCGGCAGCAGACAGGATGTCCCAGAACAACAACAACACAGCTTTCAAAGCTTCTGAAAGTCAAAAAGCGCCATCAGATGAAGTAGCATGCACTGTCCAAAAGCTGTGCACTTTGGTTATGCAGATGGCAAGTAAAGAGATCTCTGAAAATTTGGAAGATGCCGCCAGCAAATGTATACGCCAGGCAATTTATGCTACTAAAGATGGGAAAGCTCTTAATCCCTCTGGTTCGGTAAGTAAGGTTGCATCCAAGATGGTGAATGAGGTTATGGAAAACGCTCAGGATGCCAATAAAGATAAGAAAGAGGAGGGTAAAGGACTCCCCAAGAAAACATCGCTTTTTTATGGTGAGTTATGTTCCAACCAAAGCGAATCATCACCAGATGAAGAAGGAAGACCAACACATGCCCACTTGATACATCCAAGAAAACAGACTTGCAATGATGGTACTAGTTCTTTTAACAAAGGGCTAATGGTATATGCAAACAAAAATGCTAAGGATATGACATTTTCATTTGTGAACGCCACCAAGATACACAAAAGGCCACCACTCCCAGCCTGTGTGATTCTGAAGAGAGTGTTTCTCAAACACACAAAGGATGTCATATCGGACTTAATCGACTCTACCATGAAAAATCTGCATAACGTCACTGGAGTCCTCATGACAGACTCAGATTTTGTTACTATGGTGAAGAAAAACCTCTTCAATGCAGGAACCCAGAAGTCAACTGAGATTTTAGAAGCAATGGTATTAAGAATGTATAACGCTTTGATGTCGGATAATAAGGACAGAGGGCATAGCCTTGTATACTCTTTATTGAAAACAGGATGTTCGTTAGACCCCAATTCTCCAAATATGCACTTTGCCTCTTTGAAGGGTGGGGTCCATATGAGGGAAAAGGGAAAGCAAGATGGACCGACATCAGCACAAAAAGTAGGTGAGACAATAATTAAGGATGGAATTAGCATGTTGAGATCAAGAGCAGGAGGCAAAGGTCCAGAAAGGGGATGCCATGATAAGAGGCCAGAAAAAAGTAGCTCTACCACTGAGTTTCTAGCAAAAGACCTCATCTTGACAGCTTTAATGTTGATACAACAACATCTCTTAACTCAGTACAAAGAGCCTGTTTGTGAGTCAAATACGTCTTCATTTGGGTTTTATGAAAAGGGAGGCAAACATGGTTCTAAATCTCACAGTTCCAGGAGTGATCCACAGCAGCAAGAATACCAGAGGGGGGAAATACAAAGTGCTCTTCTGTCAATCATCCAGAAGGTCCTACAGGAGGCTGGTTTCAATGTAGATGAGTGTGAAATAAGCAAGAATCCCAAGTCAAACTCATATGACGATAGATCTAATAGAAAGCCCACATTCAAACAGAGTAGTTCAGATGTGGATTGTGAAAATATGGAGCAGATAAATAAGAAATTCATTGATCAGCTGATGGAATCTGTGATGAAGCTCTGTATGTACATGACTAAAAGCCCTGATTTTGTTGTTGAAGATTTCTCTGACGAGCAAGGCACATACATCACAGCAAGAAACAAAGGCATGTCAACACCAGATTCAATGTTATCCCAGAAACCTCCACGAAGTAATATTGGAAAACCGCTTGTACCTGCTGGTTCTGAGGTGATAGTAAACAATCAGAGCTCCAACTGCAGCTCACAGAATAGAGAACTCCAGGCTGTCCTCCAGTGGATGGCCGCTTCTCATTTCCAAGTGCCCAATCTCACTTTCATGAATGAGAATGATGATGAGCTGAAGAAGCTTCCACAACTGGCTGACAAAGCAGCCAAGAAAGGTGCAAGTGTGGGGGATATTTTGCAGGAGGTAATGAAGTATTTCGAGAAACAACAGGTTGATGCGGCTGTGGGAAATATGCCTCGTTGCGGACTACTTGACTGGTTGCTTGCTAATCTGTAGACAAGTAACAACACCTCCCTCTCATTGCTTCCACCCAGCAAAGTGCCATCTTCATTGTAAGATGGAACAACAATACAGCTCATTTTCCATAGGCAGCGGTTCCACAGGCTGTGACACACAAGCTGGGCAAAATCACCAATAAAAAAATACAAATGTCAACTGTTACTAATTTGTTTATTATTTTTTATGTAGTTATTATAAATAAGTTACAAGAGTAAAAATAAATCCTAAAGGTATGTTTTTAATGGATTATTATCAAAGTAGATGGTATGCTGATAGTATCATCTTTGATTTCTCTTTTGTTTGAAGGGCACAGTTAGGACCCGTCTACTTTAGGTCTAATTAAGAGTTCCTTTTCTCTTTGTTCTTTTCACTACTAACTCTAGCAAATAATTCAAAGTTGGATGTTGACGTTGTTCTTGCTAAACCTTTTTTTTATTTCCAATGTTTACTGTGTATTAATCAAAATCAATTAAACTTTAACATCTTTATGAAAATAATTATGCTAATATATTTATTGATATTTAGTCACTTCATTGGTATCAGTCCATCGTACTAAAATTAATGAAATGTGATTCTTACTGATGACCTGGAACTGTTGTGAAAAGTTTCATATACGTATTTACATGTACTGTCTCTGTCCCCTTCTCTTAATACACACCCAGAGACACACTGCTTTACTGATTTGTCTTTGTTAAATTTTATTTCATTTCATTCCCCCCTTGTTGTTTTATTAAATAATGCTCATTTTTTTAAAAAATCCACAATAGTGCTAAAGAAAATATAGAGGGATAGATATTTTAATCTCCAGTACAAATTGTTATGATTTGTTTCTTCTGAAAAGTTTTTCACACCCCCAGAATTTGATGTACACTTCTGCAAAATTTGCCATTTCACTAAATCATAAAATCCCTTCTGTTTTTCTGATATGGGGTTGTTTATTGTTTGTTATCATTAATTCATCCAAAGTTGTGTTCATGCTTGTATAAATAACTGGATTTTATCAAACACAAGAATGCAGAAATTTTCACAGTTACATTATTTGAACAATAAAGTTCTCTATTGCCAATTTGTATTACTTTGATTCAAGACACAAATATATAGGAACCATGAGAATGGCTCAAATGTTACAGGTGATTAGTCACTACTGCCTACTGTGTCAATCTTTTAAAAACACAACTGAGAAAGTTTTTCACATAAGTGTAAAAGGCACCCAACCTACTTGCTCTATCACAATTCTTAAACCTGAAAGGAGCTACTCTGAATGATTATATCACACTGTATGCAGTCTATCTCATTACTGTTTAAACGCATGTCTTATTTGCTCAAAGGTGAATTAAAGAAGGCTTAAGAATCTGAACATTAATAATTGTCCTTAGTGTTTCTTTCACCACAATACCACTGTAACTTAAAATTTTATACCAGGAAAATATGCTAAAGAAAGTTTGAATACTTGGCTGACAGTATTAAACAATGACCATTTTTAGAAATTAATCCTGTTAACAGAGTACAGGTATGGTTAGGATCACAGTCTCTGTGTAAATACTGAGTGCTTAAAGAATTAAGTTTAAAGGTTAAAGCATAATAATTGGTGCATTGTTTTCCAGATTGTTTTTCTCCCTAAGTATGAACTAGCTAAGTATGACTACATGCATCAGTTCTGTGTGGGTGATCATCCTACTTTCCATGGTAAAAAAAAAAAAAATCTTCTAGAAAACACAAATCCACAAACTTTATACTATAAATTGTTTATAATAGATTGAAAAAGAATGTGCATCTAGAAGATGTTGTATGTGTGTTTGCAACAGTCTGATGTCCCTTTAGCATTTAGCACCTCTGGCTTTTTGTGAGAGATTGCACACACAAAAGCAGTAATACAATAATATTTTGACAAAAAAAAAACAATGCATATGAACACAAAGAGGAAAGTTGCATCCCAGTCCTTCACAATGGTTCTGGGTTACAGGTAGACATACACACTCCCCACAATCCATGCAGCCTCACCTGAGTAGCTGCAGATTGACAGGGAAACGAAGATGATGAGGACACAACAGGGATGTCAGACTGGACAGCCGCCACAGTGGTAGCAGGCGTAAAAATCAGCTGTGAAGGCAGGAAAAAGAAAATTGAAAGCCACACAAAGCACACACACATATATAGGCAGTCCTTGGCTTACAACAGTTCATTTAGTGAACGTTCAAAGTTACAATGGCCCTGAAAAAATATGACTCACGATCGCTTCTCACACTTACGACCGTTGCGGCATCTCCAGGGCCACGTGATCAAAATTCAGAAGTTTGGCAACTGACTCATATTTATGACAGTTGTCCTGGGTCATGGGGCCATCCTTTGCTACCTTCTGACAAGCGAATTCAATGGGGAAGCCAGATTCATTCAACAACAACCGCGATTTACTTAACAACTGTGGCAAGAAAGGTCAGAAAAAGGGGCAAAACTCACTTAACAAACGTTTCCCTCAGCAACAGAAAATTTGGGCTCCGTCTTGGTCATAAGTTGAGGACTACCTGTAGTCTGAAAGCAAATTGGTGCGTCTTTTGTACAAGACCTACAAATATTTATTCTAATGTCTTATAAAGAACCTTCAGACCTTTTGAGTGGTGTTGCTATTTCATCTCTTTGAAGAAGCATGTCTGCAGCCTGAGGCTTTCCCCAAAACAACATAATTACATGCTGTTCTTCATTGGTATTTGAAAGTTACTAAAAAGGAAGCTATCAAATAGGCGTAAACCCTTGGCCAACTGTGGCTGATCTTAGGAGTAGGTACTTGGTTGTCACCACTACAAAATATCAGAGTTGAGAACTAGGGTGAGAAATCAAAGAAATCTCCCAAAAGAAGAGAAGATCAAATCATTTCCATGTTACTATCAAGAAAAAAAATGGAAATTGTTCCATCCCTGAGTTTTTTAAAATTATGTCATAATTTACTTTCCTCATTTAAGTTGAGGCTAAATCCTCCACCAAACCAAATATCAATTTGATTAAAGGTATCTTTAATCATTTCATCTTAGCCTAGGTTTGCATCTATCTCAACATTTAAGTTCACAACCTAGCTACGGCCAAATCAGAAATAAAGTGTAATGCAACAAACGTGTAAAATTTAAAAGCGTGAACAACAGCTGTAGTAAGGGATAAAGGAAGCCATACTAAAACTTAGAAAAATGAAAATTGTTTCATTGTGCTGGGGGGGGGAACTCCTCAACAAGTTGCTGTTTGTATCAGAAAATCAGAGTTGAAAGAGAATGCCTACTTCTTGGAACTTTAGACCTTTGGCTGAACAGAGCAATCTAAAAGTTACAAAAAGAGGCACAGATGCTTCTTCCATACCTTTCCAAATATGAATGGGAATATCCCCATTATAATAGAAATAATAGAGATGGCACTGTTCAGAGTCAAAGACTATTTATTTATTTGTAAAATTTATAGACTTGCCCATCTTATCTCAAGGTAATTCTGGGCAACTTACAATCATAAAAAAAGAAAAAGAAAACTATATAGGTTAAAAACACAAATAAGTTAATGCAAAATTCAAGACACTACAGCCAATTAAAAATTGGGCGGGGCGAGAGCAGGATGGGAGGAGGAGGTAGGATCCGCTGTTAATCGATCAACTACCTCCCTTGTGATATTCCCTAATTGGAACCCCAAGCTAACTAGAGAGCCAGTAGGCTCTTCCGGAAGGTCAGAGAATGGGGGCTGACCTCACACCTGGGGCCAAGGTATTCCACAGAGCAGATGCAGAACCTCTCCTGGATCCAATCAGTCAGGAATAGTCAGGCTGATGGGGCCCACGGTATGCCTCCTCTGCCGGCACGGATGGGGCGGGCCAATCCCAGTGGGACTGAGACAGTCCCTCAAGTAGCCTGGACTCTTTTTGGATTCTTTTCCCAAAGTTCCATTACTCTTGTAAATTCTTCCTCCAAAAAGTCTAGCAAATCCAATACATATCTTCCCAAAAGGTGTGAGCTTCTTTTATTTTTGCATTCAGAATGAACTCAACCGGACCATTTTTTTTTTCAAAGCAAAGGGTTTAAAGATAATTACTAATAATTACTTTAAGAGCGTCCATGGCGCAGAGGTTAGAGTGCAGTAATTGCAGGCTAATTCTGCTTACAACCAGCTGCCTGCAATTTGGCAGATCGAATCTCACCAGGCTCAAGGTGGACTCAGCCTTCCATCCTTCCGGAGGTGGGTAAAATGAGGACCCAGATTGTTGGGGAAAATATGCTGATTTTGTAAACCGCTTAGAGAGGGCTGTAAAGCACTATAAAGTGGTATATAAGTCTTAAGTGCTATTGCTACCAACACCTTGAATTGCATCTGGAAGCAAACCGGCAGCCAATGCAGCTCGTGGAGCAGAGATGTTACATGGGCCATTCCTGGAACCCCAAGGACTGCCTGTGTAGCCGCAGACTACCCCACCATAGCCTCTGAATGCCCTTCAACGGTAGCCCCGTATAGAGCACAAGTGCACTTACAACATGCAGCCAAAAGCCATATATAGAGACAGGACAAGACAAAAATGCCCAAAATGGTAACATTAAACCGGCAAGACTTACCATCTGAGCTCGGAGATACATCTGAGCCTGACTGGCAGTCAGATTAGGAGAAGTGCTCCCTAACAGCATGGTTTGCTGCGTAAGACTGCTGCTGCTAGCGTTGGAGGTCTGTGAACGGCTTATTAGCTGTGCAGGTGTAGGAGAAGCAGAAAGATTAATCTAAGGAAGAAAAATAAATTATCATTAACTAGCTTTATCCCCACTCATCTAGAGGCTGCTGCACCCAACAATTCTATTCAATTTTCTATTCTACCGAAAACATAAGAACAGATGTCTAAGTAACATTTACATTGTGCAGTGAAATAGTATTTTTTGTTTTGAAATTATGCTCCGTAGGACAGAATTTGGATATGGTAAAATGCTAAGTCTCAGCTTTCTAAACCAGGGTCTCCAACCTTTTGGACCTGAGGGACCACCAAATTCATAATTTTAAATCCCGCAGACCACTAATAGGAATCCAGTGCACTGCTCGTTGAAGTGCCTGGTCTCCCAGTGTCAGGATGGGATCCTTCAGGCACTTACCTGCCTGTTTCTGTAACCTTAAAACTCAAGAGACATTTGGATCCGTTTCCCACAGAAAAGAAAACACTGGGATCTCTCATCTCTCTCTGTGTCTCTCTCTTTCTTGCTCTCTCTCTCATCTCCCTCTTTCTCTCTCATCTTTCTCTCTGTGTATCTCTCTCTCATCTCTCTTTCCAGCGCTCTAGTCACAGAACTGGCCCATTGGTCATCCTAGAGCAGCTCCTCCACCAAAATTTTCTCGCGGACCATCAGTGGTCCCCGGACCACTGGTTGGAGACCTAAACTGTATTTAAGCCTGAAGTCTTTCCTTCTCAGAAAAAGTACTGGACACAGTCTTACATGCTAACATTTGCTAACAAATAATAAAGAGAATTTTCTAAGCTTGAATATGGAAATTAAACAGCCATATATATTTTTATGTAAGCTTTGCCCATTTTTTTTAGCCAGCTATTTAATCTGAAGCTAGAACTGCTGTTCAGTTCTAAACTGGAAAGACTCTGCTTGCAATAAAAGTCCAACAACTTTTGGTAAATTGTAAATGTCATATAGACTTCAACACTGAAAAGGTTGCCTAAATAAGGTAACTGAAAAGCTTGGCTAAATAAGCTAATATTAAGTCAGCAGGTTCTCAGTATTTGAAGTTAGCACTCTTAGTGGGTTCTTTTTTCAGAGTTCTCATTACTCTTGTAAATTCTTTCTCCCAAAAAATCTGTCAAATCCATTATATATCTTCCCAAAAGATGTGAGCCTCTTTTATTCTTGCATTCAGAATGAACTTAACCGGATCACTTTTTCAAAGCAAAATAATGTTTAAACATCTATATTACTATTTACAGAATAAAGGCACTGAGACTTTAATAGGTCAAGAATTCCAGTTGTTGCTCCTCAAACATTTGCATAAACAATGTGAATGTAGAGAATAAACATGGAAACTTATAGATAAAGAGAAATACTTTTGCTAGACACTTACCGAGGTTTCTGACATGCTGGACTGCTGACTGACACTGCCATTAGGAGAAGCACACTGCCTCCCACCTGAAAGATTTGCCTAAACAGCAAGCATATCTATCAAATGAGTCATCTGCATTGCAAAAAAAAATATGCTTGACTAACAAGAATGTACCCGCATTAAACTCAACGGCAGCCCAAAAGCCACAATTCCCAGAATCCACTTTTAATTGTGGTCTCCATTCTCTTTAATTCCAGTTGGCTTGCTACCGGTATCTCTTTTGAAAGCTTAGTTAAAAAGTCACATTATCCAATGGTGGTTTCCTCCTGGTGTTCCCACCGATTTGCTGACTGTGCATACGCGTGCATACACACGTTCCCCCTCTGTGTGTGCGCATGCTCCCCCTCCCTTCTGCGCATGCACAAGCCTACCGGCGCATGCCTACTGCGCATGTGCGCACCGATCATCTGAGAGGACTCTTTGATCCTCTCAGCTGATCGGCACACTTTTTTTAGCTATCAGTTCGGCCGAATCGGTAGCTAAAAAAGTGCGCTGACCAGCTGAGAGGATCAAAGAGTCCTCTAAGATGATCGGCACATGTTTTTTAGCTACCGGATTGGCCGAATCTGAAGCTAAAAAAACTAAAGCTAAAAAAGTGCTGGTTCTGTCAAACTGATAGCTAAAAAACATGTGCAGATCATCTGAGAGGACTCCCTGACCCTCTTAGATGATCTGCGCATGTTTTTTAGCTGCTGGTTCAGTCGAACTGGAACTTTTTTGAGCTAAAAAAATGCCAGTTCTGTCAAACTGATAGCTAAAAAAAGTGTGTCGATCAGCTAAGAGGATCAGAGCCCTCTCAGATGATTGGTGCGCACATGAACAGTAGGCACACACCGGTAGGCGCGTGCATGCCCAGAAGAGAGGGGAAGCGCGTACACGCAGAGGAGGGGGGGTTAGTTACCAGTTTGGCTGAACCAGTAGCCATATTTTTTCTACTGGTTCGCCCGAGCTGCAGTTTTTTCTGCTATTGGTTCGGCTGAACCGGTGCGAACCAGTCGAATACCACCTCTGATGTTATCCTGAATTAACACTCCATCCATCCAGTAAGGAATTCCATAGTGATTTCCTTCAACCAACCATAGTGACAACAATTTTTGTCCCCTCTCTTGTTTTGTTTCCCTCTTCCTTTGCTTAGACCTTAAGGGTAGAAATGAAGCAGTAAATTCTCTACGTGGCAACCTGCTCCCGTTTCCAAAATTTCCAACCATGGAAAATGGTCCAAAATCAAGTTACTGAAGCACAGCAGCAAAAATATTTTTGTTTGATGCACTGTTAATTGCCCCTGAGTAATGCTGAGAAATGGACAAAAATGGGACTATATTTTCCAAATAAATAAAAATCAATAAGCTCTAACTTTTCATTGTATTTTGATATGTTGCTTTCTTTCTTTTGTTTAATATTGTTGGAAGCTTAGAAATCTTTGTAAATGCAATTATTATAGAAAGATACTAAACATAGAGAGTACATTCTCTATGTGAAAAGAGAGAAATGAAATTCACTGTATCAATAACCCAAGGGATTAAAATAATCAGATATTCACAATTAATGATTTTGAATTATTACATTGTTTCAAAATGAAAATCAAATTGGTTCGGTTTCCAGTCTCAGGCTTCTGTTACTTGATAATAAGTTATTTCATTATTATTATATCAACAGACTATTAAATTGCTGGTTTGAAATATTACTTTTTTTAAAAAAACTACCTCTTGCACTTTTGAAGATTTTCTTGGCTATTTATAACAGAGGTAGGAAATTTGGGATCTTTTTAATATTGCCAAACTACAGCTCCCAGCATGCCTCACTATGGCCTATGCTGGTTGAAACTATTGGCTATTAAAGTTCCACTGCTGTTAGGTACCACATTCTGCTTTAAGTACTATAGACAAATATTTGTAGGGTTGGGCTGGGGAGGAAGGTTGGAAAACTTTCTCTTAAAACCAAAGCATTGTAATCTTATATTATTATTATTATTATTATTATTATTATTATTATTATTATTATTGGAAGAATTAAGGTCAACTTCCTAATCTTTATTTTCTAATCTACCCCAGTCTTACCTGTGGAACGTTGGCCAAACTCTGGAACGGAGCACTGCTCAAATGTTGCTGTTGCAAAGCTGCAGTTTGTAACATTAGATGCTGCTGCTGAGCTGCATACATCTGCTGAAGGTATTGTGCAGCTGAGCTGGGGGGGCGATGCAAGGCCTGCTGAATGACCTGTGGGGTTGTGAGTAGCGGTAACCATGGCAAGAACAGGAGATGGAGAAAGATCAGTCCTACCATAACAGCCATTTAAGCATAAGCATAGCCTGCACTTCTAAGGAACTGCATCACTGCTTTTGTAACCAGGAACAATTTAGTTCCCCTGAGCAACCCACACAATTCATCTGACCACTGCTAGCTCTATGAACACAGGCTTCCATGTCCAGGGTCAGAATATATGGAAGAGACATGTGAGAGGTGGCGTCCATGCAGAGGGGGCGGGGTTGAGGTAATGAATGACAGTGAAATGGCAGTTTCTCACAGGAAGGAGGAAGCACATTCCAGAAAGGGAAGGGAGACAAGAGGCAGCACAGTTTGGATAGGAAACAGAGGAAGAGAATTAGAAGAGCCGCTCTCTAGAAATCTCTCAGGGTGGATCTGTTAGGCTGGGAGCGGTAAGAGTGTAGGCAAAATTCTGACTGCTATGTGTAAACAAGGAAGGAACTGCACTCGGTTTGAACTGTCCGACATTGTTTTTGGGCTCAGTCTGACAAGATGTCGGTCCAAGACAAGTGGTGTGTTACTGTGTAGTCACCATGCCACAAAGCCAAGTACATGTTGTCTTAGTCTGGACTATCAGATGCCAATGCTTAAAGTTAACCAAGCTATATTGATTGTACACTGCACGAACCAGAAAGAGGGCTGAGAAAATATCTACAGACCCCTCACATAAACTGTGTCAACTTCTCCCTTCAGGACGCTGCTATAGGGCAGTGCATGCCAAAACAAGTAGACAAATAACTGAAACTGCATATTTTAAATGGTTTTCCCCCCGTGCCATCATTCTGCTGAACGCCTAATTCCCACAGCACTAATTCAAGCTAAAGATATTTACCCACGTAGCAGGCTATATTGCTATTATCCTTCTCATCTTTCTCACCTTTTCATTTCTCATCTTTCCTGCTATCTGCTGCTATTGGTATTTTATGATTTATCACTTGTTGTTTGTATCTTATGATTAATGATTGCAACTATGATTTACCATCTATGATGGATCACTTTGTTATTTGTATGTACACCGAGAGCTTATGCACTGAAGACAAATTCCTTGTGTGTCCAATCACACTTGGCCACTAAAGAATTCTATTCTATTCTGTATCTGCCAAACCCTCAGGTATAGTTTTGTAATAGCCTATCTCTAAAACAATCACTTCACTGCAAGTGTTTTCCTACATCCAAACATGTTCCCTCCAAGGACGATCGATGGAACGCCAAAGTCAATCTCCCATTGGAAGGCTCTATGTCCTTCTCCTGTAGCCTGACTTATCATTGGCCAACTAAAAGCCCCCAAATCTGTGCAGGGCCACCACAATGCAATGATGGCTTGCTTGATATGTCTAGGACTGTGTTTTTCAAACTTGGCAACTTTAAGAAGTGAGGATCTCAACTCCTAGAATTCCCCAGGCAGGAAGTCTGAAAAACAATGGGGAATGTCAAACCGCTGGGAAGCAAGGATTGATGGGAATTCCTGCCAAATAGGATTTTAGCCCACCCCCAGGTTTTCAAGGAGCTTCAGCATCTGAAATGGCAAAAAAATGCCATTTGAGATTTTGGGCAGCTCAGACAAAATACTATTAGCTCCACTGCTCTCCAAGGACCAAATTCTTGGTGCTGGTGTCCTCAGCTGAACTTTCATAAATATGGCTTCTCTCAAATAACTGAAACTGCATATTTTAAATGGTTTTCCCCCCAGTCCTCATGATTAAGACATGGGAGTTGCCATTCCAAGAATTATCAGCCTCAAGCTATCCTGGCTAAGAATTTTAGATCTAACCCACCTGGAAGGTATCGGGTTGCAAAAGGCTGTTTCACTAACATTCAGCACACCACAGTTTTGTAACAATCAAGCATTTACTTGCCAAATAGAAATGAACTGTATTAAATAACTTCAAAATCTTTGATTCTATATGAACCAAATAAGCTACCAGTGGCAAAACTAGGGTCGAAGATAAATCAGTGTTTAGAAGGAACCTGGAAAGAATTAAAGAATCAAGGAGAGAAGCACTGAGATAGAGGTAGAACATTAAAAAAGAGAGAAAGAAAGAATGGGATAGAAAAGGATGAAAGAGTACAGGTAGGATGAGGTTTTTAAAAGCTAGGCTAATTGTTCTTTATGTTTTCTATAAACAGAGGTATCCACACAGAGTCAAAAAGTCAAGACAATGGCCACAACCATCTAATAGAAACCCTATCCTATTTTGCATTCACAGTCACTATCTTTTTGTGTAATTACCTCACTTCTCCCTATAGTTGCCCCTGCTGCCCCTGCTGCTCCCTATAGTTGCCCCAGAAATGATGCTGACTCCAACAAAGGATAGCAAAGAACTTCATTTGGTCTATGCTTTTAAGTAAATGAACTAATAGTTTTTAGATTGCTATGGGTCAGAACACAAATATTCTTAAAACTGCACATTTTCCAAAATAGTTTGCAAGCATTTAATCTCTCCAGAACTCTACACTGGTTGCAAAGGGAAAAAAAAATAAGCAGGAGGAAGGGCTGGTCAAAAGTTATTACTGAAATCATAGAAGCTGCGTTAAATCAGAATCTTTTTACCAATGATTTTCAATTTGTAATAGATATTAACAGTGTTTCCTGAGTTAAATACCTGCACAGCATGTCGATCTGAGCCACTGTAGACAGATATCTGGGGTGGTTGTGTACGGGAGGGGGAAGATGTAGTAGCAATGGTTGTTGTGCCTGTAGAAGAAGTTGTTGTGCTTGATTCATTCTCCATAGTTGTGGAATGATTTTGCCTCTGAACAAAATATTTAAAAAAACCACACCAAATGAATAACATTTTATTCTACCTAGACTCTAAAGGAAACAACACATGTAGGTAGGATTCTGCATAGAAAACAAGATCAAATTCCACAACATTCAATAATGCAAGTCCAAATCTCATGCCTAAAGTTTCATACTAGAGAACCAGAACAACAATCTATCTCAAAATACTGTTGCAGATGTAATTTAAAAAAATAAAGAGTGACTATTTTAGGATTGAAACAGTGATGTTTCTTTTCTTTTAAATAGCTGTATCTGTTGTAGATGCTCTGCTGTTGCTAATTATACTTATTCATGCTATTGTTTTTTATGAAGTTGCCCCTGAAAATTTTGCACAGCTGATGCAGAAGGTTGTCAGACATATTAATACAATTTAATGGCAAATACGTTTTGCCTTGGGAACAAACAAGACTGCACATGTAGTGTTTTATTTTCGAGGGAACAAAAACAAATGGCCCACATTTAGCAAGTTAATTAAACTGTTTGAGCTGTGATTTGAACTCAGACCTCCAAGTTTAGTAGCACAAAATATATGCAAAGGCACTCAGAATTGAACCCCATTGTGTTTAATATCTCTTACTTTCAAAGAAGTGTGCATGGGATTATTACGTAAAACTAACAATCATATCTGCATTACGCTGACCTATGTAATCAATGTTTAGCTGATCCATTTCTCCTGTGTGTTGTACTATGCAAAATGAACATATAACTAACTACCTGAAACAGTAATGTTGTAATAGTCAAAGACTTTCAGATAACTGTTATGAAATCAAAAACTGTCCTTTCACAGCATTATAGAGAAAATGCAACTTGTATTGCCAATGGCACATGTTGCTTTACCTGTAAATTGCAAAAATTAGCAGCTATTGTTAAAAGAATTGAGATACCTGTTGTTATCATTATCATTTTCAACTGCCACCTATCTAGTCATTTTTATAGAGTTATATTTAACATTTGGATATTTTTAAGGGTTCAGAAACACTTCACCTGCATTATTTATTTTCTATCCTTACTGAAACCCTTTAAGTTAAGCAAAAAGTATATTGCCCACATTATAAATGGGAATTGAGGTTGCAATTTTTTCATAATCTGTATTAGGCAGCAACTTTATAAAAGAGTAGCATCATACAGTCATCCATATTATAATGTCAGACTCCAAATTCCACCAGCCTAGCCATCATATCGAATGATCAGGCATGGCAGGAAATGAAGTCCAATAATAGCCGGAGCATTGCAGGTTATTTGCCGCTAACAGATCATACCTGTTCTGCAAAACTCTCTTTACCCTCATTTAGTGGCTGTGCAAAATTTTTACAATCCAGAAATACAGTAGTAGGTTTCTCTATCAGCATTCTCTATACGGGTAAAGTCTCAACTTTGGCAGCTTGAAGATGTATGGAGTTCAACTCTAAAACTGAAGGCTGCTGACTTCATCTTTGCTGGCTAGAGCAGTGTTTCCCAACCTTGGCCCTTTGAGGATGTATGGACTTCAACTCCCAGAATT
>JAOYMU010000002.1:47346518-47364283 GCA_025802295.1 Psammodynastes pulverulentus
GGGGAAGGATACTGCAAAATCCCCATTCCCTCCCCACCCCACTAACCTGCTTTCCAGCTCCATTCTCCTGTGCAGGACAACAAAAGAAGACCCAGCAGATCATCTGGACTTGGGAGGCAGAGAATAGATGGGGGCGGGGCCAGTCAGAGATGGTATTTACCGGTTCTCCAAACTACTCAAAATTTCTGCTACGGGTTCTCCAGAACTGGTCAGAACCTGCTGAATACCACCTCTGGCACAGTGAGAAGAAAGAATAAGTGCTTTCATTTTTCTGGGGGAAATGACTTGGTAGGCAGGGATCTCTCCAAATTTTTGGAAGTGTATTTTAAAATGCTGATTTCATTTTAGGTTTTACTCTGCAGAAATCAGTTTAGCTTTAAACTACCTTCATGAACGAGGCATAATTTATAGAGACTTGAAACTGGACAACGTTTTGCTGGATTCTGAGGGACATATCAAGTTGACTGACTACGGCATGTGCAAGGTGAGAAGCAAAATATCCACAAATTGAAATCTCAACTTTTTGGGGTGGATGCCTTTTGATCAGAAATTGCTAGTGTCAAAAGCTTAAAAATGATTAAAATGCAGTAAAACCTTGGAGCTTCGTTTTATGGGGTAGAATGCAATTTTTTCCTGTGGACTTCTCTTCTAAGGGTGACACCTGGTTGGTGTCAATAGTTGGTAATAGTTGGCATAATTTTTGTTTTTTATATCATTTGTGTAAGGTTTTATTTATATCAATTTATGCCATTTTGTACACATGAAGTAGAAATGTCGATATTGGACAACAAACTTTTAAAGGTTTTGCTTTCAGAAAAACTTGGTGATAATAACAGATCCCTTCAAACCGGACACAAATATAATTTCAGAATTACTGTATCAGGAGGAATCTTGAAAAATATGAAATTAACTTTTAATGACTGTAACACATTTAATTACATAGTGTTTCTGACACACTGCATGAGTTCAACAGGGCTAAAATGTTTTGCTGATAATTTTCGTTTGTTGCATTTCACTGCACTGTCCAACAATAGTCAGCCAATATTGATGGATTTCAGTTGCCCTAATATTGTTTTTTCCTTGTGGCAATGACTTTTCACCATGTTTATCACCTAGATTTTCAAGAAAAAAGTACAATTGTGAATGCAGAAAATGAATTTTCAGTGACATGTTCATGGTTTTGTATGCTGTTACATCACATGCCACATTTTTCTGTCTTGGAACCAAATTCTTTTGGAATGCCCATTTCTTTTTAACATATTGCAACTTTAGATCTCCACAGATATTCCAGTTGTAGAGTAGATGTACTTCAACAACAGCTCCATGTTTCCATATGTTTTATGTGTGCGTAGTAGCCAACAGGTCATGAAGGGCATTGCCATTGTGTAAAAAGAGAAGATTTCTGTAAAATGGTACGTGATAGATTAAATTACAGGTTATTTTCATGATTAGCAGTTCAAAATCCATAAGATTCATCCAAAAGTGTTCAGGAAGCAAAATCTTTGTTGTCCAGTGTTATATAATTTCATTAGACACATCTAACTATGTCAGTTGGATACATTTGGTTTTAATTGACACCTCTTTGCTTCAGAGGATTGGTTCAAGTCATGAATTTTATTTTATTAACAGACTACAAGCATTCTCAGGTTATTCATAAGCAATATCAAATAGATCCTTCTATGCTGAAAAATATGTTTATTTCAGTCTAATTATTCCAGTTTGAAAGGATGTATGTTTCCATACTGGGCAAGAAGGAAATTAAGTACAGATCATTAGGAAATTTGTTCGCATGACTTACTTTTTCGTTTACAATAAGCAGCCAGAATGTCCATATCCTGTCTTGGCTTTGCTAGAAAGTAAGTGCGGTTTTTATATCCCCAAGATGAATTGGAAGCAGAAGATATATTTCAACTGTGAAAGATATTTTTTTCCTTGTTTCTATTTTAAAAGGAAGGATTAAGACCTGGCGACACCACCAGCACTTTCTGTGGCACTCCTAATTATATCGCTCCTGAAATTTTACGTGGAGAAGATTATGGTAATTCTTACTATATTTTAAAACGTGTAGTTAATATCCTAAATAAGCAAAATTTCAATCAAGCAAGTATTGCGCTTTCCTTGATCAGTCAATGCCATTCACTCTATCTCTGAATTTTAATCTTGCCATCAAAGGATAAAATGTACTTTTCAGAAAAATATGTTTTGATCCTGCTTTTAGTTATCAATTACATTTATATCTCACTTCTATACTAGGAGCTCAAAGCAATGTACATAATTTCTCCTCTTTTTTCCTCATAATACCGTTGAAAGATGGTTTCAACTGATTCTGCCAAATTCTGTGGAGTCTTCTGTAGCTATTTCTTACTAATTCAATTTTTAAAATTAAAATCAAGTTGTATTATTTAAAATCAATTTGTATTCTCTTTTTTTAAGATTCCAAGATATTTATGTTCTGATGTCTTCTGTAATCCATACAGCCATAGTTTTATAAAGTTATACTTATAAATAAATTTGCTTAAACAACAGTTCATGAAATCAAGTAGTTATTGAACATGTTGAGCCAACATTCACTGCCTTTTTTTGGAAAAAGTAATGAAACTCTAGGACGAGTAACTCTTTTAAAATAGACTTTCTAATCTTGAGAGATAGTATAGTTCCTCCCCTGTGAAAGAACCATTTACGTTGATTGCCAACAGTGGAATCAATGTTTCCTGATAAAGATATATGGAAGTGAATGCTCAATCAAAAGAAAAGTTTATGGATCTCAGAAAAGGAGTTGTCAATTCTAATGAAACTGAAAAGTTTACTAAACAGCTCAATACAGGTAATCCTCAGATTACCTTAGTGAATGTTCGAAGTTTCGCAGTAAGCGCCCACTAGCGTTTGTGAACAAGCCCCAAAACTACAAATCTTGCAGCACGATGGCAGTTGTTCGCCATTACAAACAACTGCAGTGGCTCTGCAACATTCGTCCTGTACGCTGATGACCGAAATGGAGCTTCCGAGGTGTGGATCTGCCCCCCAGAAGCCCCATTCAGGCATCCAGAGGCCTTGCCTGGCATGTTGCAAGCCAAAATGGAGCTTTCGGGGGCTGGATCCGGGAGGAGGCCTTGGGTAATCTTAGGTAGGTAGCCTGTTCTGTCAGTAGGCTCCCCATGGCCTTCCGCACCCTGAAATACCTCATGTGCACTTAACAAGCCTCTCATTCAATTAGCGAATTGTAAGCCTTTATGCTCTAAAACTTTCTTACATTAGGCAAAGAGAAGTATATGCAGCCTTTTACTGAACTGAACTAAACTCAGTTCAAAAACATAACCAGTATGTGAATTAACAGAGTGTGTGTTAGACTAGGTTAAAATAAAGTCAGAAGTCAGATTCAGTTTCATTGGGGAAATCCAGCCATTGTCACTTAACCGTTGTCTAATCAGACAGTAGATTAAGTTATAATATGACTTATTTGGAGAAATTATATAAACCCAGAAGTTGCATTTGTTAACCTAGGTTTAACATGTTCTGTAAACCCAGTTTATGTCTTTCATGAAGTAACATGTAAGCCTAGTAGTCAAAATAAACATTTTGCTATATTATAATATTTCAGATGATAGGTAAGAAAAAAACACCATCCACTTAAAAATGTTTTTGTGTATATAAAATCTGAGTCTGGCTTTGTTGACAAGAATGCTGGCTAAAACACCTTCCCACATATGTTACATTTTATATTACTACATGCGGGGAATATCTTCTGTTAAAATTGAATCAGGTTTTCTCAGAATTTTTGAGAGAACCAGAAAATTGGTGGATGAGTTTAGAAAACTTTGGGATTCTTTAGCATGTATGTTACTTCAAAATCCTTGTAATCGGGTTCAAGCTCTTAATTTAGCTATATTTATTGCATTATTGTAAGTTTTTAAAGTGAATAGGTTAATTGGATTATGCTCCTTAACATGTTATACTGTCTTCCTCTAATTCTTAGGATTTAGTGTGGACTGGTGGGCTTTAGGTGTCCTGATGTTTGAAATGATGGCAGGAAGATCTCCTTTTGATATTGTTGGAAGTTCTGATAATCCTGATCAAAATACAGAAGATTACCTCTTCCAAGGTTAGTTAACTCTAAACATCTAGTAGTCAATGAAGAAAAATGACTTACATGGTAAATCTGAAAGAATATAGCAGATCTTGCCTTTTGATTTCCATTTCCATTTGTGTTTGCTGAAAATATATGTTTAATTACATCATATACTTAAAACACCACAGGAGATGTAAGTACGTAAATTATTTGTTGCTAGGGAAAAAAAACTGTGTTCCACAGATAGCAACATAGAAATTAATTAATAATTAATAAAAAGATATTGCGTGGCGTTAGTCTGGTTTAGCAGAACACACACTATTGTTCTCTTTGAAAGAAGGGAGTGGAAACCCCCTTTCAAAATATTGCTGAAAAATCCCTACAAGTTGTGTCCATGACGTCGCCAGAAATTACACTCAGTTTGAAGGGGACTTTTGACTCCGGTCCCCAGAGATACATTGAGAATGCTAATGTATGAAATTTCAGTGCCCCTAATTATTTCTTCTAGTTATTCTGGAGAAGCAAATCCGTATCCCACGGTCCCTTTCTGTGAAGGCAGCAAGTGTCCTAAAAAGCTTTTTAAACAAGGTGAGAGTTTGTTCCATACATAATTCGAAGATTCCACGGTTAAATAGACATCTTGCAGTTACAAAGTTGAGAAAGAAGCCTTCGGAAGGATCAAAGCCAGTTTGTGAGATCAGCTTAAAAAAAGTATTTGGCCAGAGTTTTCATTTTACTTTTAATCTGGGTTTATTTACAGGCAAAACTCACTGGTGGAGTTTTGCTCCTAATGCAAGCATAGTTAAGACTTTTAACTTTTAATTCTTCTGGCTGTTTAGTATCAACTGAGTTTGATACTTGACCTTGCATGGGTGATTTGTGTTTAATGGTGTCAAGTAGAAAGCTTCCAATAAAAGCTTACCTGTTCTGCGTGCTGTTGACAATGGAAGAACTTTCTCTTTGATCTTAGTTTTTAATTATTTATCTAGTCGAGGAATCAAAGAGGCTTCCATAGCCATTTTGATAGCATCACCTATTTCTCAGTGCAGGAGAAATACACTATTTTAGAGAAGAGATCTCGGAAATATTGCAGTTCAAATGGGAATGGCCAGGTGTATACAGGTAGACTTATGGGATGCAGGTTCAAGGTATCTGGGTACTTGTACCATTTCCTAAATGGATACATTGCTACATAAAGTAGTAATTAATTGTTGTGTTCACATTAAAGGTGAGTGCTTTTAAAAGAAGACTCAAGCTAAAAAAAAAAATCAGACATTTTATCATTTATGTCAATCACCGTAAAAACATAACGAAAAGCTATACAAGATCTCCCCTTTGCAGACATTGTAATTTTTCCAGGCTGTTTTAAAAGAAACATTAGCTAAACATGCAAGTACAAAGATGGCATGGGGTAGCAGCTGTAAACTAAAATGAATTTGCCTTTGCTTTATAGGCTTATAATTGAGACATAATTTTAATCTGCAGTTACATGACAGATGTTCCAGCTGTCAAACTTTGGCATAAAAACAGCAAAGAATAAACTTGTCATTCAAGGCATTGTCTGTGTGAAAGAATGGGACACCACAGATTTGCTAAATGTTAAATAGATCTGAGGATAGATAGTAGTTGTGGAGGACTCCTATGTATCCACTTCAAAAATATTCATGTAGCTTTTATTATTCAAATATATGCTTATTTTTTTCATTCGTAGGATCCAAAAGAACGTTTAGGATGCCATCCTCAAACAGGTTTTGCAGACATTCAAGGACATCCGTTTTTTCGTAATGTTGATTGGGATCTGGTAAGCGTCTCTGTAAAAACGGCATTTAAAAGCTTCAGGCACAGTGCATCTTTGTAATCTGATTCAATCAGTCAGTTTCTAATACTGATAGGACAAAGTTGTTAAATATTTTGAGATTTCCCCATATAATTGCCCTTTGCCGAACTCAATAAGATTCTTTTTATGTAAGAGGTAAAAACACATTTAGGGGGAGGAATTTGGTACGTGAGGTTGCTTAGATTTTTTTTTTAAAATTAAGAAATACTGTCTTTTTAAACGTTGAATAAGGTAACTATGACAAAAGATTAACACAGTTTAGCCTCTCAAAATCATTTCTGAAATCTGTACTACATAATTCTTGTGAGAATAAGAAAAAAGCCAGATGATATTCTGCTGTCAGAAACATCATCCTTTCTATAAGCGAGGAAAGAAAATACCATGCTTTCTTTGCTTGTGGCTTTCTGGTTTACATTTCGAAGGGTTGATAGATCTCCCACTCTGAGGGCCTACTGCAGAGGTCGGCAAACTTAAACACTCATAGAGCCATTTGGACCTGTTTCCCACAGAAAAGAAAACACTGGGAGCCACTGAACCCTTCCACTGCCTGACTATTTCCTGAGTGGCCACAAAACTAGCATATGTAGCTGAATTAAAGATTCTGTTTTCTTCTGAAACTTCTTTTCTTGGATTTATCCATGGTTGGTCTACCAGAAGTCGAAAAGCTCAATAAATCGCGTGCCAGTGGGTGTCACACATCGGCAGTTGTGATGCATATTTTGAGAGACAGGGAGCCACAGCAGAGGGATAAGAGAGCCACATGCGGCTCCAGAGCTGCAGGTTGCTGACTCCTGGCCTGGTGTGAAGTTGGTTGGGCAGCAATACTTTTTAGAGTTGAAATTAGAAATAAGGAATAATTTGTCCTTGTTTAAGAGGACAGAGAAGAAAGGACCTGGAAGGTCTTGGAAGCTGAAGGGTTCTTTGGAAATGTAAATCAATTTTTAAAATCCACAAATGGGTGCTATATTGCTTCCCAAATAAGCTAAAAAGGCTCCGCATTTGAAAGATAAGCATAAAATCCTATTTTAGCTATTATGTCACATTTTCACGTTTGAAATCTTACTAATCAGATATTTTGCAATATAATTACTTGACAACCAAAACTGAAAATATTTCAATATACCAAGCATATGAAAAATAAAATTATACATGCTATATTTTATGTTTCTGAAGTATCAGGACAAATTTAGATTCGTAAAGGTTTTTTTTAAAAAATTATTTCCATTTCTCTGAAAAGTCTTGTTTTTCTGAAAATATTGGAAAATATTCTTCCCTCTGGAATTTCCACTTTTCTAAACCTATGGATTCTGCAGTGTATTGCTTATTTGTGTAATTCAAAAGCACAATCAAATTCAAAATTCAGTCCAAATCAGAGGTTTTGAAATAACGTACTAAGTAAGTTAAAATTTGTGAGGCAGTCAAGGAAATGGTAAAATTAAAGATCAGATAAAACTTCAGTAATCTTGGAAAATATTACTCATTATTTATAAAAAGCTGTATTTTAATGCTGAACTCTTTATTCCTAGATGGAACAAAAACAGGTTGTTCCTCCATTTAAACCAAATATTTCTGGAGAATTTGGTCTGGACAACTTTGATTCTCAGTTTACCAATGAACCTGTACAACTCACACCAGACGATGAGTAAGTAAATGATTTCAGAAGTTAGTATATCAGAAAAAATACCTAGCAGCTGTCATGAAACCATGTTCTGTGGAGTAGAAGAGAGCTATGTATAACCTTCATGCTCATGTTTGAAGGTTGATTGCTTCGTGTGGAGGCAGATATCTTCTCTGGCTTATAGGTGTCTTGAATTATACAGAAAAATGAACATAGAAAATTCATGGCAGAAAAAGACTTAGTGGGTCCATCGAGTTTGCCTTTTGAGTTTATTTGGTTTTTAGTTCTTTTTTCTTTCTTAATTTTAATCATTATTTTTGTTTTAGTAATTTTTATTTATTTATTTTTGTTGGATTGATGGACATGTGTTTTTTCCCAAGCAATTTTAAACTCTGTTACTGATGATTGATCCACTGTCTCTGCTGGAAATTGGTTTCAAGCTTGCACTATTCTCTGTGAGGTCATATTTTCTAACATTACTTTTGAACTTCCTTCCTGTCAATTTAAAAGTCTACAGAGATTCTCAGTCATCCAGGCCATAGTTGTCCCAAAGGTGCTTTTTCAGGAGGCAACTGGATTTTCTTGTTTTTCTTTTTAGAAGGTATTTCGTTTCTCATTCAAGAAAGCTTCTTTAGTTCTGACTGGATGGTGTGGCATGGAAGGATTTATAATCCTTGCAGCAGGTCATTTGCATTCTTTTTGATGGTCGTTGAAGCACTTGGATGTTTTTCTATGTCCTCGGGGTCACCTGAGTGACATCACCTGGATGACTGAGAATCTCTACAGACTTTTAGCTACGCAATTTGGGATGCACTCCCTTCGAATGGCAGGGGAGTATGAATGGATTTCCAGAAAAATTGCAAACTATAGGAACCATTAAGCACTAACTCAGATGACCCTGAGGGCATAGATAAACATCCAAGTGCTTCAACGACCCTCAGAAAGGATGCAAATGACCAGCTGTCTGCAAAGAATATAAATCCTTCCATTCTCCACCACCCGGTCAGAGCTGAAGAAGCTTCTTGGATGAGAAGCGAAATGTCTTCAAAGAAAAACAAGGAAGTCCAGTTGCCTCCTGAAAAAGCACCTTTGGGATTTCCTGTCAATTTGAAGTTACACCCTCATGTTCTTGATAAGATTAACCACTTAGAAGCAGGATATTTAACTTGATAAATCCATGGTCGGATTGAACATGGACCGTTCTTCATCAGAAATGACTTTCTTAATGGAATGAATAGAAAGGCTGGTGGGTAAATTGGAGAATGAAAGTCGAGTTACATTAACTTCTGAAATTCAAGGTCAGTGGGGCCAATCTAATGTTTTAGTCCTGTTCTGATAATTCAGTGTAAGAGACTTGACACATGTAGTCCAAAATTATCTGACATCACTTCATGAAACCTTTGGGTTGAGGAGTTACTTCGTGATTCTAGTTGAAGATGACACAGATTGATGTACAGGAATCTTCTCAGACTAACCATTAACACCTGGTTAGAACTAGATAAGAGTCATAGATAAAAGCTCACCTGCGGCTGTATAATGATTCTAAACTGATGCCTCTTTAACTCCTCCACCTGGTCCTGCCAGTCCTGCTACACTTGAGATCATTGTGATCCATGCCAACAGGATGGAGGTGAATCTCAATTAAAAACAAAACAGCCTATAATCTGTATTTCTGCAGGCACATGTTTAGGAGGAGTGCTGCAGAATGATGAAATGTTCAGCCAAACAAGTCCATTCAAGGATTTTTCTATCTGAGTCCATCCCTGTAAACAATGAGCAAGCTTTTACTTCTTCTAGAGTTCCTTATTTATGATTCATGGAGAGAAGAGTACCTGAGGACTGACTATGTGTATTACACATTTAAGATCCTCGACTTAATGAGCATAATTGAGCCCAGAATTACAATTAAGTGAGTCATCATGTGACCTTGACTGATTTTTCTACCTTTTTTATGGCAGTTGTTAAGCGAATGCAGCAATTGTAAAGCAAAACTTGCAGAAGATGGTCATGATTGTTACATGAATCCAGTCTGCAATGGGCTGGAAAACAGGGAGTAAATGCCAGTTTATGGCAAAAAAAAGTCGTAAATCATAGTCACGTGACTCCAAGACAGGGAAACTGGCTGTAAATGTGGCCATGTGATTATGGGGGAGTGGCCTTTGGAACGTCAAATCTCAGTCTTAAGTAGTCCCGCGGAGGTCCAATGTAACTTCAGTCACTAAGCAACCAGTCCTAAGATGAGGACTACCTGTACTTTAATTCTGGAGTAGAAATTTAATTTTGATATTGTTGCTCATATTTGCAGGGATATTGTAAAGAAGATTGATCAGTCCGAGTTTGAAGGATTTGAATATATCAATCCCCTCCTGATGTCAGCCGAAGAATGTGTCTGATCTCCTACGCGTAACCTGTGCCATCTTTTTTATAAATGTTTTTCCTGCATGGGTGGAAAATGTCTCTGTTGGGAAGCAATGGATCCGATGCGTTTGTCATCCGGTATGAACTTTATCATAACATATCATTGACTTGCAATCAGCGGAATACTTTTTCATTGATATAAAGGAAACAAAAGAATAGTAACAATTACACCAAAATTGGAGTCAAAGACACGGTACTTGTTCTGGCCAGAGGTTATCTAATTTGCCAGATGTTCTTCTTCACATGTAATGTTAGTTTGTGTTTTATAGACTTGCTGTTGCATTAAGTGATGTTTAGCAAATTGTATATAAAGCGTGGTTTTCTGACAACTAGGTTTAGAGATAGTAAGACTGCATCGGGGTTTTTTTTTTCTCCCTCCATCTTCACTTATTTTTATTTACTGCATTGTCCAAATTAAGCTACCCAATTAATTTTGAAAACACTTTTAATTCAAAACAAAGTAACACACTGAATGTACTGTTATGTCCACACAACATAGGGGCTTATAGATAGTATAAAAAGCTGCTCTCATTTTGTAAACGTTCTGAATTTACTGTGAATTGACTTGGTTATTGAGACCCAATGAATTTGGTGGGATGGGCTTCTGATTAAATCTCCCTCTAGTTGCTCTCTTGCAGCATTTGGGACTTGGAAACATCTTATGTATACTTCTTATCTGTATCCCTTAAGAATTATGAATGAAGCCTTCATTCTGCAGAACTAAATGAAAATGGTACAGCATTTCCGGCGACAGTGATAGAACCATGGCTAGTAGATGCAATGACGTTAACAGTTCTAGTGTAAAAGAGAATTTTCTTATCAAGCACATGTACTCCATTGCTTTTCATTTTTAGTGAAATCCTTTGATAACTTATGCTATATAAATGAGTGCCTTCCTCAGCTTTTTGATTACTATATAGTATAACGCTAATTTAAGCAAACAAAAATTCAGTTGTTGGGTCTTTTTGAGGAGATTATAGGTAGATAATGTTCCAACAGTAGGTCTCATATCATATTAACGGGCACCATAATTTGCTTACACAATGTTTTTAAAAATCTGATATACTATGTATAAAACAAACAAAATAAAGATGTCAAGACTTTGGGAAAAAAAAGTGCAAAGAAGAGCAACTAAGATGATTAAGGGCCCGGAGACAAAAACATATGAAGAATGGTTGCAAGAATTGGGTATGGCCAGTCTAGAGAAAAGAAGGACTAGGAGAGACATGTTAGCAGTGTTCCAGCATTTATGAGGCTACCACAAGGAAGGGGGGGGGGTGTCAACTTATTTTCCAAAGGACCCGAAGGCAAGACAAGAAACAGCGGATGGAAACTAATCAAGGAGAGAATTAAGGAGAAACTTCCTAACAGTGAGGATAATTAACCAATGGGGTGGCTTGCCTCCAGAAGTTGTAGGTGCTTCATCACTGGAGGTTTTTAAGAAAAGACTGGACAGCCACCTGTCTGAAATGGTATAGGGCAGGGGTGGCGAACATGCGGCTCTCGAGCCGCATGCGGCTCCTGGCCGACATGAATGCGGCTCTTTGCCGTTCCGGCAGCTTTCTTTAGTCCAGACCACGTGGTCCGTTTTGACCAATCGCGCGGTATCACTTCCGGGGTTTTTTTTAGCGCGCGACGGGGGGTGCGGTATAGGGTCTCCCGCTTGAGCAGGGGATTAGACTAGAAGACCTTCAAGATCCCTTCCAGCTCCGTTCTGATTGATATATCATCTTTAGTGTTCTATGATACGAATCAGGAGGAGCAAAGAGAGAGAAAGGAGGCACCCACATAGTCACATGTCAGTCTGGCAGTCAGTGGGGTGATAGATGTTCACGTTAAATCCTCAGAAGTCCAGATTATTCTTTTTGCTACTATGGCATTTATTGAACTTCAGTGCATTGGGGGAAATTTGTTTATTTGAATAGTATGAATTATTTTGTATTATTCAAATAAAAACACTAATTGATTCTTGTACTTTTATTATAACACTAACAAGCTGTGTCACACTCAGGGTACATCTAAACATCTTTTTAGTCCTGGTAAGTTTTAGATCTGGTAAGTTATCTTTAGTTAATCTTTTGAGGGGGGCAGCAATTATTTCTGTAGCATAAACTTAAAATGCTTGACTCCTTCCCTCTTCCTTTTCAGATTTCTTCATTACAGCAAATAAAATTAGGCTTCTTACAATGGGCTCGGTACAAAATGGTTTTCTTACCAGAAGTACTTTGTCTGACTCGCACAATTCTAGTATAAAATTTTAATGTTCAAGAATTCTAAGCACAAAATCGATGCATTTACAGACAGAATTGCTTCTATTCCCTCCTGTAAATGTGTCTGTCTCTCTCTCTGTGTGTGTAGTGTATATTTCACTTTGTGATGTCAACTTTGTGATGTCAACTTTAACGAAGATTTGAATATTAAAACAGATGTATTTTGAGGTTTTTTTTTCATATTTGTTTCAGGTAAATGCCATGATATTAAAGTGTTAATTTTTAAACCTTTTTATTAAAATGTAGAAGCTATTTTAAAATAATTGAACTAGGAATTCAGATATGGACAAGTTAATGCAGCATGACGGGATGTAACGGTTGGTTTTGTATAAAAACTGTGTTGGTGGATGTTTTCACTGAACTTGTTCTGTTCTGTTGTGAGTTTCCTTCTTTTGTTGCCTTTGATATTTGTGTAACCATCTCCTGAAATTTCTACATACTTTTTAAACTGTCATTTTTAAGTTTCAAAATAAAAAAAGCAGGGCTTTTGTTAATATCCTGTGTTGCAATTTGTCCTGCTCTTTTTCTCAAATACCCTTTGGATGACTACATTTGGTATTTTTCACGTAAGAGCGGTATAAACATTTGCCTTTTGCTTATGGTTAATTCTGCTTTCTCTGGCAAGCAGCAGACACTAGTGATGTGTATTGCCCTGGAATGCAGACAAGATAATCACCCACTTAATCCCATGCATGTCTGTCTACCTCCTAACCAGTAACCAAAAACCAGCATACTGTAGGAATCCCCACTGGCACTTACATTTTTTGGTTTTCTCTGATTCATCAATAGTGCAGCAATCTTCTTCAAGGAACTACTCAAACTGCAAAAGTGAGGCCCCATTTGTTGACAAAAAGTCCATTTGTAATGTAGGATATGATGCACCTCAATGGGCCAACCTAATAGTTAATGCCCCACCTAACTAAGATAAGCAGACAAGGCAAGCTTACTCACAGCTACACTCCTTCATTTGGCAGAGGAGTAAACAACAACAAGTTGGGTGATTGTGAATGACAGCAGTGCAGGATATAAATTACTTCCAATGCTATATTCTCTGATTGGTTGAAGCTGCGGGTCCCCTATTTCTTTCATTAATTAACAACAGCCTTATATGAAGATTAGTAACTTTGTTCCAAAGTACTGTTTTTGCACTTGAGTTTTATGTTTTGGGGGTAGGGGGAGGGCTTAGAAAGTGCCAATAGCAAATCTGCTCCTTGTTCCCCTAAGGGTACTATGGAGTTCGCCAACACCACACAGAGCTTTCATACTGACAACTAATGTGTTAAAGTATGCTTCATTAAGAGAAAGGGAGCATGCTACATCACGCGTGGTGGTGTGTGAGAATTTTATTTTATACAGAAGTGAGAACTGTGCACCAAGAAAAAGAGAATACAGAACCGAGAAGTACATAATAAAATGCCTATATATTAGCCACTAAAAACTGAATACAACATTTAAGTAGACCTCGATTGCAGGATGGGGAACATGGGATGTACACAACTGAGCTCCGAAAGGGAATTATAATCACAAGAAATTTTGTAGCCCTTTTTAAAAAAACTGGGAAAACTGAATTTAGGCTTGGTTGTAAGTCTAAGGAAAAGCGTTGAGCCGTTCATAACTGTTCATTGTCTCCACTAAAGATTTTCAGGTATTACTTGGAGGAGAGGGAATTTAGGAAATGCAGCAAGTAAGATCCTATGTTATTTCATGGCACTGATGATAATTCTGTGATGTGTAAACCATTGTCTCCAACTAAAGATGCAACTGTCAATCATTTAACTCATCTTTCAAAGTTTGTGTGAGTGGGCTCTTCTTTGAGGCCATTTCTTCTGACTTCTACAATACATGTCTATCTTTACATCTGGTAAGGTATTAATAGTAGCGAGATGAAAATAGTTGTGTATGGTTGCTGTAACAACCATTATTTGCTAATTCTTGGTAACCATACTGTTAACAATAGGTAAAATTTAGAATAATTATCTTAATAATAAGGTCTGGTTTTAGTTAAAAATTTGCCAGGAAACGGATGAGGAGGATAGCAAATGGATACTAAGAATTTCACTTGGCAAGACATCTGATTTCTATATTCGTAGGCCTTTCTGTTCATAGGTTTTTGAAGCACAATGTTTAGAAATTGTTTTAAAGTAAAAAGTTCATTTGAGGGATTATCTATTAGGTGAGGATTAACAATATATTTGAGCATTAGAACTTCAACACCCATCTGTTAGGAATTGATGAAGGATCATTGGTTATAAATACTGAGTAAATAAAATCAGAAAAAATGTTCTTGAGCAGTTGCAAACTATTCATTTTTAAAATCAGACCAACTTTCATAGATTGTGGAATTTTTAGAAGGCACTTTTCTTTCTGCCCTCGTGTTTTAATTATGTACTCGGTTAATGTAGGAAATCACATCTTTTTTGTATGACAGATGTTTACAATGGGCATGAAAAATTAATTCATAAAACAGTGTGACAAAATTCTGATTTCATTTTAGCAGTTTGAAAAACAGGCTTGGTGTGTGTGTTAACCAGTTTGACAGGAAGGTTATTTTTAATTTTTTGTACAACCCTAGTCAACACCTTTCTTTCAACATGAAGCAATTTGGGAGAGCAATTTTCACTTGTGAATTAAAAATGCAGATCAGTTGTCTCGCTTTTCCCTTCATGTGTGGGTGAGAGAGACATCACCTATCAGAAACCACACAAAAAAATGTGAAAGGTGAGCTATAAAGAGACTTTAAAATTGCCCTGTGGAATTTTCACACTGCGCCACATAGAAAGCTCCTTAAAAGAACTTGTTACATTTATTTTATCTTGTATGAGCACTCAAAGCTTTACAACTTTGCTAGCAATCTTCCGGATATAATAAAAATTGTGGATTTGGCATTCTGATTATATAAATTACATTGCTTCCACCATCCATTTTCCTTTTCTCGTTCCCAGTCTAAATTTCTTAAATTAAACTCATGGGGAAATCTATTTCCTTGTGTTAGACATGAATATCAATACAGTACCCAGCAACCCAAGGTTCTTAAGAAACTTGGATTATTATTATTTTTAATTAGAACCTAATAAAGATGGTTCTCGAATTACAACCACAAATGAGCCCCAAAGTCTGTGTAGGAATTCAACTTTACAAACACCGGATATTTGCACTCAAAGGTCTATCATCAGGGCCAATCGAAACACAGGTAGATAGCCGAGCATTACATCTCCCTTTCTTGAATGACTTAGTTTGCATATTACTATTTAACATGCGCCTTATTAGTACAACTGGAATTTTTAGAGCTTTCATCAATTTCTTCCTCTTTCCATTTAGCTTGCTTGCTTGCCTCACTCTCCTGGCTTTTGAAAGTTCTTTGTTTTCTGTATGTAAAGAATGAGGTACTACAGAAGTATATATACACCCTACACATTATATATTCTCATTCTCTGTCTCTTTTTCTCTCCCCCCCTCTCTCTATATAATTAAATTACTATTGTATGCTTACATTACTATTGTACATACATATTTGTAATATTAAATGCATAAATACACTATTTTTTTTATAAAAGTTATACACCCAATGACAATGCTTCTGTGCTATCTGCAATCCAAAAGCTCATTGTGCTTTGCTCAGCAAATCAGGGCTGTACAAATTGTGACTGATCACAATTGTTTCTATTTTGGATGATTTTAATACATATTTAACAACTTGTTTGCACCAGTAGAGTTATCCCAGCACAGTATAGTCATTTCTTTTTCAGTGAGTCTTGTAAACTCAGACATTATTGAATTCATTGCAAATGTATTTTTTTTCAAATTCAAATGTGGTTGCCTCTCTCTTCCTGTTGTTTTCACCCTTACCAGAATTTAGAGGATTTTATCCCTAAATCAGATTTGGTATTTTTTGCTTAGGATGCATTGCATTTTGTTTTAATCATCCCGCCTTATTAATTGAGACAGTTTTAGGCATGAAGGTAGCTGGGCAACTTTGGGCCAATCAGTCCAAAAAGAAGGTAAAGACATAGTTTTCCAAGAAAACTGACTAGCCCAGGCAATCACTAAGAGTCAAAACTGACTTGAAGGCACACACACTTATGCATTTCCTGAAATTCCTGGGTTACGTGCACACATAACTAGATCAAATATTTAATTGTGATTGGAGGCTACACAGATGTTTGAGAAATATACAGGAAGTATCCTTTAAAGGCAAGAAAACTGGTTAACAATAACCCCTCCCCATATTAAAAAAAGTCTTGCCAAATAAACTTCACCTGATTCTAACATCTGTGATGGAAAGCAATACTGTAGGGCAGGGATGTCCAAACTTGTCAACTTTAAGACTTGTGGACTTCAACTCCCAGAATTCCCCAGCCAGCTACAAGTTTGGACATCCCTGCTGTAGGGTGAAGAAAAAATGGTTACTAGTAAGCTCCCAACTTTATAGTCAGAATATATTGCATGGTTTCTCAATTTCAGCTACTTTTAAAATATGTGCACTTCAGTTCCCAGAATTCCTGGCTAGTTGCTGAGATTTATAAACACTGGTTTCAAGGATGATTGCAAGCTACATTAAAAAAAAAGAATGGGGTTTTTGACCAGACAACCTGAAAACAAACACAAGACAGTTTTATCACGATAATGTAAATTCCCCATCTACTAGCACCAGAGTCACAACGCAATCCAGAGGAAAGTCTGATATTTTTGGGTGATGAGAGTGGGAGGGAGAGACGTCATTTGGATTTTCTGCTTTAAGCAATGAATTGCACGAACCCTTCGCTTTCGAAATGGCAGTAGAGAGTCTGGTTTAGCTTTTCCCAATCAGGTGAACTCCAGATGTGCCAGAACTGCAACTCCCAGAATCCCTAGCCAGGAATTAGCATTTAGACTCTCATTGCTGGAATCGCCAAACCCCATTAAGCCAAGATGCCACGATGCCGGATTCGGACCGCCAAGGTTAGGAAACCCTGGGATCTAAAAAGTCCCGGAAATCCGGAGGCGGCTAGTTTCTCTGGTCCGTAAATACCACGTATGGTCAGTCTGCCCCCCGCCCCCGGCACCCTTTTAACGTGAACACGTATCTCGTTTTTCACACCCACATCCTGAATGGAGGAGCACCGTGCAAAAACTCTGCGGCACCCTCGCTCGGGGGCTCGCTCTTCTCAGACGATCCCAAGAAGGCAGAGGGAGAGAGAGGCCACACAGCCGTAAACGCGCTATGTGGCTTGTGGGGAGACATTCTGGGGAGGACGAGATGAGAGTCGAGGCAGCGGAAAGATAAGAATTTCTCAGCCACCTGCTCACACTTTTAGTCTTTATTTAGCTACATATATGTGGTGGTGGTGTGGACTTTTTAAAATTGATGTGAAGCTACCTGTGGTCTTTATGAATACCTCAACTACCTAAATCCTTTAAAGCATTTTATTGTCTTGGGAGCATTTTATTTTACTGTTTCATACACATTGAAGTAAATAATTCTGAAAAGAATCTTTACTCAAAAGGAAAATTAATTTTTCAACAGCTTTCCAGGTTCTTTCTCTAATAATGAATTAATTTATTTTCAAGGAAAATTTA
>JAOYMU010000002.1:47422967-47441479 GCA_025802295.1 Psammodynastes pulverulentus
TATTGGAACACTGCTATCATGTCTCCCCTGGTCCTTCTCTTCGCTAGACTAGCCATGCCCAGTTCCTGCAACCGTTCATCATATGTTTTAGCCTCCATCTCCTCATCATCTTGGTTGCTCTTCTTTGCACATGGGATGAAGCAAGACAGACCTCCTGTAAAAATTCACCTGAGCGTCATCCTGCACCCCTGTACTGCATTGGGGCTATTTTGGGGACACAGGTTTAATGCACTTCCACAGAAGAGCATTACACCTGTATTTAAACCAACAGATCCATTGAGCTGGATATGTTTTCAGAAATAACCTTCAAGATAGTTCAGTAGCACCAGGGCAACCAGGAATGTGGCTAAAATTTCTGTCCCAGGCACACATTTCTAGTCACCAAGCCTGTCTGACATTAAAGGTAATGATTGAGTATTATTTTTGCTGCCACAGTAATTCAGGTAGTCCTTGGCTTATAACACTTTATTTAATGACCGTTCAAAGTTACAATGGCACTGAAAATGACCTATGACCATTTTTCACAGTTACGACCTTTGCAGCATCTCCATGATCATGTGATCAAAATTCAGATGCTTGGCAATTGGTTCGTATTTATGACCATTGTGGTGTCCCAGGGTCATGTGATCACTTTTGTGACCTTCTGACAAGCAAAGTCAAAGGGATAGCCAGATTCACTGAACAACTGGGCTAGTAACTTACCAACTTGCAAGTGATTCACTTAACAGCCGTGGCAAGAAAGGTTGTAAAATGGGGCAAAACTCACTTAACAAATGTCTCCCTTAACAACAGAAATGTTGGACTCAATTATGGTCATACATTGAGGACCAGCTGTACTGGGCAGGAGGGGGAATGTACTAGTTGCTACATTTAAATGATACTACCTTAAAAATGTAAGGGGAGCCTTAGACACCAGCCTTGTCATTGTAACAAAATAGGGATTGTTCATTGGGGCAGCCCAATGTAATATCAAGTCACCATGAACCACGAGATAAGTTGCATATAAATCATTCTTTTCTGGCAACTCAAAGATTGTAAGAAGGCAAATTAGCCCAGCTGTAAGGAAGAGCCCTTTGTTGGCACTTAATTAGTTAATGCATTCTTCTGGAAGCAAATCTTTGAAGCCAGAAGAGTGAGAGCTGAGCCATTCATATGAAATAATTTGAAAGAACAATTATACTCTCGTTCCATCCAGTTTCTCTGGGCTGGTATTTCCTAGCTGTGCTTGTCTGTCCAAATGTATTGGCCAGATAGCACCAGAAACATCTGGATGTGCGTGGAGGGTCATATGGGGTAAAATGGCAGCATGAGCAGATGATCAAGGCCATCCTCTTCTGATGCGCATGCGATGCCTGTGAGACATGATAAAAAGGCAGACGGTTAACTGTCAAACATTCTTGCCGGTTTGATGCTTTTGACTCTCTGTTGATGTCCTAGTCCAGGGGTCAGCAACCCGCGGCTCTGGTGCCGCATGTGGCTCTTTCATCCCTCTGCTGCAGCTCCCTGTCGCCTGTCGGCTCCACAATTGATAGGGCTTTCGGTCAGGACAGATAGAGGAAAAAGGACACCGCACTAGGAGAAGACTCTAATTGCAAATCAATAGGACTGATAATGTAAAAATGTTGGCCTTATATTTCTAAATATCCGTTTGATTTAATTGATTCCATTTATCTAAGAACTGATTTAGATACAGTGACTCTTCAGCAGAATTCAGTTTAGAATTGCAAGGTTAAGGGTTGGTTTTAATAAGCTTTTATTTGAGTTTTAAGCTACTGTTAACCCTAGTTTTGAAAACTACTCTTTAAAAAATAATCTACAAGTACTGTGCTATTCCTTTGTATCCCATTTGTACTGTTTGTCTTAACAATACAACACCTCCCAGTGCTTTTTCCTTTTATATACTGGATGAAGAGAGTTTTCTTTATTTGGATACAATCCAGCAGCATCCATAGCACGTGTGTATCTCTATCTCTATCTCTATCTCTATCTCTATCTCTATCTCTATCTCTATCTCTATCTCTATCTCTATCTCTATCTGAGTGACCAGTGGCAATTATAGCTCTGTGACTGAAACTTGTTTTTCACAATTGCTGTGATCTTATCCATAGCTGCAAAAAAGACGGGGCCTCAATTGTGTTGTCATAGCCACAAGTTTGACTTTTTGGACCTCCCCTGTGGACATTTAATGAGCATCTGCAGGTTTCCTCTGCTTTTCTCAAAAGAATAGGTCCGCCCCCCCCCCTCTCTCTCTCTCTCTCTCTCACACACACACACACCCCAAACAGATGCCCTGGTTCAGCCTTTGCTAAAATCTTTGCAAATGGATGTAACTAGAGCCACAAGTGTCAGTTGTAAGTCTAAAATGTTAGCAGGATGAGAAAGAAACACCCTTGGCTGGTGAAAGGGAAGGGGAAAGGGAATGCAAGCTTGCAAAGCAAAACAAGGACAACACAAAGAAAGTGCTGACTGGAACAGTTCGAGATGGAGAATGGAGAAAGAGACACAGAGATAAAAAGAGGAGAGTGTAGAAAAGTAGATTCAGGTTGGGAATTAGGAGGAATCAGGAGATCCTCAGGAGGTCCCACTGTCCACCAGGAGATTAAATGCCTAGTGAAGTAGTTTCTTCCCCTTTGTCTTAAGAGGTCTCCAAACAGTGACTTGAAACCAATAGAATAGAATATTTGTAGCTCAGGGTTGCACTGAGCAGTCCTTGGTGCTCTCTGAGCTCGGTTGTTTTCTTGCAGATGTTTCATTACCCAACGAGATGACATCTTCAGTGCCAAGTTGGGTGTTGAAATGTCTGCAAGAAAACAACCAAGCTCAGAGAGCAGCAAGGTTTCCACACTTCTCTGGAATGCTTTAGTGGATCCTATACCAAGCAAGAGGCTGGATTAGATGATTCCTGAAATCCCTTATAGTTTTATGATGATATGATTTTCTGGCAGGGACATTCCTTGGTTCCAGACACTGTTTTAAAATGCTGCCCTTGAATATGACAAAGAATTGAAAATGCAGAGATTGCAATTTCTGGGATCAAGTCCTAATGTTCCCACTTCTCTGGGAAGCTACCTAAATTACTGTGGAATTAATGGAATCCCCAAACAAACACACCCTCCCTGTAACATTTCATAGGTGGCAGGGTTGCTCAACACAGTTACAATGTCCTTCATGGACTTGGGTTGGATATTTGATATTTGATGCCCTGGTTCTAGACAGAAACTACTTGAACTCCATATAGCCATCCGTCCTACTCTTTTCTCTTCTTAGCAGCTGCAGTTTTGCTGTTGCATCCTTAACACGGAGTCCTCTGGATGAAGTTATCCCTCTTAAGTCAAACATTTGATCCCTGTTTTCTCTTATTTATTTTCCTGTATTTTCCTTCCTCTTGTAACCTGGGGTTTTGACACTGCCTTATTATTTTTTGCTGTGTGATCTCTGGGACACCGTAGGTTCTACTAGCATTCTGTTATTCTTGGGTTCTCAAAGAATTTAAATGATTGGATCCAGTGTGGCTCTCCTCTGCAGGCAATAAAATAATTGGCCAGTTCAGTGGTTCTCAAATGTCAAGTTTTTTTTCTTCTTTTTATCTAAATCAAGATTGGGCTTCGTCTTTTGATAGATCCATAGTGTTGGATCAGGGTGGTGGCTCCCACTGTGTGATCAGTGTCACACTTCTGTTTTATGGGCATGCAATGTGTCACACTCACTGGTTAGTTGGAACACTGACACTCACATTAAAAGAACCCTGTGAAGTTTTGTGTATCTCATTTCAATGCTCCCCTCTGAGGTGGGCTTTCTAATGCCTTGCTGAAATCTGATGTCCAGTTTCCACCTCCCTCCCCCCAAAAGGTTTCTATTATTTTGTCTTATTCTCAGAACTATTGAGAATTTGGTTTGCATTTCTCTGAGTGGAACATTTAAACTCTTAGAAGAGGAAAAGATCCTGCAGCGATCCTATATTCTGTCACATACTGAGGTTTCTTTGGATGGCCACATTTATATATATATGTTTCCATTGACATTTTTATTCTCAATGATTTTTATTGGGATTTAATGGACACACAGAAAGCCAAGGATACTTTACTCAGTTGAAGAGATAATTGTAAAATAAAACACAGATTGCACAATGAAATATTATTTCCTTCAAAGTAATCACTGATTTTGATGAGCATGTTTAGAATTTTTATTTTATTTCAATATCTAGTTAATTATTCAGGGATCTGGTTCTTGCAAAGACAAGTTATAGAAGGAGGAACTTATTATCTCCTTTTCTTATATCAAACAAACACACACACACACAAACACACAAGAAAGAAAAGCATAATGAAAACAGAAGCAGAGAGATGGAAAAAAATGACTTGTGATAGAATCCTCAATAAAAATAGAAAGGAGTCTATTTCAGGTTCACCAAAGGGAAAAATATTTCTTCATACAATACATAATGCATTAATTTAGTTTACTACCTCAGTAAACTGAAGTAGGCTTTGGTGTAATTAAAAAGTGAAGATCTAAGAGTTAACAATCCCATATTTTGCTTAGCCATGTTTGGCAATTTTCAAAAAAATGTCACTCTAAGGTGTCCCAAGTTTTTTTGTTTTTTTATTTTGCACCTTAGGCCAACAAGTGAAAGATAATTGTTAAGCTCTTGAGCAATTAAGAAATAGTACCTAATGTATCTGCTTTTTAGAGAATTCATTCAGAAAAATCAAACCAAAGGGCTTACGTGACAACATGTTCTAATAAATGCTGTGGATAAGATTGCACAACAATTCTGGCCTTTAGTTTTATTTTAAATATAGGTGTACATTCCAGATACTGGTTAAATCTAGGATGTGTAAATTGCTGCGGAATTCTAGACCTTGTGATGGGCTGCAGTGATTGTTTTTTTCAAATATTTCCCCAGCTCTGTGTGGCGTTGTAGCTACCATTTGGTTCCCTGTGAGCGCTCACCGTGAAACCATGATTATGAGCTTTGGATATTCCCTCTACACCGGCTGGATTGGATCGGCTCTTTGCCTCTTCGGTGGATGCATCATTGTTTGTTGTTCAGGTGACGCTCAAACCTTTGGAGAGAACCGCTTCTACTATGCTTCTGGATCGAGTTCTCCTACCCATGCGAAGAGTGCCCACGTATAAGAGCTCCTGAAACTTCCCAAGCCTTGGAGAAACTTTTTTTTTTTTTTTTGGCACAAGTGGAAGGGTTTACATTCAATTTTTGGTCTTCCATTTTTTTCCACCTTCCGTCTTCTAAGCTACATAGGTTGTAGAAGATAGAAAGAAACAACCTGGTGTTTATAACGTGTAAACACCCCATTTCTCTGAATAGAAATAGCAAATAAAGATCAAGTTAGGTGCAGACCCAGTCTTCTTTGGTCAGGCTTTTTCGTTCATAATTAAGTGTCGAAATATTAAGTCTCTTTTTCTTTTTCCCTCCCTCCCTCCCTCCTTCCTACTAGGAACAGGATTAACAAATATGTATCTGAATTGCCTGGAACTGATTTCACAGAATGAGTTACCCTTTCCTTTTATCTCACCCAAGGCCATCTTATCTGGCAGTGCTTACCAAAATAGGCAAAAGAATCCCCTGTGTTCCAACTACAACAATGTTGTCTTTCCCCAAAGATTAAGGGATATCTCTTTGTTTTCTCAGTCTGAAAACAGAACAAGCACTATAAGGAAGATGACCATTTCAGTAACAGTGGTTTTGTTTGTTTTTTTTGTCTACATGCATCAGTATGAAGGAAATTAAAGAGACCCATATCTAATTGCAAGATAAATAACAGAAAACAAATTGTATATATCTCCTTATATATATATGCAATGGGGCTGATCCTAAATGTATTTTCTTCAGTCTCCTTTCTGCCAACTTGTATTTTTTTTTACTTTTGTTTCAATTAATTTGTATTCTGACATAAACGATCGAACTATTATCTAAATTTTTGTACTGTAATCAGATGCCAGTTCAAGTCACGTCCTATGAATACTGATGATAACGATGTCTTTTGTTCTGAAGTGAAATATTGTACAATATACTGAAATAAATGTTGAAATTAACGAGTTTATATTCTTCTCATTTTGCCTGTTGATATCTTCCCTTTCGAACTGTTCCTAACCCAGTCAACCTAGCAATTCAGAATGTTGTGTGCAATTTTTAGTGTGGTTGTGGCTTCTAATATAAATGGGGACATAGGCATTTAGGAGGGTCAAAAAAATCAAGATGGCAGATGTATATGTGTAAGTTCCTGCCCCTTTTACGTGTGCACAACATTGATGAGTGTAGACTAGGGGTGGGGCTTTGACCATGCAGACATCACTGATCAGAGAATACACTCCTTCCTCCTGTTAAAAACAAATATTAATGTAGTTTGATCTAGTGATTAAGGTACTATTCCCACAATGTGCCTAACCCATGGTTAACTTAATTCATGGGTTTACTAAATGAACCCATTCTTCTAGGTTCTTACAACACATGAGACCTAAATGAACTACTTAGGATGTGTTCCCAGAATAAGACTAGGTAAAATAATGTCTGGTTGTCTAGTTAGTGGTTTGTTGTGCCACCTGAAGCCTTTTGGGGAAATTAGAACTGGGTGAGTATAAACAAGAGAAGGGATATAGTAGAAAATGTAAGGCTAACCCTGGCCATATTTCCTGCCTAGTAATTGATGGTTATACTCAGGTCATCATGATCATGAGAAGCCAAGTATATGCATGACTTGTCCAGTGAAGGAAGGGAAGGAAATATAGGATCTTCTCTTTACCCTGGAAAAAATGACTCCTGTGAAAGAGAGTTCCCTTCAAATTGATGGTATAGATTTCATATCGATAGATGGTAATCAAGATTTGCTTGTAGACCATGGATTATTATCCTGAGAATGGGCTCTGAACCTGCTATTGGAATTTCACATATTTATATACATGTAAACCTCTGGTCCTGGTGACTGACCCAAGTTGGATCTTCACACATTTAATTTGAACGGCAAACAAGAGTTACCTAGTTACAGATCTTCGGCCTTGGTGCCTCTGATCCCATTGATTTCAATGGACTTTGGGATCTCCATTTCAGCACTGGCTCTAGATATTTGTTAGTTCAAAACACCACCGCTTTGGCACCGAACATGTTAGTAGCAAATTGGCTTGGGAGTCAAGCAGATTTAGAACAAAATGTGTACTCTGTCACTCACTGTAATTTGTTATCTTAATTTCATATTGTTTTTCATTCTCTCACTATCTGACACAATGTTCACAGTGTGAACTCTAATTCCAGAGCATCTTGGCAGAACATTTCTGCTCATTACATCACAGGCTCTGGATACAGTTGCTTGTTGTATACCCCCCCAAAAAACAATAACTACTGCCATTGTAATATGTGGGCGCTATAAAGGAATGTGTAACACACAGCTGTGCAGCTTTGTGAAGACTGGCCCAGGATTGTGGTCTGTGTTGTTTTGGTGTATGCCACTTTCTGCTCAATGGGTCCCATTGAAAGGCCTGCAAGGGGGTTGAGCAGCTCAGCTGGGGACCAAAGATGGCTGGCGAGCCAACACTGCAAAGATGCTTAGAAGATTAAGGCCGTTCTATCTTTGATTATCCTGAAATTGATCATAATACTTTGGATGTCAAGTGGCATGAGAGGCTGCAAAATTGAGATTGGTTACAGATATAAATATTTATTTATTTAGGAAATTTATATTGCTGCCTATTTGCAACTCAAGGTGGCTTACAAGAATATAAAAACCTCATACAAACAAGCAATAAAACTAATAAAATAAAAACAAGAATCCATGGAGCGCCTAGTTCTAAAGTGTGTATTCATGGTTAATGTTCTCTGATGATGAATCTCATGTTACAATTGCAATTCTGCTTAGTGTTCTTCAAAACCTAATATGTTTTTCATGTTTCCTAGGTCCAGGTCTAACTTCCATTCGATGCACATATGTACTATGCATACATCAAAAGGATGTTTGGTCAGATACTCAAGTTTAGGGATCGAACAACTCAACTGCAATAGGCTTCTGGTCTAAATCCAAGCGATGTATCCCAACCCATAGGCGTATCTCCTGCTTGCTGGAAACATCTCAGGTGGTATTTCTCAGATTTTCTCCCAGTTCCTGCTTTTCTTTGAGGAAAATAGATGTCTCTGAAAAGGTCCCACCAGAGAAAGTGTATTCTGCTTTGCATTGCTACAAGAAGAGGGGGAATAGGAGCCCTTAGGAGCTGATATTCAACAGTCAGTTGGAGTATCGCGGAGATTGCATTGTCACTGGACACTGTAAACAGGGAAACAGGCCTCAGGTAACAAGCACAGCAGCTGAACTGGAATCAATCACCACTTCAACTGAATTTTGCCTTGCAAATTGCAAAAGAGCACAAAACACTATTAGTAGCATGCAATTTCTTGGAGATGGGTGGGATAGAAATAACTAAGTAAATATAAAGAAATAGGTGAAGAAAGAATACAAATGCAAAACTACAATTTTAGACTGTATGGAGCTACAGTCATATGGTGGCTATGATTCTGGATCAGCACCTCTGTGGCAGAAGGAGTTTAAAAATATAAACAAGTAAAAACATGTTTTTTTTTTCATTTTTTAATATATTTATTTTAAATACACTTAAGGGATGATTGTTTTTCTTTAAAAAAACATTTTAATGGTATTGAAGGCTTATCCTTATTTTTCCTCTGCAAATTAGCATGTTTCCTAATGAAGGGTTTATCTTTTCTGCAAATGTCCAGGTGCGGGATAGGGATAGAAAGCATTATTAAAACAAACAATAATGCAAGACAAGAGTTTTGTGGTGCTTTTAATCTTGGCAATTAAAATAATTTTCTATCTTTGCATGTAGGAAGGTATATAGACATGTAGGTGCAAATTGTATTTCCCCGAAAGGATCATCGGTTTCTTTTGCATACCATTTATCTTTCACATTGTCTTAAATTCTCTGAGAATACAGTAAAGAAGGTATCCTTATACTGGGTAAGGTAGGGATTAATTTAAGTTCAGATTTTATTTTCCTTTTGGGAAATAATTGTGTGTATGTGTACTGCAAAACATCATAGACACCAAAGGAGATTCTTACAGGCATGCTGAAGTCAATGGCGCCAGACTGTGGAACCCGAATTTAGTAGAACAACCCATGGCAATCCTATCTAAGCAGACACCTATGCACAACCAAATCTTACCATTACACGCTAAAGATCATCTCTGTATACAAATACAGCCCTGAGGCTTCTGCTTTCTGGTGATTCTTCTCTGGGTCGCATCCCCCATCTCTTGGGGCTGTGTTTTATGATCGCATATGGATTGCCTGCCTCTGGTGGATGCCTTGTGGGTGGGTGGCATGGGGGAGAAGATAATAGCATTCTTCTTTGTTGCAAACATTGCCCAAACAAGGATGGTACTGTATGCACGTACAAGGCTATAAATAGTGTCTATCAGTAGGTCACGTGACGTTCCCTAAGGCTTAGCCGCTTGGTAGGATCACTGAGGAACATTGTGTGGGCAGGAAGGTCCTTGGCTCTTCAAGTGGAGGAAGGACTGAGTTACAAATGCCTCTGGGGCTCTTCTGCACCACCTCCTCCTCCTCCTCCTCCCTGCCTTGCCAGCAGCTGATGGTGCTAGGCAGGAAGAACTCTTACGTCCTGTCTGTAGCCTCGATCGCTCTTCTAATATAGCCTATATAGGTCCTTAGGAGAGGGGAATCTTAGTGTGGGGGCTGGGGAGCTTTGGGGAAGATGTGACACAAAGCTCACACTGTCAGTGTCAATGGGTTTGGCTTCTATGGGGAAATAGCATGGATGCTTACCCAAAGAGGCTACCTGATTTGCATGAGAGCCCAAGGCAAACCGTCCAACTGGCTAAAATAGGACTTGGTTTTCTGCAGCATCCAATCTTCTTGCAATACACTAATGACCCAATTTCTGTCCATTTCATCAAGGACCGCTTGTGGCTGACAAAAGAATTGAATCTCACTTGAGATACCAGATTCACCAGTGCCATTCTGATACCGCAAAAGCCTATGTATTCATTCCCAAGTCCAAAATGGTGAAGTATGCAATTTCTTCATGGAGATTGCTTTAATAATAATTTGATTTTAGTAAATTATTGGCAAGAGTAATTCTTTTCTGGGGATTATAGGTTTTGGCATCCTCACATTAGATATTCCTCATATTAGATATTCCAATATCTCAGAGGCTGCCACAAAGAGAAGGGGGTCAATTTATTCTCCAAAGCACCTGCAGGCAGGACAGGAAGCAATGGATGGAAGCTAACCAAGGAGAAAAGCAACCTAAGGAGCAATGTCTTGACAGTTAGAAGAATTCATCAGTGGGACAACTTTTGTCTCCAGAAGTTGTAGGTGCTCCATCACTGGAGGTTTTTAAGAAGAGATTGGACAACCATTTGACTGAAATGGTATGAGGTTTCCTGCTTGAGTTTCCTGCCTCTTCCAACTCTGTTACCCTGTTATTCATCAAAATTGCTTGGGGGAAGGAATTAAAACAGCTGGAATGAAACGTATTGAACTCAGACAGTGAGAGGATGGAAGAAGCAAAGATCGGGAGACAGAGAATGATGGAAATGCCCTAAACATGTTGTTGTTTTTTGTTGTTTTCCAAGTTTTATTGCGAAATCTAGTACCATTTTCCTTTCCCAACAATGCAAATAAATCCCCAAAGTCAGCCCATTTCAACTACTATTCTACAAAGGACATACTTCCAGGTTCTTAAGGCATAATCTGTTTGTATTTAATTCACTTTAGTGCTGAAAAACACCAGATCTTCTGATATTGGTCATTTTAAGAACTATTTGTATATTTCAGTATAGAGTTTTCTTCTCTCTCTATTTTTGTTTGTTTGTTTAATATTTCAATTTAAAACCTATGGACAATTCAGCTGAGATGTTGCCTTTTTTTTAACCCCACCCCTGTTTTTCTGTAAATATAAAGGCACACAATGAAGCATTATGCATCTATTAAAATATACACATTTGGTAAATATAGATTTCTTTTCCAAGTGTCTTTTGACATCATTATATTTGTATATATTATATAATAATCAACAACACAATCATTCTCAAAATAAAGGTCACTTCCTTAAGATATCTGCATAAACTGTCATCATGACACACCACAAAAGCCCATTGCATAGTACACCAACGGGGTTTGGGAATCACAAAAATAAATAGAGAACAAGTTTTTTTTTGTTCCTTTTAAACAAACACATTGGTTTCATAGAAGAAGAAGAAGTGCAAATAAATGTCCACAGCAGGAAATGCCACCTGTAAAACAAAAACAAAAACAACTTCCAAGGAGACAATATTGAGACCGACCGAAATCAATGCAGCAACGACCATTTTACTAGTTGCATGTTGAATACAAATGCTTTTGTTTGTTTGACACACAGTGACAGTCGTTTGCAGCAACAAAGCTTGAGTAAAGGGCATTATGGTTAAATAATTGCAGGATCCCTGTCTCTTCTCCACTGGTTCACTGTGGACCCAGGAGTGACGCAAGCAGCTCTCAAGAGCCTTTCATTTGCTTCCAAAGAAAAGCCACATGGCATGTGTGGAAGAGGGCATGCATCGGTCTTCCTTTCCCATAACGAGTACACGGGAAAGAGTATACACGGTATCTCCTGACAGGGCAAACAAATACATAAGTTGCACAGACATGTCACTTGACTGGCATTGACTACTTTGCTGTGTATGTGTGTGAACTGATTCCAGGAAAGGCAATGCGCTTGTGATGGTGGAAGCTAACATGGAAGTCTCATTTCTGCCGTTTGACTAGAAATGGCTCACTGGCACATGGGACCACCTGATGCCATGGTCACCTGATGATAATCATGCATGTGCAAACTGATTCCATGCTATCAAAATCCATCAACAATAGATTCTCATGGTTTCCTTCATAAAGAGAAGCGGAGCAATATCGAGCTGTATTGTATCCTATCTTTGGTTGAAGCTTTGACCTTAGAAAGTGTTTCCTTGACTTTAGTGGTAGCAGTCAAGGAAGATGGGGGCAGAAAGACCCCAATGAAGCATGTCCAAGGCAAACAGCTTCTAATGGTCTGTGATAAGTCTAGTTTTGGTTATGTGCAAACAGATTACTTTTCTAGCTGTGAAGTATCGAAATTGGTTATTACATCTTCAAATTAGGGTTTGAACTGGGATGCAAAACTCTGAACAGCAATTATTCGTGATCAACGGTAATGATGAGAATAGAGTAGATCTATCAATGGATCTCAAGGTAGGTATGCCCAGTTGAGTTCTACTGGTTTTATTGAGTTGGCTCTAAAAACTTCTAAATCTGGTTCCAACACTTAGCTCTGCAGAAAAACTTGGGAAGGGGCTTCATAAAGGACAATCTTTTTTTTAAAAGACAGAGGAATTTAGTCCAAATCAATACTGGAGCAAGAAAACATTGATAATTAAACATCTAGAACAAACAGTATAAATTCTCCAAATTTATAATCAATGTGTGGTTTAGAAAATTAAATAGCAGCCATGGCACCACGATCTGAGCTAAAGAAGGATTAATTTATTTTCCTGTACCACAGAACAACAAAATCTTCACCTATTCCCTAAATCTTATTCGCAGTAGCATATTAAATTGCCCTGGATCCCAATAGAAATGACAAACTTCAACCTAGCTATATTAGTCTGGATGGGTAAGTGGGGGTTTCATTTGAACTACAACTGCTAGTGTTTCTGACCATTAACCATTTTGGCTTGGGTTGGCAACACCTGGAAGGACTCTAGAGCAACCTCTGTTCCTCTAGATCAGGGCTGTAAAACTCCCAGCCCATTGACCTGATGTGTCATGCGCTGGCCACGTCCATGCCCGATTTAGTGAAGGGGGGAAAGTCTCAATACATCACATGACACTGCCATAATTGCATGAGTTTGGTACCCCTGCTCTAGTTGCTAGATTACAAATTCTATTATTGTTGACTTCTGGTTGCTTAGGACTCTGAGAATTTAAGCCATAGAAATGTCATAGAGTTTGCCTATTCTTGTTCTAAGTCCCAATTTATTAAAGCTAAAGAAGATCCTTTGGAGAATAGTGGCATAGACAGGGATATCTTGTTGCAGCTAAATACTGTAGAAACTTGGAAAAAGAACAGAATGGAATGAGTCTCCTATGCTTCTAATGAAAATATTCTTTTGAGCTTTGCTTTAGAGTTGCTGGGAGTTGGGCAGCACATACATTCAATAGATGATAATGATTGTTGTTGATGATGATGATGGGCTTAAGTCAAGGACTCTGCAGTCTCCTCCTTCTGAACTCATGGTTTTTATAAGGCTCCAAGTGTGAACCTCAAAGGGATGAAGAAAAGTGGTAGTGGGAATCTGGTGAAGTCTTAATCTTGGTCCTATCAATAAACCTAGGATACAGAATTTGGTGTAGGAAACATGGGACTACAGAAGAAAAAGGATGAAAAAGAGATGTCAGATAGGACTGCAAGATAATAACCCCATCTTTCTATATATTTTTTCCAGAAGAAAAGCCCCTCTCCCCTTTTTAGTGGTCTATTGTTTAGATCAGGAGTCTCCAACCTTGGCAACTTTAAGCCTGGGGGATTTCAACTCACAGAATTCTGGGAGTTGAAGTCCTCCAGGCTTAAAATTGCCAAGGTTGGAGATCCCTGGTTTAGATGGTTTGCATGATCAGCAGAAACATACAGCAGAACAAAAGAGACATTCATAGGAGATTTCATAAAAATTGCAAGGAAATCTCAGCCTCAGGCAAGGCTCTTAAAAGAGGCACTTGGGAACTTATTATCAGAGCAAATAAATAGAAGAAAACAAGAAAACAGAGGGATTTTTCCAAGGAAGTTGAGTGGGGAAGGATCGTACTAATCTCCCAGAAAAGAAATATCAAGGTAAGTTTGCCACTGTTTGAGGAAGCCAAGCTTCAGACAGAAGGGCTACTTGTTTGATCAAATAAGTTTTCCCCAAGCTTGTCAACAATAAATACAAGTGCCAAAAGCCTTAGGAAAGGAAGTGCTTTTAAAATTTATCACACAGAATGTAAAATATTTGACTAGCTGTCTATCAGGTGTAATAATGTTACGTAATTGTGCTCCATGTAGTGAGCTCATAGTTTTCAAGAACGAGTTCATTCCTTTGAAACCAAGGTGGCTGAGTTGGAGATGCTCAGACAGGTATGTTGCTGAGGTCTAATGGGATAAAACAGCCTCATCTCACACTCCGATAGCTCCTTTGCTATGGAGGTGAAGGGAGGATCCTTATGAAGAAGGACATCATCTCAAGAATAAGGTATTCCTTTTAAAGGGATCCAATCATAGGGTGATAAATTCATATTCTCTCATGCCTGACTGCTTCTTCAGGATAGGTAGAAGTTTTTGGTTGTGTGCAATTTGATAATAGAAGCAGAGATGGATCAAGTGATGGATGCATAAATTGCATGTTAATTTGTCTTCTTAATAAAGACTACAGACATTTGAGAAGCTGCTTGATGTTACTGGGGGATGAAATACTGATCAATGAGTCTCACCAGAGATTGACGACATTCATGCATTGGGTAAGAAGTCAAAATTTCTCAAATGACTACGGATTAACTCTGTTGATCTTGAAACTCAACAAAGGAAAAGTAATCCTAGATTTAATCCACAGTGATGACCATGATCTCATATAAGACTTGAGTGTTGTAGAGATGGTAGGAAGCAGTGAACAACATGCTATTACATAAACCCTACATACAACTGGGAAATTGCTTGCAGGGTTCAAATACATCTGACTACAAAAGGGGGGGGGGAACTAAAGCCAAAGATAATAGTGAATAAAAGATGGAAAGGAAGGATTAAGTAAGTCTCATCACTCAATAATGCCAATAAATTATTTAAAGTCATAATAATTAAGGTTCAATTAGAATGTCTTCTACAATATCAAGAAGGGTCAATCCCGTTCCAAAAGATCTCTAATAATTCAAAAAAGAGCCTGTAAAGTTAACCTGTAAAGGCAGGATAAAGGTAGCCCAAACAAAGAAAAAAATAAAGAATAAAAGGAAAAAGGAAATTGGAATACATTGTAATGCTTTTATATAACTCAATATTAAATCCATGTTAGGAATACCATAGACAGTTCTGGTGGTCACATTGTAAAATGATATAATACATCTGGACAAATCAGGCCGAAAAGGACAACCTAAATGATTTGAACACCTGCCCTAAAGGAAAAGAAATTTGGGACCTTAGCATAGAAAACAAGCAAGCATGCATGGAGACAAGTTGTCCCACACTTTCTCAAAACACTAGAGGTCATCTAATGAAGCTGATGGAAGAGCTTTTGAAGAGCAAAAGAAAGCACTTCCTTCATACAGCAACTAATTCACATGTTGAATTGATGGCCACAAGTCACTGTGATGACTGCTGATTTGGATGGTTTTAGAGATAGTTGAATAAATGTATAGAGGATCAGTTTATTATGGGCATTTAATCTTCACAAATTAATGCTACTTCCTTGTTAGGAATTGGATGCACCCAAATATGAATTGCAGAGAAGAATTTGTGGGAGAAGGAAGTGTCTCTAAGCATCTTGGAGACATTGAGTTGGCCAGTGTGAGAAACAAAATGCTGCACTGAGATAGTCTTGGTTCTGATCCATAAACCTATTATGATTTTAACAATAAAGTAAGGGTTTTTTTGTGCTTAGAAAATTACATGGCAGAAGAGCTTTAATGACATGTCCAATATTGTCCATGCAGGAAACATTATTCTGTACGGAAATAATTGTTTGTGATTTCCACTACCATAATCTAAACTAGTGTAGGATAAAAAAGAACAGTACTGTGTAGTTCTACTTAATTTCAGCATTTACTCTCATGCTACTGAAATTTTATTGTCATTGTACAGAATCTGTGCTGTTCTGATCTATATAACTTACATCAGAGAATATGGATAACCAAATTTCTTCCAGTGACTAAAAAAAAAGACTAAGCTTTTCAAACAAGCCAACCCCAAATCTAACCGAGATGCAAATCTAGTCTAATCATCATCATCATCATCATCATCATCATCATCATCATCATCATCATCTTCTTCTTCTTCTTCTTCTTCTTCTTCTTTTAATGACCCCATAATCCCTTGCGGGGTGGAGTCTGGGTAACTGAATGGAGCCAGCAGAGTGTTTACTGGCTGGATGCCCTTCCTGTTGCCAATGCGGAGCTTTATACAGCAGATATATTCTCATTGTGCCCAGAGAGAAATATCTGCCTCTACCTAGGATTGAACTCACAGCCTCCTGTGAGGTTAGAGATCCACCTCTAGGCCACCGCACCACTCTAGTCTAATCATGTAATGCCGTATCATAGATAACCACTTTGGTATCTTCAAGGAATGGTCATAATAGTCAAGATAGGCAAGTGTGGTAGTGCAGTTGAAGCTCTGCTTGTTTTCATGGGCAATGTAATGCAAATACAAACGAGGTAGAACTTTGGTTGCACCAATGCAGATGCCACCCAGACTTTTATGACCATACTCTTTGGACGGTCTGGATTCACCAGGAAACAAATTCAGGTCAGTGGGGATTAGCCGAACAAACAAAAAACAAGTATGGAATCAAAATCCAAATGGGAAAAAGTTAAAATGTGCCAAAGTGCAAATAATGTTTTGGTATGTGAAAAGATGTACTTGTTCTACCCAACCACTGGACCTCTATTTTCTCTGTGTCCTTGGGAAAATACTATACTTCCCTCCTGGACATACCAACTTGATTTGTCAATCTTATCTTTAAATAAAGGAAAGATTACTCTATTTGCCAACTGACTTTGATAGTCACCAGCCCAGGCACAAATGAGCATTTTCTACAGCAAGGGTCTGCAGCCCATATCCTGTGGCCATATTTGTGCCTTAGCCCTCTTTCCACTCCCCCAGGATATAACTTTTCACAGAAAACAAACAAAAAAAGGAATTGGTGTAATTAAGATGCCATTAATTCCAACATATCTATTACAGTTGAATTCCAACCCTTTTCCTTATTCAGCAATGTTGTAACTTGATCCCCTAGGATGACATCACAACACCACTGTCATGCCATCTGAAGTCCACAGAGGGGAGGAGGAGGAAAAGAAATGAGGTCCTTGGATACAAAAAAGATTGTTTGCTCCTGTTCTTGAGGAAAGCATTGGAAATATTAACATTTTCCCTACCAGTGGAACCCGATTTTAAGTTGCTGATAGTTTGTCGGATGCATTTTGTGGCGAAAGCTTAAGTCAGTGCAACACCAGGGAGGCATTTCATGCATTGGGTTTCCTAGAAAGGCTTCACAAGCTCTTCTAGGTTGTGTAAAGGATCAGTTGCTGTCAACATCAAATGAAGCAACATTAGGGCTGGGAGGGTGTGTGTAGAGAAATCAGTTCTGATTCCTTTAGTTGGACCTTTGGTGGATTCAGGATGAACCCTTGATAGAACCATCCTGAGCAGCTGAGAGTGAATGAAATAATTACTGGCAGAAGGATCCAAACCTTGTTAAGAATGAAGGGTTTCAAATGAGAGCTAAAAGAAGTTGTGGCCTTGATTCACACAACACTCTTAAACCAGGTCATTTAAAGACCTAACAAATGCATTTGCACAATACGTTGAGCTTGCATGTAACTCATGAAGCTTGCCACATTGTGGAAATGCTTACTGAGTTAGGCTATCGTGGTTCATTCTATTAGTCTCCCCAAATGGGTGAATCCAGTAACTGGGTTGAACAGTTGTTGTGTGAATGCAGCCCCTGAATTTCAGCCCAAGTGACCAAATGAAATAAAATGACATGGTTGTGTTTCTATCGCATCTACTCTGGTGAGTAGTCTAACTCATCATTAGAAATCAATGCATCTGAGTTCGGTTTGTGTTTGGCTTTGTTCTTTGATTTGCTACTTGTCCGACTGCTTTCCTTTCCTTCAGCCACCTGCTGATAAGAGAAACCTTTGTCATCAGCAGATTCCCAGTCCTGATACTTTTCATTCCCAGCGGAATCAAATCCTTCTTCAATGGAGAATGGATCCACATCAACATCGTAACGCTGGTAAGTGCTTTGGTGCAAAGCTTCTTCTCGAGCTGTGATTTCCAGAGTACTGTTCCATATGCCGTAGCCAAAATAAATCAGCAGCCCTAGGGAAAAGAGAAGAGAATTTGGCCCATCAATGATTATGTTCATGTACCAAGTCCACCATGTTTTATTTTAATCATGGTCGGTAGACAAAGCCAGGAGCAAGACAAAAAGTATTATAGCAATAAGACTTATATACTGCTTCACAGTGCTTTTACAGCCCTCTCTAAGCAGTTTACAGAGTCAGTATATTTCCTCCAACAATCTGTGTCTTCATTTTACCAACCTCAGAAAGATGGAAGGCTGAGTCAACCTTGAGCCTGGTGAGATTCGAACTGCCAAATTGCAGATAACTGGCAGTCAGCATTTTTTGAATTTTGAATTTAATCATATTTATAACCCGCTCCCTCTCCCCTAAGGGACTCGGGGCGGGGTACAGGCCGACGACATCGT
>JAOYMU010000002.1:47488892-47499482 GCA_025802295.1 Psammodynastes pulverulentus
TTACCGTAAAACCTCGGCGAAAGGGTTGAAAAATAGAGCGCCACCCTCTATTTGAACGCCACCTCTATTTGAGCGCCGCCTCGGCGGAAGGGTTGAAAAATAGAGCGCCATGGCGTTCAAATAGAGGTTTTACGGTAAGTATCGGGAGTGTTCTAAGTAAGTTGAAGACACCTAGAATTGCATTGGATATGAAGAGGTCAGAAGAAGAGGTAGCATAATGTGAATGTAAAGGTTTGAGGGGGGGGGCGGGATAAGCCCAGGTACCAGATCAAACCCATACCAGATTTGTACTCTGCACATTCAAACTAAATATCAGGATAAGGCTATGATGTTGCCTCCATTGCTTTGATCTTTCAGCATCTATATTCAGACTTCTATCAGAACTCTTTTATAATTGAGAAACCAGAAACATCTATTACCCCATTTCCTAATGCTTGGTCGATGAAAAGTCCCCAGAGATCAGTAATGCAAGTTTTGTAGCCATCCTTTTTCCGCTGCTTCAGAATTTCACGGTATTCTTTTAAGTGGTCTAATGTAAAGCAGTCCAGCTTGCTTTTGGACATGTTTTTGCGAGCTTCTGCAATCGGTCCCAAAAGATCCTTCTGTGACCAATCAGGTTCCTCATACAGATTTGAAAGTGTCCTACAAAAAAGACACAGCTTGATAACAAGAGTTGCAATTCCCTAAATCAGGGATCTCCAACCTTAGCAACTTTAAGACTTGTGGACTTCAACTCCCAGAATTCCTCAGCCAGCTTTGCCAAGGTTGGAGACCCCTGCCCTAAATTATACTAAGGGTTATTAACCTAATTTAATATTTCATATTTAAACACTTAACCATCATGCTAATTTAAAAACTGTTAAAGAACAACAAGAAGAATTGTGATGCAACTTTAGGATTTTCCTGCCAAAATATTTTTTAAATACTTAGTAAAAAATATTTAATAATAGTGAAAATAAGCAGAATTGACCAAATTAATTTAGCCTATGCAAGAAATGCAGACACAAATTTTTGGCCCAGTCAGCCAAAAGAAATTTTGAAAAGCTTGTAAATTTTTTTCTTTGTTTTGAGTTATCATGGGAAATTATTGCTAATCTGCCAAAGGTGTTTTTTTTTTTAATATGACAAGACACTGAAAGCAGGAAAAGTGTGTCGGAATATAGTCAGGAGGTGGATCCCTAGAGGGAAGGGCTACGTTCCAGAGGAATAAGAGGCAACTCAGTGCAGATCTTCCCTAAGAGTTCACGGAGTGTATGGTATATACAGATTGTAAAGTGCTCAGTTTGGCAAGATTTTATCTATAGCAGTGGTGGAATTCAACAGATTTGCATCTATTCGCTAGAATAGGTTGTTAACTTTCTAAGCAGTTTGGAGAACCAGTTGTTGGAAGAAATCTCCTTTTGTTTATTTCCACTTTATAGGGCTAATCCTGTAATGAAGGCAGGAAGGAAACATTCTGGTGTTGTTTATAGCCTAATCTTTATTGCCCTGCTTACAGAAACTGCCTCTTGGTTAACCCATAAAACAGCTAAGGGTTCTTGGCAGTATGCCCAGATTTACTGTTGCCTGAGCTCCACCCAGTCACATGATCATCCAGCTACGCCTACCCAGCTGGTCATTAGGGCAGAGAACCAGTTGTTAAATTATTTGAATCCCATCACTGACCTTGGGGTATAATCATGCTGGTCACATGACCATGGTAATGTCTTGAAGCCAGACTGGGTCCCTTGGCTAAGAAATGGAGATGAGTATGCCCCCTAGAGTCGGGCATAACTGGACAGGGGAAACCTTTAACTTTTTTTAGATAACAGCCCCTGTGGGAAATGTGAAGTACTGTCATGGCAGAAGACTCATCCAATTATCAATGTCTCTCAGGTATATTTGAAATGTGAATTGATTCAGTATTTAATACTTGGATATCTATCAGTGATCATTTCCCCTTCTATATTAGAAATATAGGGTTCTCTTTTATATTGTTAGCACTTTACAAAAAAGGAAAATAAATTCTCAATTTTGATTTCCTTCTACCTGTCCTTTTGATTTCCTTCTACCTGTCCTTTATTTTCTCCAACTCAGGGTTACACTTAGCTCTTGTCGGTTATGTCAGAAGCTGCTATGGCAGAAAAAAAAGAAAAAGAAATGGACAGAAGAACAGGAGAAAACTCTAAAGCTCATTTCATTGTCATGGAATTAGGAAATAATTATGTCAATACAGTTAAGAGGATTACTTCCCATGTATTTGGTTATCTTCCCCTGCTGTTTAAGAGCTAACATTACAATATTCAAGAATGAAATTTTGAGTAATTTTGGAATAGCTCCCAGGGACTGCAAGTAAAGCTATTATTTGGGTCGTCCCTGCTTTATCTGGGCAGAGTTGAAGATTCAATTTTCAACATTGCTCAGGTCCATAACTCATTTTATATTTTAATATATTTCCATGCTCATAGCTTCAATAGAAGCATGAATAAATTCTGGGAAATAAGCAAGCACACTGAGACTGGTCTGCATAATTTATAATCCACATCCTCTTCTTTAATGATATCCCTTCAGATACTGGAAGACTGCTATCATCTCTCCCTTTAGCTATCCCTCCTTTAGACTAAACATACTAAGTTCTTTTCACTGTTCTTTGTAGGATTCAGCCTCTGGGTCTTTTACCATCTTCATACTCTTCTCAGAGTACATTAAGAATGCATTAATAGCATAGTCCCTTTTCTGCAGACAATCATACTGCTAGGTTGTAACTGTCTGGAGGAAGACCTGCCTAGCTTTATAATTTTATTAATGCATCTGTCTTAAATAAAGATAACTGAATATGTTATGCATAGCATGTTTGCTTCAATTTGTCATCCTACTTGGTTAATTCAATTCATCGTATTTCAATGCTCAGTCAATTATTGATATGATACCATAAAGGAAGCCGGGAATTTAACAATACTTTCTTCCATATCACTGCCAGTGGTATGGAAGGAAACCTAGCACAAATTCCCTTGTGTCAAAGTCCCAAATCATATATGCCAATAATGATAATAATGGATAGTAACAATCTTTATTTAGTTTTTGAGATTTTAGTTTACTTGTGGAAAAATCAAGGATTAATATAGTAGATTAAAAAAAATCCCAAGCCCACCAAATGGAAACTTGTGTTTTATTTGATAAAGGTATTGCATTTATAGATTTGTTTTCCTCATTACCAACAGAGCTAATACAGTTTTTATATTAGGGGGAAAAAAGCATGAATGCTCTTGCTGTCCTAGCCAAGTCATCAGAATAGCATGTTCAGCACCTTGGATAGCGTCCCTGAAGTTTACACCATTCCAACGAATGCTTTCTGGAATAAAACACACTACTACTACTTCATCTAATTATTAAATTAACTCATTTTCTGGATGGATACTGTATAATATATTAAACCAACAGAATAAGCTGGTTTAATATGACATGGTAAGTAATAAAAACACCAGCCAAGGTTTACACTAAATAGATTACTAGATCTGTTTTTGAATACAGCCATTTGGGCATATTCGGGATCAATAACCATCTGTCAGTGATGGTGTAGGGTCTCCTACTTCGGTGGGGGGTTGGATTGATGACCTACAAGGTCCCTTCCAACTCTGTTAATTTGTTAATGTGCGTAATGGGATTTCTCTGAATGCAGATTCAAATATTAGGGTTTATTTACCTTCGTATCAATCACAAATGTTGAGTTCATACAACATTGCTAAACCCAAAATATGGATGGCTGCATGGCTGTAACCTGCTTTTTTCAAATGGATAACCAGGTTATGGCTTAATATGCTAGCCTAGTTCACATCGCATACCACAGAAATGGGTGTTTTCCCATATGATGAATCGTAAATTATCCATCTTCACTTCGGCCTAGTTTGGCATCTTTGCAAACTGAGCACAGAACATAGGCTGCAAATCTTTGTGTGACTGCCAAAACAGCAAGCATTTAAACACTAGGCACTTTGACTTGTCCAAACATTTTAAACTCTTTTATTGCCACTCTGTAGAGTATCATGTTTGTGCTGCCTCTTGGTATTATGTTATGTGAAGAATAATCACCTGGCATTTTTATTATGTTGTAATCTAGACTCAGATCCATTAGGCAATCTAGAAATGTTTAACTAAATAAATATACTAAATACATTCTCAGCATTCACTTGGTGACAATAGCAATATTATAGTATGCCTGATCAAGCCAGTTTTTGCTCCTATAATATGAACATAAGCAGCTACCATGCAGCAATTTAAACCATTGTTTCTTTTAGTTCTATAGATTGCAGCATCTTTGCTGAATTTCAGGTATAAGTATTTCCCAGCCTTCTATGGAGATGCTGGTAACTGAATTTTTTCAAGCTTACAAACTATATGATTAATCAGGAATTTATAGCTTGTTCCTTAATGCTAAAAGGGGGGAATAACCCAACACATTAAAGTTTCTATTCATCCACATTTATAAAAAGGATCCTTAAATAAAAAGGGAGAAGGGGAACAAAAAAATAATAATCAAGGAAATTCTAATTCATGCAGATGTTGAAAAATAGTGTTAATCCAATAGCATAAAGAGGACTTGGAAATGGCACCAGATGTCATAAATAAATTGATTCTGCATTTAATCGTGCTTTCCAAAAGTCCAAGTAAGAAAAAAGTGCTTTAGCCAAATTAAAAGTCACAGATTATTACATATATAAGATCGTTGGACAATGCACTAAAGTCTAAAAGGAAATTAGAATGAACAGTCTGATGTAGTGGTTACGGACTCTCTTTGAAATCCTTCCTGCTTTCCTTCCTTCCTTATTTCCTTCCTTCCTCCATTCCTCCCTCCCTCCTTCCTTCTTCCATTCCATTCCATTCCATTCCATTCCATTCCATTCCATTCCATTCCATTCCATTCATCTCACATGATCTTTCTGGAAATAAAAGGAAAGAAGTACCCCCATGTAAATTGCCTTTTGCTCCTGAATAGATGGAATATATAACTAAGCCATCAATATTGTAATCCTAACAGGTACCATAGAAACATCTTAATGACTGAATTTTACCAATGGAACAAATAAACCTGAACCATCCCTTGGATTTTAGATAGGGAAATATAAAACCTCTTGCTGTCTTACAGCAAAGGCCCATTCTACATGCCGCATTCCATCATACAATGTTTCTAGGAATGTTATTAGCAGAATATCATTAAAGATGTACAGCACCACCACTTTCCTGCTGCGGACCAGATAACTGGTGAACTAAAGCAGGCCTATTGGCAGAGATTCTGGCCTTGTTGAAGCAGAAATATTCTGACTCGGGGGCATGGAGATTTAATTTGGGTTGCTTTGCTTCTAAAGAATTCTTACAACTACTTACCCTTCATACGTTGGCTTACTTCTTTTTATTTAATTTTTTTTTTACAAACCAACCAAACTCATGAATATCATGAGCCTTTTGCTATGTAAGAAAGCCCATGAGCAGCTTGCGTGAATTCTGCACGCAAACAAACTTGTTTAGAAAAACCAGTCATTAAAAAACTGTAACCCCACAAGTAGTTAGATTTGCCACTATCCACGATAGAGGAATGGGGTTAGTGAAGATGATGGGACTTGCAGATGTGGCTAAATTGACTTCCTTGACTAGAGAAAAGACAATGTCTAACGTTTATGGCTGACCCTATGGACTTTGTGTAAGAAACAGAAAAAAAATGCATTTATGACGATGATTAGGAAAAAAACAAACCCTGGATAATAAAAAAGTGAGCTCTTTTTGTAATCCTAAGATAATTTTTTAAATTTTTTGTTGCAAGGGAAATTGAAAACTTCTTTCCACTTGTTTTAATCTTTTCTTTCTGCACTTTCGTCTTAATGTCTTTTTCCTTTCTTTTTTGTTCTCTTTATTCTGTACTAGTTTGTGTTAGTTTTATGCCCTCTTTTAAATATACTGTACATCAACATACTTGTACTCCCAGATAGTGGCTCCATTCCTTGCTTTTAAATGAAGTCATAATCTTTCAAACAAAATAGCAATGCACTCACTTGGGGGCTTTTAAATAAACAAGTCTAGAGTGGCAGAGAGAGCATAAGTGGAAGTTTCAACCACTGATGGGTGGCAAGCTAATATCAATCTCCTTGGGAATCTACCTGCAAAATGCACAAAAGAAGAATTGTCATTCTGATTCAGTACATTATGCAGTTGCACATATTGTACTCTTAAAGCAGGTACTTTTGAATATGTGACATGCAAGACTGTTCAAAACATCTTTCCTCATAATGTAACAGAATAATGGAGTAGGAGAAGACCTTGGGGGCTTTCTAGTTCAACCCCCTGCTCAAGCAACAATCCCTGTACCATTTCAGACAAAATGGCTGTCCAGGATCTTCTTAAAAGCCTTCAACGATGGAGCACCCACAACTTCTGAAGGCAAGCTGTTCCATTGGTTAATTGTTCTCACTATTAGGATATTTCTCCTCCGTTCTAGGTTGGTTTTCTCCTTGATTAGTTTCCATCCCTTGTTTCTTGTCTTGCCTTCGGGTGCTTTGGAAAATAGGTTGAGCCCCTCATCTTTGTGGCAGCCCCTTAGATATTGGAACACAACTATCATGTCGCCCCTAGTCCTTCTTTTTGCTACGCTAGCCATGCTCAATTCCTGCAGCCATTCTTGATATGATTTAGCCTCCAGCCCCCTAATCATCCTTGTTGCTCTTCTCTGTACTCTTTATAGAGTCTCAACATCTTTTCTATATTGTGGTGACCAACACTGGAATGTAATATTCTAAGTGTGGTCTTACCAAAGCATGGTAAAGCAGTACTAACACTTCACATGATTTTGATTCTATACTTCTGTACATTAGAAGCTGAATTCTAGAGAGGCAGAAACCCATGGATTCAGATTTTACTATATACTTATCTTGGGATGTATTATTCCCATTTATTTGGTGCATGTTACAAATAAGAGGAAATATGAAAAGCAGAGGCACCAATTTGGGATTAGAAATAAATCTGCCTGGAATAAATGGAGCCAATGAAGAACTGAATATTTAACATTTGTGTATTTCTACTCCAATGGGAACACTCTTCAGCCTGACAGCTAGAGTAATTATTCTGGAGTAAACACTTTACTAGAAAATACATGGCTGTTTTCTGAGAATCAGTGCCTGGTTTTAGCATGGTAGATCCAGCTGTTTTTAACATCAAACCTACTTGATTGTCTCAGTCCTAGAAAATGTATTGGTGGATTGTCAGATATCTTCCATTTTTCTTTCTTTCTCCTCTCTCCCCTTTAATTTTTATTTTCATTTATCCTCCCAATTATAACCCATGGTATGCATCCATTATTTTTATTTCCTGCAGGATTCCTTGCTTTGCCATTTCTCATTTGGTTTCATAACCTGATACAATAACCCGATTCCACACATATACAGGTAGTCCTTGACTCATGAACCAAATTGAGCCCAAAATTTTCGTTGCTAAGCAAGACAATTGTATAATGAATTTTGGCCCATTTTATGATTTTTCTGGCCACAGTTGTTAAGTGAATCCCTGCAGTTGTTAAACTAGTAACCCAGTTGTTAAGTGAATCTGGTTTCTCCCATTGCCTTTGCTTGTCAGAAGGTGATCCCATGATCCTGGGACTCTGCAACCATCATAAGTACATGCCATTGGTCAAATGTCTGAATTTTGATCACATGACCAGGGAGATGCTGCAATGGTCATAACTGTGAAAGATGGTCACTTTTTTCAGTGCTGCTGTAACTTTGAATGGTCACTAAATGAATGGTTGTAAAGCAAGGATTGGAAGGAATCATGGAAAAGAAACACTTAATTTTGTAAGATGTGTTTATATTTATCTACCAATCATCAGTCTTGGCTTCTATTCATCTTTAATCCATCCTTCTTTAAACCCCTTGTGACTTCTTCCCTCTTTGCCAATGCAAGTGGTTTGGCACTTTATGAAACAACTCCCCATCCTGAGCTTCTCAAGGATTGGTTAGACAAATCTTTCTCAACCTTGGCTACTTTAAGCCTCCCAGAATTCCTTAGACAGTCATTCTGGGGTCCACACATCTCACCAAACCCCAGTGAGACAAAGATGTCAGGGCAAAGTCAAGATTATTATTATTGTTTTGATTACTTAGAATCAGAGCACATCTTCCTTAGGCAGTTAGGACTGGCAATGATACTGGGGAAAAAAATACTCTTATTAGTCATACACTACAGGGCTTAAGACAAATCTCTTGAGTAAATACTACACAATATAGATCCCCCATTCCAAGTGCGGAAGCATCTTCTAGAGAGGGATAATCTATAAGTCCAATCAATCAATCAATCAATCAATCAATCAACCTCCTTAATCTTGAATAGCTATTTATCTGCATGCTAACAGATATTCCTACCAATGACAAAGTGTTCTAGGCCATATGAATCATTTTTCCTTCCCTTGGAGATCTCTCCCCCCTCCTCTCTTTCTCTCTCTCTCTCTCTCCACAAACACACACACACACACACACACACACATACTCCACAGAATGAAAGAAACTGGGCTGTAATTCATAGACTCCATTAATTGGGATTTTAGATGATAAACAACTGGAAAATAAAATTATTGTGGAAAAAAAATATTGGTAATATATTTTCCCTTCCATTTATTCCACTAACAACCAAATGCTACCCCCAAAAAGTGCATCGTCCATTAAACATTGAAGGTTATTGCTGGTATCTGTTTAAGTCATTTCAACGATTGTTTTTGACCGATCTCTTATTCCCCCCCCCCAAAAAAAAACTATATTCCACCTAAATTTGCCTTGCTGTATCGTATGACATATATAATAGACGAATTCCAGCATGAATTTAATTAGGAAAGTTTCATTTTTCCAACATGGTGCCAAATTCGTTCTTACTGCTGTCAACCGATATCTTAGCAAATGAGTGATACTGTTCCATCTTTGTTTTCTGGAGTTATGTTTAATAAAAAATATTTCTGGTTTCAGTTCATATTTAACATTTTGTTTTGTTTTTTTAACATTTCAAAATAGTTCCTTCCAATTTTTTGGAGGCTCTTTTTTATTTTGCATTGGCCACATGTGGTAGAAGGTGCTTTCTCTGTTGTAGCATTTCCAACATCTGTTTTATGTGATTTGCCTCTTTTGGTAATCGCTGATGAATTTTATGCCATCTGTACATTAATTTAGGACTTTTTTTACTTCGATGCTGCTGCTGCTGCAGCAAAATAATGTCCTGTGTATCTCAGGAGAATCTCTATCCTTCTCTCTATAACTGGGGAAATCGTTCAAGTGCCCTTTTCGGAACAGCATAGCACTTTCCAGCTGCATAAGTTGGTAACAAAACCAACAAACCAACAGCGCTTGTGACACCATCCTCTTATTATCATGGCTTGGTCATTATCCCTATATGAACACATGGTGTACTCCGTTCTTTGCCCAGTGGTTGACGAGTTAATGTGAAGCAAGCCAGAATCCCCAAAACATGATTAAAAACGAAACTCTCTTTGAATAGTATCAGCGGCAAGTAAACATACAGAAAATACCCCCAACCAGCTCATGACCGCAGAAGCTTGAACTGTGAGACTTCTGAAGTTGAAAAATATACCGCGGGAAAGGACTGGAGCCTTCACAACATCTTACATAAACGCAGAGAGTGATACAAGGGAAGATGGAAAAGGTGGGGGAGGGAGGGAGGAGAGAGAGAGAGAGGGAGAAAACAGGAGGAGGAGGAGGAGGTGGAGGGGAGAGAGAGAGAGAGAAAGAGAGGGAGAGAGAGAACGCGCGCTAAGGAAAAAAATCAACATTTTGGACTGCCTTGACTTATATACTGTACTGCAAGGAGTCCACGTAAAAACAGCTTTACTTCTCCTACCGGTTTTGAAGGGGGGGGGGAGGGATGATTCCCGCCCCACCACCTTTTTCTAAACGGTCCTTCCTCCATCCCACATTAGAGATCGCAGAGGGAGGGGAGGCGCCGGAAGACAGGCGGGGAAGGGTCTAGCATCCCACCCCCATATCCTCGGCAACTCTTAAAAACTCCCCGAGGACCGGCCTCGCCCTGCTTGACTCACCCTGTCCCGCACACAGAAAGGGGGTTGCGTCTCCCAACTGGGAAATTGGGGAGGGGGGGGGAGAGAGAGAGATGCAATATCTTCTTATGGCATCTTCATTGCATCTTTTATTCTCCCTCTCCCCAGATAATTGACTTAAGCTGGAACCCGGAACGCTGGAGATAGCTTTCTTTCTTTCTCTCTCTCTCTTTCTCTCTCTCTCTCACACACACACACACTTTCACTTACCGCGCGGGCGATGGGAGAGCGGGCGACGGGCCGAGGAAGCCGCGGATGGCGTCAGGTCCTGGCCGAGGACGCGCGGGCTGCGGATCTGGACTGGAGGCAAGAGGCTTGGCCGCACCTGCCGCTCCGGGGCTCTTGGGCGGCTTTCCCCTCTGGAGACAACCGGGCGGGGTGGAAGTGGGGGGAGCGAAGCCGGCTGAGGCTCGGGAACCTCGGCTCGGCAGCCACTCCAGCTCTCAGCGGGATGGATCGGTGAGAGGAAGAGGAGGAGGAGGAGGAGGAGGAGGAAGGCTCTCTCCGGTCCG
>JAOYMU010000002.1:47893112-47903329 GCA_025802295.1 Psammodynastes pulverulentus
CGGTTCTCCGAACTACTCAAAATTTCCGCTACCAGTTCTCCAGAACTGGTCAGAACCTGCTGAATACCACCTCTGGTCGAGAGATCCCCTAGTTAAGATTCTGCAGGGCTTGGAGAGCCCCCAATAACCTCAAAAAGATAAGCAGCCTAGAACAACAAATGGACTTTTTTGGCTTTTTTCCTTCTCATTGTAAAAGTGTCAAGTTAGATGAGGGCTAATTCCCAAATAATAAGAATCAGGTAACTCACCAGAAACTCCACTAAGATTCCAAGATCCCTCTCCCAATCACTGCTATTAATCCTGGTTCCACCCAGTCTTTTATTTAAGTATTAAATGCACAAACTAAAAAACAACTTCTTGGTATATTCTCTTTTTTTAGGTAATTAGGGCAAAGAAGTGATGTCCAGTTGGTCACCCCCAGTCACATGACCAACTAGCCACACCCACCCAGCCAGTCATTAGGGCAGAGAGGCCCTTGCTAAAAAAATTTGAAGCCCACCCCTGGTATTATGGCGTCACATGATGCATGAAGGAAATTGAGCTTGTGCAGGAACTATTGTTTTCATTTTGACAAAAATGGTGGATCTTGCAGATGCATAAGCTGGTATTTATTGTGTGCATTTGATTACCTTTCAATAAGGTGTTGCTTGTCCCTCAAAAGCAGCGATCCTAAGCATCTTGTGGAAATAAAGAAAGCAAATAGTTTGTTTTTTTAAAGACACTATAAAATAGTAAAAAGTAACAAACCAAGATCGGCGAGAGAATAACTGGTCTTACTAAAAGATACAAATAGCCCAACTGTGATGCAACTATTAAACTGTGTTTATTTTTAAAAACTGAATAAGCAAGTGAGAACATCTATCAATAAACCAAACTACAATGGTTTTTATTATTATTATTTCAATACTATTTCATTAGGGTCGCCATCAGAGCCCTATAGGGTGATGAGGGAAACCATCCCTTGTTGCAGATAAAAACACAAGCCAGTATTTCAATATCTGAACACCTCCCCTAAGACCTTCCCAACCCAGGGCAGGAAGTACGGCTTGCCTTCATGGTTTTTGAACTGCAGTGGAACGCATTGAAAGCAGGTAAAAAAATCTTGCACCACAGGTGGACAGAGGCAACCTCTATCCTCACTACGGTCAACGGGTCAAGGAAATTAAACACGTCGGAAATAGTAAGTCAAGTCGAAAGCTACACTTATAGAACTTCCTGCGCCTAGAACAGGGGTGTCAAACTCGATTTCATTGAGGGCCATATCAGGGTTGTGTTTGACCTCGGGGGAGGATGGGGGGGCATGGCCATGATGGGCATGGCCAGCTTGACATCACTCGTGTCAGGGGCACCTGTAATGGATCAGGCAGGGCTGGGGAGGATCCACTTTTGCTAGTAGTTTGTTTTGCTAGCACTCTGCCATGCGGCCTCCCAGAGATTGCATTTTCAGCTGTGATGGCTTCCTGCAGCCCTCTGCCAGCAAAAAGAGCCATTACGTGCGGCCCTCACGAGTGCCGTTTTTGCTGACAGAGGCACTGCAGCTGGTCCTTCACTGTTTCCAGGGCAGCCTTCGAATCTTCAAGCAATTGTTTGCAAAGAGGAAATAGCATGGATGTTCTCTTAAAACAGGATCTGGATGTTTTGAACTTTCACCAGGCTCTTCTCTGAAATGCTACACCCCGAGCTAAGATCTCAAAGCTCCAGGTCCCACACCGAGAGGGGGTAGCTGCTTTGAGTGCTGAGAAAGGGCAGCAGCTCTTCATGGAAGCAGGCTTGGAAGGTGTAGAGGTGGGACATGCTGCTGCTGTTGTAAAAAGAGAGCTGCCCCCCTTCAAAGTCCAGGTAGACCCCAACTTTTTCCATCCTCCCGCAGACCGAGAGGGGCGTACGGGGATCATTCAGAGCTAGGTACTCTCCGGCCTTCAGCTCAATGGCCCACACCCCTTCCTTGGGCAGAAAATTCAGCCGCTTCTTACGCTTCACAGACTTTTTGGCCGTCCCCACTATCCATCCGGGGCTGTCCCCGACTTGGATCTCCCAGTAGAAGCGCCCAGTGGTGATGCCCTTCCGCCCCACCACACACGGGGTAGAGGTGAAGCGCTCCAGTTTTCGTCTCCAGAACCGTCGGCCAGGACTGAACTTTACCCCGGTGGCTTCTTCCACGAGGATCAAGCTGGGATGAGCTGAGTTGCAGTCCAAAGTGATGCTTGCAGGGACTGGAGAGGGAAGATGGAAAGAATTCAGAATGAACAAGAATAGACTTGTGCAGCAGGAGTAGAAAATGGTCCAGGAAAAAATTAGATACAAATGAATGCAATATTTAAAAGGTAAAGGTTCCCCTCGCACATATGTGCCAGTCGTTCCCGACTCTAGGGGGCGGTGTTCATCTCCGTGTCAAAGCCAAAGAGCCAGCGCTGTTCGAAGACGTCTCCGTGGTCATGTGGCCGGCATGACTAAATGCCAAAGGCGCACGGAACGCTGTTACCTTCCCACCAAAGGTGGTTCCTATTTTTCTATTTTCATTTTTTACATGCTTTCGAACTGCTAGGTTGGCAGAAGCTGGGACAAGTAACGGGAGCTCACCCTGTTATGTGGCGCTAGGGATTCAAACTGCTGAACTGTCAACCTTTCGATCAACAAGTTCAGCATCTTAGCCCCTGAGCCACCGCGTCACCGCATCCCTTTTACGGAATCATTACATTTGGTAATTAAATATACCTAGCTCCTCCACTGACTTGGCTTTTTGAAAGCCTGCTGGGAAGTTCAAAAATAGCAATCACATGTCTCCAGGACATTGCAACTGATAAATCATAAATACAGGCCGGTTCCCGAGCACCAATGACAACCCTGTAACAGGTAATCCCCAGATTACGAGCGTTCCCTTAGCGAACGTTCAAAGTTACATGATCAGCATCCCCTACAGTTTCTGAACGAAGCCCAAAACTACAAATCTTGCAGCACCATGGCAGTTGTTCACCCTTACAAACAACCACAGAGGCTTTGCAACATTTGTCTGGCACCCCTCAGAAGCCTCCTTTGGCCACCCAAAGGCCCTACCCGGCACCTTGCAGGTCAAAATGGAGTTTCTGAGGGGTGGATGCACCCTTCCATAGCTCCATTCAGTCCTCCACAGGCCTCTCCCAACCTGTTGAAGGGGGAGGCACAATTTCAGCCTGCTATAGGTCAGGAGAGGCCCGCGGAAGGCCAAATGGAGCATTGGCAGGGCGCACAAGGCTGGAGAGGAGACTGCTTGGTAGATCTTCACAAGGCAAGTGACCTGGAGTGGCAGATTGGGGAGGGAAGCAATTTGGGGAGCATGAGGTATTCAGTGGGTCAGGGAGGCCTTGGGTGGTTTTAGGCAGGTGGCCAGTTCCATCAGTAGCCCCCTCATAGCCTTCCCCGTCCTGAAATACCTCATGTGCATTTAACGAACCTAACATTCAATTAGCGAATGCGTGGGTGAAAGTAGGGAATGATCCTGTTCAAGGTACGAGATTCACTCTCACAAATCCTCAGGTTACAAATGGAATGGGCAGGCTCCATTACATTCATAACTCGAGGACTACCTGTACTGTAATTTAGGATGCAGGAAGATATCTGTTTTTCTGGTCACAGAGAAGCCAAATTTATAGAACACCGCATTATCAATGGCGCCTAGTCTTGAAAAGTGGGTTCTGTGTGAAGGCCCAAGAGCAGCCTGCTTCTAGGTAGCAGAATGAACTGAAATGAAAAGGTTAAAAAGAAACGAATCAAAGGGTTAAAAGCAAAACCTGAGTCTAGGATATTCCATCTGTTTGTGTCAAGGCTAAGTTAGCTCTCAACATCTCGGCCGGATCATTCAAAATATCTTGGGAGTCAAGAGTAAGGTAGACAAATGCATCAGCACCAATCAAAGTGGACAGCCCTGCCTGGAAGGTTGCAGGGGTTGAACCCCATAGAAACATAACAACCTAAAATTACTTCGATGGGTCCACTCTCAGCGATAAAATCTAGCAAAAATGCCCATATAAATTAACTGTAATGTAGCAATACAACGCATGTTCCTTGCCCAGAGCGCATGTGATGAAGGCTGCTTTTGATAAAAAAGATTGCATGTTTAATTCTTGTATTTCCTATATTGCTACAGATGCTGTAACTCTTTACAATTAATACACAAAAACCCCATGAGAGCCTTCAAGCCTTCTCTTCATTGTTACATAGACATACAAATCTGCTTTCATAAAATGCATCTGACTGGCTGCTGAATATATCCATTTTCTGGATAGGTAGTCATCGACTACAGCCTAACCAGAAGTGCTGCATAAACCATCCAGAAAGCTAGCAAACTCTGATTAGCATTACTCAAGCTCAGAAGACTGTGCACATTTGGTGCCTGATAGGATATATAGTAAGAACACAGCCACACATAGCATCAGAGCCACTTTTGTCTGGTCCGATCCTACATTACTAGGGAATGAACGTATGTGCTTGTGTTTCAGTGTGTCTGTATGTGTTTGAAAGACAAAGAATGATATTGACTCACAATCTCTCCCAGAAGCATGCCATTAACACAGGAAATATTCCCCTGACTGGCTGGAATGGCCACACACACCTTTTAGTAGCTCATGACTGCAGCATGTTGAAATCACTCCTTTAATAACAAAAGGAAGGGGTATTCATATATTTTCAAAGCTCTTTGTAGCAGATGATCAGACGGAGCCTGTAGGTGGGGTTAAACGTGTCATAAGTTTGGGATTGATGTGCAGCCACAAGAGACTCAAATCTAGACACCCATGAATTCCCCTGAACCTTATCTAGCCCTCATTTAGCTTCAATCATTCCTTGACCAGATTCTTGTGTTTAGGTAGCAATAATAAATTCTTCAGTGCTTTGAACTCAGCCAGTGTCCCTGGTTCTTTGTGGTTGACACGCTTACTGCTATAGTTAGTGGTGAGATGAAAAAAACAGAGTCAATATTTTATTTGCCAAAACACTTAATAGAAAGCTTTGAGCAAGTCAAATCTTCTTGTCTTCATCCATTCTGTTGACATATACAACATTAGAATCATGCCATTGATGTGGGGATAGTGCATAACACATAAATGGGTAGAGGGGATTAACACGATCCCTAACACAATCCCTTATCACAATAGCACATGTACAATGCACATCAGCAGAGGACTCTTAACATCCATCCATCCACAAAGTTAAAGCCAGCCTCACATTTGTTCTCAAGGCAGTGACTGCAGTTATTCTTTTTTTAAAAGCAGTGGTTTAATTTTTTTTAAATTGCACTGTTCAAGCTTACTATCATCTGCTGGCTACAGCAGGATAATGAATCATCATATTTTAATAATCTAGGGCAGTGCGGATTTTTATCTATATAGCTAGCTGCAAGAGTGAAATACGAGTGAGTTTGTTTGTGTGTACATGAGTGTGTGTCTAATCATTCCTAGACTAAAGAAAAAAAAAGAACGATCCTCTAATCAACCCCCCCAAATAATTATCTCAAATGTGTTTCGTTTGCTGGGTATGCATTCTCTTTTTCAGAGGTCTGCCTAGCAAAGCTCCTTCTGATAATGGCATTGATTTATTGTGTTCCATACTGAATGCAGGCAATTTCATTCTGGGAATTATTTATCATTCTGAACATTCCTTTCTCTCTAGGATGACACAGGATTACATTTAACAGTCATTGAGTGAAGAGCCTTAAAAATACCTCCTCTTTTGTGTGTGCCATGCAGCCAACGCACAGATTTATGCCTGAATACAGCTTGATTTATGATTGTAGCCAAAATGGGAGCGTTTATACAGCTCTGATGCCCGGGGAGAGATTTAGACTTAATGTAAATCTGCTTAATATTGCAAGCAAGTCTTGATCCTTAATAATCTCAAGAGTAGATTTTACTTGGTGCTGTGCTTGACCTTTAAAAAGGTCTTTGTGCTCCAGGTTCGAAAGATTTCAACCTAGAAAGCCAGTGTCGGATTTTGTGATGAAGCAATTGGATTAATTCCATCTCCCAAGATTAGTCTTCCTGTTTCTCGTAGGAATTATTTCATTGAAAGCTCAGCTTAGTTTAAAAAGTACCTTTCAACCATCACTCTCGTTTTCTTTGGCCAAATTCTAAAAATCTGACAAAGGGAAAGGAAATTATATGATATCCTAATGTATAGGATGCTGCCATTTAAGATTCACAATGCATACCTGATAAGGCTTATGTGTGAATGTGCATGCATGCATATCCTAGAACAAATGCAGCATCATGCTTGAACTAAGTTTGCATCATATCATTGCTATGTTCCTGCCGAAATTATTTCAACAGGGTGGTTTAAGTTGGTTTCAAATGAACACCACATGGTTGTACTGCTCTCATTGGCCTTGAGGGAATCTCTTCCCATTTTTCCTTTGAACCTGGCACTCTCTGATGTCCATACAGAAATGGTTAGACCACATCTGATGGTTTAAAAACTTGTAAAAATGATCTGGAATAATAAAAGGATGAGCTTATGATAAAGAGCTGAATCTTGCTATGAGGATTGGAGGTAGTTGAAAGAGCCAGTTGGTGTAGTGGTATAAGCTCTGGGTTAGGAAACAGGAAACGGTGAGTTCTAGTCCTGCCGTAGGCATGAAGCCAGATGTGGGCAACTTTGATCCTGTCCCCCTCTCTCAGCCCTTGGAAGAAGACAGCAAGGACAAACCACTTCTGAAAACTTGCTAAGAAAACTTCAGAGTACAAGCAAGCACCAGGAGTCAACATTGCACATTATACATGTTTTTAAGTGTACTGATTATAAACAAGTTTTCATATATTGTTCTTCTCATAGTTGTATTTTCATCCATGCCTGCTTTTGTTTGAATATTGCAGAAAACCTATTTTTAAATAGAGACATAAATGGACTTTTTTTTATACACCTTAGTTTGTTGATCTTGTTCAAAACCAGATATAATTGAGTCGGTAGAGCTGCTGAGAACATATTTCTTCCATCTGTAGGGTGGAGAAGGAATGGTCCATTCCCCACGTGCATTTCTCCATGCATGCATAAGAGGCACCATAAACGAATATTATGAATGAACAGCCTCCTTGCTTCCTCAATATATGCCAAAAAGGTCATGAATATTCTAAATTCTTGACAAATATAAATATACTATAAATAATAAAGGCTCCCCAGTGAGTTTTATAGCCGAACCAAGATCCGTATCCCCTGCCCAAATTCAGCAGACTGTCCATCACCCATACTGGTGCACTTCTTTCTCATTTGCTCTCTGAGCTATTTCAGTCGCTTTGGGTTACTGTACAGTTTGCTAATTAGACTGGAATTAAAAGATGTAAGTAGAGGCCTATTTTTAGACAGTAATGAAGGTTACCGCAGCTACTTTAAAATGTAGTCGATCCGTCTCTGCCAAGTGGGCTTCTTCCAGATGTGAGGACCTCAGCAATGGCTGTACCCACATACTGATCTCAAAAACCTCCTCTTTATTGTGCAAAGTGCATGAAGACATTAGAATAGTTCACAAGTACTAAAAGCAACATTCCTTGGTGAATGACTGGAAGTGGCTTTCAGTGACGCCACTGACAAATCCATGGCTTTGCCTTTTGGGATACCAAAGACCTACAAGCAATTACATACAGTAAGATCATACATATTTTAGAACAACAGCTCCCAATCTTTTGGGCACCAGGGACCGGTTCTGTGGAGAAAGGTTTTTCTGCAATTGGAGAGGACCTGGTTTTGTGTACTATCTGCATCCCATGGATGGGGCTTTGCTGGTTTGCGCAGCCTGGTTTCTGGCATGCCATAATTTGGTGCCGGTTCATGGACCAGGGGCTAGGGACCCATGTTTTAGAACACATTGCCTGAAGACAAGAGAGAAGTGGCTTGTGTCATATTGACTTTGAGGTCTCCTTAAGTATCCTGCAGTATGGATACAAATAGTCCTCAAAGAAAAAAACAAGAAAAGTCCTGTTGCCTCCTGAAAAAGCACCTTTGGGACAACCATGACCTGGATGACTGAGAAGCTCCATAGGCTTTTAGCCATGCACTTTGGGATGAGCACCCTTCGAATGGTGTGGGAATATGAATGGATTTCCAGAAAAAGAAGGAAAAAATCAAACTACAGGAACCATTTGCACTAACTCAGGTAACCCTGAGGATACAGATAAACCTTCAAGTGCTTCAACGACTCTCTAAAAGGATGCAAATGACCAGCTGTCTGCAAGGAATATAAATCCTTCCATTCCTTACCATCCAGTCAGAACTGAAGAAGCTTCTTGGATAATAAGCGAAACCTCTTCAAAGAAAAAACAAGAAATGTCCAGTTGCCTCCTGAAAAAGCACCTTTGGGTCAACCATGACCTGGATGACTGAGAATCTCCATAGTCACTCTTATATTAACAGTTTTATACCAGCTGAATTCAAATTGCGTACAAATGTTATGCATGTTTGTTTGTCATACTGTCTTCTCTTGGTTACAGAATGCATCTCTGTGAAATAGTTATTTAAACGAGTCGATGATCTCTTGAAAATTTAGCCTTTAATACTGGTATACATTGTCAGAACTATGAATGACTCATGGGAACTATCCACTCAATGAGTCATAATCAACAGAAACCTTATTAAGGACTTCTTCAAGAAGTGAATCCCTTTGCTTCCCAGTTAATAATGGGTTTTCAGCATGCCTGACCCCGATTAAAATAATAATAGCCCATACAAACATAATGATACAATGGCCAAAGTTTTCAGTTCATTACTTTCAAATGCTAGTTTTCCTTTTTGCAAGGTATGTCCCATAAATTAAATGAGATGAAGAATGACATAAAACAAATAGGATATGATATAACCTCTATTCATAGGCCATCTTGGAATTCAATCTATAGAGTCTAAAGAGTCAATTCCATGATGACCTACAAATAGAAAATATATTTATTTCATCTTCCACTTCAAAGAACTAGCTTCTCTGTTGAGCATGTCATCATATATCTATGAACTATTGCACGACCAATTATTTGTTGGTTGGTTTATTGGTTTGTATCCAGGAGCATTCCTATCTATGAATGATGGTCTTCACTCAGTGATTGTGTACTCCAAGGTGTGCAGGGGTAGCAGCGGCATGATAATATTACTATGGGATGGGGCTGACATTTTCATTTTGTTGCAGGAAATGGTTGGAAATTGTTTCAAAGGGAAGTAATTACATTAAGCCCTGAAGAACTTAATACATTTATTTTTCATGTTTAGCAGTCCAATAAAATAAAACAAAAGCTACACAATTACACTGTTTAATTTTCATATTTGGTCACCAAAATTTATTAGTCCAATCACAAAACTCTTCTCAGGGCAGCAGAAACAGAACTGAGTTGCTCATCCTGGGATACATTGCTTTATTTATATGAAGACTATTTACTGATGCTCGTGGGTATATATGAAACATCTCCTGTTACTGTTTCTAAATTATCTGTTAATTGATATCACATAACACAACATTTATCTATAAAATTTATTCATACACGCATCCACGCAAAATATAGTTTCTAAGTGGTGGATCAGCATGGCCTAATTCTGGAGCTGTAGTTATACTCAGACATCACCAGCATGAAGAAAATTTCAGTCAAGTTAGTTACCAGAGTCTGCCAGTTACAATAGAAATCAAATCATCCCCAGGGGCTTTTTAAAGAGGCAACTGGACTTTCTTCTTATTTTGTCATCCAAAAACAAAGAAAGTCAATTGCTTCTTGAAAAAGCATATTTAAGATAACCACTACACAAATTGGAAAATACTATTATAAAGTACTAATATGATTTAATACTGTATTCTCCCTCTCTCTATATACACACACATTTTACTCTCTATATAATATAGTATAGTACTATAAATGTATAATACATACATGTTATACTATACTATACATTTATGAACCAGTTAACTTGTGAATACCTGGAAGTTTCATGTTTGGAGATTGTAATACCAGAATACCTTTGATGATGATGATGATGATGATGATGATGATGATGATGATGATGACAATGACAACGATGATGACGATGATACTTGGTTGATACCTAGGACACTGGCAGCAACCTGTATCAATCATTAGCAACAGTTACTGGTATTTTTGATGCAGTTTTAAATGTTCAGTTGACTGAGTTTCATGCTTAATGAATAAAAGATGATGATGATGATGATGATGATGATGATGATGATGATGATGATAATAATAATAATAATAATAATAATAATAATA
>JAOYMU010000002.1:48044571-48057531 GCA_025802295.1 Psammodynastes pulverulentus
TCTCTTCTCTGCCTCCCGAGTCCCAGCTGATTGGCTGGGTCTTCTTTTGTTGCCCTGCACAGGAGAACAGAGCTGGAGAACAGGTTGAGTCCCAGCTGATCGGCTGGGTCTTCTTTCGTTGCCCTGCACAGGAGAACAGAGCTGGAAATCAGGTCAGTGGGGTGGGGTGGGGAGGGAATGGGGATTTTACAGTACCCTTCCCCTGCCACGCCCACAGAACTGGTAGTAAAGATGTTTGAATCCCACCACTGATCGTTTTGATATTTCAACTCCCTCCAAAATCCCCCAAAACGCAAGACCATGCAGAGAACATCACAAAAGAAATGACAATAGGTTTTAAGGTTATAGGGAAAGGAGGGTACATTTGATTTGAAAACAAGGGGATAACTATTAGGATAAATTTAAGTAAAATAGCAAACACGATAGAGAACAAAGAATTGTTATAGTATGGATAATGAAATGATATGGGATTGATGGGGAAATAGATGCAATTGTGTAACTATGGTCATGTTTGTGTAACAGTGTAAAATCTGGAATCACATTGTTCACACAAAGGGACGTGGTTGTAAAATAAAATAAAAAAAACTTATTAAAAAAAAAGATCATCCTAAAAGTGTGTTTACAAAAAGCAGCTGGATTTTCTTCGATTTTTTTTTAAGTTGTTTCATTTCTCATCCAAGAAGCTTCTTCCGTTCTTCCTTCAGAGCTGAAGAAGCCTCTTGGATGAGAAGCAAAACCTCTTCAAGGAAAAACAAAGAAAGTCCAGTTGCCTCTTGAAAAAACAAAATCACCTTTGGGACAACCATGACTTAGAGGACCGAGAATCTCCATAGACATCTCAAATGAAGAATTTCAGATTAACCGATAAGTAATACTAAATTTGAGGAACGTTGGTCTCGGTTCCGATTGAAGTGATACGTCCTGCAAAATTTGTTGTCTTCAATACAAGTTCTAACCATATTGCATGAAGCTTGGTTTGTGGGGAGGAAACATGATGAACATGGCTTATTCTTAGTTCTTTTTTTGAGTGGGTGGGAAGGCAGCTTGAAGTGGTTCTAGTTGGTAGTCATGGATGATTTCTTGCCTGACTTTTGCACTTGCAATGATGTCTTTTTAGTGGCAGGAACAGAGAGCATGGTATTCCTTCCTTCCTTCATTCATGGCTGCGTTATTTACAACTCATAGTTGGTGACGGGAGATGAATGGAGTCTTAATAAGACAAGCTGTCCCATTTCTTTCTCTCTGTCTCTCTGTCTCTCTGTCTGTCTCTCTCTCTCTCTCTCCCTCTTCCTCTTTTTCTCAACTACGGAAATAACCCACCACAGGACTCCACACTCATTGGCAATCTGGAAGCCAACAGAGTGCAAATTTCATGCAAAAGGCAAAACATCTGGCCTTTTCGTTTACTCAGAACATGTACTGGGAGTTCAACTCTATCTCCATATGTGGGAAAAGCACGATGTCCCAGCATCCTCTTTGTACATTGCAACATCAATGGACATAAAAGGCGTATTTATATAGGTACTCCACTTCCTTTCATCCATCAGTTCCCGCAGAGAAGTGTGGGGTCTGAATATGATAAGACTAAGGGCAAGTTACTCAGTTGAAAAGGGGAATTACGATCTCAACTCCCTTCTCTATCCAACTCACTGGGTTGGATTATTATTATTTTTTTGAAGACTACATCAGTTATCTACATAACTTATACATTTCATAAGTTGCATGGAAAGTTTGAACCCAACGTAATGGCTTCTTGAATTGCGATATGGCCCTAGGGAATTCTGGGGTTTCAATCTCAGCATCTTTGGAAAGGAACAGACGAGAGAAAGCAAGCGCTAACAAACTATGTACAGATGAAACCTATAGAATCATAGCTGGAAAGAGTCACCGAATCCAACTTTATGGCTAGGGCAGTTCATCCTTGAGGGATGGTGGACAATTTAAGCAAGGAGACCTCTCAAAATGGTGTAGCTTTCAGGGGTAATTTGTGGGTGGAATTGGGTCATGTTACTGAATCCAGAGACGACTTTTGAAGATTCAAGTATTTATTGGCAAGCTAGTGCTAGTGTGGATAAGATCTATTAGATTCTTGGAAAAAAACAATTGCCCTATTTCTTGTTACTGGAGGGTTGAATCTGGGTCAATAGATGCATTTTGGAAATGTACCAATTCTTCAATGATTTAGGACTCCGTGCTGAATATAAAGAAATAAATGGAGGAGTGAAAGAGGAAAGTAAATCTCAGGGATGCCCTTCACTCAGTATCTCTTTTCATCTGGCTGCTTAAAGCCTCCATCTTTGCCATCGTTATATATTATAGAACGCGTAAACTAGAAAGGGATTCTGTTAAATTGTTTTAATGTACCGCTCCGGATTATAACTTGATACAAAATTCAAGTTATTTATATGTATTTTCAGCTGAAAACATCCTGCCTGGATTTCCAATATGATAAGATTAAATCTTGCTAAGACATAATAGTACAGATGGTCAGGCCGGAAAAAATTAGGCAAATATGAAAAAGAAAAGAATATTATACTCTTCTTGCGCGATGGGGAAAAAAAATATGATTTATCTTCCAAGGAGATTATAACCAGAGCTATTAGAACCAAGAAAATCTGATCATGCAGGAGCAATCATTATTTTAACTCAAATTTTTGTTTAGCCTTCGAAGCACGTGCCTCGCTCAGCTAAAGGTTGAACAAGAATCCTAAACCCAGGGAAAGAAGGGTGACCCGCACCTCCACCGAAGTTTAAAGTTTTATTCATTGATTCAGTTGCGGGAGCCAACACATTATTATCTCTGTAACCTCCTGCAAGATTAATATAATACTCAGTGGACTGGGATATCCCTAAGAGCAAAAGATTGGTTTTGAATGAATTAACCAGCAATCCATATGGATCAACGTGGCCTTCTATTAAGATACATTCAATATCTTTAGAGGTCATAAGCAAAATATGGTAGTAACAGACCTTTTGCTAACGTTTGACCATACACTCAATATGAAGCTTTGGGATCCTGGTAACCTGTTTAAAATAATTTGTTGAATCGGTTTTTAAGCCAACTGTGTCCATGATATTTCTTGTATGTTGAAGCATGAAGCAACAGTGCTGCTATGTTTTGAAATTCAAAATGTTTCCTTCTGAAATTTATTACCAGTTGTTATTCTATATTCTGTATTTCACCCCTAAGTCACTAGTGGATGCATCTGCTGGTCCATGTTCTACTTAAAATACAGTATGTTGCCCCTAAGAAGGTACATATTTTTATAATTAATTCGAGAATCTTAGTAAAAGTCAAAATTCCAAGTTTATCTGGATTTATAATCCGTGCAAGATCAAAATCTTAATTTAGCTTTTTGCTGTTTTCTTTCAAATTCTTTCAGGTTCTTAAGCTTATAATTAATTGTTCTTTTGTTCAGAGTGAAAGATAAAAAACTCACCCAATGAGTTTTCAGAGTTATCACTCCAAAGGTCTCTAATAACTTGAGGGTGCTTAGTAGGCATTTTCCCAAAGTGATTAGAAAGTGAGGGTTTTTGAATTTAGGGTCCTTTAAAAGTCTCCGCTGTTGCGATGACCAGTGTGGTTGACCTCAATGTTCCTTGGTGCTCAAACCCATGGAAAACCACTGTCCTGCAATCTCCTTGTGAGAACCAGCCATCCGGAGCATATATGGGCAATCTCTTGTCCTTTCTTTATCCAGAGAGATTCCAAGGAAGTGGTCTATTCGTAGGTTTCTTGGTCTTTGCTGCAGTTATCAGCTCCATTTGTTTTTTGACCTTCTACATGTAGGTCCCTGATAGTAGATACAAGAATCAGAATTGTGTAATGTGGAAGTATACACCCAAACAATGATTCCATCTGGAAACATGACAAATAAGAGCGATGTCTTCAGTAAAGGATAAATGAAAATCATTCAGGATTTCCTCTAGTGGGAACAATGAAGAATAATTTGGCTCAAAGGAGCCATCTCCAACCGGATGGTATTCAGATGGTATTCAGCAGGTTCTGACCAGTTCTGGAGAACCAGTACTGGAAATTTTGAGTAGTTTGGAAAACCAGTGGAAATGGAGATTTTACAATATCTTTCCACTGCTACGCCCACCAAGTTACACCCACAGAACCGGTAGTAAAAAAAATTGAATCCCACCACTGCCGGACATATGTCTTAATGAAACTCAACATTTTTGTACCTCCACAATAGGATAACAGAGATGAATCCATGCAACGTGGCACATTTTCAGGGCTGTTTGATAAATGAGAGATAGGTGACTCCATACATATTGGAAAGATGCCACTGCTGCAATCGTCAAGTCCCCAAATATTGATGGGTCCAAAACCCAAGAATTTATTACCTACTTCAATGCAAATTTACGTTCAGTTGCCCCATTTTGGAAGAAGCTGGAACAGCTTACCTTCAGAAGTTGCGTGTGCTCCATCACTGGAAATTTAAAGAAGAGATTGGACACAGTGGCGGGATTCAATTGTTTTTACTACCGGTTCTGTGGGAGTGGCTTGGAGGGCGTGGTGTGGCTTAGTGGGCATGGCAGGGGAAGGATACTGGTTGCCATGGCAAGGGAACGTAAAATCTCCATTCCCTCCCCACTCCTGGGGAAGGTTACCACCGGTTCTCCGAACTACTCAAAATTTCCGCTACCGGTTCTCCAGAACTGGTCAGAACCTACTGAATACCACCTCTGAAGTGACTTAAGCTTGGGCAAATGTGTTACATCTCCAGAAGTTCTTAAATTAAAAGAATTATATTGAACCTTTCCAGTCTGGGTTCGGAGCCAGCTCTGCCCTGGAAATGGGGTATAGATAGTCCTCAACTTACGACCACAAGTGAGCCCCAAATTTCTGTTGTTAGGTGAGACATTTGTTAAGTGAGTTTTGCCCCATTTTACAACTTGCTTGCCTCTGTTGTTAAGTGAATCACCGCAGTTGATAAGTTAGTAACCCGGTTGTTAAAGGAATTTAACTTCCCCATTGACTTTGCTTGTTAGAAGGTTACAATGGGGGAATCACATGACCTTGGGACCCAGCAGTGGTCATAAATATTGGCAAGCAGCTGAATTTTGATCACATGATCATGGGGATGGTGTAAAGGTCTATGAAAAACGGTCCTAAATCACTTTTTTCAGTGCCGCTGTAACTTTGAATGGTCATTAAATGAACTGTTTTAAATCAAGCATTACCTCTGTGCCAGAATATAGGAGGACAATCTTTTGATAAGATGGATCACAGTATCTTGTCGGAGCCTTTAGAGAGATAGCAATAGCAATAGCACTTAGACTTATATACTGCTTCACAGTGCTTTACAGCCCTCTCTAAGCGTTTTACAGAGTCAGCATATTTTTCCCAACAATCTGGGTCCTCATTTTACCCACCTCAGAAGGATGGAAGGCTGAGTCCACCTTGAGCTGGTGAAGATCGAACTCCAGGCTGTGGGCATAGTTTGCCTGTAATAATCACTGCATCCCATGGCTCTATGATGGGATTTGGAAGCAATGCAATCTATGGGGTCTCTTGGGTTCAACCAAAAATTGTTTGGAGATTTGTTCAACCCCTTAGGAATTGTCCAAGACAATTCTGCAAGTCTTCATCTCTCATGTTCTTTAACATCTTAAGCTCCTGGAAACTCACAGATTTGGAGCCGATAATACTCTTGAGTTCTTTCCTCAGCTCTGGGTTAAAGGTCCCATGGTTTATATATACCCACAGGCTGCAAAGGATTAGATAGGAGAGACTAAAGCTGCCCTCAACAAGAGATATCTGCTATTGGGGACTGGAGTTCAGGACTTAGCTGATACTGTTCTGACTGGGATTGCAACATCTTTTAAGGAAAAAAGATTTCAGATAGTCCTTGACTTATGACCAGTTGCTTAGTGACTTAGCTCCCATCACTTTTGGCCTAATTGGGAGATCTTTCAGGTTGTTTTTCACATCTCCTGCTTTCCCCATCAGGTAGCCTGTTCTTGCACACTGTAAAACCTGCATGCTGTCCAGTAACATTGGGTGAACTTTGGATATTTTCATATAGGTTAATGTGGCTATTATCTATCTATCTAGCTGTCTGACTCTCTCTCTTTCTTCTGTCTCTCTGTCTCTCTGTCTCTTTCCTCTCTCTTTTCACTTTCTTCTTTCTCTCTTCTCTCTTTCCTCTCTCTTTCTCTTTCTTCTCTCTCTTTCTTCTCTCTTTCTTCTGTCTCTTTCTTCTCTCTCTTCTCTTTCTTCTCTTTCTTCTCTTTTCTCTCTCTCTTTCTTCTCTCTTGTTCTCTCTTTCTTCTCTCTCTTTTGTCTCTCTCTCTTTCTTCTTTCTCTCTCCCTCTCTCTGAATCTCTTAGAGCTTGTTGATTGATTATGTGCCAAATGTGTTCGGTGTTGAACATAAATATTTGGCTTACCAGATTTCTGAAGTTGTCAGTGCCTCTTAGTAATTCAAAACTGCATGATGTAACCTAGCTCCATATTCCACACAAGCTTGTAATTGATATAGATATGGTTTGAACATCAGCCACATTCATTCCCAAGGCTCCAAACGTTGGCCACTAATTTAACCTTATCAAAAGGTTACACACTATTGTATGATGTTGAATTGGCCTATGAAAAAATATTTCAAATGAATTTCAGTCATTGTTATTTTCTCCTTCATTGCATTACAGTGTGCTTAAAACATTATCGTAAATTGTGCTTAAAAATACAGGGACCCACCGCCTTTTTCATATGTTAAAGTCAGTGCATCAATTTACCAGACTCTATATTACCTTCTGAATTATTTTGTTGACATAATGATACATCATCCAGCGCACCCTGACACATACAATAACTACTTTTATTAAAAATGGTTGCACATGCTGAAAGTCCGTATCATAAATTAAATCTAATTTTAAAATTGCACACATCGAGAGGAATGAACTGGGAGAAAGAGAGAAATATTTTCCATTTATAACAGTAATGTTCCTTGTGAAACTATATGAACTTTTAAAAGATCTCCACTGAACATGTTTTCTTGATGCAACAATGTGCCTCCCCAAAAGTTGTTCATTCTACAAGTCTAGTAGAACAGTTTGATAATAAGATGTAATATTGCAAACCTTGTGCTACCTTTTTGTGGTTTCCAAACCTAAATATCCTTGTCCAGTTTTTGCTGTCTCAGCTGGGCCAGAAAACTCAAGAATTTTATTGGCCTCTGAGGATTGCCCTAAAGTTCATAAATGATAAGCTGCATATGTGTATTGGACAACAGCTTGTTCAAACACTCCCTAACTTTATGTTCTATTATCTGCTTGATTTAGTCTTGTCACAGGGGAGTCTTCATTTTAAAGGTTTAGAGAGAAAAAATGGGTGTAGCCCTCTTGTGAAGCTGGTTATAAAAACCCATGATTTAAAGTTCTTACCTTGAATAACGTAATTCCATGGAATCATAATGTTGAAAGAGACTTGGCTTTTCCTCTAACTACTTTTTTTAGCCTCCAAGCCTCTCATCATCTTTGTTACTCTTCACTCTTTCAATTTATTGGTTTTCCTATTTTGAGATGACTTCTAAATTTGCATGGATTCTCATATCTTCAGTACTGTTTAATTTGATGGGAGTCCAATTTATGAATGAATAGTTAAAACAACAAGGCTTAGCTCATCAAAAAATCCCATAATGTGATGCTTTTCTGTTATGTTGTCTTTCAAATCATCTTCCAAAATTCAGCACACCGGCTTATAAAAATTGTAATCTCAACAACTATTTAGTACACACAATCAAGGGAAAATTGGTCTAAACTCAGAATGCTGATAGGGATATGAATAAATAGAAAGTGATTTCTCTTCAGTTCTGGAGCTCAAAACAAATTCCTGACTTCAAAATTCTTTATTACCAGTGATCGTCTTCCACCATATGTTCCACTTGGTAGGTTGTGGGGTAATTGTGATGTAACAACATCAACAACCATAATTCTAGTGCTGTGAGCCAACCTTGCTTACCTATGTTTTAAGGCAATGTTTGTCAATCTGGTCGGTTTCCAACTGTGTGGACTTCACTTCCCAAATTTCTCAGGAATGAATTTCTCAAACAAAGTTCCTACACCTGGAATTTGCCTAACTTGAAAAACACTATTCTAAAAACAGAATTGGAGATCACATGAAGCATTTTAAAACCTCCAGTCCTATTTCCTGAAGATATCCTCCAATCAAAATATTTGTTGCCAAGGTTTAACTTTTAAATGATGTAAAAAATATTGAACCGCATGGAAATTAGACATAACTTTTCTAATGAATCCAAATTATTTAAATTTATATGCCGCCCATCTCACTGATAAGATGACTTTATCTAAAAAAGATAAATACAAAAGCAATTAAAATATAAAAAGTTACATAAAAGGGAGACGATGTCGGGGCGATTTAAATTTAATCCATTTAAATGTAAACCAATTAAATGAATTAAATTTAAATGTAAATCAAATGAATTAAATTTAAAGTTAAAACAATTAAATGAATTAAATTAAAATCATCCCTGTGCTATGTTAGCTTTTATAATTTTTTTAAATTGAAATTGTTTTTATATTTATCTAAATTACATTTAAATCAATTAATTTAATTGATTAATTTATTTAAATTATATTTAAATCAATTACATTAATTAACTTTAAATGCATATTTTTCAGTCTGCCCCTCTTTATATTTCTTGGAATACAGACTCTGACATACTACTTAATAACCAGCTAAATCCCTTGATTCAAAAACAGTTGTACCTTCTGTTCTAAGTATTGGTATGCCCTGTTGGAGCCTTTCAACAAAAACACTATATCAAAAACAGGTAAGATTTTGTTTGTCAAGGAACAAGCTTAATATTTTCATGGACCTGCCCAAGTGACTGCAAGTGGCGGGAAAAAGATGCCCAGAGGGCAATGATATGTATTTTTCACATTTAGTGTATGGCTTCTACAGAAGCCATGCAATCAATGATACACAACACTAATAAATCACCTTATATGTACAAACACAAATATAAATTTAAATAACACATTGGCAAATGCATGTATATTTAAAGTGTGTGGACAATATAGCAGAGAAGATAAAATATTAAATTAGGGTGAAACCATGATAAAAATGCCATAACATGGTGCTACAGAACCACAATAGTACCAATAGGTATTGATGTTATAATTTGATATCTAAGGAATCTAGCCATGTAGCTGCTTCTAGCACGGCTGCAATGAGATCATCCCAAGTGCCTTGAAATTTCCTGAGGGGACATTCTCGCACAATATATGTTATTGTTGGTTCTGATGTATCACAATTACATTGTGGGCTCTCAGCCATTCCCCACTTAAAGAGCTTTGCCCTCATTCTGGCATGGCCTGTCCTGATTCTATTCAGGAGGCTCCATATTTTTCAGGGCAGCTTCATTCCTGGAAGTAATTTGGTTAGATCTACGTGATCTGTTTGGTTATGATTAGTAAGGGTCACCCATTTTGGCCACTGTTCTTCATCTAATTCTGGTATCCTGTGGTATATTTATTTTATTTTATTTATTTATTTAGTTGTCAAGCATGTATGAAAAAACAAGTATAAGTATGAACATAACTTGTAAACATATAAGTATAAACAGGTATAAGTATATACATAATAACTGAGTACGAATAAATGAGAATGGTAGGACAGGGACGGTAGGCATGCTGGTGTGCTTATGCACAACCCCTTACAGACCTCTTAGGAATGGAGTGAGATCCATGGTAGACAGTTTAAGGTTAAAGTTTTGGGGGTTTGAGGATATAACAACAGAGTCAGGTAGTGAGTTCCAGGCATTGACCACTCTGTTGCTGAAATCGTATTTTCTGCAGTTCAGTTTGGAGCGGTTTACTTTGAGTTTGTATCTATTGTTTGCCCGTGTATTATTGCGGTTGAAGCTGAAGTAGTTATTGATAGGTAGGATGTTGTAGCAGACAATTTTAGGTACTAAGCTTAGGTCAGACCATAGGCGGTGCAGTTCTAGGTTGTCCAGGTTCAAAATTTCAAGCCTGGTGGCATAAGGTATTCTATTGCGAGCAGAGGAGTGGAGTTCTCTTCTTGTGAAATACCTCTGGACTTGCTCAATTGTATTAATGTCAGTTATACAGTGTGGATTCCAAGCAGATGAGCTGTATTCGAGAATTGGTCTGGCGAAGGTTTTGTATGCCCTAGTTTGCAGTATAGTGTTACCGGAGAAGAAGTTTCACAAAATTAGGTTAACAACTCTTAATGCTGTTTTCGCAATGCTGTTACAGTGAGCTCTGGGCCTTAGATCTTTTGAAATGAGTACTCCTAGGTCCTTGATAGAATGAGGGTTGTCTACAAGGTCATATCTGCCCAGTTTGTATTTAGTATTCTGATTTTTGTTGCCAATGTGTAAGACAGAGCATTTGTTGGTTGAGATTTGACGTTGCCAATTTGACCATTCTGACACATAGTCGAGGTTGCTTTGTAGGGTAGCAGTATTGTCAGTGGTGTTAAATAGTTTTATGTCATCAGCAAAGAGGGCGCAGTTGCTTATAATATGATCACAAAGGTCATTTATGTAAATTAGAAAGAGAGTGGGTCCTAGAATGCTACCTTGGTGGACATCGCTGTTAACTGGTGCAGGGTTTGATAGGGCACTCCTTATTTTGACTACTTGTTGCCTGTTTGACAGGAATGCAGCTATCCATTTGTGCAGTAATCCAGAAATGCCGTAAGAGCCTAGTTTTAACAGTAGTTTGTCATGTATCACTGAATCAAAGGCTTTGCAGAAGTCTATGTAATTTGCCTCTATTGCTTTATCCTGGTCGAGTTGTGTAGTCCAAATGTTTCTGCAGTGTAGGAGTTATAGATTACAGGACAAATTTTTCCTGAAACTAAACTGTTTGTTAGAGAGTAGGTTGTTTGTCTCTAAGTGGACGGTAGTATATTGGTTGATGATTGATTCCATGACTTTGCAGGTGACACAACATAATGAGATTGGTCTGTAATTTTCAACTAGGCTGCCTTTGAAGATAGGAATGACCATGGCTAATGACTATAGGTCAGTCAAAGAGCTGGTTCTGAAATATATATCGTAGATTGTGCTTAATGGTTCTGCTATGGCAATGGAAAGCTTTTTCAAGAAGTAGCACATACTGTAATCCATCAGGGCCAATAGATAAGAGGTGGTTTATTTTGCATAGAGCCTTTTCAACATTATCTTCTGTAAAATCAATATGTAGCAGATTGTTGCAATTAGTTGTGATACGATTAGGAAATGTGGGGTATGAGCCATTGCTGTTGACAAAGACTGAACTGAAGAATATGTTGAAAATATTGGCCTTACAGTCTTTCCTATTAGGCCCTTTTAGGGGGGGCATGGTTTTTGAGTCTTTAAGTTTGGTATTTACGAAATTATAGAAGGCACAGGTGGATTTTGTGTGTAACAGTTTTTCCTCTTGTTTGCAGTAGTAATTGGTACATTCTGCCTTTATCTGATGGCATAGGGTTATGTAGCAGTTTTTAAAGTTAGCTACGTAACCAGTTTTGTTCTTTTGCCAGAGATTTTTTGGGGGATTGGAGCTTCCTTATTGTTATGGGTAATTTGTTTTTTCTGACTTTGGGGGTTACTATTGGTACATATAGTTGAATGATTCTTCTGACTTCGAGCAAAAAAAATTTATAATGGTCTTCAGCAGCCAGTGAATAGAATATGCCAATCAAGAGATGTTTGTGTAATGATTGTTGAATACTTCTGCAAAGTGATCTTTATACACCTTTGCAGTTGGTGTGCCTGTGTCTTCTATTAACTAGCATTTGTTTTCTTGGGAATATTCACCTTTACTCCAGGCCCTGAACTGGCTTCCAGATGTAATTCAAAGTGCAGGTTGTTATTTGTAAAGTCCACGTGGTCTGGCACCAAAATATTTATGGGACTGTTTTCTCCAATTGGAATTGGCCCCATCTGACCTTTTTATTCAGTATAAACATTTATTTTATGAAATAGTCCCTTCAAAGAAATTGAATTGTCCAGTTACTTTCAGAGACACTATATAAGAAATGCTTTATATGGGAGAAAATCAGAGGACAGCACTATTTAAAAATACCAGTCTGGCTCTTGACAATGGAAGCACATATCCATCCAAATATCTTTAACATGGGGAATATTGTAAGATACAAAGAGATTTTGAATGAAAAGGGTGAGCTCAAAACTAAATAAGAATTGTGTAAGCAAGGGATTGGTGTGGATTGGTACCAATATATGCAAATGCAATCAAGATATTAAAAAGATGATAAAGAATATGGCGTTTATAAAGAAATGACAGAATTGGATAATGCACTAACAGGAACAGAGGAAAGGTTAATAAAAAACTGTACACTTACTTATTGGGTATTGAATTAAAAGAAGAGCAAGTGAAAGAAACAATGATAGTATGGGCAAAAAACTTTGGGCACACAATGCCACTTGATGAGTGGGAGAAATTATGGGATAGGAATTATAAGCTAACAATGTCCATGGCATATAAAGAAAATCTGTACAACATGGCACTTTGCACCAGCGAGGCTGGCTAAGATGTTTAAAGATAAATCAGCAAAATGTTGGAAATGCCACCAAATGCCAGGCTCATACTACCATATGTGATGGACATGTGCAGAGGCCAGAAAATACTGGATAAAAATATGTATGTGGTTGGAAAAAAATGATACAACACATTGAATTTAAACCTGAATTATTTTTATTTGGGGTTGTATCACAAAACTATACTAAAGAGAAAGCATATTTGATTATTCACATATTAACAGCAGCACAAATGGTGTTTGCTCAAAACTGGAAAAGGGAACAGATTCCTGCTGAAGAAATTGTATTTAGGAAAATATAAGAATGTGCAGAAATGGATTCGACTTCCGGCTTCCAGCGGCAACGGACGGCTGGTGGGCTTTCTCCTGCCCCCAGCGCCCGAATCCAGCCGCCGCTGAGGCCCCTCGGGGCCAGG
>JAOYMU010000002.1:48704445-48725062 GCA_025802295.1 Psammodynastes pulverulentus
AGGGGCCTAGAGGTCGACCTCTGCCCCCCCGTCAACACGAACTGCGACCGCCCAGAGAGGTAGGAGGAGAACCACCGCAAGACAGTGCCTCTCACCCCCAACCCCTCCAGACGACGCAGTAAGATACCATGGTCGATGGTATCGAAAGCCGCCGAGAGGTCTAAAAGGACGAGGACAGAGGAATAACCTCTATCTCTCGCCCTCCAGAGATCATCGACCAACGCGACCAAAGCCGTCTCGGTGCTGTGCCCGCGCCGGAAACCGGACTGGCGAGGGTCTAGATAATCCATTTCTTCCAGGTGCCGAGGAAACTGTTGCACCACCACTTTCTCAACAACCTTCATAACAAAATGAAGGTTGGAGACCGGACGATAGTTCTCCAACACAGCCGGGTTATTACTCCAGTTCCTAATGATCCCTAGTATAGCATTCCCAACTGCTACTTGCTTAACTCCACCGAGCTACTCACTGCAATCCCAGTGTGATAAACTTATTTACCAATGTTTGACCACACTGTTGAAAGAGCTCCTTCTGAAGTTTTTCATGGCCACTTCTGGTTTTACTCCCTGAATAGTTTACTAGTTTCATCATCCAAAGAATAAAAACAGTCTTAATAATTTCTGATATCAGAGGTTTTGAAAAATAAAAAACAAATCCAGTGGGTATGTGAAAGCAGGGAAAACATGTAAGAGAGGGAGAGATGGGGAGGGAGGGAGAGAGAGAGAGCGGGGGAGAAAAACTACACTGAAGATTAAAATAGCACAGCAAATGGACAATAATCACTCAGCATTTTTCAAAGTTGCTATTAGTTGATCATTCTAAGCTGGATTTCATGCACAGTGGTGTGAGAGTCATTTCTGAGACATGACTGAAAAAAACATCTCTGCATGCACGGTAGTATAGTTTTGCTAGACTCTTAATTAAGAAACTCATGCTGTTAAATGAGATCCGAATAGCAATGGATGTGCCTCATCTTAAGAGAAAGCAATACAAAATGATAGTAGTACTCTTTCATACAAGGGCTTATATTATATCTTCACCATAGAGCTGCAATGACAAGGGAAAGCATTCAGCAGCATGCAGCCATGTGGCTAACAATCACACATTATATGATGTTCTTTTTTTTTTCTTTTGGTAGTGACGTCGTGAAAAAAAATTCAATACACTGCCTTGTTTACAAGCAATGTCCTCTGTGTAATTGACGGAACGTGCTAAAATATAACTTACAAACAAGGGGAAAGTTGCTGATTGGCTGTTGCTTCCATTTTTGTGCATTTGTCATGAATTTACACCCTTACTTTCAAGAGAGGTGCCTAGGCTTGAATTTGTGCTAGCATAGAAAGGTGAGAAATAAAAGCAAATCAATGAAAAACCTGTTCCCAATGACCTGGGCTGCTTCCTAGGGCAACCGTTCTATTTGGTGGTAACTAAGGCCAGTTTACAAGAAACCTGGAGACAGATTTTTCAGTGCTGTGAAATTTGCATCAAAAAAAAATCCCTCCAAGACAGGAGCAGTCAATGATCTATCCTACAATATTGATAACGTGTCATAGGAGTGTTTACAGGTTAGGTTAAGACATAGCAGAAACTTTGATAAAATGTTCAAAGCTTGTTTAACGCTAACTTTGCTTAAACTTTTTGTGGGTTAGATTGTAATACAACCCTAGCCCTTTAGTTAGTTTAATGTTCATGATATTGGCTTTGTGAGGTAATCCAGACAGGAAACACAGCAAGATGATTTTATTCTACTTTAGTTTAATGGTACATGAACAAAATCTTTAAAGTCAAAAAACATTTCTCCCTGCCCCCTTTGCAGACCAAGAAACTAGGGAGGGTCCCTTTTAAGCTGCTCACTCCATCCCCATTCCTGTTGCAAATCACTCTCACAAGTGAGTTCTCCAAAAATAAATTACTACAGTTCACAAACTAAGTTAAGCACATCGTACTTTTATGGTATACATGGAGGAAGAAAGCAGACTTCAGTTTGTTTTGTGGCATAGTATCTTGTTACTTTGATTACTTGGATACTTTATAATTTCTGCAACAACCATAGGGTAGGTCCCATATGGATCTCTGGGAGGTTTGCTATTCCAGAGGGCAGGTACCATAACAGATCCTAAGAGTGACATTGTTTGACTGAAGATATCCACTCTGCTCAATCTCACTGGGGTGGAAACTATTGGAAATGGATGATCCTTCAAACAATCAGGCCCATTCAGGGCTTTTATTGCTGATAACCAGCACTATAAATTGCACCCAGAATCCAACTGTCAGCCAATGTAGCTCATGAAGGTTGGATGACACAATGGCTTAACAAGATTTCTTCCAAAATCAGAGACAAAACCACTTTTCACTTGAATGCCTTGTCTGACTTAATAACTTTGCAGGAAAGTTTAATGTTTGTTTTAGAAAATTTGAAAGTAGCAAGAAGCGGTTTTCCATCATTTTAAACCCTGACTGGGATAATTACATTTTTTGTTCTTGAGAAACTTTTTTGTTGTATAAATACTTCTTTGTTATGATTGTGATTTAATATTTAGTGTAGGCTCCTTATGTATCCTTTTGTCAAGCCTAATAGTTGGTATTGATCCCAGCACTAAATCCGAAGTCTCTATACTTATTTAACAATTTGGGGGTGGGGGGAATCAGCAGAAACTAAAACAATTCATTTGAGAACCACAGAATCTATGATGGCGTCTTCTAGATTATCTAGTCCCTACTCAGAGCAAACCCAGCAAGTACCACCAGTGTTTCCATCAAGAAAGTTAATTTATAGTCATCTTCAATATATTTTCTTTTACTTTTAACTATAGTTTTTATCCTTCTCTCAGTTCAAAAGACAACATTTGACTGTCTAGGTGTTAAGTAATTGTAGGCGGCTGTCATACTGATTTTCTCTTTTGCAAGTTAAATATGTCCAGCAATTTGAATGATTTGAAACCAATTCGAAAGTTTGGTTTTTAGACTCCTTCTCATTCTAGTAACTCTCCTCTCTACCTTCTCCAACTTCTCTTCATCTTTTTTTTTAAAAAACAAGGGCTCAGAATTAGTTGCAGTTCTTCAAGAGTGGTCTAACCATTGTAGAATACAATCAAACTATTACCTTTTGTATTTCTGTTAATATGGCACAGGATTAAATTGGCATTTTTAACAGCTACATTACACAGCTAAATCATGATCAACTGTTGGTCCATTGGGATCTTTAGATCCTTCTCAATTGGCATGAGAAAACAATGTCCAGTATTTTTGTGTTAATACACAACTGAAGATCACCCCATTGCACTGGAGTCCCCTGTGTTGATGAAAGTTTAATGTAAGAAGAATACCATATCACTGAAATATCTTGGGGCAGTTATCAGTACAAGTAGTCCTCAACTTACAGCAGTTCATTTAGTGACTGTTCAAAGTTCCAACAGCACTGAAAAAAGTGACTTATGACCACTTTCACACTTATGAGCATTGTATTTATTCAGTCAGTGTTCAACAAATTTAAAAGAACAGTAACAGAATGAAGCTAATTAACAGCATATACTAAAAGACAAATCATATAATGGCATTACATTCACATTTCTGTTTCTATATTAGTATATTGCCTACCCAAATAAAGATAACTTAAAAATTAAAAAGCTATACTATAAATATCCCTTAGCCACTTATTAATTAAAAGAAAATAACTATCTAAATAGAATATAGGTGATAAAAGTGAGAATTTTTCAAACCCAATTGCCTCCAGAAGTTGTGAATGCTCCAACACTGGAAGTTTTTAAGAAGAGACTGGACAACCATTTGTCTGAAATGGTACAGGGTTTCCTGCCTGAGCAGGGGGTTGAACTAGAAGATCTCCCAAGGTCCCTTCCAAATCTGTTATTCTATTCTATTGTAAAATTACTTGTTCAACCATTTTTGTCTTATTTTCTTTGCGGCCTCACAAAATTTGCCTCTTGCATAGCTAATAGATTATCAATCCTGGAAAGATAATTCAAATAAAATTGTTCCTGTTTTACTTTTCCAAATATAATGAATGATTTCCAAAATCATTATCCCGAGCTAATATAAAGCAACACAATGGGCAAATTGATTTTGAAAACAAAATTAGACCTTGAAAAGTTTGAAAAGAAATATCTTAAGGCTTCTTCCCTGCTGGAAACAGAAAGTTTGCTGGCATATTTGTGTAGCCAAAAAATAGATTTTGGCATGAATTTATCTACGGATGTATTGATTGTTAGCGTGATAATTGCTTGATGACCATGCTTTTAGCTGTCAGAGAGGGCATATGTAATAAGCAGGTGGGCTTTCAAATATAATCAACCACATTAAATTTTTAAAAATTGAGATCTTGTAACATGCATTAGAGGTGACTTCTCCTGCGCTTTCTGCCTGTTTTTGTATTATTAGTTTGCCAGCTGAAAGGACCAGTAGATATCTATTTGTTGGAGCGACTCACACAAATTGCTCCACACCAGTTGAACACGGGAAGGGATTGTGAGAGAAAAAAGGTTTTAAAAACCACTAGTATAAGGAATATAAAGTGTGGTTCTGCTTTGACTCATTTCCTAAGTACAGTCAATTCCTGGCTTGCTGTAAGTCACAAGGACTAGTTGATCATCAGGATGGGAACAATGTAAAAGAGATGGGAGCTCTCATAAAAATGGACTGAGATACAATTGTTGTTAATCACTGAGAAACCCTATCTAAAAAAAATCTTAAGAAACCACATTGATCTGTAAAGCTGTTAGCTATTTATAGTCTCTTCTGCAAAGGCATCTAATAAAATCTTGCATGGATAACATAAATAAAATTCTCCAAAATAACTTCTTAAGTAAAATATCCAGGGATTTCTGCATTAAATTTCTACTTGTCTGGATATATTTAGAAATAGAATAGAATAGAATAGAATAGAATAGAATAGAATAGAATAGAATAGAATAGAATAGCTTCCCCATTGGCTTATCAGAAGGTCACAAAAGGTGATCACGTGACCCCTGGGCTCTGTAACTGTCATAAATACATGCCAGTTGCCTAGTAACCAGATTTTGATCACATGATCTTGTTGGCCATATCTTATATATGCCTAAAGACCAGCATCCAAAAATTGCACTACATTAGAGCAGGGGTGTCAAACTCAAGACTGGAAACAGCGAAGAACCAGCCCATGGTACCTCTGCCAGCAAAAACGGAGCTCGGGAGGACTCCGTTTTCACTGGCAGAGAGTTACAGGAGGCCATCATGACTGAAAACAGAGCCTCAATTAGTGACATTGAGCTGGCCATTCCCCCTCCCCAGTCCCTCAAAGTCAGACACAACCTTGATGGGGCCCTCAATGAAATCGAGTTTGACACCCCTGACCTAGAGGAAAGAGAAAACAAGGCCAGCCTCTGAAAACTTGGCACCAAATACTTAAGGAAGATCTTAAGATTATTAATATCCCTTAGGGTAATGCCGAAGATACTGCAAATGATCAGAACCACTGGAAAACACTTGTTGCTCAATGTGCTTTTGGAGAGGACCTAATGATGACGATGACCATGGGATTATGCAATAGTCATGAGTATGAAAAATGATCATGAATCACTTTTTTCAGGGCCATTGTAACTTTGAATGGTCACTAATTGAGTGTAAGTGGAGAACTACCTGTGATGCTGCCAGGAACCTCAGGGTATACAAAATTAGCCACTGTTTGTTTATATCCTTTGGGGCTTCATGGACAAACAAGGGTTCACTATTAAGGTCAAAATAATGTCTATTTGAAAGACATTTTCTTTTTAAAACCTGATTGTCAATAAAGCCACTGTTTTGGCTTTGTCTACCATCCAGCTCTGAATACCCCTTCTCATGCCTTATGGAAATTCCATTTTTCTCCGATTTAGTGACTTACATGCCATTGATTCATAATTTCTTTGTTTTGTTTAGCCTGAACTGGTGAAATCTCAGTCGCAACTAATAGGACGATTTAAAAAATGGCGCTATAGATAGGTAAATCTCTGAGGGAGATGGGCGATTTAGAAATATGAAATATACATAAATAAAAATAAAATAAATGCATCATGAAATTTATTCATTGTTATTTCCTTAACTGGTCTATGTACATAAGAAGCCACCTGTTCTCAGTAATTTTTGAGTAAAAGGAGCAATTTATCCATTACAATAATACATGATTTTCAAATTTGAGGCATATTAAATATGCATTTAGGGTATCTTTTCTCCACCTTTGTAATTTATGGATTACACATGCAAATTTCTAATTATTTGTCTGCAGGGTGCTTATCTTATTTGAAACATAAAACTATTATAATAGAATCTGAGAGGAAAAGATCTAATATTTTTGCCATAGAGTCCCTATTTGTCATGTTGTGTTGTGTAGCTTAGAGCTGACAATTGTTTAACCACAGCAGACTAATGGAAAAAAGATATTTTGTTCTGTTCTCTGCCGGAGTTTGATCACCATTATTGAAGGACAATAATTTTTTCCATCTGGCACAAAATAATTGACTCACCTTTTGAAGTGTTATTCTTTCTTCAGTACATTTCCACTATCACATTTTTACTTCAAACTTAAAAGTTCACTCCTGGGTGGTAGTCTTAGTTAAAATAAATTATTGGGTGTAGCTATCATATCTTGGCTGCCAAAATTCAGAAGACCACTTGATGGCAGCTGAGAGTTAGGTTTTTCTAGGTATCTCTCCTGCCACCTGGTGGTCATCCAGGTTTTGCACCCCAAAATGGAGTCGGGTTGGGTTGGGTTTGCAATTACAGAATTTTGGGGTTTAGTTTTTATGTGCATTTCCAAGTGTATGTAAAATGTAAGTAAAATATAAAATGGAGCGTTTGTTTCATAGTTGAGGTGTAGAAAGAATGGTTTTTACCGTTATATGTATACTTTTCTGTTAATTTTATATTGATTGCATGTGTTCAGGCAATTCATAATATGGAGCAGTGGTATGAAACATACATCACATTGCCATCTTATAAATGTCCTTCATTACTTAAGAAAAAAGAAATAGATGAAAGTTTGGGATGTAATTTTGAGTGGTGACCTAGGCTGCATGCTGGAATGGAATTGTACTGGCAAAGATGGCAATGGTATGTGGGAATGACCTTGGAAGAGGGGAGTGGAGTGAAGTGGGATGCAGGAAGGGATACTTTCTAGGCAACAATCTGATAAGGAACTGCACAGCCCACAACCACATAATGGTCAGAGAAAGAGACTTCGAAATGAACATCCCTAACTTCTCATGTTGGAAAAAGAAAGACAGTGGAAGATTTGCACTATCATACTTGCAAGATTCTGTTAATCTTACCTTGTATATAGCTTACATTACATAAAGTAGAATTTGCCCAACTAGTCATGTTTCCTGTCTACCTAGGAAAGCAGTGATATTTATATAGCTACTATGGTAGGATCAAACAATAATTAGTAATTGTTACATTATACACTGTGTCTTTCTTGTTTTTTTTAACTTGGAAGTGGGAAGTTAAAATTTTTACAAATCGATAAAGATGGCAGAAATTATATATTTTATATTATGACACTGTTCTATTGTTGGTGTTTATGTATAGAAAAATGCATATTCAAGAATAATGAAATATATTGTGTGATGTGTGTATAGTTGTAGTGAATATAGTCAGCTCAAGGAACAATTAATTAAAAATAATTAATTCTAAACAGTTAAGAATAAAAGAGAGAAAGAAAATGAAGATGAGGGAGATGACAATCAACAACAGAGTTGAAAGGGACCTTGGAGGTCTTCTAGTCCAACCCCTTGCTCAAGCAAGAAACCATTTCAGATAAATGGTTGTCCAATCTCTTCTTAAAAATCTCCAGTGTTGGAGTACCCACATCTTCATTTTGTCATGAAACTAAACAAGGGGCCAGCAGCAGAGAAGTTAAAATTAGAAGTAATCAAAATATTTCAGATGCAAATGTTAGAAGGATAAGCTGTATGAAAATGGTGAACACTTAAATAGGAATGATCATGGTATGTTGAATTAAATTCTATAACTCTTGGTGTAAAAGGAAAAAAAATGAAAAGAAAAGAATAAATGTTGAAAAATGGCAAGACTGCAGGTGTAGCTGGAGAAATGTTAAAATATGTACTGTGCGCATTTTTCTTATTGAGTGGTTGTATAGTAATATGTGCCACCTACAATTTCTTCTGGAACAGAAGTCATTCATGCCCTAATTACCTCTTGTTTGGAATATTGCAATGGGGCTGGCCTGGTAGAGCATTTGGAAGCTATATATACTTAACCCAGAGGTGGTATTCAGCAGGTTCTGACCAGTTCTGGAGAACCAGTAGTGGAAATTTTGAGTGGTTCAGAGAACCGTGGTAACCTTCCCCCAGGAGTGGGGTGGGAATGGAGATTTTGCAGTATCTTTCCCCTGTCACGCCTACCAAGCCACGCCCACGAATCCATGCCATGCCCACAGAACCGGTAGTAAACATTTTTGAATCCCACCACTGACTTAACCACTACATGACCTTTTATACCCAATTGTTTATATCTTTCCAACAAGTTCAAATAGTGCAGGCTACTTGGTATTCCTTCTCTTAGGAAATGTCATCACAGGGACCATGGAAGTAAGTCATCGCAGTATCTGCCTACCATGTCCCAAGAAATCTCAAATAGCTCCTACCCTATTGGTTTCTAGGACTACTTCTCATGATTAGGACTACTCTGTCTAGTTATCAAATTCATTTTCCTGAAATGCCAACTTTTCTCTCCAGATATCTATGGAGATTCTCCATCATCCAGGTCATGGTTGTCCCAAAGATGCTTTTCCAAAAGGCCCCTGAACTTCCTTAGTTTTTCCTTGAAGCTGTTTTCCTTCTCATTCAAGACATTTGGAGCTGAAGAAGCTTCTTAGATAAGAAGTGAAACCTTTTCGAGGAAAAACTAAGAAAGCCCAGTTGCCTTTTGGAAAAGCACCTTTGGGGTTTTCTCTCCAGATGTTCTCTCTCCAGGAGCGTGGCAAACGTTGAGATCGTGTGTGCTGCAATTTTAAGCAAAGCTCCTTCTGTTTTTGAAGAGTTTGACTTAAAGCTCTGTAACAATTTCTTGCGCAACCTAAGTTTTCTTTTCTCGCTTCTTGTTTCTTCCAGGTGTACAAGGGAGACGAGACAACGTACCAAATCTCAGGCCTTCAGGCGAACACAGATTATAGATTTCGCGTGTGTGTTTGCCGCCGATGCTTGGATACCTCACAAGAACTTAATGGACCTTTCAGCACTTCTGTTGCCTTTCTTCTCCAGCGGAGTGAGCTCATGCTTACCGGGGAACTGGGAAGAACCGATGACCCCAAGACTAAATGTATGATGCCTTCTGATGAACAGTTTGCAGCCCTCTTAGTTGTCGGCTTTGCAAGCGTCTCCATCTTATTTGCTTTTATACTACAGTATTTGTTTATGAAGTAGAGAGTTCAACACAAGTATTTGAGGTATCGTTTTAATTAATGCTTCATACTATAATCAATATGTTTTATTCAGATAGTCCTCTTTATTTTTTCAGTGCATTTTTTTCTGATTTATCTTTTTTTTTTAAGGGGTGGCGGGGAGGGGGGAATGACAGTCCTATTTAGAAAATAAAAAATCGACGTTCAGGTGCACCTTTTGGACATTCAAGGTTAGGAAATGGTTAAATATATCCAAGCCAGAGACCAAAACAAATATTTAACATTTGGATGTTCCTTTCCCTGCTCCTATGATTTTATTCACTTACTCGTTTTGTTTTGTTTTTAATTTTCAGAATGTAGAAATGTAACCAGTTTGCCTTCACGTTTTTGCCTTAGTGCTAAACTTGTTGCAGTCTTTAAGTTGCAAGTTTATTACATTAGAGTAACCGCTTTAAGCTCCTCTGAATCTGCAAGACTTAACCATCATTATGTAATGGCATTGCAGCTAAGCATTCCGCGATGCATCTGTTGCACAAGTCGTTAATTATATCACATACGATACTCACTACATTTATTTTCTCCTCAACCCTCGTACTGCCAGTTTTGCATTGTTTTTGCGTTATCCCCATACAGGGGGAGGAAAAAAAAATTAATCTCAATTATGTAATCAACTATATTTTTAGCACATTTCAATCCTGATAATTTATCTTGCAACCTAAAGTCTTCTTTTGAATTGTAAACATTTTACTCAAGCTGTTTGCGCACTATAAATTCCTGTATATCAAATCTGATAGCCAGATAGCTTTATCGATGGAAAAAGCATTACCATTTCTACCATTTTCTTTTATTTTATAGCAGTAATTTTAAGAGGGCATTGTGCAATAGTTATTCCCCGTGTCCAGCTGTTTTTATTTTGTTTAAAGAAAAGCTGCTTTTAACTAGTTTGTTTGCCTTTGTATATAAACTTACTTTTAATCCAATCACTAGATTTGTTATATTCATCGTGATCTTATGTGTTTATAACTGGCGAAAGCTTGCTGCCTTTGCTATTTAATTTAGATTATTACCTTTTATCATAAGCAAACTCTCAATCAGCCTTGTTAAGAAAAAGGTCCATCTGCATTTCAGTTTTTGGGAGGAAAAAGCATGGTAAACTCATATCAGCATCTCAGATGCTAAATACTGTAATTAGAGCTGACGTGAAAAAGTGCCATTTCTTTCATCTCCTCCTCGTCCTCCTCCTTTCTTCTTAATGGCATCTCCTATTAAAAAACTATGTCATGTGGTATCCATTCATTTCCCTCTTTGATTTCATTAGCTGCTGCCTTCAGAAGTATGATGGTGGGAGGGACACCGTTGTTCACCTGACAACGCACTGCGCGCACTGTCACAATCAAGCAAAAGAAGCATAACAGTGCTGTGTTGCAAAGTATCGACCTCAAGCATTATTGATATTTCCAGCAGTGCCTCTGAGAAGTTCTCCAGAACTTCATTTGAATGGCTGGTGGCTACATACCAGTGCTGGCTTTATCTTCTGGCAATTGGATATAGTATGATCGGCCACTAGAGTTTGTGAATGCCTTTATTGCACACTCAAAATTCCAGGAATGCTCACCGGCCATCAAATTTTGGAGATTCCTGTAGTGGCCAAAGGGAAAAGACAAGGAGGAGATGTGGAGCAGCTGGTTTCAGCAACAGCTGCAGTCTTTGACACCCAGCTCTAGTTTCAACTACTGGTCAGATCGTAAGGGTGAGGTGTGGTCCATTGAAAACTTAGTGTCATTCCTGTATGGGACGTTGTATGTGCTTTTACATCAGTGGCCAAGGCACGTTCATTCAGTCCATCAAAACCCTTGGTTATTCTTCTTGTTTTAAGAAAAAAAACACCTTTGAATCATTGGGTTATTTTTACGATGTCTAAGTGCCTCAGGGATATTGAGCAGGAGGTGTAAAGTAAATTACACGTGGAAATGCACAGCGCTTCAATCCGCTAGGAAGCTCTCCCAAATTGTGTGGTTACAACTAGAGAAGCATTGCTAAGGAACTCTGTTCGCTTTCATCAAACGGAGGGTGCACAACGATATCTACCCTCCCCGCAAAGTCTTGTAACCCCCCCACCCCACCCCCGCAGATATTTTCAATGTTATCTTTTTTAAGCACCAGAATGCGGAGAGACTGGGGAGTAATCATATCAGCTCTTTTTTAAAAGAATGTTTAAGACAATTGAAATAAAATGTGCACCCTTTCCTTAAAAGCCTCTTGCAGTAAAAACAAAAATGCGACCCAGAAGTTCCTATTTCTAGCTTTGCAGGAATTGGAAGAGTTCTCGTGAATTGTGTCCCAGACTTTGTGTACCCTTGCATTCAAACAAACAAATAGTTCTGTGTATTTTTTTAAATCTTCTTTGGGTTTGGCTTGCATTGTACTTTTTTTGGGGGGGTCTTCTCTTTTGCTATGATATACAGGGCGGCGCGATGGCTCGGTGGTTGAGATGCTGGGTTTGTTGGCTGCAAAGCCAACAGCCTGAGTTCGAGACCCGAGCATCCCGCAATGGGGTGAGTACTCGTCTTTGCCTAGCTCCTGCCTACCTAGCGGTTCGAAAGCATGCAAATGCGAGTAGATAAATAGGGACCACTTCGGTGGGGAGGAAACAGTGCTCATGACCGCGGAAATATCTTCAGACAGTGCTGTCTCAACGGCCTTGAAACGGAGATCAGCGCCGCCGCCCCCTATAGTCAGCAACGACTAGCAGAGTTAAAATCTGCAGGGATTCCTTTCCTTCCTTCATTTGCTACGATACAGTGTCCTATATTATTCATTCATTCCCATAACCAAAGTAATGGGGAAACCAACATTATTTTTGTTTTAGGATTATTTATACTATATACTGCATTCAGTACTTTAAAATGCCAATTAAAGTGCAATCTCATTATTTATTGTAAAATAAAAATAAAAAGTGTACTTATGTACTAAATCTCTCCCCTTCCCCCCACTCTGACCCCCTAGCAGCATACTATTTTTCTATTTTATTTTATGTAAGTATAGTTTAGGTAAAATATTTTCATTCCCCAGGATCATTCCTAGTATTAACCTTCTTATAGCATATTGTATGTTTAAAAATGGGAGTGTTTTATGAATTGCCAAAAAGAAAGAAAGAAAGAAAAGATAAGTGTACCCAATATTTCCTGCACACAAATAAACAACCTTGCAGGGGCCACACATCCATTCCATCTGCGGTACATTAAAAACAATCATCTTCAAAGTTTACATGTAGCCCAAAAAAAATAAATCATAAGCATCTTTTGAAATAATAGTTTGAAACTGATTATTCTGTGTGCCTCTCTTGATGTAGCAAACTAGTACAAAGATTCTCTATTTTTTTTCTTTCCTAATGTTAGTATGCATATTTGCCTAGCAAACAAATGATATTGAGCTATTTTCTTTTCTTTCTTTTTTTAATCTCCTCTTCCCGCTAGCTCCAGTTTGGGCCTTGACAAATGTGGAATTGTTGACGTTGTTTAATTCAACTTTATTCTTTTTTTATATAATACTTGGTTGTCTGCAAATATAAAATTATTTAAAGAAAAACCGCTGGCAACATTTTGAAGAATGTAGATAGCATTAGCTGGGCTTTGATCTCATTTCAATCATCGGGAACAATTAACTAGGAGTCATTGGAAACCTGTTAGTTGTCACGGCTCTGAAATCCTTTCCATTTTTTTCTGGATGGGGGGAAGCAATCCATTTGGAAAGCCACACCTGTGTGTAAAACAGCTATTCTCACTTTTACTGTGCCTTGTGATGATAAGCCCACTGTCATAACAATCCCTACCATTTTTGACTTGAGCAGAAACTTACTGCATACACTCTCAAAGTTTGCAGGCAAAGTCAATCATGTTGACCGGTTGTTGAGACCTTTAGTTGGAAGTTTTCCCATTGATTTCATTGGGACTAATGCCCAGAGGGGGGGGGGTGTCATCAGAAGAGGAGAACACAACTCAGTCTGCAGGAAGTGGAGGGAGATTCCCATCAGAGCAAACCGGTGCCCTCAGCCCTCTGGTTTCAAGATCAATATTTTCTCTCTCTTATTTTTAAGGGAGGGAGTTAATTACACCAGCTGATGGATTCGAATAATTTCCTCTCTTGAGGTAAACTGTAGTCCTGTTGGCCTTTCACAAGGTGATGAAGAGATAGGGAGAGTGGGTCTTAGTTGGGAGCTCAACTGTGGATGCATATGTCTAACAGGTTGTGTTTTTGTTGAGCCTCAAGGTGGTTTAAGTTGATTTTGTTTTAATGTAATTTTTTTTCACTGCCCGGAGTTCCTCAGATAGATGGACAGCCATATAAATCCAATGGATAAATAAATGTGAAGGTGCAACATCTGTCACCCCATTGATTAGCAGGTTTCATTTGGCTGATCTGTCTGGCTAGGTGGGTATCCCACTCCTTCCTCATCATTCCATGCTTCTCTTTCCTGAAGCTGTGCTGGGTTAGATAAGACACTATGACACTACACCAGATAGGAGTGTATCATCTTCAGCCAATAAATAAGGAGGGAGAAGGCTAGGAACATGGAGATTTGGCCCTGATTGTGGTCTCAGTGTTGGTAGAGAACCAATCCTGGGAGGGATCATTTTTTGATACCACCCAGAGTAAATCTCTCTTAAAAGACATCATTCAACAATAAGAAAGTTCACCAACTTCTAGTGCTCCTGTGAACAATCGTGAGGGGAACATAGGATTGCTTCTTTAATCCAGAGCCAACCATTTGTGTGTTTAGACAAAGAATGTCGTTTTGTGCAAGATTGAAGAAAAGTGACCTGAAGAAAGGTCAGATGCGTTTCATATATTTTTAGTGTAGTTTTCCCATCTCCCCCCATTTTGTGCATGCTTACCATACACACATCAGTGCATTTTAATTGCCAAGTTAGATTGGATCAGATATCATTGTTATCTAGTAGCCCCTTTCCATAAAAAGTCAATTTCTAATGCAACCATTCTGTAAGAGAGATAATTCCACCCATTCCTGTTTCAATTTCCATAACCTTCAGTTTTATGGAAAAGAAAGAAAAATGCTTTCTATTCCCTTGTATGTCTTTTCTGGCCCAGTCAGTATCGGCTGTGTTGAAATCAACTTCCCTCGTCCCCAGTTTTGTGTAAAGAAAGTGTAAAAAAAAAATTACAATATGGGGAAAGTATTTTAAGAAGTTATTTAAGAAGAAAAAGAAACATTTTTATATTATCTGCCTTTGTCCTTTATGAACTTGAAATGTTGTAGTTTTCTAATCATGTTTTGTCAGCAACAATAGATGAGTACTCTCTGTTAAACATGGAAAAGTGCCCTAAAATTGAATGTTTCTGAACATTATTCTTGCACAATTTAAATTGAAAAAGAAAATTAAAAGTTGTTTTTCTTTTTGTTTTGGTTTTTTTTACCTCACTTGTAGGACATACATTCCAAGCTTTTCAACTTTGAAATAAATAATCATAAGTTTTCTTGTAAATTTTAACTATTTCATACGCATTGTATTAAAACTGCCATATCAATTTTAATGTATAGATTTTTTGCAGATATTACGCTATGTATGTAAACTGTTATCTGTAGTGTATATGTAATATATTTATGCCCAATAAATGTTTTAATTCTTTCTTGATGCCAAGGTTCTTTATATGAAGGTTCCTCCATGAAATTTTTGCCCCTATAGAGCTCAACTGGAGGATGTGTAAGAATTGCAAACCTCAGACTTCCTAGATAGCAATATTAGGTGCAGTTATAAGAAATTATTTTCTCCGTATAATGGTTATGCCAAAAACCTCTCACAGTTTTATCACAACCACAAGTAGGACCAGCAAATTGTTCAGTTGAGTTGCACCCAATTTTATGACCACTTTTCTGTGGTTGTTAAGCGAATCACTGCAGCTGTTTATTGAGTCACATGATCATTAAGTAAATCCAGCTTCCCTCCTTAATTTTATTTGTTGGGAAGGTTGCAAATGGCGGACATGGTGACCCTAAGATGCCACAACTATTGTAATGCAACTATTTGGATACCACGCATCCAAATTTTGATGGTGTAATGGGGGGGGGATGCTGCAACAGTTGTAAGTGTGAGGAGGACCAATCATAAGTAACTTTTTTCACTGTTGTAACTTAAATTTTAAATGGACTACCTGTATTCATATTGCTTTTAGCTTGTTTTGCGGGCCCAAATTTCTTATGGCTTTGCCTTTCTTTCTGCAGATGTGAGGCAGATTCAGGCATATTTCCCTTTACAAAGACTAACAGTCCCATTTTCTTAATCAGTGAGGTTTATGACAGATGTTTTCACCCATGAACGTCTGTGGAGTCTAATTTGCTAGCTCCAAAGTTCTTGATAGACTTGGGTCTTTGTGTCACATTCATCCATCTCTTCATCTGCTTCTATCTTCTGAGAGGCTTCTTGGTGCTGTTGGTACCAAATCAAGAAGTTTTTGCTTCTGCCTCTTATCCAAGAACCGCAATTGAAGGTGTTACATGGATGGCATTTCACCCCACCATTTGAAGTCAACATTCTTCAAGATATTGGAGAAGCTTTGCACAAAAGATATGAGGGTAGGCAGTATCATTCTGGGGTGTTTTGGTTTTTTTTAGGAAAAAAACCAAATCACAACTCTTTGTTTTGGTATCACAAAACAAAGAGTTGAATGTACTTAGGTTTGTTACCTCTATATGGTCCAAGCTTCTCTTAAAAATAAGGAACCGATTGTCTACTTACTTTTGGGCAGCAAAACTATTTTACAACCCTGAAAATTTATTGAAAATATAATAATTGATTTGTGGATTAAAATAGCTTATTCGAGCGCCATATTAGGAAAGAAAATAGCAAGAAGCCTGGAACAATAAAATTTCAGGGGCAAGAATACAACTTTTTATCACTTTTGAGTAAATTATGTTAATAACAATAGGTGGAACTTGTTAAGTGTGTGGATTAATACAGGTATTCTTGTTCATTTAGCAACTGTTTAAAATTACAACGGCATTGGAAAAAGTGACATGATCATTTTTCATACTTAACGATCAGCATCCCATGGTCCTGTGATTATCATTCAAACACTTGGCAACCGACTCCTACTTATGACAGTTGTAGTATCCTGGAGTGTGTGATCACCCTTTGTGACCGTCTGACAAGCAAAACCAATAGGAAAGCCAGATTCATTTAACAACCATGCTACCAGCTTAGCAACTTTGGCAGGAAAGGTCTTGAGGCAAAAAGGCAAAACTCTCTTAACTGTCTTCCTTAGCCACAGAAATGTTGGGCTCATTTGTGGTCATAAGTTGAAAACTACCTTTATACTATACGGAAATTATAAACAACTTTCAGACCATTTCCTTTTTCCAACAAAAGGAAATATCTATAGTTCAGGGTTGAACTGTGGAGTTCTTGATGTTCGGTCACGATATTATCTGGTTGAATAATGAAATGTCTGCAAGCAAGTAACCATGCTAAGAGAACACAAAAAAGCTCCATGTTTGTATCTAATCGTATTCAGTGGTTCGTGCTTTGCCCTACTCAGTGGTTCGTGCTTTGCCCTACTCAGCTGAATGGATATAGGAGAGGAAAGGGCAGGGGTGGATGGGTGGGGCCAGCTGATCATCGGAGCTACCGGTTAAGCCAGGGGTCGGCAACCTTAAACACTCAAAGAGCCACAAAGGTCCTAACCAGAAGCCTCCTGTTCAATTCTGGAGCCGACCAGAAATCCGGCTCCCCCACCATAGAGTCTCATCCTAGCGTGGCATCCTTTTTCTTCTACCTGTCCTAACCAAAAGCCCTATCAATTGTGGAGCCAATCAGCAACAGGGGGATGAAACAACCACATGCAGCTCCAGAGCTACAGGATGCTGACCCCTGGGTTATGCCTCCAGCTGATCGTCGGAGATACCAGTTCACCCGAACTGGTCCGAATTGGCTGAATACCACCTCTGATCATATTGCTTTTGGTATAATGCTCCTATATTGTTTGTTTGGATATTTTTTATTTCTTTGTGTAAACTACTACTTCAATTATTTTTTTAAAATCATTTCTAGGGCCAGAAAAGCTGATCTGTTGTCATGATTTCCATTCCTGATCATCCATTTAAAATCTATACCAAGCACACAGTAGGGACTTGAGAATAAATTCCAAGGCAACATTTGTACAGAAGCAGCCCAAAGTTTAATGTTTTGAAGAGCAGCAGATCATAGCAAACAAAAACAAAGCACAAATTGTATCCAGAATAAATCGAGTACTTGAACAGTTTCGTCTTCTCAAATTTGACCCAACCTGATTCTGTTGAACAGAAAAACCATAAACGATACGATTTGGACATTAGATCCATGGATTGTACAGAAAAACAGTATGAAAGTGCCAGGTTTTACAAATACATCAAATACATATACTGATTCAGATTTCATATTTTAAAGCCCTGAGATCATGAACAATAGCATCATGGCATAACAGCTGGAAATATAAGTCACGTTGAGTCAATAATTTAAACAAAACCAAATACTTGTCTATCCATGTGCTTGAAAGGAATAAATTTTATGGACCTATCTTGCTTGCTGTACCTGTAACAAACTTAAATATGAAGATGATTCTTGACTTACAACCACAGTTAAAAGCAGAGTTTCCACCGCTAAGCAATGCAATGAGAAAGAAAGATTTCACATCCCTTAGTGACAGCATTTGTAGCACTCCCTGTTGCTATTGTTAACTGAGCATCGCAGGTCATTTTGCAAGTAAGGATCTCTGTGAAAGAGATGGGTGATTTTAGAATATGATAAATAAAGAATAAAAATAAAGTGCCTCCTCCAATTCAAGTCATTCCTGCTCCAAGCTTTAGTAACTGGGTTCAACTCACTCCACCCAACTTCTTCTTCCATCTATGCTCTTTTTGGCCTCTGCCACCCCAGTAGATCATCATTGTCTTCTTGCTCTCACTGCTGATGAGGCATGCCCAGCCTAGCCCTTCACGCCTGAAAACCCAGCACTGGCTCAGGGCATCATAAGAAGCAGAAACAAGCAAGCAAGAAGCAACCCCAGATCTGTAGCATATTAGAAGAAGCATCCACAGATCCATGGTCTATGGTGCGGTAGCCTAGAGGTGGAGCTCTTGCCTTACAATCAGGAGGCTGTGAGTTTGATCCTAGGTAAAGACAGATATTTCTCTCTCTGGGCACAATGAGAATATATCTGCTGAAAAAACTCCACATTGGTGACATGAAGGGCATCCGGTCAATAAACATTCAGTTCCATTCAGTTGCCCAGACTCCATCCTCGCAAGGGATTATGGGGTCATTAAAAGAGGATGATGATCCATGGTGTACCAGGAAGTCCAGTCCCAGCTCAGCCCAGCAATGCAGTCCAAAGGGGCTTCTTGATGCAAGGGGTCAGGCCATATTTGCTTGGTCAGCTGGAGCAAGAAGACACTGAAGGTCATTTGGGACCCAAAGGACATAGATGGAGACAAGGGGCAGATGGAGGTGAGTTGAATCACCCCTGTGGACATTGCAATGGCTATAACTTTGGACAGGGTTCAAGTCATTTTGTTCAATGATGCTGTAACTGTTCACTCACTGAACAGCCGTAAGTCAAGGACTATTTGTATACCCTGTTAAAGATAAGTTGAATTCAAGGATTTACTACTTACCTTTTCCCTAAGATTCAAATACCCAACTAGAACATCTATTAGAGCTGTCAAATTGGGGCTGCAAAAATCTAGGCAACTGTTAAATAGCACTCCCCAAACCATGTTGTCATCTAATGGTGACCTGAATTTGTACAGCTGAGATTAAACATAGCTTGAAAGTCAAAATAAATGCCTAGTTCCCGAGGCAAATTTAGTGAAGACATCTCTTTGGACAGAAATCTGCGTCTAATTCTAGGAACTCAAACTTTTATCTCAGAAGGTGGACCCAGCTGACAACAAATACTACATTCTATGCTCCCATTAATTAAGTCTTGATGTAGTGAGTTTGGAGAAAATCATTCTCTTATGCTTCTGTATGGCACTGATGAGCATAGTACAGGGGTATCAAACTCAAGGCCCGAGGCCTGGATTCGGTCCGAAGGGTGCTTAGATCTGCCCTGCATGCCCACCCTGAAAACAATGAAGGACTGGCCTGCGGTGCCTCTGCCAGTGAAAATGGAGCTCGGGAGGGCCACAAGCGGACTTGCGGACTTCCCAAGCTCCGTTTTTGCTGGCAGAGAGTCGCAGGAGGCCATTACAGCCTAAAATGGAGTTCGGGAGCCTGTTTTTTCTGCATAGCACTCGGGCCACCACAGGCGTCTCAACATGAGTGACGTCACACTGGCCACGCCCACCCTAGCCACACCCACCCTGGCCTCTGAAGCCAAACACAATCCTGATGTGGCCCTCAATGAAATCGAGTTTGACACCCCTGGCATAGTAGTATAGTTCCGTTCCACATCTTGTCTCAAACACCCTCTTGAAACTTAGGTTTCATTTTGAGAACAGAAATGTTTAGTCGTGCCAGGTTCTTTTAGAAAAATGAACTTCCAAAATCCACAAATTATTTCTCAAATAATGTTTGGTAGAGTTGAGCCCATATTGAACAGCAAAAAAAATAACTCAGTCCCACTCCGATTTTTAAGCTCTTGTACTCCGCATTTACAAGGCAACTTCACTGCAAACTTTATAAGTAAGGCAGAATTGTTGTCATAATTCTAGCTTGTAGATTCAGCCAAACTTCCTATACCTGGGGTGATGCGAATTAACATTGTTATCCTTGATTGCAAGCAATTCATCTGGTTTTCTTAGCCCTTGCAGCAACATAGATTCTTGATCCTGTCCCTGCGCAAGTACAGTATGCCTTATAATAAATTCCACAAACCACCACATTAATATATAAAAAGCTGTTCCCATAGGCCAGGGATGTCAAACTCAAGACCCATGGGATGTTTAGGTCTGGCCCATGGGGCTGCCCTGGAAACAGCAAAGGACCAGCCGCGCAGCCCCCCAGGCTCCTTTTTCAGTGGCCATAGGGCTGTAGGAGGCCGTTGTAGTCCAAAATGGGGCAGAGGTCTAGGAAAACAAACTAAAAACAAAACAAAAGGAGAAATGTTTCCCCTTTTGCATCCAAGAAGGGGGATAGGAAAGGAGAAAGGGAAAGAGGAAAGACAAAGAAAAAGGTAGGAAGATGGGAAGAGAGCAAGGAAGGAAAAACAAGAAAAGAAGGGAGGGAGGGA
>JAOYMU010000002.1:49320359-49332022 GCA_025802295.1 Psammodynastes pulverulentus
TCCAGTCCCCAGGGTTTTTTATTTTTTAGATAGGGTCGTAAATTTTTAAATTTTAAATTTTTAAAATTTTTAGGTTTATTTTTGATTAGTATCGAATTTTTTATTGTATTTATTGTGTTGTTTTCCTGATTGTTAGCCGCCCCAAGTCCCTTTGTGGAGAGGGGCGGGATACAAATCTAATAATAAAAATAAAATAAAATATAAAGACTTGGTTCCATAAACACATGCTATTATGGCTTCATGGCCAAGACTCTACAAATGTATGGTCTCAAACAGAAATGTCTGTTAGTATTTGACAACTAGATATAAACTGGAAAAAAAATGCAAACTACAAAAATGGCTGCAAATAAGCTGCTTCAGATGTGAAAGAACTGTTCTTATAAAATGATTGTGAATGGTTGTGGAAATGCTTGATATTTATTACACTAGTTAGAATTTTGGGACAGGATTTCATCATAAACTGCCTCTGGGAGGTTCCTCCTATATAAATCTGTCCCAATCCGCTGTTGGTCTAAAAGAGCAAGGCAAACTGGGTAAATGTATCTTGACATGTAAATTATAGTGTATGCTAAATTTGTATAATCTTTGTGGAGTGGAATATGATGGCATTTTTATATTGTAATTTCCCAAATTTTACACTTAAATATGTATTCATTACTAAATTAGTATTTGTGGGATATATGCTTATGGATGGATGGATGGCAGCTGTCTCAAATAAGTCAGCCAGACTACTGATATGACAAGCTGAGTATTTTAGTTTCATCCACTGAAACTATTACAAATAATTTTGTAAGATCTCACTTAAAGTAAAAACCTACAGTAAACTATAGGATTGAGAAAAATATTGGTTTATACACAGATAAAATCATTTCTAAGATGGTAACAGATAAAAGATAATCAGAGTTGAAAGGGATCTTGTAGGTCATCTAATCCAACCCCCTGCCCAAGCAGGAGACCCTACACCATTTCTGACAAATGGCAGTCCAATCTCTTCTTGAAAATCTCCAGTGATGACGCTCCCACAACTTCTGATGACAAGCTGTTGCATTGGTTGATTGTTCTCACTGTCAGAAAGTTTCTCCTTATTTTTAGGTTGAATCTCTCCTTGATAAGTTTGCATCCATTATTCCTTGTCTGGCCTTCAGGTGCCTTGGAAAATAGCTTGACCCCTTCTTGTCTGTGGCAGGCCCTCAAATATTGGAAGACTGCTATCATGTCTCCCATGGTCCTTCTCTTCACTAGACTAGCCAAGCCCAGTGCCTGTAACCATTCTTCATATGCTTTAGTCTCCAGTCAGATCCCTATTACCTTTAATTTTAACAAGATTTAGCCATCCTTACCTTTCTCTAAAATTCTAATTTTTGGATATTTTTTTATATTTTAATGTCTTTATACATTGCCCAGAATCCTTCTCTGAAGGAGATGGGTGGTTTAAAAATGTGAAAACTAGAAACTAAACACTAAACACTAAACACTAAACACTAAACACTAAACACTAAACACTAAACTAAACTAAACTAAACTAAACTAAACTAAACTAAACTAAACTAAACTAAACTAGATGTTTCTCAACTTCAGCCTCTTTAAGCTGTGTACACTTCAATTCCCAGAATCCAACACCATGCTAACTGTAGAATTCTGGGATTTGAAGTCCATGCTGCTTAAAGTTGATGAGGTTGAAAAACACTGCCATAGAGCAGCACCATCTCTCTAGAATATGCAGAATAAGCTGAAAAGTCCTAGGATGTAACCAGCATCATCTATGGATTCCAGATCGCACGTGCACACTGGAAAAATGCATGTGTGATGCTTCCCAGCCCCCAGCTGGGGCTGGTATGAACAAGCAGCTTCAAGAGATAAAGCACAGGTAAAAATCAGGGTGGGTGGGAGAGCCCATCATAAGTTTTTTGCTTCCTGTTCCTCTCCATGGAACAGAGGCTTCCCATAACAACCGGATCACCCGACCTGGGCAAACCTGGCTAGATCCCACCCCTGGTAAGAATCCCTACTTCAGAATGAACAGGGATGGATTCTACTTTCTCCTGAAAGCTGCTTCCAGGAATTCTTGATTCAATCAATCAATCAATCAATCAATCAATCAATCAGAACAGAGTTGGAAGGGTTCTTGGAAGTCTACTAGTCTATACCCCTACTCAAGTAGGAAACCCTATACCATTTCAGACTTTTTATCTTTCCTAACACTGACAACCAGTTTATTCAAAACGTGTATTTGTACATTTGTGGTTATAAAGTTTTAATTTCAGGTTCTTAGGTTCTCAGGACCAGGTTCATAACATCTTTTGTTGGAAACTAAGGAAGAATTTTATTCAAGGTCTTGGGTGACTATTGTTTATCAGAAGCCAACAATACTGAATAAGTCATCCTGGACCGTCTCTCTGCTTACTAAAGTAAAGAAATTTCACATGGTGAATATTTGAAAATGTAAATTCTTTGTTATTTTGCAATCTAAGAATAATGAAAACCAGGAGTCCCAAGACATTGTATATGATTTTCATGAAGAGAGATAAAACAGACCTTCATTAAATTGGGAATTCTTTCTCACTTCAGCACGAGTCATATATTCAGATAAGACTATATGATTTCCTGTAGTGGTGGTGGGAATGCAGACTTTCAAATTTCAGTTGCAGCTTATTTTGCTTCATCTAGAATTTTTCTTTTTAGTATTAATTTTTCAACACACACAGATATTGACTGCTAGGTTCTTATGTCTTAATTCAAGCAGTATCTGGAGTAAGGGGAATTACAGCTATTACTAAACAGTAGGGAGCCAGATATAATTGATTATGACTGAAAATCATTAATAAATCTATTTTCTGCCATCCAGTCATACCATTCAGAAAGAATTATTTAGCCTTAGCCTAGGGAAGGATTCACACAACCCTCCACATATATTGGAAGAACAATGAGGCTGTGCAGTTTGGCTACACAGCCACATAGATTGTCTAATAACCTATCACCAGCAGCTTGAGGCTGTGTAGCATAATTCTACCGCATTTCACACTTTGCTAACTCATAACAAAGTTCAGATTGAACTTGCTGCCTCCAGAATGCTCTTTTCTGATCAGCCTGTCCCTTCTCTGGAGTAGGTGGACACAGTTCCAAACACAGCACTGGTTGCAACATCCATCACTGTGATTACCTTTACAAAAAAATCTATGAAGTCCACCCAACATCAAGAGGCACTTTTGAAAGGAGACTATGTGGGAGGCTAGCATTGGGGGGGGGGGTGTTGGTACAAACTTCTCATATTTTTTTAAATTAAAAAATGGCTTAATGTAAAAAAATAAATAAAATAGAAGGCTTAAGAAGCCAGAAGGGTATTGTTGGAAGAAATATCCAACTGGTTCAGTTCCAAGCCAGGAGAAAGACATGGGAAACATGGAGGCTGATTGGAAAGATGATTTAATGGTGAAGCAGAACCACCAAGCACATGGGTTCTGGGCAGCTGACCACATGGAGTTGAGAGTGGGGGAGGGGGTATTTATACCTTCTTCTTGGGCTTTGCACTTGAACTTCCTGTTCCTGTACAAGAACATGTATTCTATTGGCTGTTTTAGGGGGTCATAGCTGGCTCTGTAGGTTGTCTGAGCTCCCAGGTTTGGTTGAAGTTTGGACTCTTATGCAGTGTCCTTAGGAGGTTGTGCAATATAGTGAGCTCTGCTGCTAGTGGGTTAATCCTATTATGCCCTGGAGGGTCATGTCTAAATCCCATCATCCTAGAGCTGAAAGTCTTTTATTTTGTAGATAGGATGGGCCAGTCTTTCTTAATGGGCAAAAAAATATCTGCTGGGGACTATTAAGAAAGGTGGGGGCTGCTTTCCAAGAGCATGCTTCTCCATTTCTCATCCAGGGAAATATAAGATTCTGCCTTTTTAATATTTCTCAAAATAGTTCATTCTTCTAGGACAGGGGGTCTTCCTCAGTACCAAAGGAGCCATTTGTAGGCACATCAATGTCTCTAGTTCTTGAAACCAACAATGAAATATTTACCGGGGAACTAAACCAAGATTGTGGGCAATCTTAGTGACCTCTGTGCAGTGTTTGCAGCCTTCAGGTTTTTGCTGGATTCATGGAGTTATTTTTTGAGTTTGTTATTGTCATTCTTTCTGGAGGTTAGGAACCACAGTATGGATTCAGGCATCAAGCCTGAGAAAAGGAATTCAGAACTGCCTAAGAATTCTCACAAAAGGATCCAATCTGTCTTGGTTTCAGCACATTTTAGGATCAACAGGAGATCTCCTATATCTTCTGCAGATGTCCCATCTAATCTACATTAAAAAAATGCCTGACACTATATGGCATTTTCAAGGCCAGGATGTCAAGAACCATGTCTCTTAATACATGTACATGCCCTATGTGATGACACTCAATTTTTTAACTAGGTCAGTAACAGACTTAGCAGCTATATTCAAACAACCTGCAGCCTAAATTAGATTTAATCTTAGTTCTTTATTCAAATGAGATGGCTACTTGGTTAATTGATTGGTGTACTACACTGAGAATATTCAAGTAACCAAGATAAGCATGTTGGTTAGTTTACTTGTTTTTGTTTTTTTATGGGGAGGGGGGAGTTCTCTGAAGATTTCAATTGAAAAGAGACAGTATCCTTCTTTAACAGGTTAAATCAATATATGACAACAAGAAGAATAATGGCAATTTTTCACATACAGCACAGGTAGTTGTGCTTTCAAAGATCCACATGTAACATATCAGTTTGAAACATAACCTGCTCATTCCCTCAAGACAAAAGATAGATTTAAAAAGTACAGCTACTTATCTTTGCTATCTCTGGGATTATTTTTGTTTTGAAAAGCATACAATTCACAGAGCATTTAATACCTCAAAGGGTAGAAGAATCCCAATGGCCAGGCTGGAAATTCTAGCATTACAAGATTATCTGGAAGGTTCTGACCAAAAGAGCTTTTCTTATCTAGAAATAAATCCATTGAACTTAAAATTATTTCTTACTTAATTAATGCCATTAAGAGCAACTTTTTTTTATTTTTTTCCCTATCAGTTCTCATACAATTCAATGCAAGAGAAAATCAGTGTTAGAAAGATGCATAACATAAAGCAATTTATATATTTATTTATTTATTTATTTCCCACCTTCACTATTTTTACAAGCAGCAAACCTACTGTATCCAACATACTTTTTTCCTCCTATTTTCCTCACAACAATCCTGTCAGGTGGCTTAGGCTGAAAGACAGTGAAAATCCAGCCGGTTTTCACGGCTAAAGCAGGATTTGAACTCACGGTCTTCTGATTTCTAGCCTGGTGCCTTAACCACTAGACTAAACTGACTCATTGTCTATTCTACAAACCAGAGACATTGATGTGCTATAAAAATAGCTCCCTTGGTACACTCCTGTCTTCCCAAGCCTTCTAACTTTTTACATTAAAACTATTTTAATTTTTAAAATATGAGAAGACTGTATGTATCAAAGAAATAATTGCAGCAGCACCCTCCCCTACTTCCCAAAATAAAATGAATTTTAAAAAGATTTCAGCAAGAGAAATTAGAAAGAAATTCTCAAGCAATCCTCAAGGCAACAAAAGGGAAATCGCATGCAAACACCAGAAAACTTTCAAGGCACATTTTGGTACAACATTAAGTGTCACTATGGAATCATAGTGTTGGAAGCAGGCATTCCAATAAAGGAGAATATTGGTAGCTCAGAGTTGAAAGGAGGGGTCCTTGGTGCCCTCTGAGCTTGGTTGTTTTCTTGGAGATGTTTCAATACCCAAACTAGCTAACATCATCAGTTCTAGTCATCAAGTAGCATCACCAGGTAACTAAGTAACATCATCAGACTAGCACTGATGATGTTACCTAGTTTGGATATTGAAACATCTGCAAGAAAACAACCAAGCTCAGAGAGCACCAAGGACCCCTCCTTTCTTAGAACATAGAAGAACAGAGTTGGAAGGTACCGTGGAGATCATCTAGCCAGGAGCAGGAGCGTCTATTCCAAATATTAGCCTCTACCTAGGATCCAACTCATAGCCTCCTGATTGTGAGGTGAGAGCTCCACCTCCAGGCCATCTAGCCATCACATTTAACTCTCTACAGCAGGGGTCTCCAACCTTTTGGACCTCAGGGACCACCAAATTCATAATTTTAAATCCCATGAACCACTAATATGAATCCAGTGCACTGTTCACTGAAGTGCCTGGTCTCCCAGTGTCAGAATGGGATCCTTCAGGCACTTAGTTGCCTGTTTCTGCAACCTTAAACACTCAAAAGAGTTGGACTAGATGACCTACAAGGTCCCTTCCAATTCTGTTATTCTGTATTCTGTATAAAATGTGTGTTGTTGTTGTTGAGAATTGTTTTACTCTTTCTGCCAGAGCTTTGTTGAAGATTATTCCTTTGTTCCTTTGTAAATGTTTGGCTTCTTCTTGGACACCTTCATGAAAGAATTATTTCAAGTGTCTTCAGAAGAGAATCATACAGGAAGGCATCCCCCTGTAGAAGTTGGAGAAGATGCCTTCAGAGAATTTGGGTACCACACCACACCACACCACACCACATCATACCAGCTCCTCAATTAGAAAGCTGGCAAAAACATGTATGTGTCCAGAAACATACCAACTAATAAAGTTACAGGTAGTCCTTGACTTACGACCACCAATGAGCCCCAAATTTCTCTTGCTATGTTGCTAAGTGAGTTTTGCCCCATTCTACTTGCAGCAGTTAAGTGAATCATTGTAGTTGTTAAATTAATAACAGTTTGTTAAGTGAATCTAGTTTCCCCATTGCCTTTGCTTGCCAGAAAGTCATCAAGGACATGGCAACTGCACCAGTTGCCAAGTGCCTGAATTTTGATCACATGACCATGCATATGCTGTAGTGGTCATAAGTGTGAAAAACATCCATTTTTCAATGCTGTTGTAACTTTGAATGGTCACTAAACAAATGATTGTAAGTTGAGGACTACCTATAATTATCTTAATCACCCAATTAGAACTCTGGGAGTGGAAGCAATAAATTCCAAATTCATTGAAATTTTTTTATATCAGCAGAATAAATTCAGCACCAGGAAAGTAGACACAGATGACTGATGATCCGTTTAACTGCTTTATATAAAATAAGTAAAGTTTACAGTACCAGTTTCCTCCAACGTGGAGTAGTCATAAGCAAAACATACAGCAGAGGACAACTTAACAGCCTGAGTTCAGAGCAACAAGCAAGCTTCTAGCTTCATTTTCAGACACAGCAGAACACAAAGACAAAGAGGTTTCAGTTTCTATTCTCAGCAAAGCACACAAAGCTAAATCACACCCAGGCAGCCAGCTCCCATTGGCTGGTCTGTTATCATGCCTTCTCATTTGTTGACTTGCAGTCAGCTCCTATTGGCTGGTCTGTTACCATGCCTTCTCATTTGCTGACTTTGTTAATAATCTATTCCAGTTTATGAATATACTCTGACAGTCTAGTTTTTAGCAGAACAATAACAGAAGTTCTTGTTTGGCATTGCTGAAAACTGATGTGAATTTGAATTGTCTACTTGTTTTTTTTTTTAACATCTTAGGGGAACCTTTCCAAAGTTGTCAAATAGAGAGATAACCTTCTTATTGTTCTCCTTCCAACAGTCCCTTCCTTTATAACCTTGGATCCTGCCACCAATCATCCTAATCTTGTGATCTCCAAGGATCTTGACACAGTATGCTTGGAAGATAATCCTGAAGAAGTGGTCCCGGATGGTCCAGAAAGATTTAGCAAGACCGTATGTGTGCTGGGTGCTCAGGGCTTTACTTCAGGATGCCATTATTGGGAGGTAGAAGTTGGAAATAAAACCAGCTGGGATATTGGGGTGGCCAAGGAGTCGGTGAACAGGAAGGAGGCCAAAGTGACCGTCAAGCCCAGCAATGGTTTTTGGGCCATTTGGCTACGGAATGGCAACGAATACAAGGCCCTTGACTCTCCTTCCAAGCAGTTGCTCCTCAAGATTAAGCCTCAGAAAGTAGGGGTCTATTTGGATTACGAAGGAGGACAGGTCTCTTTTTACGATGCTGACCCCATGACCCACATCTACACCTTTCTGGATGTCTTCTCCGAGTGCCTGTACCCCATGTTTAGTCCCGGAGTCAACAAAGATGGCCTCAACGGTGAACCTCTCTGCCTCCTGTGCCCACGGATCTAGCAAGGACTATGTAAGAGTTATTGGGCTCTGCGTTGACTTTTATTTCAGTTGTGAATAGTCTGAAAATGCCTAACATGCCACGTGGTTGAAATTTGGTGGAAATTGTTAGTGAAAATTTTTTGGGTAAAACAGAAGGAAGTATTAGAAAAGAAAACAGGTCTACAGATTATTAAAAAGGTAAAATATTTAGGTATTTGGCTAACCTCAACATGTTCTACTATAAAAGACGACAATTACTTGACCCTAATTCAACAGATTAAGAAAGATTTAGAAATATGGGGGAAATTACAGTTATCGTTACTATAGCAACTAAAAAGATGAATATTTTGCCCAAATTGTTGTATTTATTCCAGACAGTCCCAGTGAAATTGGATAAAAAATTATTTACAGAGTTAGATAAAATTACTTTAAAATTTGTCTGGGCAGGAAAAAGGTCACGAATAAGAGTACAGTAATTGCATTATAGGATAGCAAGAATAGAGCGGGTCTTGGACTCCCAGTTTGGGAATTATATTACAAAGCAGCACAATTGGTATGGATAAGAGATTGGGTAAATTTAAGAAATAGAAGAATCTTGACTTTGGAAGGTCATGATCTGCAGGCAGGGTGGCATGCCTTCATGTGGGATACCAAAAATAAATTACATACATATTTCTATAAGCATGTATTAAGGGATTTGTTGATACAAACATGGAAAGGGATAAAAAAATAAACACTATATGAAAATCCCTGGTTGGTTATCCACCATGAAGGCAATTATCCACCCCAACAAGCTGGATATAGGCAAAATGGTTAAATACCACAAAATATTAGATGCCCAGGGAAACTTAAAGATTAAGCAGGAGCTAAGAGAACAGGGGATAATCATAGAATGGTGGCCTTGTCTTCAGGTGCAGTCAAGATATAAAAAGGATAGTGAAGAATTCGGAATTGATATAAAACTAAATCTATTAAATAAATTGCTGGTAGGAGCGGAAGGGAAATTAGTATCGAAAATATATAATTATTTGTTAAATTTTGATATGGTAGAAGAAATTGTAAAAGGCCCAATGATAGCTTGGGTCAAAAACATTGGCCATAGTATTCAATTAGAGGATTGGGAAAAAACTTGGGGAAAAAATTACTCAATTATAAAATCTGTAGCCTATAAAGAAAACCAATATAAAATGTTCTACCCCTGGTATCTACCCCCTACGAGATTGGCTAAAATGTACCCAAATCTAAGTCCAAAATGTTGGAAGTGTATATCGGCTCAAGGTACCTTCTTCCATACTTGATGGTTATGCTCGAAAATCCAAAAATCCTGGACTAAAATACAAAAATGGATACAAGAAATTATAAGTACTCAAATTGATTTTAAAGCAGAACTATTCCTTTTGGGGATCATTAAAAGAAAGTATGCTAAAGAGATAAATTATTTAATCTTACACATTATTAGGGCAGCAAGAATAACACTTGCATAACATTGGAAGACAGATATAATACCAACAGGTTGTATGATAATTCAAAAGGTCTTGGATTGTGCCTAAATGGACAAATTAATGTTGGAATTGAGAAAAAAGGAGGACTCAGAATATTACACAGTTTGGGAAAGTGGTATCACTGGATAAATAATAGAAACAAGAAACATATAGCCTAAGATATAATTTAGAAAATAGATAAATAGAAATAGGAATGGCTAGGAAACCAAGTAGAGGAAACTATAAGGATAAATATAGAAAGAATTCGGAAAACATGATAAATGTATTTGTAAATATTGAGACATGCCGGTACTGTCAAGGAAGATTGTAAATTGTACAAATCGTTTATTATTGGTATTTTTTAAAATTGTATTTTAATGTGTTAACTTTAATAAAGGTTTATATTTATAAAAAATAAAAAAGAAACTTGGTCGAACTGAGCCTGTTCATGGGACCACATGAAAGTTGGCTTGAACTTTTCTGTATATTGGGGAAATTTTTTTTTAAAGAAGAGACGATGTTTTAGGGTCCTTCTTTGAGGAAGATGGGAGGTTCAGAAAGATGAAATATAAATAAATAAATATTCCCACCAGGCACGAAATGTAACTTTTTTCCCTATGGGCTCTGTGGGCGTGGCTTGGTGGGCATGTCTTGGTGGGCGTGGCTTGGTGAGCATGTCTTGGGCATGTGACTGGGTAGGTGGGCGTGGCCAAGTCAACATCAGCCATGACCCAATGCATTTTAAATTGAAATATGGGGGGCAATGGGCCCAGGACAGGGGGCTGCTTGTGGTCAGGGTGGAGAGGGACTAGCTAGTGCTAAGTGCTTACCTTTGTTTCAGGTGAGCAGGACAAGGTCAACCTGACCCCGTGGCCAGAAGACTATATATAGGGCATAGGCGTGGCATGGGTGGAAGCGAGTGATCAGTGACTGGGTACAGGAGGTGGGCATGGGGCGTGGGTTTATAGGGGCTCCGTGAACTCATTCACATGGGCTTTAGTACCTTTCGCGAGGTCGCGCGAAGTATTGAGATTTCACCACTGATTCCCACAACTCCAAACATAATCAATCAGCAGGCTCTGAGGGGCTCTGGAGAAAGTTTTGAGATTAGGTCTACCTATAATGGATGTTCTTCTGCAGACTAGCTTTCTTAACCTTTGACTATACCAGCGGCCTCCAAACTCAGAAAGTTTAAGAGTTGTTAACTTCAACTCCCAGAATTCCTCAATCAGCCATGCTGGCTAGAGAATTCTGAGAGTTGAAGTCCACAAGTTTTAAAGTTTGGAGACCCCTGGACCATACTTAGCAACCTGGTTTCAACCCGTAAGTTCACTGCATTCCATTTGAAAACCCTGTGCTCTCATGACATTGAATTAAGTCAATCCAAGTTCCGATTTTATGGGAACAGCATTTCTTGCCTATTTCCTCCCTCCCACTCTGCATATGAATGCCTTGAAATTTGTGTTTAGCTGACTATATGTCGTTTTGAAGACACTTTGAGAAACAAGAGGTTTCACATAGGCAGCAGATGCTTCTGTGGCTCATTCTCCTTAAAAAAGAAGTGGATTTTTCCAGTCCTACGAATCAAATAATAACAATTGCTCAAAAATAAAGTTTGTGTTTTGAAAAGTATCTAAGAGACCGAAATGTTTGTGGGGACTTGGCATTACTTCTGGGAGAGAAAGTGCATCTGTTCACTGGGGAAGCCTCATGGGGAACGCGGTAATATAGAACGTTATTGGTTGAGCCAACCAGCTATTTTCTTCTCTGACAATAGATTGTACCAGATTTTCAAAGATAAGCGCAAAGGTTAGTGTTTGTGGATAGAGTGAATACACTGTCTTAATTTTTTAACATATTTTCAGGATGAAAAAAAATCCTTTACAATTTTTTTTTAGGCTTCAAAAGACCCTAGTTGTGCTGTTTGCAATTGTGCTGTTTGCAATTGTTGAAAGAATGCAGAGAAGAGCAACCAGGATGATTAGGGGACTGGAGACTAAAACATATGAAGAACGGTTACAGGCACTGGGCATG
>JAOYMU010000002.1:49352856-49364305 GCA_025802295.1 Psammodynastes pulverulentus
CTTCCTTTCTCTTTTTACAGCAATGGTTGATTTTTTGTATTTTATTTTTTTTTCTTGTATGGTTTTTCTTAAAATTCAATAAAACTAAAATAAAAATTAAAAAAAAAAAAAAGACACCAAGCTTTTGAGAATATTATTGGTGATTGCCATAAGAATTCAAATGTTGTGACTTCATTTGATATAAAGCTGACTACATTTCTGGAACATTTTATGAAAAAATAGTTTTCTTTCCATCTTCATTTTCTGGGTTACAATGTATTATTCTTATCCTTCTGCTTAAGTGCATGGTAAATAAAACCTTCATTGCTGCTATTATTATAACTACAAATAGAATAATTTCTACTATATTTAAGATGTAATGTAGAATCCATTTTAATGGGGGTTGTGCATAGGCTCATCTGAAGAGCAAATGCATGGAGTCACATAGCCAAAAGAGGAGGAAAAGAAGGAGGGAGCTTTCATTAAAAGTTTGTCCAATTTTCTCAAGGGTCCAGCAGCTGTTTTGCCTCATTGTCTCTGAATCCAGTTATGGATACAGAGGGTGAACATGTCTTAACTGGCAGAAAATGATCAGAAGGTTATGGTTTTTGAGTCTCATCCAGTCATTTCTGAAGCCCCCAGGTTTAGCAATAAAGCTTTAGAAGGTGAGCTGCATGTGGTGCTTTCACATGGAAGCCTGGGCTGACCAGGATAATTTTCACTTATTTATCATTTGAGTTTGAGTAAAACTGCATGGAAGCGGCACCTGCTGTTTCTATATTTGATACATTGGAACATTGAGCTCTTCCCAATGATTCTTCTCAGCTACTACACATGTTGCTTCTCCTTGGGTAGGAAGAACCTGCTGGCAACAGTGCTTTGCTCAATGGAATAATTTGTCAATAATATATAGGAACACATCCTCAAAGTTAAAATCATGTTTAAAATATTGGCACTCAGAAATAGGGAAGAAACAAGAGTTAAAAAATAACTAGACATGCTGGGGCAAATAGCTAATTTCATAGGCATATTGTGCAAGCTCAGAAAATCGAAGCAATAAAAAAAACAGCTGGACTTCTCCCTGTTAAAGAGTTTTTCGTTAACAACTCTTTAAAAAACAAACCCTGATATCTTCCCACCTTGAAAGATGTACAGTGTGCAGAAAGCAAAATAACAGAGTTGGAAGGGACCTTGGAGGTCTTCTAGTCCAACCTCTTGCTCAGGCAGGAAACTGTTCTTTATATGTTTTAGCCTCCAGTCCCCTAATCATCTTTCTAGTTCTTTGTTGGTCTTCTCTGCACTCTTTCTAGAGTCTCAACATCTTTTTTTACACTGTAGCAACCAAAAATGGATGCAGTATTCCGAGTTGTAAGTTCCAAACTTACAAAATGTTGTAAAATAGAGCATGGCTCACTTAACAACTGCCTTGCTTAGCAATGGAAATTCTGATCCAATTGTGGTTGTAAATGGAGGACTACCTGTACTGTATCTCTCTCCAAGAAGACAGAGGTTGACTTGAAAGCTTCTTTGGCTGAGTGCCTTTGCCAGGTGGCAGTACTTATTTGACCTTGGGTGACCTATGAAACCTCTGAACCAAATTAATACCTATATAGGAGACTTAAATGTATATGATTGGCTGTAGATTGAACTGAAGTCGAGACAACAATCTCCTAGAAGAAGCAATGGCATGAAAGCATATGCAAATTTCAGTGTAACGTGGCATCACAGTTTTTAGAAAACAAAACCAAGGTGCAAACATCATAACATTCCTGGCGTAAGATGTTAATATGTTTAAGAACATAAAAGCATTTTGCAGAAAGAAGGAAGATCATGGGAACAGTGCTGCAAGCGACAAAAATTGGCAAGTAGTAGGGAGGAAAGATAAATCTTTGTGAGGGAGAAATAATAAACTGGCAGTGAAAGGCACAAGATCAAAGACCGCAGGAAGGAAATAGTAGGCATTTATGTCTATAGTATGAGGGGGCTGCCTTAATTATATAAGATGAGAAGTCTATTTAATATTTTTCCATTTTTTTATTTTAACAACCCTGTAATCCCTTGCATCAGGGTGGAGTTGGGGTGATTGAATGGAGCTCAAATGTTTACTGGCCAGATGCCCTTCCTGATGCCTATGCAGAGTACATAGCAATTACTCATTGCACCCAGAGAGAGAAATAGCTCCTGCTTCCTAGGATTGAACTCACAGCCTCCTGATTTTGAGGTGAGAGCTCCATCTCTAGGCTAGTGCACCACTCACTTCTCCATTAGTTTTCTGAAATTTCTATCATGTATACATTTGACACACATTGAATAGGAGATAATTGCTACTTGCATTCTCAATTCTGAACCTGTGACATTTGGAGGCTAACCATTAACCAGATACCAATGTTCAAAGCCTTATCTCTTGAGAAAATATAGATCTGATTTTAATTTTGGAAGCTAGAATCTTTTTAAAAAAAAAAAAAAATTCCGGACAGTCCCCATCTTTCCGATCCCAGTATTCTGCAGAGTCCCAATTATTGTTAAATTGAGAAGACCCAGAGGAAGGGCCATTTCAGTAGGCATGAAATGTATGTAAAACATCAATGCACAAAACATGAATCACTTTTGAAGTTAGTTTGCCATGAGCAGAAATGGTAGCTGTGACAGCTTGTGTGCAGCCAAGGCTTCCTGCTTGCTGTTCATGTATTTACGCAGAAACCCAAATAAATGCTGTGTGCTAGTTTTTGCTGATAAAGAGTAGCACAGGAAGCTGCAATCCTAGGAAGGTTCTGCATAACACAGAGAGAAAGAGAGAGAGAGAGAGAGACTTACAGATACTAGCCAGCACAGAGGTAAAATTTTACACTCTCAAAAGAACACTAGGAAGAAGGACTGATAATTATAATGGACCTAGACAGTTCTGACCACTGAAGATTTATGGTTTAATAAAGAAAAATTAGCAAACCTGAGTTAGATTGAGTAATGCTGAAGGCTTGTTAGTTGTTGACTATAATGGAACAGCTTGCCTTCACAAGTTGTGGGAGCTTCATCACTAGAAGCTTTCAAGAAAAGATTAGACTGCCATTTGTCAGAAATTATATAGGGTCTCCAACTTGGGTGGGGGATTGGACTAGATGTCCTTGAAGGTCCCTTTCAACTCTGTTAATCTGTTGTTACATCCGTTGAAATCCACAATATACAACTGAAAAAAGTGCTCTAGAAGATGAGATGTGGGTGTTGTTCACTCAACGCAAAAGAAGCCTTGATGGGGTTGAAATGTGATAATTTTATCAAACTGAAATCCTCCCCTTCATTTGCCAAGCACACTCACATAGGGGAATTGTGTAAATTCAGAAATAGGCAAGGTGTAGAAATAAATAAATAAACCTATCCAGGTAGCTCTTGGTTAACAACCACTAATTTATTGATTGTTCAAAGTTACAAAAGAGCCCAATGAGTGGAACTTATAACAAGTCCTTGAAGTCCTCAGTAATTCTATGATTATGTGATGCCATCTAGTTGTTTCTGCAACTGGCTTGCACTTGTAAAGATTTCAGTGTTCCACGGTCATGTCACCACCATTTTACAACCTGCCCTGCCGGCTTTCCACAAGCAAAGTCAATGGGGAAGCCAATAGTGAAGGTCACAATTCACTTTGGTCTATCACTTGCACCCTTCTGATCTGGCAGCAGCCACCTGTGGCCTAGCTACATTAATACTGAGCTGTGTTGGCCCTCTATGCATTGCCTTCTACTAAGCTGCTGACCAGGAACTTGTGATTTCCTACTGGCTTTTACTTGTGGGAAACTGGCAGGAACTTGTGAGATCCCTATTCAATGACCCATCATTTTTGCTTAACAACGGCAATGGGGTCTCCTGGATTGCCATTGCCGTTGCTAAGTAATGAGGTCACATTACATTGCACTTTATAACTGCATTACTTAGTGACAGAAATTCTAAGTCCCAATTACTCATTACATTATTAGGCAAAAATTACCTCATGTTAGAGGACACATATGTAGCCTAACAGAAAATACCTCTGCTAGTTCATCTTCAAGTTCACTCTACAGTTTAGAACAGGGCTGTCAAACTTGTGGCCTGCAGGCCAGATGTGTCATGTGCTGGCCATGCCCCCACCTGGTTTAGCAAAGGGGAAAAAAATCCCGATAAGTCATGTGACGCTGCCATGACGACGTGAGTTTGACACCCCTGGTTTAGAATCACAAGAATGTCATTTCTTGAAATGGAGAAAAGAGATAACTTGGCTTCTCTAGCCATAAATAATCTTGCTGGTTCTGCTGAGGACTATGACTGGAAAATCAAAACCACCTACTATTATTTTTTTAAAAAATCTGAAGTAATATTTTGTACTGTATGTCTATCAAAACCTGTGAACCACAGAAAGCTCTGATCACAGTCACCCTGGCTCTAAAGCTGAAAACATTTTGAATTATGCAAATGTTTAACAGATATTTTGAACTATCACATTTTTCAATTTTCATTAACTGAGCTCATCACTTAAACTGATATATGACTGTACTGTGGGACAGAAGGAAAAGAAGATGAGATTAATGCATGAAGAAGAGAAAAACATGTTTAAGAACATGTGTGCTGTCACTTAGCAACAAACAGGACTTCTGATTTTCTTTAAAGTTCGGGTACTTAATTCATGGGAGGGGAAAATGTATAGAACGTATCTGTTTATTCAGAAGGAAGTCTCATTGTGTATGATTGGACTACTGAACCTCAAAGGTCTAGTTTATTGCTTATATTATCCTGCCCTCTCCGTATTTAAAGAAGCAATTGCATTTTAGAAGTTTCTGAAAGGAACCCAGTGCATAATCCTCTGGAGTTGCTAAAAAAAATTATCCTTCTCTCTCAGTTTCAGTACTGCCAAATTGTCTAATTTTCTTTCCAGCTTTCTGTCCATAACTTCCATCTTATTTTCCAGGTCCTCCATGTAGTCATTAGTTTGCTTTACATCCCCAAACATTTTTTATAGAGCTTAGCACCTTCTTGATTTTTTTCCTCTCCTTTTTTCATCTTTATAGGTCTTTCATCTATTCTTTTTTTCAAAGTCTATCAAGTTAGTATCTATTGAATTAATCAATTTAGTATCAAGTGATTCAAGTAACTTATTGCCCAATTCCTCAAGCCCTTTATGAGGTAAATCTGATGTAATTTGTCTCTCTGTGGGTTGCTCTAATGATCCTTTCCTCTCCTCTGCTGTTTTTTGTTGCTTTTGTTGCTTTTATGGTGATTCTGTAGTCACAATCTGGCTCATATTAACTTTATTTTTTGTTTTGTAAAATTAAAAAAAAATGTAAACAAAATTTTTCATGGAGGTCCAGTTCATTGCTTATTTTAATTCCAATTCATTCAATCACTTTCATTCATTAAAAAATGCCTTTCAAAATAATTGTTCCCTTTATTCATTTTAAACTTTTTCACACCCACTTCTTGTTAAGCTTTTCAACAAAAGTTTTTTCAATCTTTACCCTCCACACTATTTCCTTTTCAAATCAGAAAGAATATTGATTCACCAAGTCATATTACCTTATTACCACTCCTCAGTTCTGGCAATCTCCCTATGAGGAGCAGCTGAAACTCTCTGCAGCTTTCATAAACACCAATTATATGAATTCTATTATGTCATGCAGTAATGGAAGATACATCTCAATGGTTCGCATTTCCCTATGCAATATATATTTATCCTCAACCTGTTGTCTGTCAATTATTATTGGAATTCAAAGATTCATTCAACATTTTCTTCTTACTGTGTTTTATAAAAAAAACCTCACTATACCCTAAAGTTTAAAACTTTAGTGTAAACCTCTTACTATAATGTTAAAATGCAAAAGAACTCAAACTTTACAATACAATACTATTGTACTTTATTATTCAGTAGTCGTTGAATTCAAATTCCCATCAGCCCTTGTTGCCAAATGCTGGAGTTTAACATCAGAAAGATCACATGCCTATTTCTATTAAATATATAAATAAGCAAAAGACAAAACTTATCTAAATATAATCCCCCCTTTTAAGTTTTCTAAATTTTCAGAAGGTACATACAGTATCTCTCTATAATATTCTGGGTTGCAAAAAACATTTGACTTCTTTTTGATCAATCACAGTAAAAAGGCAATGTCATTAGAATACTTAATATTCCATTACTCCACAAATTGATGGCATTGTGTGTGAAAGAGAGAAAGAGATTGAAAGAACATATTTTTTCAGTTGATCTAGATTTCTCCATTTTCCGACTTATGAGAATTGAGATGATTGTAATGAACTTTCTTTCTCTGCATTCCTCAGATATGAAAATGGGCAATTATTTTTCATTATCGTTCCTGAATTTAAGTGAGATTTTTTTCCCTGATTCAGAATTAAGTGATTTGGAAAGATTTATAGATCAAAGCAAAGAATGGTGATTCCTGGCTAAAGACCTGGCTTGTATTTGTGGTTTGAATAATTTCCCGTTGCTCTTTGTAAATAATTTCGGAGATTGTATTTGTTTAAAAAAGGGGAAAGCGCCTTATGAGTCCCACTCCACAGGGCTGTCTTTTCTGTGAAGAAAAAAATGTGTAGATTCTCATAGGCTTCGAACAACAGAAGTCAAAGCTTTTAGCACAGTCTTACCTTAATTAATTCTGTTACACCCTTAGAGCTAGGATATACCTTGTGTCTATCCAATCCACTGTTCACAAGTGCCCTATCATTTATTTATATATTTAAAACATTTATATAGCTACTCACCTATGACCAGCTCTGGCTGGCTCTCCTAACTTGTTAAATTTTCTACTATTCTTCTTCCAGAATGCTTGACAGATATTCCAGTTCTCCATGAGAAATTTATCATTGTGTAAGCATGCTTTTCATCAGCAAATGAGCTAAAAAGTCATCAACATTTGGTCCCCAAAGTTGTCTTTCATCATTTCTTCTCGCTGTAGGACACTTGAACCAATTATGTACTCTCTGTCTTTGTAACTTCATATGAACCTAGTAAGGAAGGTTAGATTGAGAAGGTTATTGACTTGGAGCTTGAGTGAACTGAACCTATATTTTCTTTGGTTAATGCCTTTGGTTTATTTGCAGATCCTTCAAGGTCATTTTAGTATCAAATCAATCCTCTCACTCAAGAAAATGGAATGTCTGACTCTGTTTTCAAAGAAATTACAAATTGGCACTTAAAGAAGAAAAATCCTATCCAAACTCCTCATTTTTCCCTGATGTTAAATGAAAAAGTTATCTGGCAGTCTTATAAACACCATAGTTTTGGTTTGCTCAGCCAGGTTTTTTTTTTCTGATTAAGAAAAACAGATGTCACCTGTACTGTGGACTTAACAAAAACTGCATTAAAGTGTGATCGCTTTTAAAGTTGCCTTACGATTGCTAGGTTGATCTATACAATTCATATTTCAAAGAGTACAATGTTCCATTCCAGCTATTCATCTTCTTACAACAGTTTGGACTAATTTGTCTTGATATCTATGTGTAGGAGTGAAGAGTAATTTTGGATGGTGCTTACATTTACACACAAAGTGGATGGACTTAGTTACAGTGGTGATAGGTGCACCATGAAGCTTAAGACAGATCATCACAGAGAACTAAGAGTTAACATGACAATCAACCAACCAACCAACCAACCAATCATATTTATACATTAGGATCATTTCACTAACTTACATAGATTTGTATGCTGGCTACTATAACAATTCCAGTAGTATAGTTTATACTAAATACTATCCTAATCTAACCTAACTTATCCTACCCTACCCTACCCTACCCTACCCCTACCCTACCCTAACCTAACCTAACCTAACCTAACTTAATCTAACACTATACTACACTACATTATACTATACTATACTATACTATACTATACTATACTATACTATACTATACTATACTAAATACAGTTTGTCCAAATTGTTTATGAAGATACAACATTTTGCTACACTAGTCTTGAAGATTTTTTTGTTGTTCAAATACAACAGACTGAAGCATTCCAATTCCATTAACCATCAGGTCTCGTTGGGCAATTACACAAAGGTAGTTATGCAATTATACAGAGCCAGAAAGTAATCAATGACATTTTAGCCATTTTTTTTATGCAAACACAATCCATATAATCAATTTAGAGTTTTAATTTGTCTTGCAGATTTTCCTAATAGTGTGTTTAACTATGGTGGCTGCGAATGAAGTGTTAATCTGAAGGAAATACACACGGACAAGGCTTTACTAAAACAGGAGCTTAGTAGATCAACACTGTTGCTGCAAGACTGATTCTTGAAAACAGGGATAAAAACCTGATGTACTTCAGATATCTCAGTAAAACCCCATGTCTCTTGCCATGGGAGTACAGACCTAAACATTGGAAAGAAACTAAGTTATCAAAGCCTACAGTGGTACCTCAATACTCATCAGTAATTCATTCCGGAAGATGTGACCAATGTGATGGGTACCAAGAAAACCATGTGACTTCCCACATGACCCGCTATTTCGGTTGGAAGAAATAGCAAGTTACAAGGCAGCCAAGGTCAACAAATTCTTCTTTGCACATTGACTATCGGGAGAAAGATGAGTGCTGGGACAAGATTTCTGCTTCAAAACATGTTGAATACCAAATTTGACAAAATTTTGAAGCAGTCAAGTGCCAAGGTATAACCGTAGTTAAAGAAAATTCATGTCTACTTCATAGCAGTGGTTAAAATATTGAAATAGGACTGGCAACATGTAGATTTGGAAGTGCACTGACTTTGGGCCAGTTATGATCTCTTAGCTGAAGTTATTTAGCATGAGCCCTGGTGGTACAGTGGTTAAAGTACAGTATTACAGATTCTGTCCACAGCCTGGAGTTCAATCCTCACGGGACTCAGAGTTAACTTAGCCTTCCATCCTTCCGAAGTTGGTGAAAATGAGGACCAGATTGTTGAGGGCAATATGTAAATAATGCTTCTACATTGTTAACAACCCAGAGAGTGCTGTAATTAGCTGTAATTGCTATAGCTATTGATTATATGAAGAAAAATTAGAAGAGGATGTGCTAGGCTTCTGAGCTTACAGAATAAAAGTGAAATATGCAGAACTTTTTAATAAATAAATTAAATAAGATGACATGAGATGATCTAGGAAGGCCCAGATAGTAGAAAAGGTGCTAAATAGAAACATTCCAAATATTAACAGAAGGATGCTTCATGCCCAGATGGAGAGACATGAAGAGAATGGCCCTAAGAAGAAGCAAATAATCCTTGCGTTTTATCATTCTTGGCTTGAAAATGTATTTAAGGCACCTCCTACATTTATTAGTGCTCCAGGACAGTTGGTAACTTTAATCTAAACCTTAGGAGGTTCATTCTGGAACCAACAAGCACATTAGAAGAAAAGACAACATTTTCCCAGGAGGTCTTCTTTGAAGTATCAAACCAGAAAATTAAAAACCTATCTTCATGCTGTAATCCATTTTAGGAGGGCTAAAATGGATTACAGATGGATAAAAAATGGATTTTTTATTACTCTATACTGGAATGTTTAACTTTTTATTATACTGATTTTCTTACCTGCAGCTATAACTAATCAATTCTTTAAAAAACTACGAATGCTTCAAAACTTAGTAAAATGGAACTGATGTACACACAAGCACAAACATCCGTACGCACTCCATAACCTACCCTTTTCTTTTGTTTATTAACTATAACTTTAAAAAGAACCTTTGCAAGTTGTATATGTAGGCTCTTTTAGCTCACAGTGGAACTCTGAGAAATGCCAATCTAAGGAAATAGCTTTCCAATTGTGTTCTCATACCCCAATTCTCTGAGCAACGAGATCTGAAGAAAGATGAAGATGCCCCGAAGTCATGCTTGACTTGTAGTGACTGTGTCTGTACAGTTTCCTTGGTAGTGCTATAGAAGTGATTTGAAGCACTGTCTTCTTCCAGAATGCTTTTAAAACTCTCCAACCTAGCTAATAGTTCTGGAATTCCTAGCAGTCTCCCATACAGGCACCAACCACAGCAGAATCTGCTTGTCTCCCAAGATCATATCACTTGTTTACAGAATGTGTTGCCACCTGCTCAGGTAAGTGAAAGGTACAGAAGAATAATACATGGAATAAACTCACTGATATTATCTAATAGTTTTAGAACATAGAATAATAGAGCTGGAAGGGATCTTGGAGGTCTTCTAATCCAACCCCCTGTCAAGTAGGAGACTATACTATTTCAGACAAATGGTTGCCCAGTCTCTTTTTGAAAGCCTCCAGTCATGGAGCACATACAGCTTCTGAAGGCAAGCTATTCCATTGGTTGATGGCTTTCACCTTTAGGAATGTTCTCCTTAGTTCTAGATTGCTTCTCTCCTTGGTTAGTTATTGTCCGTTGTTTCCATTTGGAAAATAGTTTGTCCCCCTCACCTTTATTATTCATTAATTTATTAAATTTATATGCCAGCCATTTCACCATCAAGAAACTCTGGGCAGTTTGCAACAATATAAAATGATAAGAATATTGTAAACATTCAGGATTAAGAATTAAAACATTAAAATTAAGCAAAAACAAGGTAAAATGCACCAATATGAAAATGGTTGGAGTTTGGACCTTCTCCTAATATATTTACCACCTCCAAAGTGGGACGTTTCCATTGACACCCCAAGCCAGTTGGCCAGATTTTCAGGCCCTTTAAGTGTGGGGGCAGATCTCATCTTGGGAAGCGTGATGTTCCAAGGGTGGAAGCCTTGGCAGAAAAGATTCTTCTCCTGGTTCCTGCCAGGCAAAATTCTTCGGTCCGCAGCCAGGGGTGGGATCCTCCCAGGTCTGCCTGGATCGGGTGAACCAGTAGCTACTTGAAGCCTCCGTTCCGCAGAGAGGAACAGGAAGCAAAATATCCCACCCACCCTAATTTTTATCTGGTCTTTATCAGCTCAAGCTGATTGTTGCTGCAAGCCCCAGCTGGGAGCTGGAAAGCAGTGCGTGAATGTTTTTCCAGTGTGTACATGCGATCCTGAACTGGTAGCTGCGCCGGTAAAATCTCACCCCTGTCCAGAGCATATATCTTCTGCTGAAATGAGTGGAGTGAGCCCATCTCATTGGGATGAGATGGTTATTATACATATATCTACAATCTTAACATTTTTATTGTTATTTATTGGACACAGATTTATTTATTATTTGAATTTAATAGCAGCCCAATTCCAATGGATACGGTGATCATAGATGGCAACTCACATCTTTAAATGGATAATACTTTCCCACTAACATTCAGAAGGGCAGATTTTGTACTCTAAAACTGTTTTCAAAACACTATTGGACTCTCTTAGTTTTTCAGCGTGGTCATTCCTAAAACTCTCCCACAATGGCAACTCACTTAGTTTGATAATCTCTTTTATTTCTATCACATTGGTTGAATATGGATATGGGCAGAGGTGGTATTCAGCAGGTTCTGACCAGTTCTGGAGAACCAGTAGCGGAAATTTTGAGTAGTTTGGAGAACCG
>JAOYMU010000002.1:49736379-49751047 GCA_025802295.1 Psammodynastes pulverulentus
GGTGCTGGAACGCACCCCCCGTCGTCGCGCTAAAAACCCCGGAAATGATAGAGCACGATTGGTGGAGACGGACCACGTGACACGGACTCTGAAAAGGTGCCGGAATGCAGTACCGCTGAGTTCCGGCGGAAAAAAGCCCTGTTTGTCAGCCAGTTACAAACCCACCTGATGGTGGTTGCTGCCTATCCCACATTTTACTAGCTTGCCAAGAAGTAGGTTGTGGTTTATTTTATCAAACACTTTACTGAAATCCAAGTATACTATGTCCACATCATTTCACTGATTTGGTCACTTTGTATCTAGCTAACCTTCACTAGACCTCAAAAAGTGCTAAGCAGAGTAGGACCTATTTAAGCATTCAGATGGGAGAATGGATGAGAGCATTGAAGCTACACTGAAAAGTCAGAAGAACATCCCAAAAAGAAAGGCATGGCAAATATCTGCATTATCAATGAAAACTATTCAGAAATATCCAGATAACCAACAGGACATGAGAGAGTCTTTAAGAAGAAGAAGGGGTAGTTATTTTCAGGTTTTCATGAGGGGAAATTGCGTTTTAAAGTGGGCCTAAGTGATTTTGCATGTAAACTTAAACTATTATCTTTTGAAATGGGTTCTTTGGACTTTTACAGTGCAGGGCATTCTCTAATCGGGACTGCCTTAAATATATTAATAAAAGTTACACAGATTAGATGTGCAGTAAGGCAAATAAAAGAAAGCCTATTTGATGTTGAGGTTAAGATATATCAGATTAAAAACAAGATTGCGAGTTCCATCTTAGGCACAAAGCCATATGGGTTTGCCAGTCACATTCTCTCAGCCCTAGGAAAGAGGCAATGGCAAACTACTTCAGAAAAAACTTTCCAAGTAAACTCTAGGAATTTGTCTATGCAATGTGTGTGGATTGGACATGATTGAATTGAACAAAAAAATACAAGGAACTTTTAAGTATTTTTTTCATATTTTTTTAAACAGTGAAATTGGTCTAGAACAGGGGTGTCGCCCTCCATGATATTGAGTTTGACATCCCTGTTCTAGAGGGCCACATCAGGGTTCTGTTTTACCTCAGGGGGTTGGGGGCATGGCCAGGGCACTCTGTCAGTGAAAATGGGTTCACAAACTCTTTTCTGCCATGATGACCTCCTACCACCCTCTGCAGGTGAAAATTGAGGTCAGGGGGCTACGGACAGTGGCCCAGGTCCCATTTTTGGCTGCAATGGTCTCCTGCTGCCCTCTACCAGCAAAAACAGAGCTTGGGGGAGGGCTCCATTTTTCTGGCAGAGGCCCTGTGGGCCTTCACTGTTTCGAGGGTGGCCCCTTGGGCCAGATCTATGCATCCCATGAACCGGATCCAGCCCGAGGGCGTTAAGTTTGACACCCCTGCTCTAGAAATAAGACCTCTGATATTTGGAAATCAGATGATTGGAAAGCTGGGAAGCTGATGGACAATTCCATCCCTTCCTGTTTTATGTACTTTTATATTCCTGTCGTAATCTTTTCCTAAATAACAGCTCTCCTAGTTCTAATCCATTGCTTTAGATGACTGAGGGAAAAAATACATTAAAAAAGGCATTCTAAGGTACATGCCTAAGGACATATAATGTCTGTATAGAAGACTGCTCCAATTTTGTAGTAGAAAGGTGTCAGCAGAGAAACATGCCAGATAAATAAAGCAAGAAGCATTTCTGCTTCACCTACACAAATGTTACCTTTGCACATATATTACTTCCAGCTTTACAGCACAGACTCTAACTTGGACTTTCTCATTTAAATAAGCCTTATATACTCTTTCATTTCAATGGGGCCTATGATTGACAGGTAAGATTGACAGTTTGTAAAAGGAAGGCAGACATAGAACTGAAACAACAGAGGAATCACACTGCCCTGGTTCCATGAATTAGAAAGGTGAAAGGCTGGTTCATTATTATTGATTATAGATTTCCTTGGTAGCTTGAAATAACTTCCATTACTGGGTATTTTCATAGGATGTCAAAAAGACTGTAAAAATGAAGAAACACTGAGAAAAATAACACACATATCAAGTGTACTTCTTAGAAGAAAGTGGAGTAGGTATCCTCAACCAGTAATAATTTAGATTACAATAAACACTTGTGCTATCATGTTTTTTTAGGATTTGCCCTTCCAACTTACCTGGGGGGCAGGTGCTTCTTAGAAAGGGAAGACCAATAGAGATAGGCATAAAAAAGATACTGATCTAGTAATATCACCTGTTACACCAGACTTTTCTTTTCCTTAAAGGTCTTACGATGGTTCAGATTCAAAACCACGTCCTGCTTCAAACTGGTCAGCTCTGCGCTGTTATGGAATTACAGTGGAGCCGGTACCCACAACTCCATTTTGCAGATTGACTAAATGTGTTTGTAGCAGTGGTTCTTCATCAGTTAGGAAAATGCCAATAAATTTCCCCAGGTTGCCTGTTCCCTCCAGAAAACAGCATATAAATCTCTCTGGGTCTCTTGTCCAGCCAGCTGAAAGCTCTATAAATCTTGCCATATCTCCTGTCTTTACCATCAAGCCATCTCTGGCTCTCTTCGTGCCACCTGCCCCTATGTAGTGAGTTGAGGGACAAAGATTTATATATCTAGTTCCCTGCATAATAAATCTTTGTATCTTAACTCATTGCATTGGGGACAGATGGCATATGGGCGAGTGGGTGAGTTTACAACCACACAGTCACATACACAGAGAGACATGTGATTTTTAATGGCAAAAAATGAGAAAGGGATTTAGGCCAATAAAATGTTTGTGGTAAGTTCATTCCTTAGCCCTCTTCCCGTAAAACCTTTCTAAATGGCAATTAAAGCCATCAATTCCCAAATTTTGAATCCCTGATTAATTTTTGCTAGACAGTTGTATGGACAGATCTACTGCTTTCTTTTGTTTCTTCCTTCCTTCCTGAAATTTACTAACCTTGACATCAGAGATATGCCGTTCATTTCCTTTTCTAATTAACAGAGCAGAGGAGATGATCAGACTTTAATCAGTGCTCTGATATATGTGGGAACGTAGTGTGGCTGAGGATTGCAGCAAAATTTTCTTCTGGAAGCTAAGCAGAAGGAGTTTTTTTGTTAAGCTATTTCTCCCTGATGGGGATTCATCTGAGCTATTTCACTGTTCAAGCAGGAGCTCAGCCAACTCAAAGATTTTACTACTACTGAGGATAGGTGTCACAACATCCTAATCCCTTATTCCTAGAAAACTATCATCATCTTCTTTTATCTTCTTTTAATGACCCCATAATCCCTTGTGGGGTGGAGTCTGGGAAACTGAATGGAGCTGAGTATTTACTGGCCGGATGCCCTTCCTGTTGCCAATGCAGAGCTTTGTTCAGCAGATATAGTCTCATTGTGCCCAGAGAGAGAACTATCTGCCTCCTGATTGTGAGGTGAGAATTCCACCTCTAAGCCACCACTCCACCCATTCATAGAAAACTAGCATATAAGGAAGAAATGGTACCATCTGGTTTTCCTTCCATATAATGCTTTCTAATGGTCAGAAAATTCATTCTGAGCAATGGATTATTTGTTCATGTTTTGCTTGTATTATCAGCAGATTGAATTAAAGGGTGGCTGCTTCTTTTTGTAAAGTATATGTGATTACCGACACTGTGGGGACCTTCCAAAAATGTAAAAAAAAATTTTTCTTTGAGGATCAGGGATCATCTCTCAGATTAAGTTGGTTTCTCATCCTCTTGGATAAAAGTCTTTTAAGATATGTGTTTCCTCAGTTGGAAACATATTTGGCTATATTATTATGAACATGGTATCTCCAGTAAGATATATATTTTTGCTGCTTCAGAAAAGAGCTTATGTCTGGGGTCCAAAATTTGAGGAGGTGGGAAAGAGAAAAAGAAAAAAGACCTTTGTATTTTGATCTATTCTCTTCTTTATTAGAAGGCTCTTTTTTAATTATTATTACAACATCATCTTGAAATTGGAACATTTTCACTTTTTAATGAACAAAGGGGGGGATACTTTAGATCCTTTTCCTGTACTCCTTCAAGTTGTTTTATATATAATAAACATCAGTAGGAAGATGATTCCGTTCATACAAACTTATATCATACATAGATAGACAGGTGAATCTTTCTATCATTGGGTAACCACAGTTTTTATTATTATGCTTTCTGTTCTGAGACTGGTAACCACTTCAAAATTTGAAACAATTGGCTTGCTATTTCAGAGATGCTAAGATAGGATTTATGCATTGTATCAACAGAGTGTATAGCCGGCCTTTTAGTTGGGTTGACTAATGGACCAAGTCATTCCACAAACTATTTCTAAAAATTATAATAGGCCACAGAAACAGAAGTGGTCCTTCAGTTGATATGGAATCCAAGATAATAGACTGAATTAGTCACATCCTATGGAATCGGTGATTTAAAGCATTTTTGTCCATTAGTATTGCTTTGGGGTTTTTTGTGCGGTGTGTCTTTTGAAGGAAGAGATTATGATGGCTGAATTCTAGTAGCTGCTTCTTTTAAAGTTGTACAGTGGGGAATCTGCAACCAATAGTTTTCAAGGTTAGGATTAGGAAAAGCACTTCATGTTCTCCACAAACAAAATGGCTAGAAGCTGGCTTGGTCTGGGTATTAAAAAATGGAACAAAAGCATGCACACTATCAGTCAAAGAAATAGGAATATAAATCCGTAATGTCATTGTGAGCTGAGGTTATGAAAGATGCAATATGTTTTAATGTGTCCACATTAAATTGAGAAGGCAGAAGATTTCGCAATTCCACCTCTTTTATCAACAAGAAGAAAATAAACCTTTTTCTCTTACCACTAAATGCTCAAGCACCATTCAGTCACCAGGCCTGAGGAGAGAGGGGTGCAGCCGGTACATTGTTCCAGGGCCCATGGAGCTCGAAGGGGGCCCCTGAAGGAGAATTTTTTAAAACAAAAATTACAAAACCAAATTTTTAAAAAGCATTCGGGGCAAAGCTCGATGTCGGTACATTCGGTGCAGCGGAAATGAAGTGAGCTGACCTCACCCAGCAGTACACGCCATACTTTTTCCCTAGTTCTGCCATCTTGCTTTGCCCCCCTCCCTGAGGTAAAAAGACCAGCGAAGGTTTGATGTCCAAGTTTGCCACAGCCTGTCCCGCCCACTAATTGAGGCAGAGCTTTGTGGGTGTGTCCCAGGAAAGAATAGCCAATCGACTTCCAAATTTGTTATGCTTTTCCACACGCAAAATCTTGTTCCAGCACTTAACAATCCTCTCGGCGGCCCTGTCAGTCATTCCCAACCCCACCCAGATGGAAGGGATTACAGGGTTATTAAAAGGAAAAAAATGTAGGACAACCCACCACAGCCAAGTCGTGTGGGACAATTCACCATGGCCAACTCACTGTGGGAGAATTTGCCATGGAACAAGAGTTACACTAATATTGAAGAAATGGTGGAATATAATAATTAAAGAAAGGATGCCAAAGGAGGGACAAAATGAAATTTGAATTGAATTTTTGAATTGTTCCACAGGGAGTTGTCCTGTGGTGAGTTAGCCATGGCAAATTGGCCAGGGCGAGTTGGCTATAGTGAGCGTTGTCCCATTCCGAACGAACCATATTGTTGAACAAAATGTACTTTCAGACAATTTATGCCATCATTCAGCCCAGCCTCCTTGTACACAGTATCTTACAAATTGAAGATGGTTTACACAGGTACATAGTTAAAGAGTAAACATAAAAATACCTGTGTAATGTCCTTTTGACTGCTACCGCTAAACAACCATCCAAATGACCTCCCATATACTTAGCGATATTGTTTGCAGTACTCCATATCTTAATTTTACTACCAGAAAGTGGTGGTCATCCACTTCTGAAATGTTGCCAGGGAGACTGCATAGACGATCTATGAGTCACCAGGAATCACGGCTGACTTTGAGGACCCATAAGAACAGCTTCTTTGTCAATTTTATCTATCCTTTTTTTAAAGTTCCTGAAGAGACAAGAGGACTCACAAATAAATGCACAGAGAGACAAACTCTTGAAATTGCTTAAGATAAAGGACTTCTCTGCAGGAATCAGAAGGGAGTTCATTTGGTTTGACAAAAATGTAGATTGAAATCTTACCATCTACGGCCATTTCTCTCTGCAAATCCAGCCCAGCCATAGTCTCTGGAGAAACAGTAGAGACAGTGACATCTCTAAGTCATTATGCTTTGGGTAAAAATAAAAATCTGGTATTTTGCTTTGTAAAGTTGAAAGATTTTAAGTAGCAATACAACACGTTCCCTGTGAATTAAGATGAAGGCACCAACAGGAAGAAGAGACAGGACTAAAAACAAAATCATAACATCAAACATGACTGAGGAGGGTCCACCTTTAGCAAATTATATAAAGAACAGAGAATGCTTCCAAAGTTATCTACATTTTGAAGTTCCTTTTCTTTTCTTATGGAGGACAGCAAGTTTAAAACAGTAGGCTTATCAGCACAAGGTTTATGTCATTAAACACCCAGAAGGTGCTTGATGAAATAAGGACAATCTGACCCCAAAACTAAATTGGGGAGGATGCAAAGTAAGGGCAGATACTTCTGGCTTTGTAGCTATTTTTGGATTTCATACATTACTTCATTATAAGTTGGGCATTTTTGCATTGCCCAAAAAGGACAAGAAGACACAGATTAGCATAAAATTTCATATGCTAATAGACATGTCTAAATGCAAATTTAGACCTAGTGATTCTAATTTAAATAAAGAGTATAATCTCCATCACATTGAGCTGAACTCCTAGTGACTACATGGTCATATCCATGACATTTTCTTGACAACAGTGTAGAAATTATTTGTTTGCTATTGCTGCCTTTGTTATTTATTGATTTGTCAATTTTTTTAATATTGCTTGACTCCCAAACAACTTTGGGCAATTTCACAAGATTAAAAAGAAAACGTTCTATAGAAAAAGGACATACGATATCATAAAGGAATGCAGTAATAATCTGAAGGGACAACATAACACGTTTGCTGTTTGGCCTACAGTCCTGGGATTTGTTGATGGTCTACCTCCAATTAAGATGAATCTATTTTATTAAGCAAATTTATGCTATCTAATATCTGTTGATGGAAAACTGTTGAGTTAGGGAGAAGACTAAGGAGTCTATTTCCCATCAAACTCTTAGTGGGATCCAATTGGGACAAAAATCAATCATATAGAGTTAGATTTCTTGCCAGGCTGCAATTAAATCTGCAAGTTTCCATTGGAAGGAGCAAAATGAAACTTGAGAAGATCGTCCCAGTGTTCTGTCCATTTGAATTCTCAATTGTTTCCCACTTATTTCAATATCTCACAATGTGAATATTTGATTAACTGAAGCATCCAGAGGCAAAAAAGTAATCAAGCAAAACATATTCAAATATACATGACCATGACATAAATGAGGTAAAAAATGACCCATTTGACTAAGATATTAAATTAGATTTATAGCTTGCTTTATTGAAAAGCAGAGAATGTGCTGTTTTCATATTATCATTGTGTCACGTGTGCCAGTGTGTCAGACACCTTCAGCTAGTGAATATGCTAACTTTATTGAGTAGACCACAATTGTTTTTGCAGACTCAGGTATCCATTACTCCTATTATCTGTTCCCACAGAATATATCACACAGTATTAACAAGCTGTTTGAGGGTATCTGCCCACTAAATCAGGTAGGGTGGTCACGCTACAGGTCCCTTCCCTAAAATATTGTCATCTAGTGCGGGGGTCTCCAACCATTTGGACAGCAGGGACCACCAAATTCATAATTTTAAATCCCGTGGACCACTAATAGGAATCCAGTGCGCTGCTCGCTGAAGCGCCTGGATTCGCAGTGACAGGATGAGGCCCTTCTGGCACTTAGCTTGGCCGCCTGTTTCTGCAACCTTAAATACTCAAAGACCCATTTGGACCCATTTCCCACAGAAAACAAAACACCGGGATCTCTCTCTTTCTTTCTCTGTACCACTCTCTTTTTCTCTCATCTCTTTCTCTGTATCTCTCTCTCTCATCTCTATCTGTATCTCTCTCTTTGTCTCTTTCTCATCTCTCTGTCTCTTTCACTCACTCTCATCTCTCTCTGTATCTCTCTTCCATATTCCAGAGCTCTAGTCACAGAACTGGCCCACTGGTCATCCTGGAGCAGCTCCTCCACCTGGGTGCACACCAAAATGTTCTCGAGGACCACCAGTGGTGCCCGGACTACTGGTTGCAGACCTCTGCTCTAAACAGTCACTGAAAGGACCTCAACAATTTGGTCAGCTTGGGACTGAGACTATCATCCAGATAATGACAGTGAACCCTGCTTCTGCAAATGACCACAATCACAATCACAATCTTAATACAGATGTTAAACAGGAGAGGCAAGAACAAACTGGCCATATGTAGAAGTGGACAACCACACAGCATTATTCCTCCCATTCTTAATCCACACAGTGCATTCGGAAAGACATCGGTACCATATTTAACAAGTTATGACATCTCTGTACTATGTCCTGGCCTAAAACCCAACTGAAATGGGTCTAGATAACCTACTTCCTTCAGAGCCCTCTGAAGCTTCAACTCAGGTACCTTCTTAATAACAAAGAAGGGAAGATTGGAGACTGAGAAAAATATTCAGAATTGTTGGATCCACTAATGGCTTCTTGAGGAGAAGGCACATTGCCACCTCCTTCAAGGCAAGCAGAACCACACCCATATTAAAAGATCCATTCATCACCATATGGAACCAACCATATATTATCACTCAACAAGAGATATGAGGGGCATGGATCTAAACAGCAGGTAATTGATATTGTCCTTTCTCATGGGACACAGGGTCAAATACTTTCCAGAGAACAACACAAGTTAGTGCTTCTATCAAATCATACCAAGTGGCGCAGTCAGAGCTTAATTCTTACATGTTATTCAAGAGGGGTCCAGGATAATGCAGATAGCTTTATGATGCAGCCCAGCAGAGAACATGATTAAACAGGGCTGCTGGCTAATAACCATTTAAACTACAATGCAATGTCTAATTCAAGCTCTTACGTGTTTGATTAGATTCATTCTTCTTCTATCCCCAATAGCATACTAAGTCTCTCTCTCTCTCTCTTGTCATTTCATTTCCAGGAGCTCCTCAGAAAACAAGGAAGCTTTTCGGGACCAAGGAAAAAGAAGTTGACGCAATCTGATCCAAGGCCCTTGACATCTACCATGCTCATTCCCAAGGGCAACTAAAGTCTTAGCTGGATTGCCTATCATATCCCTAAGTTCTCTGTGAAATCTATCAAAGTTTATTATTATGGGTCAGCTGGATCTGATAGGTCCAAGCTCCCAGCAGGGGTGGGGAAAAGGGCCAGTTAAGCTGAAGACGAACCAGAAAGTGATCTAACCATAATGGACGGCTAATAATATCCTCCACCTTCACATCACACCACAACTATCCAAGATAAAAATCTTGCTCTAACCTATGACTATGAGCTAGCCTCTAAAAATCTGGGATAGATTCATGGTTGTTGCCATGAGCTCTTTCACCAATCCATGCTGAACACCACATGTGGCTTGAACAGGCAGAACAACAGCAAGTTCTGTTGGTGTGTAAAGTGAGAGTGGACGTGAGTTCCGGCAGCTGCTGGCTTCCAAAAAAGATGGAGAGGAAACCCAAAGTGCATCTCCTCTCAGTGTGTCTGTATAGTTCCTGTTGAATTTCCCGTCCTCTTGATGATCTTAACTGCCCTTCTCCGATATTTATATCCCATCTTTCCTCTAAGGAGCTCAAGTATTATAAACAGTTCTTCTGCCTCCACTAATTCTAGTAATACTCCCGTAAGCATTAGGTAATGACATAGCAATTGGCCTAAGCTAAGCACACCATGCTTATTAAATAAGAAAACAACCTGGAGTCAGATGTCTAGTTCTAAACAATGAGATCCCTAGCAACTCTTGGAGTACCTCCAAATAAGGTTTATATTGTATTACCAGAGGTCAGGATTCTGTCCCAGATAGTTCCATTACATGCACAGTCCTTTAGATTACAAAAGTAATTCAGTTTAGTAGGAAAAAAATAGAACTACATAATGTAATTGGTAGAACAGAAACAAGATCAAGAAGTATCCACTTTTCCCAGATCCATATTGAACTCAGACTTATTCCTGAGTTAAAAATATATAGTAGATTCACTGCAATACTGCATAGTACTAAGCACCTCCCACAATTAAGGAGAATTTTTCAAGCCTGAAATGTTGATAGGATATTAGGCAATTGGTTAAAAAAGAAATATTCTGAGGAAGTTTCTATGTACTATTCTATAGGATCCATCCACACAGTGTATCAGACTTCAGAGAGAAAATGCTAGCAGCTTTATTACAGTAGTTATTGATGTTCAAGATACCCCAATAAATCTGGTTTACAATTCCATTGTTGCTAGTTCAAGAATAATAATGGAGTAGCAGAAACTATAAATCATGGGAGATATGACTTTGGAGAAATACTGAAGTGGAAGAGAAAACAAGGCTGCAAAATTTCAGGTGAACAGACTCTATTATTTGGGCTTCTAATTAACACAGAAGCCAACAATGATGCATAATGCAAGATATGGCCCTGGAGGTGGCTATCAAGCTTCTGTGTGGGACTGGCTTGGCAGGATAATTGGTCTGAACAACTAAACACTCAGATAGTTATGGCTGAATATTTTGTCATGCATCAGTGAAAGAGTGGGAGGGAGATGAAGTAGCGGTAATTTGAGATAGCACATTTGCCAACACAGGAACCAAAACTGATCCAACAGGAATGTATTCCCATTGAAGATCTGGGATGCTGCTAGCATGCCACTGAACTCTTCAAATCTGCGGTATAATTAATGCAAGTTTCTGACTTTTATTAATATTTAGCACATCATTGACATTCTACATATCTGAAATCCTTTGCAGAAAACAGATCACTGTCAAGAACTATTACCTTAACTATTATCGATCTATGAATTTCTGCACCTATATGTTCTTTTCTTTTAAAGTTAACAGAGTTATTACTTCTGTAGCAAGACACAAAGAATCTCTGCTCTGGTAGTTATCACAATGATTATTGAAGGTATTTTTACTTCCTCAAGGACCCACTAATTTATGAATTCATGTCTCCTGCAGCCTTACAAAACAAACCAACATCCTATTTATTTCAATGTTTTGTTTTTAAAATCAGCCTCTTATATTGGTTTCTTACATTTTTTTCAGACATTATAACCAAGATGAATACTCCAATCGTTACATAATCCCCTGTTAGAAATGTAAACATTCTATGTCTCATTTATAGCAAGGGATAAGGGAACCTGCAGCCTTCCAGATACTGGACCACAACTTCCATCAGCCTAACCTGGAGTATCAGAATGGAAATTCATGGGTGTGTCACTTCCAATTTGGAACAGCAACCAAACAGGACAGGTACAGGTACTCCAATAGATAGGACTGCAGAAAAAAACAACTTGCTTTCCATAGGGGACTTATATATTGCACTGGTCAGGAGGGCTGAGAAAATATCTACAAACCCCTCATATCCAGAACACAAACTGTTTCAACTCCTCCCCTCAGAAAGCCACTACAGGCCATTGCGTGCCAAAACAACTAGATACAGAGAAACTTTTCCCCTTGTGCACTCACTCTGCTGAACACCTAATTCCAGGGGTGGGATCTTACTGGTTGTAATCGGTTCACTAGAACCTGTTGTTCCGATTCTGCCCAGTTTGGAGAACCAGCAAATCATGCCACTGGCTGGCTCCTCCTCTTCACGCCGGCCCCTCCCCTCCATACCCAGTCACTCCTTATCACAGCCAACTTGCCTGCTTATGCCTTCCCCTAATTTTTGGTAAGTTGCTATTTTTCCTTTTTTTCCCCGACCACTAGGCTGTTCCACCACAATTTAGATTAGCTAGAAAGCAGGAAATCATAGGAGTTTGCTGAAAGCAAATTTTATGTGACAAACTCAGGTAGCAAATTGCAGAAAGGTAGATCTATGAGTGACTCTTTGATTCTGTGAGCAACTCAGTCTGCCTGCCTGTTTTGCCAGATTTTGGGTAAAAGTTGCTCTTTTTTATATATATAAAAATTCAGTATTTACATGGTGTGTTGTGAGTTAATTTTGTGAGTTTGCCAGCTAGTGACATGATCACCAAGCCACACCCAGCCAGTCATGTGACCAAGCCACGCCCAGCCAGCAAACCACACCCAGTCAGTCACATAACTACCAAGACATACCCACAAATTAGGCCACGGCCACAGAACCGGTTAAGAAATTTTGATCCCACCCCTGCCTAATTCCCACAGTATTGTTCTATGTCTAAGTATATTTATGATCTGGTATGGCTGTATTCTTCTCATCTTCTCTACTACTTCCTCTTATTAGTGTCATCATTATTATGATTATTACTCTGTTGTTTTGCAAGTACATTGAGAATTCATTGTGTGTCTAATCAAAGTTAGCCAAATAAAATATTCTATCTAATTTATGGAGAATCTATTCTGTCTTGGTTTGGGCTATGCACACTTAATATTCACCCAATAGACATAGAAGAACTTATGAGTAACAACTCATATGCATAAACCATTATTACCTTATCAATAAAACAAAAGGCCTTCTCTGCAGTTCTTTTCTGTTTTCTTTTTCTTTTTGCAAATAATTAAGACACTTAGTATTCTTCAGTGGAGGGGATCAGACTTTGTTCAACATCTTACTGGAAAAAAACAAAATTATCTAGAGGCTAATCATGGATATCCACTATTATCTATTATGTACACCCTAACTCTTCCTCCTGCTCCCAGTTACCTGTTTCCTTGGTTACAATCTTAGTGGCAGAGCTGCTGCCTGCCTACTATTACAGTTTGGCTTCAAAGCTTTAAATTTACATTGCAGTATAAGCTGGGAAGTTAACTGCAGTGAACCAATTCTTCAAGCAAATTCAGGGCTCTGCAGAAAAAAAGACAGCAGAGGTAAATTTTGCAGATCAGAACATTTACAATTTATCTCGGCTGCTGTATGTATTTAGTTTTTGGATGCTTTTATTTTTTAAATGCTTTTATTGTCTCAACTGTTTTTATAGTTTTAGAACTATAAGCCGCCCAAAGTCACTGGTTGAAATGGATGGCTACAGAAATTCAATGAATGAATGAAATCTAAGATACTTATTATTTCTGAAGTGAAAAGCCAAATTGCATCCTGAAAAATTAGTCACATTACATGTCATGTGTTTCCAACCCTATGTATATTACATTTATGTACGTATCCTTTTTGCAAGAAATCAGACTTCAAAGTTCAAAAAAAGAGGTACTGAGCATATTGAGTAAAAAGGGTCCACATCTCATGTATCCTTGTCAATGGTCAAAGTTTTACTATAAAACTGTTTTAATTTTCTAGATTAGTCACCTCATGCAAATTCCTGTCATCTGCAAATCTGATAAGCATTTTTTTCTTACCTAATCATCACTATTAATAAAAATACAGAAGATTAGAGTACTAAGAATAGAACCTAGTACCATTCTATTCAATTTTTCCCCCAGCCTGATGATAAACCATTACTGAACAATCTTGGAGTACTATTTTCAAATATCATGTTATCTACCTCCCATAATATCCGGCTACCATATAACTAGTGTGTTAATTATGATTACTACAGGGCATTTTCCAGGTGCTTTCCTGAAAACAAGACATAATATGCATAATATATATTAAGGAAATTTATCTGATCAAAATATGCAATAATATTAGTTGGCAAGATTTGTTCTTGGCAAATCCACATTGATTTTTTATTATTACCCTACCATTTTTAAGATGTTTACAAGTATCCACTTCTTTTTAATCTGTTCTAGAATCATCCCAGGCACTAATACTAAACTGACTGGGCTGGTCCTCATTCTCCCTCTTTCTGATTACGGAACTGTCACTGGCTCTGTTCCGGCCATCTGGCACTTGCACTAGTTCTTCCAGAAACAGCAGGCAAAGTACATTGTCAATTCAAATGGGTCCTAGTCCACCTTCCTTTAATATATTTTAAAGTGCTGATTTTAAATTTTTTTTAAAAGTAAATCCTGGGACTAAATTGTCTGAAATATCACTTCCTTTATACCAGGGGTCAGCAACCCACGCCTCTGGAGCCACATGTGGTTCTTTCACCTCTCTGCTGTGGCTCCCCATCACTCAAAATATGCATCATAACTGCCAATGTGCGACTCCCGCCAGCATGTGATTTATTGACGATGATGGCACACAGAAACAGATGGCATTTTTTGTTTGCTGCAGGGGGATAATTGAAGCTCGGCTTTTTATTTCATAAATACTACCATTTTTTATACATAGCAAAAGGTAAAGAACGATATATGCAGTGTTATCTTCATTTTAGATGTCAAAAGGGTTTTCTTTTCTGTGGGAAATGGGTCCAAATGGCTCTTTGAGTGTTTAAGGTTGCTGACCCCTGCTTTATACCTATTCAGATCTTAGGATATTCTTCAGAGTTCCAATTCCATACAGTCATGCTAAGACCACATGAGGAAATAGAATAACAGAGGGACCTTGGAGGTCTTCTAGTCCAACCTCCTGCTCAAGCAGGGGACCCTATACCATATCAGACAAAGGGCTGTCTCCTTAAAAATCCGTAGTAATGGTCCACTCACAACTTCTGGAGGCAAGCTGTTCCACTGGCTAATTGTTCT
>JAOYMU010000002.1:49776194-49788068 GCA_025802295.1 Psammodynastes pulverulentus
CCTCATTTTACCCACCTCGGAAAGATGGAAGGCTGAGTCAACCTTGAGCCTGGTGAGATTCGATCTGCCAAATTGCAAATTGCAGGCAGCTGGCTGTAAGTAGAAGTAGCCTGCAATTGCTGCACTCTATCCTCTGCACCACCAAGGCTCTATTATAATAATGGAAACCTCACATTCGAGAAACCTTTGTTGAATAAGCATCTTATATACATTTCTCATACAATCTTTCTTCTTTCTCTCTTCAAACTCATTTTGGACCAGTTTTTTGGGGGGTTTTTTGTTTAAAGGTGGATCCCATTAATTTAAATACGATCTTGAATAAATGAGATAACTCTTCCATATGAAAACCATGTACCAATAGGGCATACACTAAATTCACATATCTGGTCAATTAGATATACATGAAGGTGAATATACATGTCAATATATTAAAATATGAGCAAGAAAAGCATGTAAAATTGATAAATAAAATAATAAAATAGGCAATTGAAACTTGTTTGATATGGACTTGAAAGATGTATTTATGCTGAGAAGGGCTTCAAGGCTGCAGTGACCAAGTTAAACTTCATTTTATAATCGTGTTATAATTTCTGTGTGTAAGAATTAAATTTCAGTGGAACAGTAGGGTAGCTTAATGAAGGATCTAAAACATGTTGCCTAATCATAATCATACAATCTCAGTCAAAGGAAATACTTGTGCAAACCACCTCAGTAGTCATTAATAGGCTCATAATTAATAAAATGTGTTTATTAAAATGACATTTAAAAAAATATTCTGAATATCTTATTTTATGTTCCATGATAAATTTTTGAATAGTTGTTCTCTTCTAACAGTTAGCTAGAGATAAGTTCTCTGAGAATGGGTTCCAGCATGAGTCTGAAAGCTCAGAAAATTAAACCCCTGGCCCCAGTGACTGACCCAGATTGGATCCTGAAACATCTGGGACACGTATATTCATCTTCATTCGTGGATAATTGTTAATCAAAATGGTTAAACCCTAAGAGATGTTTTTATTTCCACTAATATATACTTAACAGACCCATCTCCTATTGCAGCTTTCTTTCTCTTGTGGGTGAAATGGAATTTCCTACTTTTTTTTTTTTTTAAAAAAAGGAAGCTTGATATTTTAAACCACCCAATTTAATAGGTATCTGTCTGAGAAAAACATCAAAGTCGCCCTTTTACATTCTACAGATCTAACAAAGAGATCTTACTGAACTGAAAAACGAAAAATGTACAATATTTTTGTAGGTCAAAGACAAAAGAAAAAAAAAGGAAAATGAAATAGAGGAATACAGGAAAAAAGTATTTCAGTGGTTCGTATGAGAAAGATTCTAACATGAGGTAAAATTGAAATATATTTTCAATGATATAGGCCAGTGATGGCTAAACTTTTCGATACCGAGTGCCCAGACCAGAAAGCGCATGCATGCGCGGGCATGTGTGCCTGCCGGAGCACTGGAAATCTGAAGACCAGTTGACCTGGTCATGCCTGGTTTTGGCCATTTTGGGGGCCATTTTCAGGCCGTTTAGGGGGGCTTTTTCAGGCCATTTTTCAGGCTGTTTTCAGATATTCCAGCACCCAGGAAGAGCAGCCATTTTTGGCCTGGAAAATGGCCTGAAAACAGCCTGAAAAAGGGCCTGAAAAAGGCCCTCAAATGGGCCATTTTGGGGGTGTTTTCTGGGCCATTTTCCGATGCCAAAAACTAGAAGAGCGACCAGTTGGCGATGGTGCGTGTGCCCGCAGAGAGGGTTTTGCGTGCCATCTCTGGCATGCGTGCCATAGGTTTGTCATCACAGATATAGCCCCCCCCAAAAATGAAGAAAATAAAGTCATAAATACTGTAATGTTGAGGTATAGTAAAGCTGCAAGTAGAAATGTAAACAGAAAAATGTTATGTTATGGTATAAAATATGTTATAGATTCAGTGTAGGACGTGATCTAGTAAAAACGTCTCAAATTAAAATATTAAACAAAATATAAATACACACAGTTTCATTGTATAGATACAAAAATTACAGAATAAACTAATATTTTAGTTTATAAATTTTAAAGAGAAGTTTTGACAAAATTAATTGCTAGAAATAACTCAAAATCTCCATCTGGTATAAAAGACAGTGGCTACAGCAGTGTTTCATTGGTGAATTATCTTCACAGAGGTTTTTAACATGAGTGTAAGAACTATATTTAACCCTGATGATTGAAAGGAACCTATTTTTATTCCCTTTGGCCAAGGGAAAAACTACAGGGAATTGGTTTATTCAGTATGTCTAGAAAATTGCTTGACGGTATGTGATACCAAAGAATGAAATGGAATGGAATTTGGAATGGCATGGTATGCTCTTAAAGCAACATAAACAACAAATTAAATTTGGGAAGTTTAGTTCAGCTTTATGCTGATGAAACAGTATGCAACATGGATTTTTGCTCTTTCCTCAGCAACTCATTGAAAAATGTACAATGAGAGAAAGAAAATGTATTGTGCATTTGTTGTCTTAAAATGTATGATAAAATGAATAACTTACGATTCCGAAATGTTTTCTACAAATATGTAGCTGAAGATCAATTGCAGAATGCAATAAAAACCAGTGTATGATGGAAGCAAAGTGCATATTACCATAAAGCTCAGTGAACTGTTCAGCTTTGAACAAAGAATAAAGCAAAGATATGTGTGATGCCCGATGTCTGATGAGTTATTTTATGTATTTATAGATGGATGTGTGAAGAATGCTTGTGATGATGTTTGAGCTGTGTGGTTGAGGACAATAATGTATGTGTATCTTTATATGCATAGGATGTCATGTTATTGGCCAAGAACCTGAATAACCAAAAGCAAATGTTAGACAGATGTACAAAGCAGCAAGCAATATGGATTTGAGAATTAATGTACCAAATACCAAAGTATTTGTGTTTGACAAGAAAAATAAGTGTACATTGCTTGCAGGTTGTATATAAATGGTGAATTAAAGTAAATAGATAACATTTTGTATTTGGATAGACTATTAACTAAAGATGGAGAAATGGATAAGTAAATGTTTAAAACATGTCAGTGGAAGGTAGTGGATAGCATGCCATCTATTGTGAGGAATCGTTTTTTGTTAAAACGAGTAAAATGTCTGCAAATGAACATATGCTTCTGATTGTCTTGTGACATGGAAGTAAAACTTAAGACCATCAGCAGAAAAAGTAACTAAAGTAAGTTTGATGCAGTATGAATGGGGACTCAAGAAGCCCTCCACCATAATTAAATAGAATGAGAACTGAGAAGAACAGAAGGCAATATATGCATGGAAATGGTATGATCAAGTATAGCTTGCAAGTATAGAGAGGTGTAGAGTCAGTGAAGCTGCTGTTAAATAGTTTGTGTTGGAGGTCCCCAAGGTGCTTTTTCAAAAACGTTCTTCTTTTTTCCTTGAAGATGTTATGCTTCTCATCCATGAAGCTTCTTCAGTTGTGGCTGAATGATGGAGAATGAAAGGATTTATATTCCTTCAGTCACCTGGCCGTTCGCACTCTCTCTAGCATTCTCTCTAATGACCAGATGGCTGCAAGGAATATAAATCCTTCCATTCTCCAACATTCAACCACAACCGAAGAAGCTTCTTGAATGAGAAGTGAAACTCTTCAAGGAAAAAACAAGAAAGTCCACTTGCCTCCTGAAAAAGCACTTTTGAGACAACCATATCCTGGTGGACTGAGAATTTTCATAGAACAGGGGTCGGCAACTTTAAGCACTCAAAGAGCCACAAAGGTCCTAACTGGAAGCCCCCCGTTCTATTCTGGAGCTGAGCAGAAGTCCGGTTCCCCTACCATAGAGTCTTCTCCAAGCATAGTGTCCTTTTTCCTCTACCTATCCTAACCGAAAGCCCTATCAATTGTGAAGGCGACCGGCAACAGGGAGCCGCAGCATTGAGATGAAAGAGCCACATGTGGCTCCAGAGCCGCAAGTTGCTGACCCCTGCTATAGACATTGTGTTAGATGTTTCTCCTTGTTTCTTATCCTCAATTTCTTTTGCTACCTACTTCTTTTTTGCCTTACTCTCATCGCTTACCCTGAAAGGGTACTTGGACATTGCTAGGAAAAAAATTCAAAAGACCTTGAGTAAGAGTTATAAGAACCAAATCTGCTTTCCTTGGAGATGGCCTGAGGAACTATCCAGGAAATTAGAAGTCATATTTTGTCATATATTAATGCTATTCACAGCTTCTGATTAGTTGGCCATACTAATTTTTATAATTGTACTGGCCATTTACTATAAAACATTTTTTTAAAAAAAATTACAAGCTTCTATAGTGAATTTTGCAGTTTCCTGAATAAAAATATAAGGTCTTTGGATGGGGATTTATCCATCTGTACTTTATATCGGAGAAACAGAGGACAGTTTAGATTTTTATATGGGTAGTCCTTGACTTTTCACCACAACTGAGCCCAAAATTTCTGTTGCTAAGTGAGGAGATATTGCCCCATTTTATGATATTTCTTGCCACAGGTATAAGTAAATCACTGCAGCAGTTAGTAATATTTGTTAAATGAAGCTGCCTTCCCCACTGACTTTGCTCATAGGAAGGTCCCAAAAAAGGATCACATGACCCTGGGACACTGCCCCCATCATAAATAAGAGTCAGCTCCCAAGCATCTGAATTTTGTTCACGCGACCATGCTGCAATGGTCATGTGTGGAAAATGGTCATAAGTCACTTTTTTCAGTGCTGTTGAAACTTTGAACGGTCACTAAATGAACTGTTGTAAGTCAAGGACTACCTGTGCTTATTTGGCCCATGAAAAAAATGCTTGAAACACCCTAGTTGTTTATTGCTTTACTGTTTCTAATTTGGCACCACTGGAATACTACTTCTGTCTCTTCATTTGACGACTGTTCCCATCACCCTTTCTAGTTAGTATTCATGGCATCTTTGGATACAGAAATGAACTGATTTTCTTGATTTCCAGTTACATTTCTGGATCAGATGGTTGTAAAATTTTAACTTCCTTTTTATACGAGATACTGGAACTGTTGGAAGTGTAAGCAGAATGATTAAAACAGTTCTTGCCCCTGCGTGTATCTGGTGTACCAATCAGAGTTTATGGTCTTTTAACTTTTTTCCCCTATGGTTATGCTTTAATCCCTTTAAACGAATAAATGTTATCTGCTTTGGTATCTCATTAACTGGAGAAGAATTACATGCTCCATAATAATTAAGCACCAATCAAATCATATTGGTATGTCAGTGCCTTGATCACATGCCTTACAGACATTCACAAGTCTTCCTGCAGGCACACTAATTCATTCGGAAAAGATACCATATGATGTATTTCCCTCTTTAAAGCTGGTTTCTTTAAACCTGGTAGGTCTCGGAGGAACAGGGTGAAAAGGCTGGGTTATATTTTTAGTAGAAAATGAGACCAAGGAGCACATTTAAATGAAATGAATATAGAGTTCAGAAGAAGCTTCCCCTATTTCACATACAGCAGTTTTCTTATTTCTGCAACCCAGCCATTAATTGTTATTATGAGATGCCATAATTCCTTTTGCTCCTTGCATTGCGCTTCTGGGTCACTGACCTGTGGTCCATTTTCCCATTAGTACTAATAAGTATCATGAGATAGTTGTGGCAGAAGTCAGATGCAAGATGGCTCGGCAGCTTGATCAACGTCATAGCAATCAAGGGACTTTCTTTTACAAATGGTTTAGTTCATTTGCTAAGCAGACAATGAGATATTATTTACAGCAAAAAGCAAAAACAAAAACACCACCATCACAAGTCATGACACTAGTTACATTTGTTGGAGTTAGGTAGTTCTAATTCAGTGTCTCGGTGTACATATTGTTTTTTGAGTTGGTTGAGTTTAATTATGGAATACAGATTCGACAAGACTTGCTGGTTGGATTAAGATTTACAATTAAATAAACAATTGTGTTTTAGAGCAGGGATCCCCAACCTTTGGTCTGCAACCTGTGGTGGGATTCAGCCGGTTCAGACCGGTTCAGGCAAACCGGTTTCTCTGACAATCAGCTGGAGGCCAAACCAGTACCTCCGACGATCAGCTAACCCCGCCCCCCACCCCTGCCCTTTCCTGTCCTATATCTGCTCAGCTGATTTGCCCTCAGATGGAAAGTCAACAGCCCCCAGGTCTGGAGGTGACTGATGAGGAAGAGGAGGAACATCTGGGTCCAGTGCCTGAAGTGTGGATGTGCAGAAGGCAGAGGAGAGAAGAGGAGAGCAATGGAAATCTGTGGGCTGATCCTTGTGACAGAAGAGCCATCGCTGCTAGTGAAGACCCACCCTAGCTCTGGAGATAAAATGCAGGGGGCAGAGATGAATAGATGTGGCAGACAACTATTCATCTCCCTGCCAAACAGACTTGTTAGCCTACAGTGAGAGAGAGACTTTTTGCCGGAGCTAATGGCGCTCCTAATAAAGGAATTGTTGATTGATTACAGAGGTTTGTTGTCCTGCAGCATTGTCCATTTGTTCATAGTTAACAAGATGATGTTTGAAGTGTGCGAAGAATTTTAATTTTTGATGGCAACGGGTATGGATTTGAGTAAGCCATAACTCAAAAAAGTGAGGCAAGAAAGGACATCATTTTTAACCAGGTGGTATTCAGCAGATTCTGACCAATTCTGGGGAACCGGTAGCAGAAATTTTGAGTAGTTCGGAGAACTGGCAAATACCACCTCTGACTGCCCCACCACCATCTATTCTCTGCCTCCCAAATCCCAGCTGATTGGCTGGGTCTTCTTTTGTTGCCCTGCACAGGAGAACAGAGCTGGAAAGCAGGCCAGCGGGATGGGGAGGGAATGGGATTTTGCAGTAACCTTCCCTCAGAAGTGGGGAGGGAATGGAGATATTACAGTATCATTCCCCTGCCACTCCCAGTCGCCCACCAAGCCACGCCCACCAAGCCACGCTCGCAGAACCGGTAGTAAAAAACAAAATGAATCCTACCGCTGCTTCCAACACAATCGTCATCATAGCAGCAACCATATTAATAACTAACCATCCCTGCATTTCAAAAATGAGCCTGTTAGAGGAAAAGCTACAAACTCTCTTTTAATGAGGAAAAAAAGATTTGTGACAGAGAGAATTTCATCAAGGAAATCTTTGACTCCTAGATATATGACCCATAGCGAGATTTTCCACTAGCAGAAGTCAGTCTTAAGATGTGTAGGGCCATAGTAAATCCCCAAATCTCCTGGAGTGGCATGATTTAACGTGCATACCTTATTCCAGCCAGGGAAAGAATTACTAGGGGGGAGGGCTTATGTCTACAACTCTCAGCCTGGCATCTCACAACCATAACCAAGAGCGAAAGGATAAATATCTTGCTGAAGCTATTTGCTCTTCAACTTATGGAGAGCCTCTCTTGGTTCCAGTCATCAAAGGCTTAGACAGGTCAAGTGAGATTGCTGTCATCTCCAGCAAATTACACGAATCTGAACCCAATCCTGGTTTCCTTTCCTTCAAATTATCACTTGGGGGGGGGTGTCCCCCCTCTCCTCTAAGTTGTTTGCTGATCTCTAATTAAAATAGTGATGGAAAGGTGGGGTGACTTACACGTGCGAGGAAAGAGCTTGCTGGCATGACAGCTAAAAGTTATTAGCTGGTTTTGCTTGATTTTTGTTTGGTGTTAAAAAGCAAACAAGAACAAGAAATAAGGAATAAGGACAATGATGCACGCTCCTGTACAGCTTTTCCTTCATACATAATCATGAACTGCTTATCAATTTGTGGCAGTTCTCATTAGACGCTAATCAAACTTGTTTGTGATCCAATTGCTTTAACTGTCAATGTGATTTTTCCCCTCCTTTATCATGAAACCTGGTTGATGACAATGAGAATTGCAAGAAGAGGAGGAGGAGGAGGATAGTGTGGAGAAAGGCATGACAATTAAGTGGGAAACGCCTGGCTCTTAAGAACTGAAGAAGCTTCTTGGATGAGAAGCGAAATGTCTTCAAAGAAAAAAACAAAGTTGCCTCTTGAAAAAGCACTTTTGGGATCTTAAATTGTACCCTAAGTGGGCTCACCAACTTTCCACCCCAAACTGGAATATATTTGGGGTAGGGGATTGTACAGAAGGATTCCCCCTGGGTCTTGTCCGACATTTTTATTAATTATTTGTTTTCAAGGTGGTTTCAGATAACAGATAATCAGAGTTGGAAGGGACCTTGTAGGTCATCTAGTCCAACCACCTGCCCAAGCAGGTATTTGGATGAAGAAGTGAAGTGAATTCTCATGTTCTTCAAAGTTGAACAGTGATGGAAATTCTAGACCGAATTTGGACAAATTTTTTTTAGCTTCCTGAATATTTTGGGGTGCATCAAGAAATATCTTTTCTAGACTCACCGTGGAGATAAAGGATAAGAAGGAATTGGAATATTACACTGTTTGGGAAAGATGGTACAAATGGTTCAACAATAGAAAAAAGGTTGAGATATGATTCATAAGGATTAATCTGTATATTAAATTGACAAAATGAGTAAAATGTAATTTATATAGATTTAAGGGAACTTTTTGTGATCATGTTAATTTTCTTATATATATTATTTCGTTTTTTGTTTGTTTTTTGTGTTTGTTTTTCTTGTTTTTTTTTATTTAATAAATAAATTAAAAAAAAATTAGAAAGGAAGAAATATTCAGAGGAAATTCTCCAGCAACTTGAGAATCAATTAGAAAAGGAGGAAAAATGTACACTGTAAGATATCCTAAGGCAAATTTGAGCCAGCATTAATTTAAATGTCTGTTTCCTAATTCTGTCATCATGGCGCAAATTGGCTCTAGAAAATTTCAGAAATAATTTTGGACAATTCAAAATAACTTGAAAAGAAGTTGTTTTTATATCTGGATCTGAGTTTCTTGACACTTAATGCTTTAAGGTTTAATCTATCTCCAAGAAGATAAACTTTTTTTGCTTTCTATTTTAAAATAAACTCCGCAGCAAACATGAGTATTTTAAGGTCACTATCAGCTGTTGTTGATTGACCTAAAATGCATATATGTGTCTACACATCTAGTTTAGCTAAATTTGTTTTTTTAATACCAGGAAAGTAAATACCTTAATCACATTAGCAATGCTTGCTCATTCTGTTTGAATGCCAGAACTGGCTAAACAGATGAAGATATTTCTGATATCAGGTTATGCTTTCCACCTGTCTGTGACTTTTCTCCTCCCCTTTGCAAGCAAATCCTTTCATTTCTTTCCTTTTTTTTATGATCTTCCAAATGCTTAATTTATAATCAGAATAAAACGGTAGAGTTTGTGAATTTATTGTGCAATGCCAGAGATATAATTATTCAGTATTCATAAGAAATGTTATTGAATAATAATAATTCACTACAGACATCCAACTGAAAAAAAAACTTCAGTTGGTTATATCCTCAATTCTACTATTATTAAGTTAGCCATTGCTAAGCTGGCATTTTATAATTATATAGTACCTATAATTTTGTGGTCCAAATACTGGAAGGTGTATTCCTTGCACAGTTTCAAGAGATGCTTACTTTAACACCAATCCAATGCCATGTTGAAAGAATAGGACTGTGATAACCATAAAATAAAGTAAAACAGCTTTTGACTTGGTCACAAAAGTAAATCAATTTGTATACTGGGTCTATCTATGACACTGTTTTTAAACCTTGGCAACTTTAAGATGTGTAGACTTCAACTTCCAGAATTTTCCAGCCAGCATGCTGGGAGTTGAAGTCTACTTTTCTTAAAATTTTCAAGATTGAAAAACATTGATCTATGAAAATAGAACTTGAAACTTTTTTTCCTTCTGTTCCTTGTTCTAAGCAACTATGCCCTTTTCTAGGATAATTTATTCTATTAGCCTTTTCAGCTTTTTTTCTTTTCCAAAGCAGCACATCATGGGCATTGACCATTAACTCCATAAGGCTTCTTTACAGAACATCTGATTTCAAATATGTCTTGAACTTTTGAAAACTTTGGATTCTCTCTGCTATTCTGAACTTGTAAAAATCCATATTATGAGAGTCATTTATTTATTATGAGAATGAGTGCTATAAGATCTATCTATTTCTTTCTTTCTTTCTTTCTTTCTTTCTTTCTTTCTTTCTTTCTTTCTTTCTTTCTCTTTCTTTCTTTCTTCTATCTATCTATCTATCTATCTATCTATCTATCTATCTATCTATCTATCTGAGAGAGAATGATAGATGGACAAACAGACAGATATAGATAGACATCAGACATAGATGATGGATAAATATGTTTGGTAAGATTCTTAAAGATTATCTGGCCAATTGTGTCCTGAAATTATTCCTTCCAATTTGATTACTAATTAGTAAATATTAAAATGGATTTAGAATTGGAACATGTTTAGTTTCTCAGTGAGTTTTCTGCAGAGATGCCATCTCAGAATTAGGAAATATCTAGTAAAACACCACGCAATTTTTAGTGTGCAACATTTTACCCATAAGGGTTCAAACTGAGACAATTAGGCAGGGGGAGGTAGTGGAAGCATACACAAGAGAAGAGGCAGGAAGAGTTGGCTCCCTGAATGCCACCTTTCATTGAAGAAGAATGCAGGTGTATCAATAAGGTAAAGGAGAACACAGGTGTGCATATCATATAGTTAGCCTTTATCCTTTAAATTAGCCTATTTCTTTCATGTGAGGTGAGGATGCTGTTCCATTACTAATTTTCAGGTAAGAATCATCATTCTTTTAATATATATACTTTTATTATTGCAAAACCAAAGGAAAAAATAAAACTTTTTTTTAATACACAAACTCCATGACAGAAAAAAAAGAACCAAATAAATAAATAAATGTGGATAATCTAAAGAGTAGGGAATTGTGTCTGTTTGTGTATATACAGACACAGGCACAAGTACATACATACTGTACAAACACTACACACACATATACATATGCATGTACATATACATATTAAGGAGAGTACAGAAGATTATTTATTTATATTTAATATATTTATACAAAATTACATTTTTATATGGCAAGAGTTTATCAGGAAAAATTGGCACACTGATAAATCACTCATTTCTCACTTCCCTCCATACAATTCTTGATATTATCAAAACTGTAATTACATCCTGCTCTTTGGGGAGGGGGGATGGGAAAGATTTATGAATGGCCACAGGTGCACATGGGCATTCATTAAAAAGGCACTAAAATTAGATTGAAACTTTTGAGAACATGAGACGTGTAATTATCAGAAACGCAACTGATAGAGAAAAACTGCAACGTGAATTGAAACAATTTAATATTCCAAATACTTGGGTTACCCATAATACATCATAGAAAATGTAGAACTAGACAAAAACATGTAGAAACCATAATTCCTAATGTATTTGTAATAAAATAATTGCATTTGCAATTCTGAAATTCAGATAAAGAATTTGAAATATCTATGCGGGGATACCTTGATGTTACTGCTAGTTTTGTTACAGATTGTGGCAATAGAGCAAATACCGCAATAAAGCAAGTTACACAAATTTGTTGGTTTCCCAGTGCATATAAAAGTTATGTTTATACTATACTATAGTCTATTAAGCGTGCAATAGCATTTACGTCTCAAACAACCCCAAAGTATATACCTTAATTAAAAAAAACTTTATGGCTAAAACATGCTAATCATCACCTGAGCCTTCAGCGAGTCATAATATTTTTGCTACACTGGAGGGTCTTGTAAAAAAAAAAAAAGGCAATATTTGCAAAGAGCAGTAAAGCGAAATACAATAATGCCTGTATATTGAAATTGTTGGTTTGGAATATCGACTTTGTACTGAGTCAGTGATCAGTATGGGAATTGGCACATCTCTTTTGTGGTTTATTGTATAATGAAGTCTTGTGCAAAATATTTTTCCCAAGTTGTTTCATTCAGTTATAAA
>JAOYMU010000002.1:49817095-49827727 GCA_025802295.1 Psammodynastes pulverulentus
CCACTGTGCCACCGAGGCCCATATATATTTTCATACCATTAGCAGCATTTTTTTTAAAAATGATATTGCGGTGTTTATTACCATTAGATTTAATAATCAAATGGTAGTAGATTAGGCTGAAAATGCCTCAGTCCAAATTGAGATGTCAGTTGATGTTGTAATTGGAAGTGCTGCCACTAAGCTGCACTCATGAGATTTATGAAAAAAAATTTTTTTACTGAAATCTCACCAGATCTCAACATTCTTGTATGAGAACTTTGTGTGACTGAGTTCTCTGAGACTAGAAGTGAAAATGTTTTGAAAATATTGGAGAAAAAGAACAGATGGTCATTTTTTGTGATCTCAAATAAGCAACTAGCATCCTTTCCATTAAACTAAGACTTGAAAATAGGATCAAATGTATACAAAGGGGAGAGATGTGCAAAAAAACATATCAGAGCAAGAAATAATGGCTTGCCAAACTGAGACCAGGGGCATCAAACTCAATTTAATTTAGGGCTGCATCAGGGTTGTGTTTGACCTTGGGGGACCAGGGGGACATGGCCAGGCTGGGGTCGGTGTGGCCCTCCAGAAATAATGGAGCTTGGGGAGGTAACCCTGTTTTCAGCCAGGATGGTTTCCTGCAGCCCTCTGTCAGAGAAAATGGAGGTCAGGGAGGCTACACCCCCAAGCTCCATTTTAGCTGGCAGAGGACTGCAGGAGGCCATCCCAGCTGAAAATGGAGCCTGGGAGGGCTGTGCATCACCCTCCTGAGCTGGGTTTTCATTGGCCGAGGCACCATAGGCCATCCTTCGCTGTTTTCAGGGCAGCCCCACGGGCCAGATTTAAGGTGGAAGAGCTCTGTAAGAAATGGGCATGTGGGGGAAAAAAAACTAATCCAGAAAATGAAAGGAATGAACCTGGGTTATGAAGAACGAGGAAGTGTGCAAAATCAACTGGGACAATGTTGCATCTTCTCTACGGTGTCCCATGGCTCATCCATTCCACAATATCTTCCGTGCCGAACTTGCTGTGATGGAAAACGTCATGCAAAAGAAATGTTTGGTTTTTCAAAAATTTCATTCATTTATTCAACTTATGTCCTCCTACAAGCTGACAATTCTTGAAAGCTTACTGAGTATCCAATATACAAAAATTAAAGTATCCCCAGCATGATTAAAATGAGTAAACACCATAAAATCCCCACCAAGAACAAAAATTGCACTATAGATGTTATAATCTTTTTTTACAGAACTGGATAACTGCAGGAGGGGGAGAAAAGCCATTATCATCAGGCCAATGATGGGACTTGAAGGTTAATTCTTAGGCCCATTTGGGGGAACTAGCTATCGCACATAAATGTCCCCAGCACTTATTCTGTATTTCTATTTATTGATGTGCTTAGACAATGGCTTAAAAACGCACACAGTAATAAATCCAGCCCAGTAAGCTTATGATAGTTGAAGAGCAGCACTTTTATTGTGAAGCTTCATTGACACTTTGTTCACATCTAGCATTGTGGTTATTCCTTGCCCCTAGCAAAACAGGATAATATTTTTTAATGAAAGATCTTTTGGGTTTTTGTCTCTGTGCTAAGATTGTTGAAATACAAATCCTGTGCACACTGTCCATTTTCATAACAGGGTTCATTGAACAGTCTGATATCCTCGAATTCTCATATTTCTAAAGGGAAATTTAAGATTAAAAAGCGAAATAGTTGTTCAAATGAGTCACAAAGGGGCGCATCTGTGCAAAAATGGAAAAATCCTGGTATTTAACTGCTTGAAGCTCTTGAAGCTGTTATTTTGGACTTCTGCTTCACTGGACAGAATTTTTAGAGTTTGAGGATTCTGCCTTCCTTCTTTCCTCCCTCCCTCTCCCCAAATTATTTCAGCAAGGAAGATAGCAATAGCATTTAGCTGTAGCACTTAGACTTATATACCGCTTTACACAGTGGTGGGATTCAAATAATTTAACAACTGGTTCTCTGTCCTAATGACCAGCTGGGTAGGCGTGGCTGGGTGGTCATGTGACTGGGTGGAGCTCAGGTGACAGTAAGTCTGGGGGTACTGCCAAGAACCTTTAGCTGTTCTATGGTTTAACCAAGAGGCAGTTTCTGTAAGCAGGGCAATAAAGATTAGGCTAGAAACAACACCAGAATGTTTCCTTCCTACATCCCTTACAGGATTAGCCCTATAAAGTGAAAAAAAAAAGGAGATTTCTTCCAACAACCGGTTCTCGGAACTACTTGCAACGTTAACAACCGGTTCTCGCGAATAGGTACGAACCTGTTGAATCCTACCACTGGCTTTACAGTGCTTTACAGTCTTCTCTAAGCAGTTTACAGAGTCAGGATATTGCCCCCCCAACAATTTGGCTCCTCATTTTACCCACCTCGGAAGGATGGAAGGGTCTTTCTCTTCCTCTCTTTGCCAGTTCTGTATCATCCTTTTCTCTCTTAATTTCTCTCCACCTAACTGGCTGATGAATGTTTGATCTAATGGACTTAACAATTAGTAACAATTGTTACTAATGGACTTAATCTAGTAACAATTTCAACTAGACAGAGAGCTGGACATGGAGCTAAAGTTACAGCTTGCGTATTAACCATAAAAGGACAGACTCAATTCTTGGCCCCAGAAAAGCTGAAAATAGTGCTAGAGATAAGTCAGGAATACACAGAATAATCTTCCCTTTCCTTCTTGTCTTTAAAACCTTTTCCCTCTTTTTGCTCTGTGATGCTAATGACACCTTCTGAACTCTCATTTCTCACTGCAGAATATTTACTACAGAGTCTTAGGGACTTGAATAGATCAAGAAGTTGCATGAACTTCACCAGTACAATGCAAAAACTTTATTGCAGGCATAATCCAGTAATTATTTTTTTTTTTAAAGTAAAACAAGTAAAAACAAATGCACATAAAACTAAAAAGAAAAGAAAAGAAATCCACATGAATATTCAGGCCCCAAAAAGAGCAGATCAGGCACCAAGAGGTACAGAATTTGAAAACCCTTCAAGGTATATCTAAACACTAGTCAAGCAGAAGAGCAAGTGACAAACAGAAGTCATGCCCTCTATTTCTTCTTCACTGTAGGAGCATATAACTGAAAGTATCTGAGCCATCCCAACAATATGCCGTGCATTGATGAAAGGTAATATTTTTTTGTAATTCCACAGAAAGATAGTAGAAAACAATTCATCCAGTTCGGCCAAAGGGAAAGCCCAGTAGAATTTGAGGACTGCTAAATGTGAAGCAGAAATTCAGTCAGAATAGAGTTGGAAGGGACCTTGAAGGTCTTCTAGTCCAACCCCCTGCTCAAACAGAAGACCTATACCAGGAGTCAGCAACCTGCGGCTCTGGAGCCACATGCGGCTCTTTCATCTCTCTGCTTCTCAAATACTGGGATACTGCTATCATGGCACCCCTAGTCCTTCTTTTCTCTAGACGGTCCATACACAATTCCTGCAATTGTTCTGAATATGTTTTACTCTCCAGGCTGTTGACCAAGAATCTAATGTTTCTATCAACAGTCTTGAAAGAGCATATGTGCCAATGTCACCATTGCCTCTGTGACCTTCAAGGTCATGAAAAGTTCCTCAGGAAATGCCCAATGTCCCTGAGATGACACCCAATGTCCTTGGAGGACCTCCAAGGGAGGTGGATGGCTATTTCTGTACTTCTTTATCTTATCTAGAATGTGCCAGCTTGTCTGGGTGGGGTGTGCCAGTCCTTCTGTGTGGAGAAGTGGACAATGCAACAAACACATAAATATGAGTGTCAAACGTGTTCAGAGTTCCCTCTTGCTCTGAGGGGCCATCTTTATTCAGCTGAATAAACACGTAAAGCTTGTGGAGGCAAATACCTGGACTCTGTCTTTATTTATACTGAGCCACACCTGAAGCTGTCAAAACAAGACCTTTAATTATCTTAGTTGCTTAAATGGGTATGGTCCAGTCTTAGTTGAAGACTGGCCCCTACCCATTTAAACACATGTTGCAAGGTTATGACACTTCCTTTAGGATGGAGCAGGCAAAATGATTTACTCTCAAGGTGGTTTGCAACCCACCCACCCCCAAATTATTTATTAAATAAATGCAGATACATAGAAGAACAGAATTCTTGGAAAAGGTTGCAGGTACCTGTGCTGACTTCTTCCAGACCTATAGGGCTTACGTGATGATGTAATCAGGGAGAGGTGGTCCCTCAGATATTTTAATGCTCCAAGAGCTGAAAAACAGGGTTAAATCCAACAGCCCTGTTTTCCCCCTCAATATGAAATATTCTGTAAAGCTTGAGTAAGGAATTTATTGCATTTTAGAGAATGTTACAGTCTCCTGTGTGCTGGTGGAATTTAGGTATACGTAATTCTTGTCTAGATCTAAATAATGTACCTAATCAACTTTAGCTGATTTCAAAAAGCTAAGCAGAATCAGACTTAGAGTTTGGAGGAACAATCACAAATAAATGGCAGAGCTGTAAATTAGATCAGGAAGTTTAAAAATCAGCCCAAATGGTGGCCAATGACAAATACATTTTAGGTGCCCCATCTATTGAATGAGGTAGTTGTCTAAATTTTACCATCTACCTAAAATCATGAGTGAGGCATGTCAAAAGGTGACAGCTTTTAAGAGACAGATTCTGAACATATTATTGCATCAGATTTTCTGAAATGTCTTTCACGGTCTTTTCATGTTTGATAAAATGAACAAACTGCTTTGGGGAGTCTTAATTTTCTGCATGCCACCTTCAGAGCCCTTGAGGGCTGGCTGGTTAATAAGGAATGAATGGGTAGTGATGAAGTCACAACTTCGTGGCATGTGTTTGTGAAATGTTTGTTGCCTGCAGCTGCTATGATTTATTTTGCTAATGTTTTTCCTGGAACTAGTCAATCAATCAAACTGTTACATTCAAAGTAGGTCACCCTTTAATGTTACCTTTGTTAGAAGGAAGTCAACAAGTTTGTGGTTAAGCCATTGCAATGGATGGGTCATATCCCTTTTCTTTTTATGGGTACTCGAAATTTTTTTTCTAATTCTTCCATATGAATGTTTAGTGTTCCTTTGCATTAATGTGGTTGCAAGGTCATGTACTGTATAACTGTACACGTGTGCATATTATAGGAGTAGAAAAATCCATGTTTGTCCTGATCTCAGCAAAGCAAGGGAGGAACTGTCCAGCAGTTCAGCAATCAAAAGACATTAGATTGACTGGAACAGGGGTCAGCAACCTTAAACACCCAAAGAGCCACAAAGGTCCTAATCAGAAGTCCCCCGTTCAATTCTGGAGCCAACCAGAAGTCTGATTCCCCCACCATAGAGTATCCTCCTAGTGCGGCATCCTTTTTCCTTTTACTAACCGGGGACAGGGAGCCGCAGCAGAGAATGAAAGAGCCACATACGATTCCAGAGCCTCTGGGCTAGAAGGATAACTATCCGGAAGGTTGCTTCATTAGACACGAATCAATGGAAGCTGTGCCATCAGTCATTTCCAGGCAAAATTATGAGAGTAATATTGGTTTCATTGATTTATTTATTTTCTGATATTTATTTCATTGACTGATGTTAGTAATAAGGTAATTGTATTCAGTTGAGTGAGGTGACTGGCAATAATTAAAATGAAGAACATAAAAGTAGAAAATATAAACATAAATTAAAAAAAAGTTCACAAATTAATTGATATTTACAAGGCAGATGAAATATTTGAACCTTGTCTGTCTTCTAACGGCAGAGAGACTGAGAAAGAGTTTTCAAGGGAGAACATTTCAAACTTGAGAGTGACCTAGAAAACCCTTTCCTACATGTTAAACAAACAATAATGGGCATTTCAGGCATCTGCAGAAAATCCTCTCCTACAGATTTTATGCTAGACAGGTTTATATCTGGAGAAATCATCCCTTTTATACTGTCCTCAGTTATTTAAGGCTTTAGAACTGAACACTATTAAATAATGTATGGGTGCAGTTGACAATCAGTGAAAATTATTCAAATCAGCCATTACAGATAGTCCTCAGCTTACAACACTTTGTTTAGTGACTGTTTGACGTTACAACAGCACTGAAAAAAGTGATCGCTTTTTTCACACTTATGACTATTGCAGCATCCCCACGGTCATGTGATCAAAATTCGAATGATTAGCGACTGGTTCATATTGATGACCATCTGACAAGCAAAGTCAATGGGGGAAGCCAGGCTCACTTAAACAAACACACGTTTCACTTAACAACTGCAGTGATTCACTTAATAACTATGGCAAGAAAGGTCATAAAATGGGGCAAAAAAAATCACTTAACAACTGTCTCACTTAGCAACAGAAATGTTGGATTCCGTTTTAGTTGTAAGTCAAGGACATCCCTGCCATTTGCACAGAATGTCATAAATTCCCATAGATTGCATTTATTCTGTTCAATGCATGCCAGTTGCCAAGCACCTGAATTTTGATCAAGTGACCATGGGGATGCTGCAATGGAACTAAGTGTGAAAAACGTAAGTCACTTTTTTCCAGTGGCATTGTAAATTTGAAGGGTCATTAAATGAATGGTATAAAGTGATGACTACTGTAACAACTCCGGAAGGAATCCAATGATGGAGAGTTGGCCCTTTAGAAGAACTTTCAACCAACTTAATTCTAGGCTTCTTATAAACAGACGTGATTACTGATAAACATTAAGTCTGTCATCTGCACCTCTATAATTGTCTGGTTTGGTTCTGCAACTCAACAAGACAGACACAGACTATCATAGACAGTCACAGAGAATAATTAAGACTGCAGAAAGAACAAGTACTACCAACCTGCCTTCCATTGAGGATCTGTATACTGCACGAGTCAAAAAGAGAGCTGTGAAAATATTTACACCCCTCACACCCTGGACATAAACTGTTTTAAACTCCTCTCAAAACGGCGCTGCATACCAGAACAACTAGACACAAGAATAGTTTTTCCCCTGAACGCCTTCACTCTGCTAAACAAGTAATTTTCCTCAACACTGTCCAACCATTTACTAAGTCTGCATTACTATTACTATTAATCCTTGTCACAGTATATTCATGAACTGGAATAGATTATTAACAAAGTCAGCAGATGAACAGGCATGGTAACAGATCAGCCAATGGGAGCTGGCTGCCTGGGTGTGGCTTTAGCTCTATGCCTTTGCTGAGAAGTGAAACTAAAACTCTCTCTGTACTCTGAAGCTTGTTGTTCTGAACCTAAGCTGTAAACATGCCTGTTCTTGTTACTCCAAGTTGGAGAAATCTACAACTGGCATTGTAAACATTTATTCTTATATAAAGAAGTTAAACTGAATCTTCAGTCATCTGTATCTATGTTTCTGGCACTGAATTTACTCTACAACAGGTTATGGGCTCAGGCTGCAGCCCAGAAAGAAAAAAAGACTGATTAATGATTCAAAGCTGTGAGACTACTGTTTTTAAAGTGAGAAACAAGGCAAGAGGCTTTGCATGATGGCTAAGATAATTAAGGAGAGCTCTCTGCCCTGTTTGGGTCAGAAGAACTATATAATTTGAGCTGCAAAGATAGAATGTTTCCTGAAAGCAAAAGAGTTATGGGAAATTGTTGAAAAAACCCCTCAAGCACCATTGAATACTGCAGATCAAAAGCTATATGATAGGGCATTTGCTTATATCATCTTAAGTTTAGAAGATGAACAGTTTATTAATGTAGCTGATTTAAAGAATGCACAGGAAGTCTGGCAGAAGTTAAGGATTGTTCATGTCAGTGTATCTGCCTGCAATATTGTGCAGTTGTCAAGAAAGCTATACAGAGCCAGTTTGCAGCCTGGGGATTCAATGGAAAAACATTTCGTTCATATGCAAACTTTGTTTGTGGAATTAGAACAGTGTGGAATGAGAATTCCTGAATCTCAGAAAGTTCTGCTAATTTTAAACAGCTTAGATGAATCCTGGGACATTATTTCTGCTGTATTTGAAAGCAAAACAGAGCTAGAATTGGATTTGGAAGCTCTAAAAACGTGCTTGCTAGCAGAAGAAAATAAACGCCATTATAGAAGCCACGAGGAGGAAGAATTCCTGAGGTGGGGACCCAAGAGGAGGAGCGGGGGACAAAGCCAAGCTGTCTCCAGAGCTGAAGAAAACACAGGTAAGAGTCAGAGCCATGTGGTGTTTTGCAAGGAGCAGAGCTGCAAAAAGTATCCGATTACAGCTCGGCAGCAAAAGGCACAGAAACAGCATTGCTTTATCTATGGATTAATCATAGATTAATCATCTTCAGAAGGACTGTTTGCAACACAGAAGTTTGGAAAAGAGAAATATTTTGCAAAACAGAAGAAATTTGCAAGAAAGAGCTTTTGCTGATGGACAGATTGCAATAGTGAAAGCTAGCTATTGCAATGAGAGAGATAGTTAATTGACAGTGGTGCAAGTAAAACTATTGTAAATAATTCTAAATTGTTTTACAGGTTGGATGCAACTGCTGGAGAGATAGCCTTGGCTAATGGCAAGAAGGCAAAAGTCATTGGAAGAGGCAGTGTACAAATTCCATATTGGGATGTTTTGTGTGTACCAGAAATGGAACATAATTTGCTGAGTGTCTCTAGTTTAGACAAGCAAGGATTTGAGACCACATTTGTAAATGGACAGTGTCTCATAAAAAAGAATGGCACTGTGTGTGCAAAGGGCATAAAACATGATAACCTTTATATATTGCAGGGACAAAAGATGTGACGTGCACAAAGATTTGGGAATGTAGCAAACATGACTCATGTGTTCATCTTTTGCACAGTAAGCTTGGCCATTCCAGCTTCTAAGTTGTGCAGAGGGCGGAACAATTTGCAGAAGGTTTGAATTTAAAGGAATGTAATACTGTACACACTTGGATTGTGCAGTATGCAAAATGTCAAAGTTCAAAGCATTCCCAGTAAGCAAAAGTAGCACAAGGCAGACAACTACAGCTCTAGAGCTGATACAGATTTGGACCTACAGATTTGGTGGGTCCAATGCAAGCCAATTTGGGAGGAGCAAAGTATGAGCTGGTCATTGTAGATGACGCACAGGAGCAGTCAGTGCCATGTGGGTCAGAGCGATGGAACAAGGGGATTCCACCTGACAGGTATTCTGCTAGTAAAGTTAAAGTGTATAATGTATGGTATGAGCCAAGGAACTATAAGGAAGTGTTGGCATTACCTAAAATAGAACAAGAAAAGTGGGAAGAAGCCATGGACAAGACAATGAAGTCCATGGGACAACACGAAGTGTTCACATCTATGACTTTACCACAAGGTAGCAAAGCTGTAGGATGCAAGTGGGTATACAAGAAGGAAATATTGCCCAATAATGAGATAAAGCAAGGTTAGTGGCACAAGGGTTTTCACAGATGAAAAATGTGCACTATGATGAAGTATTCGCGCCAACTGTAAAGAGTGAAAGCATCAGATTAGCACTAGCATTGGCAGCAGCACATGGTCATAAAATCTAGCATTTTGACATAAACACTGAATTCCTCAATGCTGAGTTAGAGGATGAAATTTACATGGTTCAAGCACCAGGGTATGAAAGTAAAAAAGCCTAACACGGTGTATAAATTGAACAAGGCCATTTATGGGCTGAAGCAGTCAGCCAGGAATTGGAATACCTGTTTATATATTAAAGGGTCTTGGGTTCAAGAGTTGCAAGGCTGATGGTTGCATATACACCGGAAAGTTACAAGGTGGGGATTGCCAACTATTAGCATTTGTGGATAATCTTTGCTTCATTGCAAAGGATGTATCACAGGTAAACAAATTTGCTAATAAGTTGAAGAAATTTGAATTAAAGAATTTGGGAGAAATAAAAAATTATCTCGGTGTAGAGATATATAAAACTGAGAAAGGTGGTTATATTCTCAATCAAAAAAGAAAAATTGAACAGTTGTTGGAGAGATATAACATGAAGGATTGTAATACTGCTCCAACACCTATGAGTACAGATTTTTATAACAGTTCGGGTGAGGGTGAAAGTGCAGCCTGTGATCAAGTGATATACAGTAAGCATTTTGAATCGCTTTAATGTTGCACTGACGCAATTGCATTAGATGGGTGTAAAAAGTATTCTCAGGTATTTGAAGGGAACTGTGAATTTGGGTCTTCAAATACAGGTCTCTGAAGAATTAAAATTAAAATGCTATATTGATAGTGATTATGCAAATGATGTAAAAACCAGAAAGTTTTCTGGGATTGTGATATTGTTTGGAGGAGCTTTAATTAGTTGGAAGTTCAGGAAGCAAACAACTGTAGCCATTTCTACTGTAGAGGCAAAATTTATTGCTTTGTCTGAACTCTGTTCAGAGATAACTTGGTATGTACAACCATTACAGGATTTAAATGAAAAGGTAATTGAACCGGTATTAGTCTATGAGGACAATGCAGCCTGCATTGAAATGGCTACAGGTGACAGAGTAAAAAGTAGAAGCAAGCATGTGGATATTAAATATTGTAAAAGAAGCTATAAAATGTAAACTGATTAGTTTGCTTCACTGTTCTTCAGAGGACAATTTGGCAGACATAATGACCAAGCCATTGAGCGGAGTATACCATGGAGAAAATATAAAATTAATTGGATTTATGTGTCTTCCAGTCATGAAGGGAGGAGTGTCAGAGTAGTCATGAACAGACCGCTTAGAAATGGGGTGAGGTCAACAGCGA
>JAOYMU010000002.1:50079512-50091235 GCA_025802295.1 Psammodynastes pulverulentus
AAGGTTTTAGAATTTTGTGTATGAGCTTTTTATGTTTTTAGGTGTTGTAAACCGCCCCGAGTCTACGGAGATGGGGCAGTATAGAAATCAAACAAATAAATAAATAAATAAATAAATAAATAAATAAATAAATAAATAAATAAATGCATGGGCGAAAGGAGGAAGTGATCCCATTCAAGGTACGAGATTCACTCCTATGAATTCTTGGGTTACAGATGGAATGGGAAGCCTCCATTATATTTGTAACTTGAGGACTACCTGTAGTCACAGCCCTCACCCCCATTCAAAATTAGGGGAAAAAAAATCATTTCTGCAGAAATCAAGTGATTAGTGCAAAAGCCTCAGAGTAAACAGCCTGTCACAAAGAAAAAAAAACTTCTACCACTCAGCTAAGCAAAATAGCCTCACTTAAGCAGTTAAAGAGCTTTCCACAAGCAGACCTCCTTTGTCTGTGGGTGAGCTTCATAGACCCTGCCTGGGTGGTCCAGGGAGTTTTTGAGTGTTGTGCTCAACAGCTGTTCGGAAAAGAGGTGAGTACCACCAAATTTAAAATCGTTGGCAAAATGCCAGGGAGTGAAAAGACATAAGAGTGTGCATATGTGAAAGGGCTCTTAGCTGGATCATACTCCCTCCGAGCCTTTCCTGGCCATGCCCACTGCTACTCTCACCAGACTATGACTGGCGGTGTCATATCCCAGTATATAACCTCTCAGCCCTATAGTCATATTACAGGGCTGCCACAGCGATGGTTCAGCAAGCTATGGGGACGAAAGGGGGGAGGTGTAGATAATGTGAGGTGTATAATCATAATCACATTCTTTCCCCTGGGAGCCAAGGATGTCCAGCTTGCATCTGGGAAGGTGTGATAGAAGTTGGCTGAAGTTGGGACATTGATTTGATTGGGCCATGTGATGCAAAGGTGGATGCAGGGGAAGGAACTTTGGGTTTTACTTTGGGTGCCAATGTGCCAATATGACATTTCCAATAAATTTACAGTTTGAGGAACAAGTCTGCCTTGGAGTTTTAATTGTTGGATGTGTTACTTGGAACCCTGACGTTAATCCTAATCTAAGTTTTAAAACCATCAAGCAGCTCCCTGCACTGGGTTAAAGCTAAAAGGACACTCAGCTGTGGATGTCTGGTGGTGAAAGTAAAGTCCAATGCTGTAAAAAACATTGCATAGGAACCTGGAATGTAAGATCTATGAATTGAGGAAAGCTGGATGTGCTCAGATACAAGATGGCAACATTGAACATTGATATCTTGGGAATTGTGAACTAAAGTGGATGGGAATGGGCAAATTTAATTCAGATAATTAAAAGATATAAAGATAATTCAAATAACCATTATATCTATTACAGTGAGAAGAGAGGACTCATTGGGAAAGACTGATGTTGGTAAAGACTGAAGGCAAAAGGAGAAGGGGATGGCAGTGTCATCGATGTGGTGGGCATGGATTTGGGCAAATTCTGAAAGATAGTGAAGGACGGGAGCTTGATGAGTTCTGTCCATAGAATTGTGGCGGGTCAGGCATGACTTAGCAACTCAACACCATTCTACAAATGATTGGTTCTAGCTTCAACTTCTTAACTACAGTATCATAGAGTGAGAACGGTGGTTAATAACCTGTTTTCTTCTGTAAGCAGACTGGTGCAGTACATGCTTTTATGGACATTACTGAAGGATCTGGAATAGGAAAAGAACTGGTTCCTCATGTATTTATGGAATATCTTGACTAAATGGTGTGACCGTCTCAAACTAATTATTGTAGAAAAGGCAACAGCATTCGTTTCTAGATACAGACACAAGTATCTTGCAGATTTTCAGAGAGAACATTTATTGACTAAAAGAGGGAGTGTTGCCTTTGAAGGGAGGAATCTCTTTGCAGTAAACTTGTAAAGTGCCAACAGCATATTACAGGATAAGTCTAAGTTCCTGTTCCTGCACCCACACCTAAACTAAGAAAAGCCACTGCTTATAAAAGGCAGAAGGCATGTAAAATGTCCAACTGCCAAAATTGTTAATCTACTTGCAAGTGGAAAAATGTCATGAGGAAGAGAAAGAGCTCTGAAAACATGAGGAAGAGAAAGAGCTCTGGGTGAAAGTGGAGAGAACTGAAACATGTTGGATGAAATGAACCAATGGGTGACCAATAGCTTTTTGTAATCGAACACCCAATCAATGTACAAGGCCCTGAGCAGCTGACTCTACCAGATACATTAATTTTACCTGATTCCCAGTTGAAATATCCCCTCCCATGGGAGAATAAGCCCTTCAGTTCTTTACTTATGACGATATTGTTTATTCAAGTGAACAAATACATTAGCCACTCCATTTTATGCTTGTCTTGTTTTCCCCAATTCAGTTGCTCAATGAATGGTTGTTTGAAGAAATCCTCAGCCTTTAAACTGAAATTAACACAGGATCTTCCTTCCATGTGCACGAAAATGCAAGTTAAAAAGAGACCATACTGTTCTGTTTCTTTTCATCCTACTTTTTAAAGGCCTATGAAACAAGTCCAGAGCTGATGAAAAGGAAGCTCTTGTTTTCAGGCTGGTGCTAGTGTCAGTAATGTCCACAAATCTGAAGCTAACCAACAGTCTCCTTAATGAACCTCATCTGACTATTTCCTTTTTAGTCAAAAAAAGGTCAAGACTGTCATTTTAGTACTAAACGTCCTTTTTTACATTCAGCAGCTTTATTCCAGTGTCACGGCTTTCTGTTAGCAGCCTAACAGAAGGTGAGAATAGGTCTGCGTATGGGTTTAGAAACCCCAAGGTAATTTTTTTGCAGTGTCTTCCATAAGGAACAGCTGGGGTACTACAGGTCAGGATCTCCTTTGTCTCAGATTTCTTCTTTGGATGTAAGAAATGTAGCTCTATTTCAAGCCCACATTCTCTACATAAATAAAAAAGTCTTGAGATGGTGGGTCTGACTAGCCAGCAATCATAAGACGACAAATTCCTCAGCTGAGAGCTTCTTTATTCTGTTCCGTTTACTATGCTGTTGGACTTGCATGGTTTGCTGGGCAAAGTGGGCACACATCTCCAAACCATATTCCTGAGCGCAGCCCTCCACAACCGAAAACATGGGATATTTTTCTTTGGCAGCTGCATAGTTTAGGATCTGCAGTGGGAATGAAGAATAATGAACTAGCACAATCCATTTACTTGCTATAAAATTCAGAAAGCAGGCTTGGCATTAATTTTTATTAGGCCTAGATTTTGCTCCATTTCTGACTGGAAGAGCAGTCCTTTTAAAATGGCTTGTAAGAATTACACAGAACTCACAATTTACGATGGAAGCTTCCAGTTTTCTAGTGCTGAAGAATCTTAAACACAGTGGGTAAAATGCTAATAGCTTCTTTTAAAGCACAAGCCTTTTTAAAAACACTCATCCCAAGTTTCCACAGTTTCAAATTCTACAAATAAACACTTTGTATTGTTTCCCCAAATTTCTGTCAAGTTCTCTCTTTAATCCAGAGTAAACACTGTAATTCAGAGAATAGTTTGTAAATAAACTCAAAAAAATATAATTCCTCACCCGAGTTAAATCCAAGCAGAGATGTTCAAATTCAATTCTGTGACGTACGTAGAACCCAATAGTACAGCTGGGATCCAACTTCGTGAATGATGTTTTCCGAGGATAATTGCAGTGGAAAGTCTAGAAAAGAGTTAACATTAAATTTCTCCATTTTTTTAGATGGCCTGCCTCTAGAATCAACCTTCAAATGAAGTCTTAGATAATTCCACCATAAACAGGAACTCGTAAGATTGAGAACAGACATCATAAAGTCTCAATGCCTCTTTCTGTAACTCTGAAAAAAAATATCATTTCAAAGCCAAATATACAAATCACCACAATATAATAGACTGATATCAAAATATCTTTCCTTTCAAGATAATATGCTTTATATATAAATGTATGGAGTAGGTCTTATAGTTCAATCTCATTATCTTAAGAGAAGTGCGCAAAATTGGGATACATGTTTTAAAGAGGAAAATTTAAGCTGTGAAATTATTTTTAATCTAAAAAAAATATAGTTTCTATAGTCTGCAACTCATTAGCATCCTTGAGCCAAGGTGGCGCAGTGGATAGAGTGCAGTACTGCAGGCTACTTCATCTGACTGCTAGCTGCAGTTCAGTGGTTCAAATCTCACCGGCTCAAGGTTGACTCAGCCTTCCATCCTTCCGAGGTGGGTAAAATGAGGACTCAGATTGTTGGGGGCAAGATGCTGACTCTGTAAACTGCTTAGAGAGGGCTGTAAAGCACTATGAAGCGGTATATAAGTCTAAGTGCTATTGCTATTGCTATTGCTATCTGACTTAATACAAGAGATACTCGTGGTGGGACCCAGAAAAAGGGCTTTCTCTATGGTGGCTCCCTCTCTCTGGAACATCATTCCCCCAGAGATTAGAATGGCCCCCACTCTAATACTCTTCCGGAAGGCACTGAAAACCTGGTTCTGCCAGCAGGCCTGGGGAACCCAAAGCAGGATGGAGCCCATTAAATGGCTTGTGTGATCTGCTGTTGTTGGTGCGGGGTGGGTGGAAGTTGGGGGGTGATTTTGTTATATTGTTCTTTATTAATTTATTTGCTTCTCTTTGTTAGTTTTAATTGTTGATAGTTTTATTCTGTAAGCCATCTCAAGTCTCCATGGGCGAATAGGCGGCAATATAAATTCAAGAAATAAATAAATTCCAGGTTATGGATTCCAGCCAACATTCGAAAGTTCACAAAAAAGAGTGATGTTGAAAAACAGGGCCAGCATCTAATCTTAAAACCTGAATTATTGAATTCTTCAAACCCTGCTGCAGGTAGACAAAACTGCTTTCATTTGAGAGCCCGCGATGTTATTTCTCCTGCCAGAGTCACTCCTCTATTTTCTTATAAGTGTTCATCCCTTTGAAAGAGACTTCAAGATTACTGTGTCTTGTTCTCTGTGCATTTCAAAAATTCTTCCACTGATTTTTAAGTTGACACACATCTGGGAAGATGGTAGAGACACCCTCCCCCGTTTCCAGCTCTTTCTCTGGCCTTCTATAACCGTCCCGTTTTTCTTTTTCCATGGTCTGAAAATACCTGTGGGATGACTTACTTTAGCTAAGGATGAAAGCCTGTCAGTTTTGTTCTTTGCTACCAATGCTTTAAAAGAAAAATACTTCAAGTTTATTTCATCTCACCATTGACGGAAAAAAAAGTGAATGTTGATAAAGTTACTTAAGGGGAAAAAAAGTACGAATCCTTTCCACTAAAATAAATGGGGAATATATTTGGATTGCATCCTTGAGATTATGATGGGAATTAAAAATTTAGAAAGTTGTTATAGATGTTTTCAGCTAGTCCTTGACTTACGACCATAATTGAAACCAACATTAAAACCATGATTGAATCCAAAATTTCTGTTGCTAAGCGAGACAGTAGTTAACTGAGTTTTGCCCCATTTATACAAACCTTTCCTGCCACCATTGTTAAGTGAATCACTGCAGTTGCTAAATTAGTAACATGGTTGTTAAGTGAATCTGGCTTCCTCATTAACTTTGCTTGTCGGAAGGTCACAAATGGGATCGCATGACCCCGGGATACTGCAACCGTCATAAATATGAGTCAGTTGCCAGGGATGTTAATTTTGATCTGGTGATCCTGGAGATGCTGCAATGGTCTTAAGTGTGAAAAATGGTCATAAGTCACTTTTTTCAGTGCCTTTGTAACTCCAAACAGTCACTAAACAAACTGGTGTAAATCGAGGACTGCCTGTATTTTATATTATTTATAATTAGAGCAGTGGTAAGAATCATTAAGTTTCTGTGCAATACAAATCTTTTAACAATCCTGTTAAAAGAAAATTAAGGCTGGAATAAATATGAGCAAAATTCTTCAGCTCCCTCTTTATAGCTGTATAAGATCCTGATTTTGTACGTGTCCCTGGGTGAGACTGAAAGAATACCACTTAAGCAGGTGAACCAAAAAAAAAAAGATCTAAAACAAATTGTATGATAAACTTATGTTGGTTCAATATAGTTCACTTTCAGCTTCCTTCCACATGGGATAATATCTTTGATACAAAAAAAAATATGGCACACCAAATCCTTGCGTTGAGATTGTTTATTTATTTAGCACATGGCGTACAATGTCAGGGAAATCTACAAATGCTAGAAGTCTGTAGATATTCTCAGTCACCCAGGTCAGGGTTGTCCCAAAGGTGCTTTTTTCCGGAGGCAACTGGATTTTCGTGTTTTTTCTTTTGAAGATGTTTCGCTTGGATGAGAAGCAAAATGTCTTAAAAAGAAAAAAAGCAAGGAAGTCCAGTTGCCTCTGGAAAAAAGCACCTTTGGGACTACAAATGCTAGATGCAATAGTAATAGCACTTAGACTTATATATCGCTTCATAGTGCTTTATAGCCCTCTCTAAGCAGTTTAGAGAGTCAGCATATTGTCCCCAATAATCTGGGTCCTCATTTTACCCACCTCAGAAGGATGGAAGGCTGAGTCAACCTTGAGCCGGTGAGATTTGAATTGTTGAACTGCAACTAGCACTTAGCTGAAGTAGCCTGCAGTACTGCACTCTACCCACTGTGCCACCTCAGCTCTATTAGGGCGATAGATGCAGTGCAATCATAACAACCTAAATTTCTAGTTCATCCTGTGATTGCGTGCCTATCCTTGGTGCACTGCAAGGGGCGAACTAGCTTACACCAGCTCACTAGCGGAGCTCGAGTTGCTGGCTCTTCCAGGCTCCTCTTCCAGTGTCTTCTCACCTTGCCTTGTGTTGTGCTGCCTTGCATCAGTCCAGATCCACCATCAGCTTCCGCTTTCCGCTTTCCGCTCTCCACATACACAGACACAGCCAGGTTTTTCCCACCAAAGTGGTACCCATTTATCTATTTGCAATATTGCATGCTTTCAAACTGCTGGGTGAGTATGAGCCAGGCACCAAGTGGTAGGAGCTCATCCCATCTCACAAAGCTGGGCTCGAACCATTGGAGTGCAGATCATTTCTGGCCGGTAGTTCCAGTGTCATTAAGCCACTGCTTCACCGCATCCCCCCTTGCATTGAAAAAGTCCATAGATAGTAGGCCATAAGTGATTGAAGCTCCTATGTATTGCAAAATGTATGACTAAATTCAATGAAATATATAGATATTTGGACAACCACAATAGAAATACATTTGCCCTACATTTCTAGGTTAAGCTCTCTTTGTCCAAGTGTTGCGGTGGATAATTCTTATGGGAAACCAACAAAATCTTTGGATATGTCTGCATTATAAATGTAAAGCACTTCAAATATCAGACTTTCTTTCTCCAGGGTTTTTCAGCTGCAGTTCTGTAATAGAATGGTAGAAATCTTTAAAAGCAATGTCACCAAATTCCAATTAAAAGAAGTGGTTGGCAGTAAACCTCTCTTTCTTTTGGTGTGTGAGGCTGGGGTGTTTGTAGCAGTCTCAGAATGAGTGAATGCTGCATCTGATGATTTAATTTGGCCCCATCAACTGGCATTGATCCCAGCAACATTATTTTCTAAGTTCCACTTGTCCCTATTTACCCTGCTCGAGAATTTTTTTTTATGCCTTTCCCTAAGGGAATCATTGTACTAGTAAAGAATTGTGTTCTTGTCATTTTAATGTAAGTATTCACTGTGCTAGTATTCACTGTGCTGGTACTGGGCTTCTATATTAAACTAGGCCACTCCTGGCTGTTATGGAAATTGGTAGGGATATAAACATTAAACACCTGTATTGTGTGTTGGGTTTCCCCAGCTCAGGGACTATCTACTTAAAAAAGAATTTTCGACTTAAATTGAGCTTAAAAGTATGGAAGTGTTTTGTCACTGACATCGGTTGGAATGTGAATTTTCAACTTCCTGCCCTAATCTACAGCCTTGTCTGCATATTTCTTTCTATTTCAGATTAAATAGATAACAATCCTTAGCTTTTTCAAGAAGATAACTATCAGCAGTGTCACTGATTTTTTTTTTAAAAAGCATTCAGTATCAACTGACTCCAACTATGACAGGGGTCAGCAACCTGCGGCTCTTGAGCCGCATGTGGCTCTTTCATCCCTTTGCTGAGGCTCCCTGTCACCAGTTGGTGCCACAATTTTGAGAGGAGCTTCCAGTTGGGGGGGGAAGCACAGTGGCAAGGGGCGGGTTTTCTGGTTGGCTCTACAATTGATAGGGCTTTCAGTTAGGACAGGTATAGGAAAAAGGATGCCATACTTGGAGAAAACTCTATGGTGGGGGAACAGGACTTCCTGTCAGCTCCAGAATTGAATGGGAGGCTTCCGGTTAGGACCTTTATGGCTCTTAGAGGGTTTAAGGTTGCCAACCCCTGAACTATGACTACCTTCTGAAAGCAGATAAAAGCTTGGATGGGTCTTAAGAAGATTTTGTTTATATAATTTCTAGCTTATGCTTATTTATTTAATCTGTGGATTTTCAAAGTTGTACCTAGATACTGTATATTATGTGTTTTACTTTTCCAAACTGCCAAGAGTCCTTTGGGATTAAGGCAGTCTCTAAATATGATTTATTCATTAATTAACACTACATGTTCTCCTCAGGGTACAACCAGTTGCCTAATGACCATTTGAAGTTACGATGGACCTCCTCAGATCTATGTACAACATAATTGTTGGAATTATGATGGACACACACACACACACACACAGTCACATGATCATATTTTGGTGCTTGGCAACCAGCTCACTTTTATGGCTGATTGTGGTTACATAACTTATTTCTAATGTTTTTTTGTTGGTTTCCTACCAAAAACACCCATCGGGGAAACTGGATTTGCTTAACGACCATGGAATTTGCTTAATGACCATTACATTCACTTAACAACTGCGGTGTTCACTTAACCAGTGTCACAAAAACTTACAAAAAGATTTGTAACTTTGAATCCAGCCGTGTGATGGCTTGACTTTTGACTACAACAAATTAAGACCGTTATTCAAGACTCAGTTATGGCCATAAATTGAGGATGAACTTTAACAGGTATAAAAGGACACTTCTTGACATAGCATGTAATTAACTTGTGGTGGCTTAGAGGTAGAGCTCTCTTCTCACAATCAGGAGGCTGTGAGTTCAATTCTAGGTAGAGGCTAATACTCTCCTGCTCAAGCAGGGGGTTGGACTAGATGACCTCCAAGATCCTTTCCAATTCTGTTATTCTATGAACTTGTATGGTTCATTATTTAATAGCCACCTGCTTGGATGACTTTGAAAAAGTATTTGGGGAAATACATGGAAGATAAGACTATGAACAGCTATTTTCCTCCATTTATTTATAGGTGAGTATAATCTGTCATCCAGATAACCACATTTTGCTTGTGGCCACTCAAGATAGTGGGTTAATCCCATAAGAAACTAAAATGCTAAATTAAAAGGACCTTTTGCATCCACCAGCAGAGTTTTTCTTAACATTAGAAGGTTCTAAAACTTAGAAAATCCTTTTCTTTTTATCATCATTATTATCTATATTAGTAGGTGTCAGTGTAAAGTCTAGGTTTTCTTCTAGACATTAAAAGATGCATAAAAATTTCATAACTGTTTATATTTTTGTAATATTTTGTCAAATCAAATTCAAAGTTGTGGATAGCAGCACGTTGGTAAAAAGACATGTTTCCCATTTTTTTAAAAAAAGATTTTTCAGAAGGAATAATTTTGATGGCTGAGGCAGAGGGACGTATACGCTTGTCAGTGTTTTTAATCTGCTAGAAAGCCCTGAAATGTCCACATTTCATCATTTCCTCTGGAACGACCATCAAAATGATGCCTCGTCATGAGGTACCATTATCTTTTATTCAGGAAGGCAGTTTTTGTCAGGAATTAAAAAATGGGCTGTGGTAGAAGCAGTAACCATGAAGGAGCAGTCCCTTCCTTCACACATAAATAATCAGGTCTACTTTCTGGGCCTCTGAATGAGATCCTGGAAATGTGTATTTTCAGGGTTTCTTCTAGCTTTAATTCATCTCTTCTACAAGGCCGCTGAGAAAAGCAAGGAAAATAATGATGAGCGCCATTTATATAATAGGGTTTTCTATACTAAAGACTGGCTTATGTACTTTAGTCCAGTAATCTTTTCAAGAGGATTTTGAGTTAAGTTATTCCCATGTTAGTGATGGACTGATACAGAGAGACTAGCTTGCTGTAGGCTACTGAAATAGCTTGATGCAAGGTTTTCCAAGATTTAATATGTAATTTTTTAAATTCTATGTTTTGTAGCCATTTGAGGGTCTCAACTGAGTCTTACAGTCCCTGATGCTAAGAGCTGAGCAACAAGTTCTGAAGGGTTTTTTAGTTCATTCAGAATATAAGCCTAAAACTGAGAATCCCATTAGATTATTTTCTAATTCCTTCGCAAGCGCTTCTCTTAGTTTGACTTTTTTCTATTCCTTGTGCTTGTATTATGCTGAATTTCAATATTTCATGGTCACTCCCTCCATCCTGTATCCTCAACCACTTCTATCATTTCATTTCTGTTGATGATAATGAAGTCCAATAGGGCTGACCCAGAGGTGGTATTCAGCAGGTTCTGACCAGTTCTGGAGAACCAGTAGCGGAAATTGTGAGTAGTTCAGGGAACTGGTGGTAACCTTCCCCCAGGAGTGGGGAAGGAATGGAGATTTTGCAGTATCCTTTCCCTGCCATGCCCACAAAGCCATGCCTACATAACCAGTAGTAAAAAATTTGAATCCCACCACTGGGCTGACCCTCTGGTTCCCTTCTCTAACTTTTGGAAAACAAAGTTGTTTGCTAGGTTTGTCAGGAATCTGTTTGATTTTCCACTAGGTGCAGGGTTTGTCTCCCATTTGATGTCAGAGTAGTTGAAGTCCCCCATAATTATTGGGGTGTGCTTCCTCCATGCAGCGGTGGGATCCTACCGGCGCTGCCACTGGTTCAGTGATCACGCATGTGCACAAGAAAAACGCTTTCCAGCCGCCAGCTGAAGCCTGCAGCACCAATCAGCTGAGCAGATAAAGACCATCTAAGAACCAGGGTGGGTAGGAGGGCCCAACATGCATTTTCCCTTTCCTGTCCACGGAGCGGAGGCTGCTTTTTGCTTCCAGTTCGCCTGGACTGGTCCAGACCAGGAGTTTCCCACCCCTGCCTACATGCCTTAGTAAACTGAATATCAAAATGCTCATCTATTCTGGTCAGCCCTACTCAAAACATCTTTTTGAGTAGAGCTATACATTCTTAAATGCCCTGACTAATCATAAAAGATACTTATTTAGTCATTTTCATTATGAAAAGGCAATTTAATGCTCTACTGAAATTAAGATTATCTATGTTTATCCCAAATGTTATTATATTGCCCACCATTTTTACTGGCTGATATAATGCTGGCTTTCTTGATAATCCTCATCAAATGGAGGAAATTGACCATTTATTTGATCATATTTTATGTTCATTTAATACAAGGAGGCTGTTTCATAGTTTGCTTGCCCTGGTAACCCATCACAAATGTTTATTGGTTTTAGATTGCACAGGATTGCAGCTGTCCCTGAAAATCTTATTATTTTTCCTCTATGAATTTAGCTTAAATTACCCCTTAGTAATGAGCTCTTTTCTCCCATTGTCCTATAAGAAATTTTTAAAACAAGTACATTATTCACAGCCCCTATGTAACAATACCACTTCTGATAGGATAGGATAGAATAGAATAGAATAGAATAGAATAGAATAGAATAGAATAGAATAGAATAGAATAGAATAGAA
>JAOYMU010000002.1:50195858-50206446 GCA_025802295.1 Psammodynastes pulverulentus
CAAATGCTTGAAATGGAACATCTAGAGCTGAGAGAATTTCACTACAATTTAAACCTTATCTTCCTGACCCTCGCATTCATTGCTTCCTCTTTAAATGAGATGGGAGTCATTTCAAAGTGCTCTTCCTAGTGATTTGAGAGTACATCCCATTGATTTATAAGAGATAGAGTTTTATTATTTTGATTACACCATTACTGCCTGGTTTGGTTCTGCAACCCAACAAGAAAAGATACAGACTTTAGAGAATAATTAGGACCGCAGAAGAAAACAATTACTACCAATGTGCCTTCCATCAGGGATCTGTATACTGCACAAGTCAAAAAGAAGGCTGTTAAAATATTTACAGACCCCCTCACATCCTGGACATAAACTGATTCAACTCCTACCCTCAAAAACAATGCTATAGAGCAGTGATGGCAAATCTTTTTGGCACCGAATGCCCAAACCAGAATGTGGGTGCATATGCGCTTGCCGGAGTGCTGCAAACGCGAAGACCAGCTGGCCAGTGTGCACATGCCTGTTTTGGGGGCATTTGGGGGGCATTTTCTGGGCATTTTTCAGGCCATTTTGGCCTAAAAACAGCCCAAAAAATGACCTGAAAACAGCCACAAAATGGCTCGGAAAACAGCCTGAAAACGGCCCAAAAACGGTCTAGAAAACAACCTGAAAATGGCCAGAAAATGGCCTGAAAAACAGCCTGTTGTTTGGGCATTTTTCAGGCCACTTTCCAGTGCTCTGGTGCCCTCAAAGACCAGCTGGCCGGCACACATGTGCACAGCAGAAACCAGAAGAGCAGCTGGCAACGGTACACATGCCCACAAAGAGGGCTCTGCATGCCACCTCTGGCATACGTGCCATAGGTTCGCCATCACAGCTATAGAGCACTGCACACCAGTACAACTAGACACAAAGACAGTTTTTTCCCAAATGCTATCACTCTGCTAAACAAATAATTCCCTCAACACTGTCAACTATTTACTTACTAAGTCTGCATTACTATCACTATTAATCTTCCCATCCTTCCTTTCACCCATCTCCTCCCACTTATGACTGCATGACTGTAACTCTGTTGCTTGTATCCTTATGATTTTTATTGACTGTTTCCTAGTATGATTTGATTGCTTATTGTACCCTATGACTATTACTAACTGTTGTACCTTATGATTCTTGATGAATGTATCTGTTATTTTATGTACACTGAGAGCATATGCACCAAGACAAATTCCTTGTGTATCCAATCACACTTGGCCAATAAAGCATTTTATTGTGGGTGGCTTTACAGCAGGATTGAAATCTTATCATCCAAGGCTCAGTTGCCTCAATCAGTTTATCCAGATCTTTTAAAAAATGATGTCACTTTGGAAGAAAACTGGTTGTGGTCTGGTTCATTCTCTCGGGGGGTGTCTGTGTTTCCCCTTTCTTTTAGAGGTGGCGTGGCCTTGTGTCTCAATGCGCAAGGAAGGCGAAATGGAGAAGCGCTGGTGCGGTTTGTCAGCTCTGAACAGAGAGACTTGGCTCTGGAGAGGCACAAGCATCACATGGGGAGCCGATACATTGAGGTAGCTTACTTAGCTATAATTGATTAATTGTAACTACAGAACTAGATGTGATATATTGGAGATGTGCACAGAGGATGTAGCAATAGCACTTAGACTTATATTCACAGGGCTTTTACAGCCCTGGTTTATATCCTGTTGCCCCCAATAATCTGGTTGCTCATTTTACCCACCTCGGAAGGATGGAAGGCAGAGTCAATCTGGAGGCTGGTGCGATTTGAACTGCCAAATTGCAAGCAGCCAGTAGAAGTAGCTTGCAGTACTGCACATTAACCACTGCGCCACTATGGCTCATGTATCAGTCATTTACTTGTTTCCCATCTATTTAAATAATTTACATGGCTGCCCATTTCACCACCCTCTCCCTGGACAGCTGACAATGAATCAAGAATGAGAAAGGGGCATGCATAAGTGCACAAACGTGCCTCCCGTCCCCTGTCCTAGTTTCTTTTTCTCTTATTTGTATCCATTTTATGTGTTCATGGTTATGTTTATACTTATATGTATATCCAATGTATGTATGCTTGACAAAATAAACAAACAAACAAACAAACAAGATGTGGATAACTAACAATTAATATGGCTGGATAGAATGCAGTATCCTTAATTGATGAAACAGTGTTGAATGTTGACAGGGAAGAGCCTAAGTTTGATGTTCTAATACTCTGATAAGAACTTAGTTTAATGGAAAGAAGACCGAGGGGAGAAATTATAGCAATCATCCAAAGCTTGAAAGATGCCCCAGAGAAGACAGAAGTCAAATTATTTTCCATAGTTCCTGAGGATAGGATCAGAAGCAATGGGTGAAAGCTCTTCAGAGGGAGATCAAATCTGAAAATAAGTAGAAATTCCTGACAATGAGAATTAATAAGAAATAGAACAGCTTTCCTTCCAGTATTGTAGGTGTTCCATTGCTGGAGGTTTTCAAGAAAAGATTAGACAGCCATTTGTCTGAGATGGTATCAGGACTCCTGCCTTGGGCAGGGAATTGGAATAGAAGACCTCCAAATTCCTTTTCCACTCAGTGATTCTAAGACAACCTCTAGTTTAACAACTTAACTAATATAGATCTTAAATTTAGGAAAATCATCTCTTTGCAATTTGCTTTGAAATAAATTATTTCTAAATTTCATTTATTAAAGAACTTGGATACAAATTTTCTTACTGAAATCATGCCCAAATTAAACATGTATATAAATTAAATGTAAGTTTACTAGTAGCATTATTTTATATGGGAGTTAATAATTATTCAGAACATAGCATGTAAGTGACACAATTTTGATGCTTTCCCTCAAGCTTTGTGCTAAGAAAGCCCATTCTCTAAAACTGATAATTTGTATTCAAATAAATGATCCTTAGATGATACCACAATTTGCTAACTAGGTTAAGAAGAATGTAAGTAATAAATAGAAATCGGAAATAAGAATAACAATGTAGATAGCAAACTGCCAATCCATATTTTATTGAAGAAACAAATCAGTTGCTCTTTGTTGCTCCAAAATTACTGCCTTTATTAGTTTTACATGAAACTGTCATTTAATTTATGCTGATATTCAGAACCAAATGTAACATGAAGGCACATTATGTAAAGATCGCTCTCTGGAAAAGACAATAATGGTGGAAAAGGTAGATGGAAAGAAGACAGGACAGACAGCAGGAAGGTGGATGTTGCAGTGGTCATGGGTGCACCAGTGGAAAACTTGAAAGACCATGCTAGAGACATGTTGTCATGGAGAAATCTATTTATCTGACCACTAGGAGTCAACAATGACTTGGTGACACTCAGTCAAACAATTAATCATTTACAAAATTCATATTATGAAGGTATTTTTAAGGCAACCAAATCTAGTAAATAGCAAATGCAAGGTTTTTTTGTACTTTCTTTTTTGATAATATAGATTGATTTTGTAAGGCTGCTTTAGTTGCTTCCTTCTGAATTTACAAGGAAACTGGAGCTCTATAACTGAAGAAATATATCCTTTAGCACTTTATTGTTTTCCTGCAAGTGAAAGGTAACAATTAAATTTCTTCCTGCCTTAAATCTGGAATTGTTTTCAGGCAAGACTGATATTAATATTAATGGAGGAAAATGATATGTATTACTGCACTGTTGAGTACCTAAGCAAAACAATTACATCTTAATAAATTAAATTGCTACCTGTAATTAAATGCTTATAAAAAGTGATTATATGGAGGAACATCAAGATTTTAAATCTATGCATTTAAATTGTAGCTAAGATAGACACATGCATTTTTAAAGTGATGAGTTAAAATAAATGAAATGAAATTGCTTCGTAAGTAAGATTTATATATTATTGCTTAGTAAGAAGTTAATATAAAATATTGTTTGTTTGTTTGTTTGTTTGTTTTGTCAAGCATACATACATTGGATATACATATAAGTATAAACATAACCATGAACACATAAAATGGATACAAATAAGAGAAAAAGAAACTAGGACAGGCGACGGGAGGCACGTTTGTGCACTTATGCATGCCCCTTACAAACCTCTTAAGAAATGGGTGAGGTCAATCTTGCACTTCAAAGCATCCAAATTTTGATTGGGAACATTGCAATGTTCGTAAGTAGGAAGACTGGTTGCAAGTCATTTTTTTTCCAACACCATTGTAACTTCAAATGATTGTTAAATGAATAGTTTTAAGTTGAGAACTACTTGTAGTAGTCTCTTGCATCTTATAATATATTAGGATCTAGGTTGAACCCACAAGGGAGATGCAAATGTGGTTCAAAAAGTAATTTCACTGGGCTAATCTTTATCCTGACAAATTTGACTGTTTGCTGTTGTGTTTGGGTGTTTGGAGTAGAAGTATAAATCAGTATTACATCATCCGCTCCCTTTATACAATAATCTCTTTTTCAAAGTCAGCTTGGATGATTTCTGTCATCACCCTGCAGTGCACTAACTTAACTTCTTATCTTGTGGGATTTCAAAGGGCATATAGAGTCAGGGCTATCCAAGAAAACATGATTTCCTGGTTTATTAACTTCAATCCTTAGCCCTTTTCTTTAAAATTTAATTCCTATTTGGAGCATGTGTGCTCCAAATAGAAATAATAAGAGGACTTCCTGCTTTTCTTTGCAATTTCTTAGCATCTTTCTCTTTTGCTTAGCAGCTGATTATACTTACCATTTCTCTCCTTTTTGTCCCTCAGCTCATTTGGAATTTTAGCTTTTCAAACATCATCTGTTCAATTCCAAGCAACTTGTCTACTTCTTGTTGGAGATCCCACTTTACATTACCTATACTTTTTTCATTTTCAGAATTTTAATAAATGTGTTTGTGATGTCATTGCTTTCTTCTACTGCTTTCCAACCAATTTCACTGAAATAATTTAAAATTTTGCTTTTAAGTGCTTTCTTTTTAAGGAACTCCTTTCCAAGTTCAGTGGTTTTCTTTCCTTCTAATTTTTTCCCCATATAATCTTCTTTATGATTGCTTTGAGTTTCTTGAACTCTAAAACATGTATTTAGCTACACTCAGTTTTACTTTTCTTTAAAACTCAAAAACTTATTGACTTAAGGAAAGCTGAAATATTTTCTTTCACTTTGTGAAAGTTTGTTGGGAAGAAAAGAATTTCTTGAAGATTTCCTGGCAGGGGTACCACTGTACTCTGTTTAAAATACATAGGCACTTCTATATTATTAACATGAAGTTTAGGTATAATTTTAACAATTGTTTTGCAGTTTTATAGATATTGAAGTCACAGTTTTATAGCTTTGTATTAATAGTTCTCATTTTTAGCTTTTTTCTTTTCTATTTTTTTATTTAGCCTTTCTTTTTACTATTTTAGTACAGGGTCCAATATCTTATATTGTGATCAACTTGGCTCTGCTTATTGACTCCTGAAAAGACCAAACTGGCCTACAAGAAAGACCAAATGAAGAACAGAACGGAGGCATAGGAAGACAAAGCACTACATGGCCAATACATTGGGAAAAATAGCAAGGAAAGCAGATAATAACAAGACCAATGGCTAAGAGAAGGAAAGTTGAAGAAAGAGACTGAGGGACTAATTCTGGCTGCAGGAGACCAAGCCTTAAGGACAAATGTATACAAAGCCAGAATTGAGAAGACAGCAACAGACAGTAAGTGCTGCCTATACAAAAAAGCTGAGGAAACAGTGGACCACCTGGTATAAGCTGCTGCAAGAAGATCGCACAGACTGATTACAAGCAGAGGCATGACAAAGTAGCAGCAATGGTGCACTGGAAGATCTGCAGGAGATATCATTTGCCTGAAAGCAAGAACTGGTGGGACCATAAAATAGAGAAAGTAATAGAAAATGAGTTAAATTGCTCTGGGACTTTAGAATTCAAACAGGCACCTGCTAAAGAACACTCCAGACTTAATAATTGTCGATAAGAAAGACAAAAAATCTCAATAGTGGATGTGGCAGTGCCTGGAGACAGCAGAGTAGAGGAGAAAGAAGCAGATAAGATAACCTACAAATAGAAATAGAATGACTGTGGCAAAGGCAAGCAAAGGTAGTACTATTAGAAATAGGCACCTTGGGTGCAATTCCCAAACAACTGGAGCACCACTTGAACACCATTGGCATTGATAAATTTGCCACCAGTCAATTGCAGAAGGCGGCTCTACTTGGAAAAGCTTCCATCCTGCAACGATATCTGTAACACCATCAAATATCCAAATCTGCCTATCCCAGATCCTAGGTAAGGACTCGATAGGTACACAAAAATGCCAAACCAAGTCTGAACATCTGGCTGACAGATAATACTGCAATAATCAGCAATAAACAACAACAACAGATTCCTCACTTAAAATCCCCTAGCAATCTGTTATTAATATTCTCAGTTCAATTGTTCCTTTGAAACCAACTGTCTTATAGGCTTACAGCAGCCTTTCCTTGCTAACCTGCTCCACAATTGAGAATATGATAGGGAGGACAATCAGCAGCTAACCAGGAAAGGACATTTTCACTTCTCACATTGAGCACATCATGCAGTCCCTAAAAATATACTTCTTTTTCTGGTCACACGTCTGCCTCTTCCATTTATTGAATTCCTTTGTCCGATTCCACTGTTCAATCTCATTGTTCCTTCACTGCCTAAGAACTTCCTACTTTTTCTCAAAAGAACATGAATTCCAGAGGATACAACAACACACTGTGATATCCAGTGATTAGTCAGCCAGTTGTTTTCAGACAAGAAAGAATATACTGATTCCTTGGAGGCAGGAAGGATGTGAGACCAATTTATTTTACAAATAAGAATGCCTTATTTTAGCATGAGGTGGGAAATTAATCTGATTCACTGAAATCAATGTACGCAGGTAGAATATTTTTTTTAATTGATTTAGCTATATAGCTATTTATTTTACTTAAATGTACCCCATTATGTCACTCAAAATTTAAGGTAGATTATAAGTAGAAAATTATAACAGCATCTTTAGCAGCAATGAATGTATCTACAAAAGAAGAAGGAATTCTGAATTGTCAATCTTGTTGTTTTGCAGAAGATCCAGTAAATTGAGGCAGGTCACAATTCATTGTAAAACAAATGTATGTATTTACTCAGGAGTACATTTCAGACTCGAAAGAAATTTGCTCTTACATTTAAAAAATGTGTGGCCCCCAAGGCATCACATATAGCTGTTTTCCATGTTTTTTTTTATTATTTTCTGCAGAGTTTGAAGAAATGACGGGCCAAGATTTTAAAGGATAAAACAGATTGGAGTATGTAGGAGGTAGCGGCTAGTACATGAGAACGAAAAGGAGGTGAAGAATACAGTAACTGAGTGGGGAGTAACAAAACAGAAGTTGAACTTTATTGCGTGCTGTTCCAGTAATTGCAACATTTCTGTCTGCGTAGTATTTTGTTTTTGCTGCCAAGTCCCATTTCAATATCGTCTTTTAAGTTCGCATTGTTTAATTTTGTAGTCGGCTCTGAATGATTTCTGATTTTCAATGTTGTTCTTTCCAGAACTGACACATTCTTTTCAGATATTCTCTTTCTCATTGGGTTGGATTTGTAATAGCAGATCATTTTACTGTAGTTGTCATCGTTTTCAGTCTTTATATATTTGAGATAGATAAAACACTTTTGTTCTCCAGTAGACCTGCAGCTCCTGGTTGCATTTGCTCAGCCCACAGTCCTAATTCCAGTAGCCTGTTCGTCACCAGCATCCAGGAACTCCCAACATCTAACTTGGCCTTTGTTGCCTTGGACAATGACCAATCCAGTATGGATTTCTGTAAATTACCTTTCACCATATTGTTTATGGGACAGTCACACTTTTTCTGGCTCCTCTAATGAAACCTATCCAGTATGGTTGACTCTCTGGCATAGTTGTCATCTTCCTCATGCAAGCCTGACAACCATGTCAAGGTAGAGTTCATCGAATCTATGGCATTCATAGAATCATAGGGCTGGAAGGGACATTGGAAGTATTCTAGTCCAGCTCAAGGCAGAAGCCTTATACTATCCCAGTCAAATGGTTCTCCAGCCCAGTTTTGAAAACTTCCAATGATGGAGCACCCATAACTCGAGGAGGCAAGCTTCCATTAATTGTTCTGTCAGAAATTTTTTTGCTTCTAGGTTGGATCTCTCGTTAACAGGCTTCCATCTATGACTTGTCTTGCCCAGCAATGGGATGTAACCGGCACAGCTTCAGGTTGGGGAACAGGCGTGCACACTGGGAAAACACATATGCGCCGCTTCCCAGCCCCCAGCTGGGGTTTGCAGAAACGAGCAGCTTCAGAGGATAAAGAACAGGTAAAAATCAGGGCAGGCGGGAAGGCCCAGCATAACTTTTTGCTTCCTGTTCCTCTCAGTGGAATGGAGGCTTCTGTTAACAACCGGATAGCCCGATCCGGACAGACCCGGCTAGATCCCACCCCTGGTCTTGCCCCCTGGAGCTTTGGAGAATAAGTCAATCTCCTCACCTTTGTGACAGTCCCTCAAGTACTAGAAGACAGTTTTTATGTCTCTTCTAATCCTTCTCTTCAATAGGCCAGACATAGCTAATTCCTTCAGCCATTCTTCATGTTTTAATCTGCAGACTATTTATTGTATTTGTTGCTCTGATAATAATATCAAACTACACCTTCTGCTTATCTCAGACTTCATAGCTGCTCAAAAATGCTAAATCCAGTCTAAACATCTAGCTCACTTAGTGACCAACCATATTTTTTTCTTCTTTTACCATTCCTAATTGGGACTGCACGCTGCAACTGTACAGGCAAAGATATTTCAGATACCACAAAAACAGTTTATTGTATTTGTTGCTCTGATAATAATATTGAACCACACTTTCTGCTTATCTCATGACCCTGGGAAGGACTCGATAGGTGCTCAAAAATGCTAAACCCAGTCTAAACATCTAGCTCACTTGGTGACCAACCATAATAGTTTTTCCTTCTCTTTTACCATTCCTAAATGGGACTGCATGCTGCAACTATACAGGCAAGAATCCTTCAGATCAAAGACACTTTGTTTAGAGCAAAGTTCCCCAACCTTTTAAGCTTTGCAGATTGGTGGAGGTGGGGAGGTGATGGTTCTGTGATTTGACTGATTGAAATAAAGTTATGATCAGAGATGGAGTTTTATTATTTTCTTAAGAAAATGGCATTCCAGCACATCTGGGCATCAGACTGTCAGCAACTGGATTGAAATAGTCTTTATTTGGTTATGGTTTTGTCAGCCACTTGAAAGCTTTTTTTCACAAAGCACTTTTCTCCAGAACATTTTTTAATCTTCTTCCTTCTCTTGTCCTTCTTTGAAAACCTTCCGCCTTATAGTTTCATCAGTGCTGTAGACATTTGGAAAATCCCGAGATACAACTTTTTGGTGTGACTTGTGGTCTGTTGGTGTTTTGTGGCTCAATTGGATTTTGATCAACTTACTATTCATGGTTCCAAGATCCAGTTGGCTCTGGTGGATAAGGCATCAGGCTATAATCCAGGAGACTGAAAGTTCAAATCCCACTTTAGCTGTGAAAACCAGCTTGGTGACTTTGGGGCAGTTACTCTCTTCTAGCCCAATTTACTTCCCTGGGAGGAGGATGATCCACATCAGGAGTTACAGGTATTCCTTGACTTACAACAGTTCATTTAGTGACTGCTCAAAGTTACAATGGCACTGAAAAAAGTGATTTATGAGTTTTTCCCAGATACCTTTGCAGTATCTCCATGATCATGTGATCCAAATTCAGATGCTTGGCAGCTGGTTCATACTTATGACCATTGCTGTGTCCCAAGGTCATGTGATCCCCTTTTTGCAACCGTCTGACAACGGAGAAGCCAGATTCACTTAACCACTGGGTCACTAACTTAGCTGCAGTGGTTCACTTAACAGCTGTGGGAAGGTCACAAAATGGAGCAAAACTCACTTAACAACAGAAATTTTGGGCCCCATTGTGGTCCCAAGTCGAGACTACCTGTATTTATAAAACTTTTCTGTTGTAAGCCACCCAGAATTGTTGGATAGAAGGTGGGCAGCAAATAAATATATAAACAAACAACTAAATAAATAATAAAATAAAAGGCGAGCTATAAATAAAATAAGTCAATAAATAAATCAATAAATTTAAAAAATCCCACCCATCCTTCGGTCCTCCGATCCAAGTCTCCCAAAATCCCCACGTAAGAATCAACGTTTTCCATTTTCAGGAACCAGCTTTGCTACTTGGGGCATCTTTCTGTCGTTCCGGCCTCAGCTTTGGCTCCGCAAGCCGTTCCCCTCCCTGCTTTTCAGCTCGCCCTTCTCCCGGCTCGCTGAGGGAACTTCCCGCGGCCGCGGCCGTTGCAGCCCGTTCGACCTTTCTGTATCATAAGCACAGAGCAGCCACAGAACGGGGTGGGGCGCGGCGGGAGGGTGAGCAAGGGGAAAAAATAGCGCTTCTCTCTCCCTCCCTCCCGCTTTACGGCTGCTGAAACCCCTTTCCTCTCCTCCCCCACCTCCTCCTGAGAGCCCAGTGTCGCCGTACAGCGTCCAACCTCCTTCCTTTTTAAGGTAAATGCAGCCGACCCCGAGGGGATGGGAGAGGAGG
>JAOYMU010000002.1:50400505-50411059 GCA_025802295.1 Psammodynastes pulverulentus
CAGGAGTGTCAAACTTGATGTTATTGAGGGCCGCATCAGGGTTGTGTTTGACCTTGGGGAGGGGGGGCTGGAGGTGGTGTGGCCAGTTTGACGTCACTTGTGTTGGGGGCATCTGTAGTGGCCCAAGCACTCTGACAGAAAAAACTATCTCCTGAGCTCCGTTTTCGGCTGTAATGGCCTCCTGCAACCCTCTGCTGCGGCCCTCCCAAACTCAGTTTTTGCTGGCAGAGGCACCACGGGCCAGTCCTTCATTGTTTCCCACCCCTTGGGCCAGATCCGATCCACAGGCCTTGAGTTTGACACCCCGGCTTACAGATTTCCTCAGATTTCATTCAAATTACAAAGAGGCTTCTGATTCACTTTCTTTGGATGGTGTTTTGAGCTTATTTACTTGCTGAAAGGCTGCAGAGGTATTTGTACAGGGTTTATGTTTTCAACACACTACAGTGTCACCTCCTAAATTTCCGCTATAATTTCCCCAAAGAATGGGAAGCCAAAGAGAAGAGATCATTGCACTCATAAGAAATATAATTCTAGGATCCCTTTATTCTACCAATGCAATTGTTTTGAAATGTTCCTTCTTCTTCTTTTTTTTTTTTTTGAAAATAAATACCAAAAGCAATTTATTTTCCATCGCATTGAAAGATGGTAAATGACATAGAGGGGAAAAAAGTGGCATTAACATTTCTTTTAGGATACTTGTAACTAGAGATACGTAGATGAGGGGAAAAATCATAGAAAATTCATTCATTCTGTTTATATGTTTAGGTGGCATTACAATTATGTATTGTATGAGAGCACCACAGAAATTTATTTAATTTATTTTTATTGGCCAAAGAACCTGCATTTCTTTCCTTAGATGTTCCCTGAATTATTAGTTCTTGACCTATGACTAGAATTTCCATTGCTAACCAAGGAGGTTGTTAAGTGAGTCACACCTGATTTTAAGATTTTTTGCCATGGTGGTTAAGCAAAGCCCTGAAGTTAAGTGACTCATGAAATTGTTAAGCGAATCTGATTTTCTCCATTGACCTTGCTTGTAGGAAGGCAGCTTGGAAGGTTGCCAAAGGTGATTACATGATCCCAGGATGCTGCAACTATCATAAATGCATCCTGGTTGCCAAGTTTCCGAATTTTAATCACATGACCATGGGGATAATGTGTCAGTTGTAGTTGCAAGGACCAGTTGTAAGTCACTTTTTTCAGGGTCATTGTAGCTTCGAATGGTCGCAAAACAATTGATTGTAAGTCAAGGTCTACATTACTCTGCATTTCCTGGAAGGATTAAATTGCTAAAGGGTAAGCAGCATTTTAGTGTAAAATCTTCTTGTTCCTGTGAGGATCAGGATATTTTTAATGTTAAAGGGTGGAAAATAGAAGACTCATTGCCACCCTTGTACAGGGAGGAAAATATCTTACCTTCTACGCCCCTATCGATGTAGAAAGAAGTCTAGTTGCACTTTCTTCTAACTGGGGAATGTCTGAATACACTCTCATTAGTCAGAATATCAGAATAACATAATAACAGAATTGGAAAGCAGGAGACCCTACACCCGTGATGGTGAACCTATGGCGCATATGCCAGAGATGGCACACAGAGCCCTCTCTCAGTGGGCATGTGCACCATCACCAGCTGGTCTTTGTGGGCATTGGGGTGCCAGAAAACAGCCTTAAAAATGGCCAAAAAACCCAGGGCATTTTCGGACCTATTTCCAGGCCATTTTCAGCCATTTTGGGGTCATTTTCAGGGTGTTTTCTGGGGCATTTTTAGGCCATTTTCTGGGCCTGAAAAACTGCCTGAAAACTGCCTGAAAAACAGCCTGAAACAGCCCAAAATGGCCCCAAAAGGGGCCATTTCCAGACCGCGTCCAGGCCATTTGTCAGGCCTTTTTCAGGCTGTTTTTGGAGCATTTTCTGGGGTGTTTTCAGGCCATTTTTCAGGCTGTTTTTAGGCCCAAAAATGGTCTGAAAATGGCCCCAGAAATGCCCCCACAATAGGCATGTGTATGCCAGCCAGCTGGTCTTCGGTTTTCCAGCACCCAGCACGCACACATGCATGCGCATGCACACGCATTCCGGTTTGGGCACTCGGTGCCCAAAAAGGTTCACCATCATTGCCCTATACTATTCCTGACAAATGACTGTCCAATCTGTTCTTAAAAACCTCCAGTGATGGAGCACTTACAACTTCTGAAGTCAAGCCATTCCACTGATTAATTGTTCTCACTGTCTGGAAATTTCTCCCTATTTCTAGGTTGCTCCTTTTCTTGATTAATTTCCATCCATTGCTTCTTGTCTTGCCTTCAGGTCCTTTGGATAATAGGTTGACCACCCCCCCTCTTCTTTGTGGCACCCCTTAGATATGGGAACATTGCTATCATGTCACTCCCCAGTCCTTTTTTTCATTAGACTATACATATCCAATTCCTGAAACCATTCTTCATAGATTTGATATATTGGCTAAAAATATTCATTCAAAATGATATATTTTTAAATAGTATTTTTACTGTCTTTTTTTTGTGGGGGGGTATTTTATCTCCTGGGAATTCATTGTTATTTCTGTTTTGAAGAAAACAGAGGTAATAATGCTTTCTCTGGCATTAACGCCTTCTGTATGGTAACAGAACAGCTAGTTACAAAAAGCAATCACAATCCATCCAAAGATAAGCAGTTTTGAACATTGGGTTCAAAAGTGCTTGTCTTTGGTGCTTACGTTGGGAAAGGCTTAAGGCAAATATTAAATCCAATTGAAATCAATTGGATTTAAGAGCCTTTAACTAGAGAGAATGAACAGACATAATTTTTGTCCAGTCAAAATCAATGAGTCTCAGATTAATTGTACACATTATGCTTATTCTTGTTTTTGTTCATTCACAGGCTGAATCAGAGAAATCTGCACTAGCCAAGATGATGAAAAAAATTGGTGATGTGCATGGTGTGTCATTACACAAACTGCCTTTTCCACACTTGCATTCTGATATCATGGGAGGGTTTCAAGGTGATGCTAAATACAATATGGATCAGGGCTAATCAACAAAATTAGTGGGAAAGGATCCTGTAATAACATATGGAGGGTCACAAATTCTTCCTTCAGCTTTCTATACAGAGCTATCTATACCTTGGATGACTTCAACTTTCAAGATACAAAAGGTTATCTGTAGGGCAGGGGTGTGAAACTAGATTTCATTGAAGGCTGCATCACAGAGGTGGTATTCAGCAGGTTCTCCCAGTTCTGGAGAACCGGTAGCGGAAATTTTGAGTAGTTCGGAGAACTGAGGTAACCTTCTCCCAGGAGTGGGGAGGGAATGGAAATTTTGCAATATCCTTCCTCTGCCATGCCCACCAAACCACACTGACCAAGCCACACCACACTCACCAAACCACGCCCACAGAACTGGTACTAAACATTTTTGAATCCTATCAGTGCTGCATCAGGGTTGTGTTTGACCTTGGGGGGGCCAGGGTGGGTGTGGCCAGGGTAAGTGTGGCCAGCTCTATGTCACTTGTGTCGGGAGCGCCTGTGGTGGCCCAAGCACTTTGACAGCGAAAACAGGCTCCCCAGCCCCGTTGCTTTCCTGCAACCCTCTGCCAGCAAAAACGGAGTTTGCAAGGGCTGCGTGCAGCCCTCTTAAGCTCCATTTTTGGATGTGACGGTCTCCTGCAATCCTCTGCCAGCGAAAATGGAACTTGGGAGGGCCACATGCAACCCTCTTGGGTTCCATTTTCACTGGCAGAGGCACTGCTGGCTAGTCCCTCACTGTTTCCTGGGTGGCCCCACAGGCTGGATCTAAGCACTGCCCTGCAGGCCTTGAGTTTGACACCCCTGCTGTAGGGTTTGTACCAAGATATCATTTTGTTGCTTGTGCCCCTTGCCTCACTGAAAATGTCTAAAGATTGATGTCATAGCTGATGCGATATTCATCCTGATGTAGTTTACTAATTTTATCTACCATCAGCTTCTGCTTTTGCAGAATTCCTTTATTATATCTTGAAAGTTGAAGCCATCCACTCAGCAGAATTTGCAGCCTGTCAGATGGTGCTGGGCTATAATTCCCAGGATTTGCCCACTGATTTTGTGGATAGCTGCTACAGCTTTCCCAGGACAGGTAGTTCTCTACTATGAGTCACAATTGGGATCAGAATTTCTATGGCTAAGCAAAAAAGTCTATGGAGATTCTCAGTGCATCCAGGTCATGGATTGTCTCAAAGGTGCTTTTTCATAGACAAATGGACTTTTGGGGTTTTTTTTTCTTTGAAGACGTTTCATTTCTCATCCAGCAAGCTTCTTCAACTCTGACTGGATGGCGGGGAATGGATTCCATTCCATATGTCTAAGCAAGATGGTTGTTAAGTGAGTTTTATTCCATTCTTCACAAATGGTGATCACATGATCCCAGGTTGTTGCAACCACGTGAATACATTCCAGTTGCCAAGTGCCTGGATTTGTGACCATGTGGATACTGCCACAGTCAAAAATGCGAGGACTGGTTGGAGGTCACTTTTTCAGTACCCTTATAACTTTGAACAGTTGCTTAAGCAAATGGTTATAAGTCAAGGATTACTGCAGGTAGTTGATTTTTTAAAAAATATGTTATTTACACCTAATTGTGATATGATCGAACACAAGAAATTACAGCAAAGCCTTGCCTGGCACTAAATCAATAAATTTGCATGCATGTTTGTGTTTGTGTATATACGCACAGACACATGGAAAATTGTGAGCCTGATCTGATTTCGCCATCTTCCTAAAGGATCTGACAAAATGAGAGGCATCAGGAATCTTCTGGAATCTTGTAATTCAGACTCAAACAATAGTTTAAATTGTTCCAAGGAATAGGAACAAGGTGGGAGGCCCCTGAAACATATGGACACCATTCTGGCATATGGAAAAACTTAGCAGCACCAATCACGTAAATTAAGTTGTCATTAAACACAGCCGTTCTTTCCTCTCCATTGTTAGCATTCCAGCACGCTCATCTCATCATACATTGACAGGATGCCCACCACAAATTGCTAATTCTGGAACTTGAGTAAATGACACAAATTAGTTAGCCCAACTCTGCTTAGACAGATGGAAAAGCTCAACCAGGGGATTTCTTTTGCAGAAGCAGTGCCTTGTCAAGTAGGTTTCATATTCTGCCTGAGCAAACCTATGTCGTTTTATCTTCCCACTGATGTTGACTTATCCAACCCATATGGGTTTGCTTTTAATATTTCAACTCAGATTTTGACACACCGTGTAAACGGAAGCCGATCCAGTGCAATATACTCCATCCCTGATTGTGCTTTGACCCTACAAGTCAGTCCTTATGTTGTTACATAATGCAGGGCTTATTAGCAAGACACCCACAGCTTTCTATATTGATTGGCTGCATAACAAAATGCACATCAGGCTTGTGAAAAGATCAGGAGGGGAAAAAACACATTATCAGCAGCAGGAGCCTAGAGTCATTACGCAGTTAACGTCTGGCTTTGATCCAAAATCTCATTCCCACCAAATTTACATCGGTGACTTTAAGGGAAATTGTCCTTTAATTAGGCTGAAGTAAATGAGAGGTAGAAGCAGGCTCTTTTGCCCTGCATTTCACTGTGCAAAATTATTATAATCCACTCTTCCATACCCTTTTAATAAGTCAAATTGCATTCAATGTCAAGTTAAATGCACTCCCCCCCCCCCACACATATAGAATGAGGTTGGAGGGAAAATGTCTCTGGTTGTTTGTACATCAAAATAGCACGCTCAGAAATATTCATTTCTTGTTCTCGGTTTTCTATTTTTATTTTGGAGAGTTTTCCCCTGCTCCTTATATTTGTTATGATGTTCTGAAGTCATCTGTGCTCCGCTTCCTGAAATATTGATTTTTTTTCTCTTTTCCAGAGCATATGCTTGAAAAAAAAAATCAATATGATTTATATTTGCAATTGCTAGTGACATTACAGTTTAAACTCTGCTTGAAGCTGATTCCTAGCAAACCTTAAAAAATAATGCTAATATGTCAACTGGTGCTCGTGAATTAGAAATAAAACTATACATGATTAAGATACTTGGGACAGTTATTCTCTTTTACTTGGTCTACGCTTACTTCCATTGAAGATAAAATGAAGGCAACATCAAGTGGAAGGAAAAATTCAGACTCAGAGAAAGTTGAGTGGCTGATAAAGGAACTGCAACCTATATCTCTGGCAAAGGAGCAAGACCAACTGCTGCATGTTAAATTAAAGAAGAAAGTAAAGTTATTTTTTTCCTCCTTATTCTAATTTTTCTTCTTCTCCTTATTCTGGTAAAAGCTGAGTAGTCAGTAGCTCTTGATTATCTGCTGCAATTCTCATCCACATTATATTATATTAGTGTCCAGTAGATGGAAATTAATCAAGGAGGGAAGCCATCTGGAATTGAGGCAAAACCTCCTGGAATAGTTTGCCTTCAGAAGTTGTAGGTGCTTCAGCACTGGCATGTTGGCAGCTCTCCGGCGAAAATCCATCTGGCTTCCATCCAACCAGTCTCCCCCTATGACCCTGTTATCTCCCACCCCTTTTGCATCACGTCATCCAATAATTTATGTTCATAGCTATTTGTCATCGCTTCGCTCTTCCTGCGCGCCAGAATTAACGTCGTCTGCATTCCAGAGGTGGGGGCTCCTCCCTCCTCTCTCTCTCTCTCCTGCATGGCAAATTTTATGTCTGCTATAGAATTTGACATACAGTTCAATTTGTCAAAATGTATATTGTATTTCATTGTTTTATTTTAATCTGGAAGAGCTTTCTGTCAGGTGCCAAAGACCAGGTCTGCACATGAAGGTCCAATCAAAATGATTTGTCGCTAAAATGCAGTTGGACCAAGATGATGAGTGAACCCTGCTCATTAGTTTGATCCTTTGGTTGCATGTTCAGCCTGGTTGACAGATGGAAGGATCTGTCTGGAGCGCCGGCACACGATATTGTGTTTGTTGTTGACATTTCTTTTAGTTAGTTTGAATTGTTTTGCGATTCCTCTGTTGTCTCAGTAGCGAGATGGTCAACCACATAAATTGCTTAAATAAATAATAACTGGGACAGAATAGATAGTTCAAGGCACAAAGCACCGCTGTATTCTGATCTGCAAAAGATGCTTAGGGAGCCCATTATGAAATTCTTACCTATAATGCTAAGAACAGAAGGTGTGGGCTCTGGCATTTTCAGGACCCTGGAGAGTTCATTTCAGAAGCTTTGGTATCTGGGATGAATTGTGATAAAATGCCAATTGCTTCAACACCAGCAACCTTAAAAAGGGTGGGAAGGACACATGTTCCCTTAACATTATTGCTGCCGGTGAACACGTTAGTTTTAAGTAATTTAAACCAGGGTCCTGGAGGGTCACTAAACTATAGCCATGGTGGCACAGTGGTTAGAGTGCAGTACTGCAGGATACTTCTGCTGACTGCTGCTGCTGGCAGTTCGATTCTCATCAGCTCAAGATTAACTCAGCCTTCTAACTTTCTGAGGTCGGTAAAATGAGGACCCAGATTGTTGAGGGCAATATGCTGACACTGTAAACGGCTCAGTGACGCAGAGGTTAAAATGCAGTAATTTCAGGCTACTTCTGCTTACAGCCAGCTGCCTGCAATTTGGCCGATCGAATCTAACCAGCCTAAAGGTTGACTCAGCCTTCCATCCTTCCGAGATGGGTAAAATGAGGACCCAAATTGTGGGGGCATTATGCTGACTCTGTAAACCGCTTAGAGAAGGCTGTAAAGCACTATAAAGTAGTATATAAGTCTTAAGTGCTATTGATATTAGAGAGGGCTGTAAAGCACTATGAAGCAGTATATAAGTCTAAGTGCTATTGCTATTGCTGCAGAAACCATGGAAGAGACATCTCTGAGTTTGTAGACCTGAGAGGATGTATATTTATTTATTTATTTGTACCCCACCTTTATTATTTCTTTGTGTAACTCATGGCAGCAAACACATCCAACACATCTTCCTCTTCCTATTTTCCCCACAACAACAGTTCTGAGTTGAATGTCTGTAAAGATTCTCAGTTATCCAGATCATGGTTGTCCCAAAGATGCTTTTCTGATATCATGAGAGCTGAAGAAGCTTTTTGGATGAGAAGCGAAATATCTTCAAAGAAAAAAACAGAAAGTCCAGTTGTCTCTGAGTTGGGCTGAGGGAGAGTATAAGATTGGCCCAAAGTCACCCAGCTGGCTTTGATGGCTAAGGTGGAACTTGAACTCATAGTATCCCCATATCTAGCCTGGTGTCTTAACTCCCCCGAATGAGGGTGGCTGGACTCACAACCAGTCCCCCTTATGGAATCCTATTCTCATTTTCAAAATATTCCACAGTAAAATGAGCCCCTTGGCTGATACAGATAATGTCTCCGTTCGCTCTTCTATTCTGCTGCTAATTCAAAACAGCAGGTTCTGAAATGAGAATTTTTTTAAAAAAAACCTGTATATTCCTTCCAATTAACAAGGACCAAAGTAAACCAGCTTAATTTAGCATACATACCACAGAGCTAAGGTTCTGCTTTGTGCTATGGTCAAAAGTCACACAATTACCAGTACAGGAGACATAGATGAAGAGTTCTTGTAATTAAGGTTTTAAAGTAAGGAATACGATGTATCTGATATATTTAAAAGATAGCAAGGATGTGACATAAGGAGTAGGACTTGGAAATCTGGCCTCATTGTTGGTGCTCCTGATATTGTAATAATGTGGTGTTAAAAGCAAAGTTTCCTCCTGTTTGCTTCCACAAGCATATTCATCTGAGGCCATTTTGCTTTGTTGGAAGAAAAGAGAACTGGGCCTACACATGTTTGCAATGTTTATGCAACAGATGTGCAAATCTTGGACAAAGATATATCTCTCTTATTGACCAGAGCAGTGCTTTAAACCTGGTTTGGAATGTTGTTGAAATACATTTTTTGGAAGGATTTCAAAGGATCTTTGAAAATGGCTCTGCCTGAAATCCATGATTTCTTTGGGTTCCTGCTGGATCTCGTGCCCTTAAATTCTAGATCTTCATCACCCCAGTTTTCATCCTCCCTATGTAGGTTAACACTTTCTGTTATCCTTGTCCTCCAGGATTTTTTATTAAGAGCCTCGGTGGTGCAGTGGTTAGAGTGCTGTACTGCAGGCCACTTCTGCTATAGGCTGCCTGCAGTTTGGTAGTTCAAATCCCACCAAGCTCAAGGTTGACCCAGCCTTCCATCCTTCCGAGGTGGGTAAAATGAGGACCAAGATTGTTGGGGGCAATATGCTGATTCTGTAAACTGTTTAGAGAGGGTGGTAAAGTACTATAAAGTGGTATATAAAAGTGCTATTGCTATTGCTATTTTGTGATTCTAGTTCCCTGGAACAACCCTACCTTTCTATTCAATTCATGAGTTCCGTTTCATCACACGCTAAGGATAACATGAAAAAAGCTTTTAATAATAAAGCTAACAAAAATAGGATATTTTTCTTCTTCTTGGAAGTCTGTTGGTGGAGTCTCTAAGTGAATAATGCAACATTAAAAAGTCTAAATAAAATAACCAATTAAAATCAATGGAATACATAAAACAAACCTTTAACCTGTGCCATCAACTGATCCATTTGTTTCTTCCTTGACTTCTCTAGCTCATCTGGATGCAAGAAGATACGATGAGGTGCAAAAAGCACAATAAAATGTTCAATTAACACAACACAGTAAAAATGTCCAATTACAAATCGAACTAAATAAAGCATGCCACAAGAGGTTCCCTGTTAAATACTTTTAAAATGTTGCCACCCAGATCTAGCTCATACAGAAAAGGTTTTATTAAACATTTGCAGCGACTGTTCAGCCTTTCATCCTGATGGGTTTCTAAGGGGAGAAAAAAGTTACCATATGGGTCCTGTAAGGGAAAAAAAAGCTAACATATGGGCCTTCAGATAAACCAGATCCTCTTACCATTCTAAAAGGTACTATCTGTTTCACTACGAGAGAATTAATCATCTTTACTACTAGATAAATGGAGCTCATTTAAAAAAAAGTATCTGAGATATATATTTATGTGAGCTGGCTTTTAATGTCATTTTTAAGGGTTAAGCCAAAATGCCTCACCTTCATTTTGATGATTTATGTGAAATGGCTATATCCGTTGATTTAAGTGGGAAAAATTTAGAGTTCGGAAGAGAAATGTAATTATTTGCCTCTTTCGGAGTTCCTTTTTGGAATCTGTCAGTTGCCAAAAAGACCTCTGGGTGGTATCTGATCAATCTTTACATTTTTTTGATAAGACTCAAGACTTTGACCCCTAAATATCCTATAGAAGGGTATTACAGTTAAGAAATGAGGGCACAGCTTTAACTAATCTCTTGGAAGGTACTTGATGATTTTCAGGATAATTATTTATTTACTTATTTATTTTATTTATTTATTTGTTTTGTCAAATGCTTGCAAGGAATAAATACAAGAATAAACATAGCAATAGCAATAGCACTTAGATTTATATACCGCTTTATAGTGCTTTTTACAGTCCTCTCTAAGCGGTTTACAGAATCAGCATATTGCCCCCACAATTTGGGTCCTCATTTTACCCACCTCGG
>JAOYMU010000002.1:50583438-50600039 GCA_025802295.1 Psammodynastes pulverulentus
GATTCTGATTCTGTGAACCGCTTAGAGAGGGCTGTAAAAAGCACTGTAAAGCGGTATATAAATCTAAAGTGCTATTGTTAAATTTTATTGTTTCCCAGTTGTTTTTAGCATGTTAGATGATGTAGAATTCTATCATGCGTGCTCAAACATCTGTAAGGAACACAGTTTCCCTAGCAGATTAGCACGAAGTATTAACCTGCTGAAACTATTGATTCATTGGCTGGGTTCCTTCAAATGTATTTATTTGTTTGTTTCTAATTTGGTACATGCTGCCATTTCTCCAGAGAGATCTCCTGGTGGTTTACACAGGCCATAAACCATAGAAGTCACAAAACCATTAAAATAATTCTATTAAATTAAATAACCACCCACCGGCACCCTATCGCACTGCTGGGATGTGGGGACAATACGATTGCATATTTACAATTCTGTGGAACAGCATGTTTTGTAAAGCTTCCTTAAATTGCATCAGTGTACATGCCAGCTGAACTTCTAGGAGAAGACTACTCCAGAGTAGAAGAGGCTACAATCAAAAATCTTTGCCTTCCGCTGAACCCCCTCAGCCATTCAGAACTGTGAGAGGACCATAATATCCCTTCTGGTTGATGATCTTCCTTGGAGAAGACACTCCTGGAGCGGCCGAGAGCCAACTTATCTCTGTGTGCTTTGTAGCTGAAACCAGTCCTTTCAGTGTACCTGGAAATTTACTCGAAGCCCTACCTGGTACCCCCAAATTACCTCACTCCTTTGGCAAATGAGCTGCTGTATCCTGCAGCACCTGTCAAAGATGAACACTGGACACTGCAGTTGATAAGGATAGTATATACCAGTGATGGCTGGTATATTTTTTTCCTCAGGTGCCAAAAGCAAGCAGCCTCACCCATAATGCAATGTCACCCCATGCCCCCATGTATGCATGCAATCTCCCCACATTCTGTTTTGGGCCTAGCAGGCTTGTCTGAAGCCTTCAGAGGCCAGAAATGGCCCGTTTCTGGACTTCCGGTAGGCCCATTTTTCACCCTCCTCAGGCTCCAGAGGCTTTCCTGGAGCCTCCGGAGGGCAAAAATGGCCTACCCCAGACCTTGGGAGGCCCTCCAGTTTCCAGACTTCCGGTACTTCCAGGAGGCCCATTTTTTGCTCTCCCAGAGCCTCCTCACGTGCCCTGTACTTACCTCACATCCAAAACGGGATGTGTAGAGACTCCTTGGGGGAGGCAGGGCAGCGTGGGCAGGGCCAGCCGAAAATCAGCTGGCAGTTGGGAGTTGCAGGTATGGTGGAGCTGACCTAGGGCAATGGTTCGCATGCCTGCAGAGATGGCTCTGCATGCCACTTTTGGCACACATGCCATAAGTTCGCCATCACGGGTATATAGCCTTATTTAAAAAAATATAAAAGTAAAGTTGCATCTGACTCTGGAGGGCGATGTTCACCTCCATTTCTTAGCCAAATGGAGCCAACCTTGTCTGAAGAAAATTTCTGTGGTTATATAGCTAGCATGACTATATGCCAAGGCACATGGAAGTGGTACCTATTTATCTACTCGCATTTGCATGCTTTCCAACTGCTAGGTGGGCAGGAGCTGGAGCAAGGAACGGGAGCTCACCCCTATCATGTGGCGCTGGGATCTTGAACTCGAGCTTCTGGCTTTGCAATTGATAGCTCAGTATCTTTAACCACTGAGCCATTGTTCCCCCTTTAAAAAAACACACCCATTTACAAATGCCATCTATAATTATGGTGACAATAAGCCAATGAATAGAAATGAAAACTTAAGGGGATAGGTTTGGCGAAATACAAGGGCTAAACTGGAGTAAAATGGTAGCATGCTAAATAAGGTTTGAAGGTATTTAGATACTCAACCTGCATCATGTAACTGGTGGGTGAGTGGGCATTATGAATGCTTTCCATCTGTTCTTACCTTGTTCACAGATCAAATACATCAACCATTCCTCGTGAGAGCCTCTGTAGTTCTTCCCCGCAGTCCCAAAACCCGAACTACAGAGAAAATAAATGAATACACATGATTGCACATGGTAGTTTTCTATTCAAAAAAGTGGCACAACATCGTGTTTCTTGAAGTGTTACATGATTTGGGTGAATAATTGCTAGCTGGAACATGAAGCAAACTACAAGTTTGTACCAGACAGATAAGGGTCAGGTCTTTGCTTCAAATTGATAGGGTGGGATAAATTAGAACATTCTACAGTTGCTAAGGGGCTGCTATCAGAATAACCGCCTAGTCAAGGAGAGCCTCATTTGGCTCAGAATGGTTAAAAGCATTCATTCCACTGAGTATCTACAGAAGAGGTCTCCAACCAGTGGTCTGGGGACCACTGGTGGTCCGTGAGAATATTTTGGTGGTCCGCAGTGCACCCAGGTGGAGGAACTGCTCCAGGATGACCAATGAGCCAATGGATGAGAGAGAGAGATGAGAGAGAAACAAAGAGAGAGATACAGAGAGAGATGAGAGAGAGATACAGAGATGCAGAGAGAAAAATGAGAGAGAAAAAGAGATTAGAGAGAGAGATGAGAGAGAGAGAGAGAGAGATACAGAGAGAGAGATACAGAGAGAGAGAGAGATGAGATGAAATGAGAAAGAAAGAGGGATGAGAGATCCCAGTGTTTTGTTTTCTGTGGGAAACGGGTCCAAATGGCTCTTTGAGTGTTTAAGGTTGCAGAAACAGGTGGCCAAGCTAAGTGCCTGAAGGACCCCATCCTGACACTGGGAGACCAGGCGCTTCAGTGAGTGGCTTGCTGGATTCCTATTAGTGGTCCTTGGGATTTAAAATTATGAATTTGGTGGTCCCTGAGGTCTAAAAGGTTGGAGACCCCTGCACTAGGACTCCAAGGACACTCTCATAGTTACTGTTTTTGAGCCAGGTCTCTCCTAATCTGTACCTTTGATTTTTTTTCCTGTCTAAATGTGATACTTTGCTTTTCTCCACATTAAAATTCATTTTGTTGGTTAGGGCTCATTGTTCAAGTTTTTCATGACCTTTTTGGATCCTGAGCTTGGCTATTCCTGCCAATTTTCTGAGCAAATAGAACTTCTTCATCCTTGCTTGCAGAATGTATCTTCAGTTTGAGCTGAGCATTGTCCAGCTGGTGACGTCCATATATAATTTTGCTATAGCATTGAATTTTCTTTACGTGTATCTATTAGATTGCATCTTGCTTTGTTTTGTACAACAAAGCTGTTTTCCCATTGTTCCACAATATTTTAACATTTCCGTCTGCCTGTATGTCTATCTGTTTATTAGTTAGTTAGTTAGCTAACTAGTTAGTTATATGACACCTTTGTTATTTTTATAAACAACTCAAAATGGTGAATATATCCAGTATTCCTTCCTTCCTCCTATTTTCTTCACAATAACAACCTTGTGAGGTCGGTTGGGCTGACAAAGAATGACAGGCCCAAAGTGACCCAACCAGTTTTCATGTCTAAGGCAGAATTAGAACTCACAGTCTCTTAGTTTATAGCCTGGTGCCTTACTGTACATATCCACAAAATGTTCAACTTCCATTTTATCTGCATCAGTCTGCATTTATAATTGAAATATAATTTGCCTTGTCTTGGACTTGAATTGAGATAATTTTGACAAATTTTGAGTTGTATCCAAACACTGGTTGTTGTTTTTTTGCAATGCGGTTTCTAAAGATGTCTAAAACTTGAAAATATTCCAAAAAAATTGTGTACAAAGGGGCATATAATAGAGAAAATGGTTTCTAAAAATGCATATATCAAAAGAAATGTGAAGAAAAAAAATGCAGAACATTTTTCTATACAGGCTTTTCACAAAATATTCATAAAAGGTTGAGACAATGGGACAATATCTGAGAAAAATTGAAAAGATTGTATGGAGCAGAACGGATTTAGCAGCCTTTCCATTCCACAAAAATTATTTGTACTAATTTAGATTACTTTTCTTGATCTGTGGGCCAATTTACTGTCATGAAAAATAGCTCAATACAAAAACCCACAGTTCTTCTTAGTAGTCACTCTATTTTTTGGTATGCAAATCATTAAAAAAGTAAAGTCTCTTTCAAGTTGACTCTTTGTGACATCATGTCTACCTGGATATGATTTCTTAACAACGGTATAAAAGTGGTTTACAACTACCTTCTTCCAGTTTTCTCCTCCCTCCCTTGTTTATAGCATTAGTATTACGTGAATTATCCCATCCAAATTCTAACCGTATCAAGCACTGTTTAGTTTCGCAAACCCTGGCGTGACTAATCAGGTACTGCCACCTGCTAAAACTAGGCATAGCAGTACAATTTAAAACCTGTAACTAAAGAAAAGGGAATTGACTTCTCAGATTGGTCAAAATATACTTATATGAAAAAATTGACCTTGAATTGTGAATGGTTTCCTTTATTTGAATATATGTGAAAATTGCTTTCTAAGTATTTGGGAAACACAGAAAGAAATAAATAAAAATAGAATTAACCCAATATTGCATGAGCATCAGTGCAATACAACGCATGTGTGTTGTTTTAACTTGCTAAACCCCGAAATATTAATTTGTGAACATATACTGGGACAAGCCTTAGGATACCCACCGACACATACATGCCAACAACAAAGCAAACGAAAAATAAAAGGAAAGAGTCCATTAGCTGTAAAAATGAGATCTGGTTTGTAAACAAATACAAATGAGTCCACTGCAAGAGAAGGGGTGATCTAATGGCAAATGCATTTGTCAAACACGAAGGAGGGAACCAGACAGAAGCCAAAAAATTAAAATATATCCAGTAGTTAAAGAAAAAAGAAAAGTGTTTTCCTTGAAATGGGTTCTGGCAATGCAGATCTAAAAGAGAATGCTTTCCCAAGCAGCCATCCATGAGAGCTTAAATTGTGGAAACGGCAATTTTATATTTCTGTTCCATACTGTGTGGCCCCAATGGAAAATGCTTGCCTCTTCCCCCTACCCCCCCTACCCCAATCATTTTGCCTGCTGTTTATTTCTTGCTTTTCTAATAGGGGTCAATCTTATAAAGTGAAAAGCTTTATTGATCAGCATAAGAAAAGCAGACATACACACAAAGGAAAACGTTGGTCTGAATACACAGATTTAAGAATATGGCAAAAAAGGTTTTTTTTAAAAAGGTAAAGGAGTCCCGCAGATTTCACTCTGCTAGTCGTTGCTGACTATAAGGATTGGGTGTCAAACTCAATTTCATTGAGGGCAGTCTCAGGTTGTGTTTGACTTGAGGGGGGGGGCAAGTGGGCATGGCCAGTTTGACATCACTCATGTCAGGGGCTCCTGTGGTGGCACAAGTGTTCTGCCAGCAAAAATGGCACTTTCAATTTTTGCTGGCAGAGGCACCATGGGCCAGTCCTTTGCTGTTTCCAGGGCAGCCCCGCATGCCAGATCTAAGCACCCCATGGGCCAGATCTGGCCCTCGGGCATTGAGTTTGACACCCCTGCTGTAAGGGGTAATGCTCCTCTTCTTTCAAGGTCATTGAGCCAGCGCTGTCCAAAGACATTTCCAGGGTCACATGACCAGCATGATGTCATGGAGCACTGTAATCTTTCCACCAAAGTGGTACCTATTTATCTACTTGCATTTGCATGCTTTTGAACTGCTAGGTTGGCAGGAGCTGGGGCGAGGATGAGAGCTTACCCCGTCACGTGGCGCTCAGGTCTTGAACCTGGGCTGCTGGCTTTCCAGCTGACAAGCCCAGCATCTTAACCACATTTATATATTTCTGTATGCATATATATGGGTGCATAAGAGCATATGTGACTGTTTACCTTTCCTTGCAAAAGGTTATTGAATAAACTTTATGGCGGAACTTACCCCAAAGTGACACCTATGGTTTTAATGTTAAATAAACAACGATAAAAGATAGAAATATGCATACACTTAATTACTGACTTAACAAATGCAATGATTCACTTAATGACTGAGACAGGAAAAATCATAAAAACAGGGCAAACTCACTTAACAAGGATTTCACTGAGCAACATACATTTTGGGCTCAATTGAGGTCATAACCCGAGGACTACCTACATTTTTACCATGACTACTTAGTTCCTAATTCTTATCTCTATCTTCACCTATGGTTTGTATCTCTAGAAAGAATTAGAGAGGTGACTGGCACATGAATAACAGTGAGAAAGAGAAACAGCTCTTGTTTGCCTATACCAGGGGTGTCAAACTCAAGGCCCTGGGGCTGGATCTGGCCTGCAGGGTACTTAGATCTGTCCTGCGGGGCTTCCCTAGAAACAGCAAAGGACTGGCCCATGGTGCTTCTGCCAGTGAAAACAGGCTCCCGAGCTCCATTTTCAGCTGCCACGGCCTTCTGCAACCCTCTGCCAGTGAAAACAGAGTTCGGGAGGGCCCACTGGCAGGGGGTTGCAGGAGGCCATGACAGCTGCAAATGGAGCTTGGGAGACCGTTTTTTGCTGGCAAGTGCTCGGCCAATACAGGCACCCCTAACATGAGTGATATCGAGCTAGCCACACTCACCCCGGCCCCCTGAGGTCAAACACAACCCTGATGCGGCCCTCAATAAAATCGAATTTGACTCCCCTAGCCTATACTCTTCTGCCATTCAATAGTAAGACATCTGTCATAGCTTTGCATACACAAGTATACTTTCTCATGAACTAAGAACATGCAATGGTGTAGCATGCAGTTCCCCATTGTGATAACCAGGCCATGAATATGCCTAAGAGAGAGAGAGAAAGAGAAAAGGTTATTTTATTGCCCTCGGGTATTGGAACTGAATGTATGAACGAGGCTTAAATCAACTATGGAGACATAGCAGTCCTCTAGGATCTGTATCCAAAGATCTGTACCATTTGTTTTACCTCCCTAAGGAAGCTTCACATTTGTACTTCTCAAATTAAAGTCTGAAGCAAAGCTTCTCTACAATGGAGAGCTTGACAAGTAGGTTATGAAATGCCAGAAGATGTTTGCCATTCAAAGGAGAAAGTGAAACCTTTTCAGAGCACAGGTCCCCTGTAAGTAGTTATTTGGAGCTCTGCCTAGATTTCTAAATAAACCGAAATGCATGTTTGCAACCACTTAAAGGCAGATCTGTTGCTAGGAAACTTAAAGAGATAATGCTTTCAAATCAAGTATAAGAACAGATGCTAAAGTAGCTGAAACGCTCCTATTTTGATTTCTTTTGAGATAAACCGTACTGGCATGGTATTTGTTAGTATCAATATATTTCTTGGTAATATTTTTGGTTGTGGGGAAAATAGTAATTATAATTAGTGCACAAATTGCAAGGAGGTAATTCCCTAACTTTTTATGCAGCGCCTCTTAATTACTGTTTTAAACACTAATAGAAGTTATTCGTCTATAGCCTCCTTTGCAACGGGGAGCCTCTGCCAGGACTTTCTGCCACTGTTCCTCTGACAGAGGAGGGCACCTTGACCTCTAGGGCAGCACAGCACTGCTTTGTCCTGTCAGTTTAATCAGATAAATAAACATGCCATGCTAAAATAGAAAACTTTAGCCTCTTTTGTGCCTATTCCTAGGAGTTAGATTAAGTTGTAAGAGGAAAATTTATTATCAGCTAAAAACAAAGCTGAATAGAAGAGCTCTTCACTCAAGAGTTTTCCCACATCCATCAGAAGTGGTATTCTACCAGTTCGGCCTGGTTCAGATGAACCGGTAATTAAATTTGCTACCGGGTCAGCCAAACCGATAGTAAAAAAATGCTAGTGGTTCAGCCGAACCCATAGTAAAAAAAATGCTACTGGTTCAGTCGAACCAGTATTTCCTTTGATGATTTCCTGCTTTCTAGCTAATCTAAATTGTGCAACACAGCTGATCCCCCTCACTATCGTACTGCTTCTTTTTTCAGCATCCAGGAGGTTTCCCTGAGGCCCTGCTCCATTTTTTGCCTCCTGGGCCTCGGGAAAGCCTCAGGTAGCAAAAATAGGCCTCATTTTTGCTCCCAGGAGGCTTCCCTGAAGCCCAGGAGGCAAAAAACGGAGCTCAGGGTGGGAGGTTGCTGCAAAATGGGAAAAAAACCATTGTAGTCATGGCCACCCAGTCACATGAACACCTGGACACACCCACGTAGCCACGCCCACTTAGCCACACCCACAGAACTGGTAGTAAAAAAATGTATCCCACCGACATCCACCTATTCATAATTTGAGCAGAGATTATAACTGTTTGCTGACCATCCTTGTTATCTGCAGTCTTATTCTCCAACATTTTTGTATCTGCAGTTAACCAAGAGAAAATAGATACTGATATAAACATATATGTTTTGAGGCATACTCTCAAGTTCCAGAAGCAAAGAAAGAAGTGCTATGATTATTATAAGCATATTTCTTTATTGTTTCCACCTTTAGACAGAAATCTTGCCAAACTAAAACAGATTATTTGTACCATGAAACATATCGGAACTAGCAATAGCAATAGCAATAGCACTTAGACTTATATACCACTTTCAAGGATCTGATTCTAAACAATGCATTTGCTTTTTCTTCACTTCTTTGTGATCCTGTTGCTTGGTCAGGCCAGTTATGAGACATTCAGTCTTCACTATTCCTTCAGATAGAAAGAAAGGGTCAGAGTAATGATGATTTAATAGCTGACCAGCTGCTGTAAGGCTGCTGTGAATGCTGATACAATGAGGATGAGTCAGCAGGATTATTGCTGCTTTAAGACTGAAGATGGGTCAGCAGGGTTATTGCCACTTTAAGAAGCTGTCTATATAAGGGAGGCCATGAGAGGGCATATTCCTCTCTCCTCATGTATCTCGCTCTTCCTCGTGTTCTATCTCCATTGTAGTTCTTGGTGTAGAATTGAAGATTCATTGCTTGCTTGGTATGTGTCCACCACATGTATGCATGTCTATATATGCCTTGTATATAAACCAATATTCGTAAGACAAACCTCTGTGTATTGTATTTTGCTCCTGGGTTGTCTCACAATAGGAGTCACGCTGCAAACATTCTGACAGAAAGTAACTATCAGCAGTGCTGCAACTGGAAGCATCAAAAAAAAGGGACTGTCCCAATTTCTAGGACTACATAGACACTAACTTCCAGTAGTCCCGCCAAGAAATAGTGAACCCAAAGGTGTTTTTTCAAGAGGCAACTGGACTTTCTGGTTTTTCTTTGAAGACATTTTGCTTCTCATCCAAGAGCAATATCTACAAAGAAGAGGGGTCAGCTTAGTCTCCAAAGCATCTGAAGGCAGAACAAGAAGCAATGGATAGTAACTAATCAAGGAGAGAACCAATCTAGAAATATAGAGCAATTTCCTGACACTTAGAACAATTAATCAGTGGAACAACTTGCCACTGGAGTTTTTTGAGAAAAGATTGGATAACCACTTGTCTGAAATGGTATAAGATCTCCTGCTTGAGCAGCGAGTTGGACTATAAGACCTATCGTCTGCCATTTTTCTGAAGATTCCATTTTTCTTTTATTTGTCGCTGACTATTTTTTCTTATTCTTTTTATTATGTGTTTAGTTTGTGAAGCATGCAGTTATCTGGAAGTTGAGCAGCCTAGAAATAGGACAAATTAAATTAAATTAACTTATAACTGTCAAAGGCACCTTTCTGTAAATGCACCCATTTTCAATGGGGCTGTTTTTATTTCTTGCTTTTCAATTTAATTTTGCCTATGAAAATAAAAAATCTGTATTGTAAAAATGCAGCAGGCAACCACATTTGTCTCTCTATTTTGTTAAGCATAATATATGCGAATTTGTGCAAAACAGCTGAACACTGGGGAACAACACGAACATTAAAATATTGCTTGCATTTCCACCTCTAATAAGGGGGAAATCTTGTTCCAATGCATGAAGATGTACAATGGTACCTTACATTCAGAATCTTGACTAAGAAATTTAAATTGGCCATTGCAATGCTGTAATGACGAAGGCATTAAAATTTCATACAATGATGTAGTTGCTTAGTTTATAAGTAATTCCCTATTTGTTTTTCTCCTTTTGTTACCACTCTCACATTTGGAAGAAAACAAATAGAGGCTATTTATTACAGCAAGCTTTTCTCTTTCTTCCAGTTTGATAATAAAGGTTGTCTTCTTCTTCTTTTAAATGAAAGTTTGTGTAGTGGCAGTAAATCAAATCTAGGCCCTGTATTTATCCCAAAAGATGACAACCTTAAATCCAACATGTTTCACTCTTCCAGGATGATTAGATGGAAAAGCAATCTCACCTGACTCCATTATGGTATTCTGGTAAGCCTAAAGTGAGCCTCCTGTTTTAAAGGTGAATATGTCTATCAACAGCAAATAGGGAAACAAGCAAGTGATATTTTTATCACCTGGCATGGATTTCAGGTTAAACTTAAGCCTTACCGTTTGTCTTAAGAACAGTACAGGTGACATATACTAGGAAAAAATGTGCAAACTATTGTATTAGTCAGTTGTTTAGAGAGCAGTACATAATCCTGAATATGGCTGGTTAGATAGATAGATAGATAGATAGATAGATAGATAGATAGATAGATAGATAGATAGATAGATAGATAGATATAGCATTTAGACATATACTGCTTCACAGTGCTTTAAGCGGTTTACAGAGTCAGCATATTGCCCCCAACAATCTGACCTTTTACTGACCTCGGAAGGATGGAAGGCTGGGTCAACCTTGAGTCTGGTGAGATTTGATCTGCCAGAAGATTTGCAGCCAGCAGTCAACAGAAGTACTGCATTCTAACCACTGCACCACTATGTAGATGGATGGATGGATGGATGGATGGATGGATGGATGGATGGATGGATGGATGGATAGATGGATGGATAGATGGATAGATGGATAGATGGATAGATGGATAGATGGATAGATGCATTGATAGATGCATTGATAGATGCATTGATAGATAGATGGATAAACAGAATAACAAACAGAAAAACAAACAAAAACAGAGTTGGAAGGGACCTTGGAGGTTTTTCTAATCCAACCTCCTGCTAGAGCAGGGAACCCTATGCCATTACAGCCAAACGTTGTCCAATTTCTTCTTAAAAAGCTTCAGTGTTGGAGCACCCACAACTTCTGGAGGGAAGTTGTTCCATTGATTAATTGTTCTAATTGTTAGGAAATTTCTCCTTAGTTCTAGGTTGGCTCCCTCCTTGATTTGTTTCAATCCATTGCTTTTTGTCCTGCCTTCTGGTGCTTTGGAGAACAGATTGACCTCCCTCTTCTTTGTGGCAGCCCTTAGATATTGGAACAGTGCTATCATGTCACCTCTGATCCTTCTTTTTATTAAACTAGGCATGCCCAATTCTTGCAACTGTTCTTCATATGTTTTAAGCTCCAGTCTCCTAATCATCTTTGTTGCTCTTCCCTTCACTCCTTCTAGATTCTCAAATATATATATATCATGGTGACCAAAACTGGATGCAATATTCAAATGTGGTCTTACCAAGGCATTATAAAGTTGTATAATGCTTTGTTAGGACCACACTTGGAATAGGTAGGTGAGTGGGTGGTTGGGTGGATGGATGGATGGATAGATAGATAGATAGATAGATAGATAGATAGAAAGAATGAATTTATTAAAAACATACTTCTGATCCTTTTACCTTTTACTTATTGTTCATGCATGTGTCTTATTTGCTGTTTTTGCCTGCACGATGCCCAGGGTCCTATTTTGCTGGTTATTCTATTTCTTTGCAGCGTTTAATAAACTATATTTTTTGCTAGCTAAACTGAATGGCATATTTGCTTGCTGTGATCCACATATAAGAATTGTGCGGGAGTTTACAGGATAAAATTAAACTGGAAATTACCCAAGATACTTTTTTTTTGTCCCCAAAGGGAAATGTACCTGTCACAAATCCATAAATACTTCTCAGGGTATATATGAAATGTGCAGGCTTGAAGCTGAAAAACCATGTGTATCCCAACTCACTCGATTCACAGAGGCAGATTCTATTTGCTTATAAATCATGGACATCATTTTTGTGCTTTGTATTTTAATTAAACAGGGCACAAGATGGAAAAGGAAAAGTGAGAACAAGTAGAAAAAAAAGAAAGCTTAGTGTGTGCATAGAGGATTGACTTCATCTTTATAGAAAGTTTTACACAGCAATTTTAAATTTCTTTTTAACTGTAAGCAGCTCAATTATAAGTTGCAAGGAACATCAGATCTTCAATGCGCTGAGACATGGGGCTATTTTCTTATCTTTGCAATGGGTTGAAGGACAAATATTTTACTAATTAGAAGGGCACATAGAATTCATTTTGGTTGTCTAGCCACCCATTTCTCTGTAATTAGTATGTACTTCAAAAAACGTCAAATGAATACGCGTAATGACAGCTTACCAAAAATATAACAGTTTTAATGAAGCATTATAGTATTTTCCTAAAAAAACATTGGTATCCAATAAGTCCAAGCTATAGTGTTTTTTATTACTAAATAAATTGATGTCTAACACCTACTGAATTTTTTGATGTAGATATTATAATTTCCCAATGTTTAGACAAAATTAATTATCTCCACTTCTTTGTTTCACTCAGTCTTTAACATTTGCATATCAAATTATATTAAAGTAAAATGTATTTTTAAAGGTTAATTATGGTTATTTTTGTCTTCTAATATTTGTGATCACTTATAATAATTTAGGTCTCTCTGAAGCTGATAATTTTCTGATGTTCTTTTCTTTTCTTTTTGGCAATTCTCTTATTAAAAAAAAAGAATAGTGTGAGTTCCCACAATTGCCAGAGTTAAGTTTAAATCTTTTTTTGCTAAAATAATCAGAATTTAAGCTTTGGGCCAGTCATTTGGTAGGAGTGTTTTAGTTTTGATTCCTGGACTACGTTTCTGAGATTTTCGTCTATCTTCTTCTAGTAGAACAACTTCATTGTAGTAGTTAAGGTATTGAACTAGAAGTGGGAGACTTCTAGTTTACCTTTAACTAATGGTGGGATTCAAATAATTTAACACCCGGTTCTCTGCCCTAATGACCAGCTGGGTAGGCATGACTGGGTGATCATGTAACTGGGTGAAGCTCAGGAGACAGTAAGTCTGGGCGTGCTGCCAAGAACCTTTAGCTGTTCTATGGGTTAACCAAGAGGCAGTTTCTGTAAGCAGGGCAATAAAGATTAGGCTAGAAACAATACCAAAATGTTTTCTTCCTGCCATCCTGATAGGATTAGTCCTGTAAAGTGGAAAAAAACAAAGGGAGATTTCTTCCAACTACCAGTTCTCCAAACTGCTTAGAAAGTTAACAACCAGTTCTTGCGAATAGATGCGAACCTGTTGAATCCCACCACTGGTTCGGTCTCTGTGCTCTGCTCACCAATTTTGAAACATCTCTAAATTGAAGGCTGAGGTCCTATCCTGATCAGCTGCAGAAAATTCTCAACAGATAGATTAATTGGAAATACTTTATGGAAGCTCATTGCTAAATTTAACTAAAAATGCCCAGAGCGTTTGGGGAAATGCAGTTGCTTTATAGCATGTTTTCAAATTTCTTGGTATTTCTGAACCAGTTCTTAGAAAAAAGTGTTCAAGTCCAAGATACGACAACTCAATTTTTTGAGTTGGCAATGTACTTGGGAAAATATATAGGCACACTCTCGCACACAAGCACATGCACACACTCCATGGACATTGGGCAGAGGAGATGGAGAGCACTAGATTCACACTGTCTAAAGGAATTATATCTTCATTATATCTGAAGGAGGCACATCTGAAAGTGTCCCAGATAAAGGAAAAAAAGTAGAAAAATGTTACAAAGCAAAGAGGAGCTGAAGCGGAGAGCACCGTAAAGTAAGCAACGGTGGCACACACATTGATCATATTTTTATTTTACTGAGTTTTCTCCAGAGTACCAGAACTGCATAAAGAAGAGCTCTTCTACCTGAAGAAGCCCGTTGGTTGAAGCCTGTTAGGCATTCTTCATAACTATTTATTTTAAGGCCCACTTTGATAGGAGCATAGTAATGATCTGGAATAAAATATACTGCAACCATTGGAAAAACATATAGTATACTTAGCCCATGACAATAGAAAGTGTGAGAAAATAACTCAAGATTGCCCCATCTTAATTCTCCTTGGTATAAGAGGGAAGCAAGGAGAAATGTGGCCAGGCTTTCAGGATTCTGTTATTATACCCAACAACAACAATAACAAAATAATATTCTTCTACACTCTCTGTTTACTGACCTGGCAAATGTTAAAGGGCTGACACACTGCTCAGTCTGGGGCTTTTTTCTCCCTTGCTCTTCTGCACCTTCAAGCACAGCCTATCTCCTGATACTTACCTGAAAGGTCTACATAGTGGCAAGAGAATGGAAGTGGCTAATGACTGCCTTCTTCCAGTTCCAGTTCACTTTATTGTCATTGTACCTTGTACAACAAAATTAAATACCTTCTTCAGTGTACATTATGACTATAAAATAAAATTCAAACACAAACACACATCCTTCAAATTCTATACATTGAATTGAAAACTCCTGATACTGCATTAAACAGTTTTACTTTCATAAAACATGAAGGAAAATTACATTCATCATAAAACAACTTTTAAAAATAAATTATTGATTTTAGATAAATTCATCTTTCAGGCAAATCCAAACAAACCATACTATAGATAGGTGTGCTTACTCTTAAAGAATTGGAGTTGGGAATCCAATGATCCACTGATAATCACTACCAACAAATTCCAGCCTAACTTCTCCCTAGCATAAGTCCTGGAAAGAACTTAGTGTCGAATATATTGTAACCCAATGAAAAAACCACTCTGGATGTGGAGATCAGGAAACCATATACCAGAGAAGATTAAATTAATATCAGGAAAAAAAACATGTAGTTCAAGACAACTCTTTGAACTACTTTTTGCATAATGCTTTTCCATTGTTTATTTTTTTTGGTTTAGAAAGATATATCAGCTATGCAGTATAAAGCTATATATTTTAATTTAGTAACCAGGCATTGTTTGTTGGAATTGTTTCACATATGGTAATAGGTCAAAACCAAACCACATTTTGGTTAGCATTATTCACGAAGGTGACTTTAAATTATTTTTTGGTCTCTAAGCCATTTGACCTACAAATAATAAAATTCTTCTAGTTGCAAGATGAAATTGAAGCCCAGTGTGGCTATTGGAGAGCTGTGACTATTTGGCATCTTATTTGCTAAGTAGATTTGCTTCCTGAAGAGTAGTTGATATGACAGGGGTGGAGGAAATGCCATTCAAAATTAAGACAATAAAGGCTGCTGATTTTATTTCTATTGCTGGGTAGGAGAGAAGAAGAGACACCTGTTTTAAAGCTACATTGCATGGGAAAATGACTTATCTCACAGCTACTAAATACATACCATACCAGCTTTGAAGGGTAAGGATAACATAAACATGTGTAAGTAAATGTCATAAGGTGTTTCCAGCACTGTGTTTATTAGCAATCACAAAAAGGGAGCGAATCCAAAAGTGGAGCAGACCATATCTCAAACATGCTCAGTATATACCTCTACACAGGAAAAAATGTTCATATCCAAGGGATTGGGATGCCAAAGGCTATATTTTTTTGACCACATGGATATATAAGCTTAATATTCTTCTACAACAAATACAACTTTAGAGAGCATTCCAGTGAAGCAATGGTAAACACATATTTTTGCAATGCACTTTCTGACTTTTTTCTCCAGTCCAGTGGTTGTCTTCAGCTCTTTTCTAAAAAGAGCTCTTTAAGGCAACCTCTAGCAAACGATTAATAAGCTTCACTCACACCAATTATTTCTCAGCTGAATCGGATGTTTTAAAGGGAAGCTAGTGATTTATTTATTTCTTGGGTATCATTCAGAAATGTTAAATGAAGAGTTAATAAACCATCTGTGTTGTAGCTGTTGCCATTACACCATTCTTTTTCATGTCTTGTCATATCACACATAGGCATATCAGGGCTTCAAAAAACTGGGGGACAATTAGATACTAGAAAAAAGATACAGAAACAAAAAAAAATCTGAATTCTTTGTTGCTACTTAGTGATCATCTGGATTTTTCCGGGACAAATAAAGGCCCTCTAGGGCTGTGTGAATCTCTGTACTTAAAGGGGAAAATGTGATTTAAGGCATATCTAACTGGAGATATAACACTTGATGGAAACATAATCTTTCTGTAAATTGTGCAACAACTGTTGAGAGCAGCTAACTGATCTCCAGAAAAGCAGTACCTGATTTAAGGTGTTTCTGACATATATACCACACACAATTCAAACTATGTTTGGACCTTCGGATCCAGATCTCTCATGAGTCTCTAAGCAATCAGAATGCCATTCAAAGTGCATAAAGAAAATTCTGTTCCTCTGTTTCCAGAAGAATGAGAACTATAAATGAATCAGCAGTGACTATTGTGCATGTGCCTTTTAGGGCTCCCATCTTTGTCCTCTGAAGCTTTTCTACCTGTTCTTAATACAGTATGGGATGAATAACTGCAATATCTTCAGTTTGGTAATGCAATGGTATGGACTTCCGGTGGCTCCGTCTGACCTCGAAGACGCTCCTTTCAAGAGCGCCTGTTCCGTTCTTTGTTAAACCACTAAAACAGTGCAAAATCAGCTGTTTTGGTGGCGAAAATCTTTCCCTTCGGGAGAAGAAGGGGACGAGAGTGTTCGGATTTGGGGTAGAGTCCTCTAGGAGCCCTA
>JAOYMU010000002.1:50818178-50828527 GCA_025802295.1 Psammodynastes pulverulentus
TGGTGGTCATGTGACTGGGTGGGTGGGCGTGGCCAGGTCGACGTCAACCATGACCCAATGCATTTTAAAGCAATTTTTAAAAAAATAAGCATAAAAATACATACATTCTAAATATTTATTTGTTATTTTTTAACCTTAAGAAATCAATGAAGTTATTAAAACTTTAGTACAAGTTTTTCTTTATTAAAGGATGCAGGGTGGCAGGCCCAGGGCAGGGGGCTACTTGTGGTTGTGGGTGGGGAGAGTGACTGGCTAGTGCTAAGTGCTTACCTTTGTTTCAGTTGAAGGAAAGGATCGACCTGACCACATGGCCAGAAGACTATATATAGGGCGTGGGCATGGCATGGGTGGGAATGAGTGACCAGCGACCAGGTCCAGGAGGTGGGCGTGGGGCATGGGTTTATGGGGGCTCCGCGAACTCACATGGGCCCTAGTACCTCTTGCAAGGTCGCACGAGGTACTAAGATTTCACCACTGATCATGCCCTACAAACCATGTATGGCACATGGAGTTCTGAGTACTTTCTTCAGTGTTGTTCTGCCCTACAGACAGAATCTTACCAGCCTAAACAATTATCTACATAATTATAGATATTATCTGTGAACTGCTAGGAAGGGCTCATCTTTTTCCTCTTCCTGCCTACCAGATACTTTCTCTTTGAGAAGGAATTTTTGTCTAATGGGACTCTAGACTATATTCCACCACAATATCAAGGCACACATGGACATACCTAATTATATACACATGTAGATGTATTGGGTTGTTGTTTATTGTTTATTGTTACTCTGTTTTCATTAGGGGATTTTAATGTCATTATTTGGTTTAATCTTACAGTGGATGTTTTAATTCTGTAAGCTACCAAGAGTCATTAGATTGCAATCAACCAGTCAAAGTAATATTTGAACTTTATCATCATGCCTGAAGCAAATGTTATCAGACCTTTAAAAAATTGTTTTAGAAAATGAGGAAAATTCCAAATTATGTCTAATATAGTTTTGATTAATGTGATCATTTAATTAGATATATTTTTTTTTATTTAGCAGGATGAATCAAAGCTTGTACCTGGAAATAGGCAAGTAGTATAGCAAGAAAAAAAATGTTTTTGTTTGTCCTATGCAACTTAAGAGTTGCCACTTCCACCCCATAAAATAAATGATACAAAAATTTCATATGAATGTGCACACATACACCCAAACATACACACACACAAAACAGGTGTGCCTTTTTTGGCAGTTTGCTATCTTCCCATTTACTTGGTCTGCTGCTGGCAAGGAATTGTTTAGCTTCACATGAATACTATAGTTCCAAGTTTATTTTTGAAACTAAAATCTTTCATCTGATAGGAAAATGACTTGGTAAATGAAGATATGGAGAAAAGCTGTATCCAGACTGCCAGACTCCCTCGTATGTAAATAGCAAAACATCTGTGCTATGAGAAGAACTCTATTCCTAAGATAAGCCACTTGGTAATAGGATTTCTATCTCCGTATTTGGAAAAGGACAGAAAAAGGAGGAAATTCTCAAGCAGCTTTGAAGATGTGGAAACTCTTATCAGTTTTTAAAATGCTAAAAATGCAACATCTCAATCCAAGATATAGCTCATCCTCTTGCCAAAGTTTCTAATAAAATACACTACTGAATAAATAATCTACTGAAAATGGGAAGAGGGTGCTCTATGCCAGGGGTGTCAAACTCGCGGCCCGCGGGTCAGGTGCATCACGAGCTGGCCATGCCCACCCACCTTTTTCAGTGGTGGTATTCAAATCTTTTTACTACTGGTTATGTGGGTGTGGCTTGGTGGGTGTGGCATGGCTTGGTGGGTGTGGCTTGGTGGGAGTGGCAGGGATAGGATACTGTAAAATCCCCATTTCCACCCCACTCCAGGGGAAAGATACATTAATTGATACAAATAACATAATTTGTGTTCTTTATGTGATAATGTCAAAACACACATGGCATCAGCATAGCTATTAGATTTTTTTTCTTTTTACAACCCTTTAATCCCTTTTATTCAGGTGGAGTCCGGGCAACTGTTTGGAGCTGAGCATTTACTGGCCAGATGCCTTTCCTGACACCTACATGGAGTTCACAGCACATACAGTATTTTTTTTCTTTGTGCCCCGAGAGAAAAATATCTGCCTCTACCTAGGATTGAACTCTCAACCTTCCAAGTGGGAGATGAGAGTTTTCACCTCTAGGCTACTGCACCACTCAACATAGCTATTAGTTATTCATTTGAAATATCTATTCTGCCCCCCCCCCCTTTTTGTGTGTACAGGAGCTCTTGAATTGTGTATTTACTGCTCCTTCCTCTTATATTTCTAAACAATAACTTTGTCAAGTAGATTTGCCTGACAAGACAGTGACTGTCCATTACAGAACACTTTTGGTCTAACATATGAAACCTTTGAAAAGAGCTCACCACTCATCCTAACCCATGGGAGGAAGGAGATATGTTTTAAGACAATTTTAAAATGCATTTAAACCTTACAACAGATTTCCAACAATGCTTAACTATATTACATCCACCTCCGGTAGGCTTGGAAAATAAGAAGAATTGGGCTCTTAGTCAGTAATAGAAGCTTACAAGACTATAGACATATAATCACCAGGAGTTGACTCAACTTAGGATTAGCATTACCTTCACATATCTCCTTTTAATTGAGGATAGTCAATTATTCTGCAAAATTTTGAGAAGATCATGTGCAATTTATCTAAGCACACACATGGTGATTTAATTGTACATCCACTTCCTTTTATAGTAATAAGGCCATTAATTTGTTTTTGACATATCCTTCCTCTCATTAAAGCTTGTCTTTTGTGCTTTATGTTTTTATGACCCTTTATTCTGTTAAGGGACTGAACTGTACAGTCAAAATTTCCTGGAAATTCAACCTGGTTATTTTACCAAGTTTTGCAATAGGGTGATTATAAACCTTTTTAGTTCAGTTTAGTTTTGTCCTTTTTGTTGGCTGTGTTTTATACGTATAATTTCTTTTCTTTTGTTTGTAAACAGAGTCATTGAGGAGTGGGGCTGCATCAAAATGGGAATAAATAAATGTTGTATAGCCATTTAATCATGCATGTCCTCTGTGACATCCGATCTTCTTTGGTGTATGATTTTGAATTTTCTAATATTTCTATAGATTTTATGATGATTTTAAAGATATTGTCACAGGATGTAACAATTTTCCAAGTAAAGCTGCCTTTTGCAATTGACTGATGGTGAATTTGTCAATGGGTGTTCAAGTGGTGCTCCAGTTATTTTGGTATTGTACCCAAGGTGCCTATTACTATTGGTACTACCCTTGCTTGCATTTGCCATAGTCATTCTGTTTCTATTTGCTGGTCTTTGTATTTAGTTATCTTCTCCAGTTCTGTCTCTTCTATTCTGCTGTGTCCAGATATTGCCCCATCCACTAACCTGATTTTTTTTTGTCTTTCTTATTGGCAGTTGTTAAGTAGGGGATATTATGAGGTGGGTGCTTGCCTGTTGAATTCTAAAATCCCAGAACACTCTAGCTTCTTCATTTTCTACGGCTTTCTCTATTTTATGGCCCACTGAGTTCTTGCTTGCAGGCAAATGGTATTTCTTTCAGATTTCTGTCAAGCACACCTTCCAGTGCACCATTGTTGCCACTTGGTACAGGCCGTTGTCTGGAGTCAGTCTGCCCACTATTTCTTCAACTTCTTTGCAGAGGAGATATTTGCTGTTATGCAGACAAAATGTGAAATGACAGCTTCCAGGTTTCTTGCCGCTGTTGGACCTTCGTGCGCACCGAGTTCTTCTTAAGGACCTAGGATGTCATAATGTACCAAACTCCATGACTCCGGATGGCAAGTAAATGAGAGAAACTCGATCGCAAGCGTTCAGAAGGCAACTTTGGAATAACCATAACGCATCCTGTTGGGGTTAACAACAACTCTGCCCCCCAAACCTGGAAAAACAGTCAGGTTTTCAATGACTTTCTGAATGTCATTGCTCAGATTCCTGAGTGATGCTTTTCCAGAGGGCAGGAACTGTGATAGGGAAGATATGCTTTTGGAGTCCGTTCAGTGACCCTTCCCAGGGAACTTAAGGCATCCATGTTATCCAATCTCACTGGATAGGCAGAAGCAAGTGGAGACTTAAATAGTCTGACTCTATGCCATGTTCAGTAAATCACTTTCTGGGTCATAGCATGTAGTCCTCTGTGGTCCTCTACATTATTAGACCAATTCCAAAGGCTCCCAGCTCTTCCTTTGTTAGATTCCTGTCAATCAGATCCATCCATATTTCCCAGCTTTCCTTCACATCCCCTCTAGACATCCATACTGTATTTTCTCATTTTATCTGTCTAAAACCCAATTAAATAGATATTCCCCTTGAGTTTCCATGGGCTTACACGAGGCAAATAGATTTCAATGGCACTTATTCATGGGGGGTGGGGTGGGGTGGGGTGGAAATAACCTTCAGGAAAGTAAAACTGGAATGGGGATCCTAGAAAGGAGCCTATGCATGTTTGTTTCCAATTTCTTTTCTTTTAGACTCTATCAAAGCTTTTTTTCCCCTTCTTCTTCAGACCGTGTGAAGTTATTATGTGGAAATTAAATAGATATGTGTGTACTGGTGTGTGACATCCCCGAGAAAATATACAAGCTGCCTGGAACCTAGGAGATTTTCTTAATGCTCTCACCTACATATCCTTAATATTCAGTATCTTGAGTATGTAAGCTTATTAAGCTGCTCTGCCATAAGCAAAGAAAGGAAGACTTTGTGTGTATGTGTGTGTTTTTGATATATGTATACAAAGATGAAGGCACTTACTTACTGCAGTGCATTTATCATGCTGGAAACACTCTCTCACACATTCCTTACTTGATGTGAAGGATTTGTCTCTTAACTCTGAGTGGTACTTTTATAGACTGAGAATGAATCAGAAAAGGGAGTTGAAAGGTACATGAATCCTAGAGGTCAGAGATTGTTGACTATAATATGTACATGAAATGCCCATTGCTGGAGAGATAATGCCATTATTTATTTTATTTATGAGCCACAGTGGCACGGTGGTTAGAGTGCAGTACTGCAGGCTACTTCTGCTGACTGCAGGTTGCCTGCAATTTGGCAGTTCGAATCTCATCGGGCTCAAGCCTTCCGTCCTTCTGAGGTGGGTAAAATGAGAACCCAGATTGTTGGGGGCAATAGACTGTCTCTGTAAACTGCTTAGAGGGGGCTGTAAAGGACTGTGAAGTGGTATGTAAGTCTAAGTTGCTATATTGCTATGGCTATTTATTTATTAACCAAATTTAGTTAGCTGCCCAATTCACCCACAGTGACTCTGGGTGGAGTTAAAAATCCACATTTTCAATTGAATAGCAATAGCAATAGTATTTAGACTTATTTACTACCCTATAGTGCTTAACAGCACTGTGATGTTGGACCTTCATGTGCATCGAGTTCTTCCCAAGGATCTAGGATGTCAATGTATCAAACTCCATGACTCTGGATGGCAAGTAAATGAGAGAAACTTGATCACAAACTCACTTCCCGCTTGGAAGTTGAGAGTTCAATCCTAGATAGCGGCAGATATTCTCTCCTAGGGCAGAAAGAAACAAATATATGCAACCAATTCCACATGGTAGCCAGCCAGTAAATGCTCAGCTCCATCCAGTCACCCTGACTCTACTCTGAATTAAGAGATTGCAGGGATGTAAAAAGGGAATGCTTTACAGCGCTCTCCGGGCGGGTTATAATGCCAGCATTATTTGCATATTGCTGCCAACAATCTGGGTCCTCATTTTACCAACCTTGGAAGGATGGAAGGCTGAGTCAAGCTTGAGCCCCAACAGGATTGAACTCCAGGCTGTGGGCAGAGTTTGCCTGCAATACTTCATTGTGTAATCAGTTAGAAATGTGAGTTTCTTTTTACTTATCTCATGATATACAAATAGAGACCATATGATACATTGCTGATGCAGGTTAAGTCTTATTCATATGAAGCATAGAAGAGCCAAGAGTTGAGAAGGAAGACTTAGGTGTGTGCAAATCTAGAGTTAAGTAAAACAACAAAGAAACAGAATTGAAGAATCGGTTCAGGGTGGGCCTAATTAGATAAGTCTACATAGTGTTTGCTATCTAATGCCCACAAGCCAAAGAACTACGGATTCCTGATGTTCATTCATGAAGATCTTGAGTGGAGAAATGCTTGAGGGTCAAAACATTAAACATAAATTATATGCAATGAATCAATTTTAAATCATAGTGTATTTTAAAGAAAACAATCTCTGCTTCAAAGAACAGAAGGAAATGTAAAGCTTAACTCAAGATAAATGCAAAAGACATTTGAAGGATTCAAGAATAAATGAATAAGTGCTGAAATACTTGCATTGACCACAAACAGTGCACAATATGAAAAAAAGGAAAAATATCCTTAATGGCAAGCGTTTGTCAAGTACTCACTCATATCAATTCATTAACAGGCACTTTAATATCACCTAGTTAATTCACCAAATATTTGGAATGCTGGTGATTTTCTGTGAACTGAGAACAAACAAACATAAGGGAACATTTTTAGTCTAACATATAAAACCTTGGAAAGGAGCTCACCACTCATCCTATCCCATGCGGGGGGTGGTATGCTTTAAGACAATTTTAAAATGCTTTTAAACCTTATAACAGATTTCCAACAATGCTTAACTATATTATGTAAGCGAGAACAGATACAGACAATGGGGGCTCATAAAATTGACCTCAGTGTGACATATGAGATATGGAGTCCCCAGATTCTTCTCTGACTCATATCAAAAGTTTGGGTTCAAAGGTTCAGTTTGTGCAGTTTCTAACCCAAAGCTAATCTCAAAACACTCACTCATCTCTACAAAATATATATTGAAATGGTGATACAAAATAGTGAAATTGCTTCTCCAATTCTATATACCAGAGGTCTCCATCCAGTGGTCTGGGGACCACTGGTGTGGTCCATGAGAAAATTTTGGTGGTCCGCAGTGCACCCAGGTGGAGAAACTGCTCCGGGCTGACCAATGGGCCAGTCTTGTGACTACAGCTCTGGAAAGAGAGATGAGAGAGAGAGATGAGAGATCCCAGTGTTTCATTTTCTGTGGGAAATGAGTCCAAATGACTCTTTGAGTGTTTAAAGTTGCACAAACAGGCAGCTAAGTGCCTAAACACAGGGAGACCAGGCACTTCAGCGACCAGCACACTGGATTCATATTAGTGGTCCGCAGGATTTAAAATTATGAATTTGGTGGTCCCTGAGGTCCAAAAGGTTGGAGACCCCTGCTATATACCACTCTTCCTCAGGCTGCATACATTTTATGACATCTTTATGAACTTCTGAACTCTTTATTATTTCTTTTAAGAAACTTTCGATGTATCATAATGTTCAGAGTCTGGTTTTATAGACATTGTGTAGGTTCTCAATAAGTATGGTTCAAAGATGGAGCCTTTGTGAGCACATCTATATCCGAAGCAAGGGAAGGAATTGGAAGCAAGTGTTAAAAAGTCAGGTGGCTGCTTGTTTAAGCAATTAAATGTTTAATTAGATTTATAACTCAACCTTTGCTGATGTGTATTCTGAATCAGCCAAGTAAGAATAAACCTACCTATAGCTCACCTTGATATCAACTCCAAAATACTGCTAGGTAGCCTTAAAATTCATATAATTTGGTACTGAAAAAGAAAGAGAGAGGGAGGGAAGGATGCATTACAAAGAGACAGATTTTGTTGTGTGTGGCTCCTTTTGTCCTTTGTACTTCTTTGACCCCATCCACGATGATATTTCTGGCTTCCATGTTTTGCTTGATTATTTATTTAGATGTGTATTTATTTATGTAGCAGATTTAGAGACTGCCCATCTCCATCACAAAGTGACTCTTTTATATTAAATTAAGTTAAATTCTAACATTTCTGACTGAGACTTTGTCCTGCCTAGCCCTGATTTGGAGGATGGCATCTTGAATGCAACATGAAGATCTAATGTTAGCTTCTGTAGTATATTGTTACACTGACTTATGACCGGTCACTTAACAACCTTCTGAATTTATGACCTGATTCTGAAGATTTCCACCCCCCCACCCATCTGTGGTCCCAGGACCTCACTTCAGTTGCTTGGCAACAAGACTGCAATTATATCCATTTGCAGCATCCCATAGTCACATCAGCATGGTTTATGATGCTTTTGCTGAAAACTGGAAGTTACTTCCATTTTTTGACAGAACCACACCCTAGCAAACAATGATGACCGCAGTCTTCATTTGATGACCGCTGCACAAAAACTGACCTAATTTATGACAATCGTGACCAGAGGTGGTATTCAGCAGGTTCTGAACAGTTCTGGAGAAACAGTAGCGGAAATTTTGAGTAGTTCGGAGAACTGATGGTAACCTTCCTCCAGGAGTAGGGAGGGAATGGAGATTTTGCAGCATTCTTCCCCTGGAGTGGGATGGGAATGGAGATTTTGCAGTATCCTTCCCCTGCCACATCCACCAAGCCACGCCCACCAAGCCACACCACGCCCACCCAGCCAAACCCACAGAACCAGTAGTAAAAAAAACCTGAATCCCACCACCGATCGTGACATATGACTGCAATGTGTAGGCTCCGTTACAGTCATATATTGAGGACTACTTGTGTTATATTGGGACATAAAGAAAGAAACTAGCCCCTTTAGAGGCAGTTGCTGTCAGTTATTCTCTAACACAGAAGACTTGCTAGTTTGCATGCAGATCAGGGAGTCATCCTGCCCAGTTGTAGCTAGTCTTGAAGTATGAGTGAATGCTGGAATTCGTCTTTGCATTTCTCACAAGAAAGAAAGCTTCTCTTCCTCCCACCCTTTAAAAAAAAAACAGAACATTTTCTGGTAACACTTGAGCTCGATCTATTATTGAAGGAGGCTGCTTTTATTTTCTTTTATGCAAGTTTTCTGCACTCTGAAACCTCCCTGTGTGTATTTCCCGTCTGAAAGCCCCATGGAAACAGTGCTCACACAAACACTTCCTTGGAGTTAATTGATGTGTGGAAGGGAACAAGTGTGAAATCAGCATGTTGATATGGATATCCCTTGGCTACTTCGTGAGTCAATGAGTACAAGAACGCCACAAGAATTCCTCCTTTGAACCAAATTTCAAAAGCGAATGATCTTTTATCACGTTGAATGACAAATGAATGGTGGTGGGGAGGGGGAGGAGGAAAGGAGCAGACTTTGGGACTGCAAAGATATCTATTCGAGCATAAAGCTTGCAGTTATGCTTTAAATGCAGTTGACTGCAGTTTTGAAGGGTCTTTGGTGCTCTCCGAACTTGGTTGTTTTCTTGCAGACATTTCATTAGCAAACTAGGTAACATCATCATCACCAGAGCACTCATGGTGTTACCTAGCTTAGTAATGAAACATCTGAATAATGAAAGAGCACTAGTGATGTGACTAGCCAGGTAGTGAAACATCTGCAAGAAAACAAACAGGCTCAGAGAGCACCAAGGACCTCTCATTTCAACCCTGGATTACAGATGTTCTCCTTTAATGAGTTTGTTCTTTCAGTTTCTCTGTTTTCCTCCTTTTGTCATGTTTCCTTCATTTGGCATGCACATGAGTTGACCATAACAAGATCTTGCAGGGCATAACACTCTGCTCCAATAAAGGAAAAAGCAGCAGGTGTTGCCTCTTACCATAATTTCAGGCCTCTGGTCCTATGGAGGAACTCCCCCACACTCCCCCCCCACAACTCTTTTGACTCAGATTACCAATCTGGGATTTAGAAAGTCTTCAAGACATTCTAAATGACCCACAATTTTCCTGTTCCGACAGGCAGGCCCTTTTCTCAGCAATGGCCACCTGCAAGGCTTCTTAGTCATCTCTGCTATAATTTCTAGCACAGAGGTCGGCAACTTTTTTAACACTCAAAGCGCCACAAAGGTCCTAACCAAAGCCCCCAGTTCAATTCTGGAGCCAACCGGAAGTCCGGTTCCCCCCACCATAGAGTCTCCTCCTAGCATGGCATCCTTTTTCCTCTACCTGTCCTAATCAAAAGCCCTATTAATTGCGGAACCAGCCAGCAACAGGGAGCCACAGCAGAGGGATGAAAGAGCCACATGCGGCTCCAGAGATGTGGGTTGCTGACCCCTGTTCTAGCAGAAGATAGTGTGGTACTTGATGCTTCCCTGCAATTGGAAAACTTTTGCGTGAGTTCAACTATTTCCTGTCTGCATTGTGACGATGATATAAAAAAAAGTCTAGTATTCTTATTGTTTCTCATTGTAATGGTTGCCATTTTCCAGAGATCTGGAGCAGGCATGAAATGTGAATTTTTTCCCAAGAGGCTCCGTGGGCATGGCTCCATGGGCATGGTTCTGTG
>JAOYMU010000002.1:50850053-50860368 GCA_025802295.1 Psammodynastes pulverulentus
GAAGAGAACCTGTGGCCTAGAGGTTAATACAACTGCCTACGATGCAGGTGACCCAGGTTCAAATCCCATAAGGGTATCTCCAACTGATGAGAGCTAATAAGCTCGAAATAGATCTGTACTGGCCTCCCTGAATTTAAAAAAAAATACCAGCAGAAAAAATTAATCAACATATATACGGCACACTGTTGGCGCTAATTTCTGCCTGGATAGTCTCTTGAGATGAGCTGAAATGCAAAAGGGAGCTACGTTGTTCCCTCCCATATTTGGTTAACCAAGTATCTCCACAAAAAAGAACACACACACACACACACACACACACACACACACACACACACGTAGGTTTTGGCATATTCGGGTCTTGTCCCATGTAAACTTGAGGGTGTCTTGGCAACATTTCGACAAGGTCTCACTCAGGCTGGAGCTGAGGGTTCGTGCTCTCCGAGCAAAGCAAGGTCTGGGCAGCAGCCCTGGTCTACGGAGATTCTATTCAGGAATTTATATCTTCAGGAATTTCCTCCCACAGTGAAATTCAAAAACATTAGTAGCCTTTTTATCCCTAGAGAAGGGAGTGGCCCAAACTCACCTACTTGGCTTTTGGCTAAGTCAGGATTAGAACTAAGGGTTTCCAGGTTTCTAGGCCTTAACTACTACACCAATGCAGCTTTTACTACCACAGTAAATATTTTACTTTTCTTAAGAACAGTACAACTTTAATTAGATGACTAATTTGAGAGCAATTTGGGCTTTACTTTGCAATATCCTTTTGATGTTAATGGCTTGCCTGTTTTTTTATTTGCATTTGGAAGATGTAACAATGCTTTTTCTTATTTCTAGCTGTGTTGGCAAACAGACTGTTTCTTTCTCCTTTTTTAATCACTTCTGACATCAAATTATTACTAAATAGATAAATGGCAGTTAGCATAAATCCACAAGCAAGAAATAATCATATTTCTGAGCTGACTTGCTCAGCTTACATTTCTAGTCATTTGTTTCCTTATTAAATGTGTCTTACCTTCAAAGTCTATGTTGTTAACGATCATTTTCTATCTTTTTCAAATCACAAAACAAAGTCAAGGTCATCCCAAAGAATTGGAATGGGGCAACAGTAACTTCACTACTATTCAGTATCGACAATTAACAATCCAGGTAGTCCTTGACTTACAACAGTTCATTTGGTGACCATTTGAAATTACAAAGGCACTGAAAAAAGTGACTTAGGATGATTTTTCACACTTATAACTGTTGCAGCATCACCATAGCTGTGCAAATTACATTTGGATGCTTGACAATTGGTTCATCTGTATGGCGGTTATAGTGTCCCAGAGTGCTGTTGATAGAACTTTTAGCCAAAAGACTGTCCTAGGATCTAGATATGTGACACCGAGCCTTCAACTAGAAACTAGGACAGGGTATAATTTTGGATTTACTCAAAAAAAGTCTGCTTTGCAGGACATGGGGATGCAAGCATCACACCATCTTCAATACTTTAAAGGAGTTGCATCTTTTCCTTGGATTGTTCTCCATGGTCCACGAAAACACACAACTACTTTAAGGTGTTGTAGACAAATAATACCTGTTGCAAAGCATTTTTTAGAGGTCAAGTATGAAACACTCCACAGCCATACTAGATACATATTTTGAAGTTACTTTTTTTCCCTTAATAAATTATAGAGATGTGCACAAAGCCTAACAATCCTTTAGAAATTGTACTGTGCAGAGGAAAGAATTCTTATTTCTCCCAGGTATTCTGAAGCAAAACAATTCTTTATATGACTAGAAAATGTAAAAAAAGGACAAATTCTTTTTGATATCAGCGAGAAGCTCTTTCCTAAGGTTCAAGCTTTATGGGAAGGGAAGAGTTTTCTTTAAAATATGTTGGGAAGAAGAAAAAGTCATTCTTATATTGTATAATTTATGGAGGAACATGGAAGGATCGATAGCTACATATTAATCTTTCAGCTTTTGCTCAGAAATGCTTCAGAATGTGCAAAAACTTCCTCAGAACAGCCATGTGATCCTGGAAACAAGACATGGGTACTTTAATTATCTGTAAGCAGGTGCTTTGTTTATGATCCAGACCAGAGGTAGTATTCAGTAAGTTCCCACCGGTTCTAGAGAACCGGCAGCGGAAATTTTGAGTAGTTCGGAGAACCGGTGGTAACCTTCTCCCATGAGTGGGGTGGAAATGGAGATTTTACAGTATCCTTCCCCTGTCACGCCAACCAAGCCACGCCACGCCCACCAAACCATGCCCACAGAACCGGTAGTAAAAAAAATTGAATCCTACCACTGGTCCAGACAATTCAGTGACAATAGCTGACAAGATAGATAAAAAGTAGACCATTGGTTGATAAGAATTTAATAGATTCCATCCATATTCCCTCAGATTTTGGGAGTCAAGTATTAGTTTGACAGTTGGCATGAGTTTGTGCACAGTAGTTTGTGTTTTTATACAGCTTGTCCTTGACCTAAGACCATAATGGAACCGTCCTATTATGGTTGCAAGAAGCGATACTGTTAAATGGAAAAGGCTCACTTAATGACTCCACCTTCTGCTCTCTCCCCCCTTCTGAAACACCCCATGTACTACCTCCCAACCCTTGGGATACCTACAGCTCTTGGGCCTGCTTTTGCCCCCCATTGGGCCCCTGCAAGCATTTCTCACTCCACTGGGCCCCACAGGCCTTGGTTCTTCTCCCCAGCCCTAGTTACCCATCAAGCCCTTACCTTCTGAAAATCTCTTGAGCTTTCCTCAGTGCTGCACAGACCTCTTCAGGGAATCAGAATGGAGCAGTCCATTTTAGCACAACAACAAAGAATTGTGGGGACATTGAAAATAGCCACATCTGGGTGGTACCCACATGGTCCAAGGATAAGTGTCCTGCCCTCCTTCCCCACCAGACATCTGGAGATCTTCCAAAATTAAGTGTGTGATGGGGGATGGAGGTGGGATGGGAGCAAGCCCAAGGACTGTGGTAACCCTACTTGGTGGGATGGGAGGGGAGAGAGGCAGGAGGCCACTGTAGCAGTGGCCAGTTGTAAGTGGAGATCAATTGTAAGGGTGAATGACTTCAGGAGGTGCTGCTGCTATAACTTTGAAATGGCTGCTGAGTGACCTTCAATGAAGTTTTAACTTGCTTTTGTTTAAATGTAATTCTCTGGTTTTGCTTACTTGCTGCTAGGAGTTTGAGGGATATTTTATTTAGTAAGTTAGTTTGTCAAGCATGTATGAGAAAACAAGTATAAGTATGAACATAACATGTAAACATATAAGTATAAGCAGGTATAAGTATATACATAATAAATGGGAACAATGTGACAGGGGCGGTAGGCATGCTGTCGCGCTTATGCACGCCCCCTTACAGACCTCTTAGGAATGGAGTGAGGTCCATGATAGACAGTTTAACGTTAAAGTTTTTGGGGGTTGAGGATGTAACCACAGAGTCAGATAATGCGTTCCAGGCATTGACCACTCTGTTGCTGAAGTCGTGTTTTCTGCAATCGAGTTTGAAGCGGTTTACTTTGAGTTTGCATCTATTGTTTGCCTGTGTATAATTGCGGTTGAAGCTGAAGTAGTCATTGACAGGTAGGACGTTGTAGCAGACAATTTTGTGTACTAAGCTTAGGTCAGACTAGATAGGCGGCATAGTTCTAGATTGTCCAGGTCCAAAATTTCAAGGATCGATGGGTGGCTATAGAAATTGGAGAAATAACTAAATGAGAGTCAGCTTTATTTCCTATCACGATGATAATTTTCCCCAGTGTATTTTATTTTTGTAACATGAAAGGCATTCTTCCTTTGAAATATATCTTCCTTTAACTTGCATAAAAGTTGCCTTTCCTAAAAACCATGAAAGAGAATAAATGGGGAGGTGAAGGGTAAATTGATCAGCATTTACTCCTACAACAAACTGCTTTGACATTGAAGTAAAGGCTTAGAGAAAAAAACTCCATAAAGGTCATTTCCCCCTTCTTCTCTTGTTCAGATTCAATCAGTGCATTGCAGGCCTTCTCGTACAGCTGCATGGAATAGAAAACGTTCGTAATCTGCACATTTAAGTGAATCTCCTTACTCAGCACTATCTCCAGAAGTATTCCTCATTTGTTACATCTGGTTATTAATCTTGCAATTTTGTAGCCTTATAATAATTGCCTTAATGGGTTCAGTAAGTACGTAGATGTCATTCAGAATCAATTGAAGGAACCTAGGAATAAGGAGAAATTTCCTGACAGTTAGAATAATTAATCAGTGGAATGACTTGCCTCCAGAAGTTGGGGATGCTCCAACATTGGAAGTTTTTAAGAAGAAATTGGGCAGCCATTTGTTTGAAATGGTATAGGGCAGGTCTGTCAAATTCGTGGCCCGTGGGCCAGATGAGTCACATGGTGGCCACGCCCATGTCCTGTTTAGCAAAGGGGGGGAAAGTCGCAATACGTCACATGACAATGCTGTGATGATGCGAGTTTGACACCCCTGGTCAGGGGCTTGGACTGGAAGACCTCCAAGGTCCCTTCCAGGGGTGGGCTGCTAGGGGTTTGCAGGCATTTGGGAGGTCCTCTAGCTAAGATTCTGAGCAGTTCAGAGAACCCCCAAATCCCACTCCTGGTTGGCCCTGCCCATTCCTTACCTTTCAGGAGTCCAGATGCACCTTGTTTTGGATGCAGGTAAGTGCAGGGCGCATGTAGAGGCTCGGGGAGGGCAAAAAACAGGCCTATCGGAAGTTCGGGAAGGCCAGAATAGGCCCGTTTCCAGCCTCCAGAGAGTCTCCGGAGCCTGGGGAGGCCATTTTTGCCCTCCCAGAGGCTCGAGGAAAGTCTCCGGAGCCCAGGAAGGGCAAACACACACACACACACTGCCATTGTGCATGAGGCCAACTAGGCCACAGCCACCATGGCCACGGCCACCCAGAACCAGGCAGAGAACCCCTTGCTAAAATTTTTGAAGTCCACCCCTGGTCCCTTCCAACTCTGTTATTCTGAGAGGTTGGTTAATTAAATATAGGAATAATATGTTAGATTAGGAGTTTAATTTCCAAAATGGGTTCAGAGGAAATCTGGCTTCCTTAAGTCTTTGTAGTTGACTTTTGAAAGATTCATAAGGCTATTGTGAGTATTACTCAAGATTACCATCTTTTTTCAGTTGCAAAAATGTATGAATTCAGGTTAAAAGACATTGAGCTGAATGGGATAGGCTTCATTATTAGGGATAGCAAAATACTGCTAGAAGGAAATAGTTATTTTCCTGTAAGAATAGCAATAGGTATTTAAATGATTTATAATCATTGCCTGAGTTTGGGCATGAGGTTTATAAAAGTGGCCAGATGTCTCTAAATAATTTCTCAATGCTTGGTTTGGTTAATGGGAGCACCACTTTTGTTCTTTGTAGTGTTGCTAGGTTTCATCCACTTTGGAGATTTATGTGGCTCTTCGATAGAAAAGTCAACTATTCTCTAATAGTTGTTAATCTTGTGTGCCAGGAAATGTAAGCTAAAGAGAGGTTTGGTAGTGGAATGTAACTCAAAGCCCTCATTCCTCCATTTGGAGACTGTGCAGGAGGTGGCAAAGATAGCCAATTGTTAATAGATTCTTTAAAAGTGGGACCTGAAAACTAAATACAATATGCAGTATTAATACTAATCAGGCCTACAAAAATCACAGATAATCAAGTTAAAGACAAACTGGATATCTAGTTATTGCAAAGTTGGCTGTAAGGCAACACTTGTATTTGTTTTTAAAAAATGAAGACAATGTATAGTGCTGGAATGAGATCCAATAAAAGAAAACATATGTAGCTTTATAAAAAATAGATTATGTAGTTATGCAAGACACCTCCTTAATCTTACAACACAGGATCAACCATAGTTTCAGCTGGGAAATTGTGAGCATCCTAGTCCAAGCCAAATCCAGTAATGCTAGAGGTTTCCAGATACATGGCAAATCAACCATTAATAAACATAGAGAGATAAACCATATTTACACACCATTGAAAAGACTATTAAAAAAGCTAAGAAGAGAACAGACCAGAACACATCCTCTCCAACAGAAGATAAGCAGGAATTAACACCAAACAGTCAAGCACAAAACAATACTCTAATCAAGGAACTACATCCCATCAAAATTGGCAGGACAAACTACTATATATAAACAGAGAGCAAACCCCACACTTAATTAACATTAATGTTAACTAAACCTTTGAAAATAGGACTTTCTTTTTTTTTTTTTCACCTAAAAGGAAGTTATGGGAAATATACTCCAGGTATGTATGTTGGGGATAATCAGCTCTGTGCCAAAATGCACAGAATACCTAGTTGAACATAACACTGGTATTTGGTCTAACCGTGTAGCAAAATGAGGAAGAAATGAAGTAAGAGCCCTGGTGGCGCAGAGGTTAGAGTGCAGTAATTGCAGGCTACTTCTGCTGACAGCCAGCTGCCTGCAATATGGCAGATCGAATCTCACCAGGCTCAAGGGTGACTCAGCCTTCCATCTTTCTGAGGTGGGTAAAATGAGGACCCAGATTGTGGGGGCAATATGCTGATTCTGTAAACCGCTTAGGGAGGGCTGTACAAAGCACTATAAAGCAGTATATAAATTTAAGTGCTATTGGTATTGCTATAGGACAACTTGCCGGGGCCAACTTGCTGTGGCCAGTTCACCATGGCCAACTCGCCATGAGACAATTCGCTATGGCCAACTTGCCACGGGACAAGAGTTAGACTAATATCCAAGAAATGGTGGAACAGAATCATTAAAGGATGCCAAAGGATGGGCAAAATGAAATGGGAACGACAAAAATGAAAATATTAATTTAGATCATTAAATTGAATTATTGAGTTGTCCTGTAGTGAGTTGGCCGGCAATGAGTTAACTGCGGTGAGTTGGCCATGGCGAATTGTCCCATTCTAGCATATAATCGATCAAAAGCCTTGGTTTATGGCTTGCTGTTCTGTGACTTCAGGAAATTGTAATTCAGGGGTATCAAACTCAATTTCATTGAGCACGCATCAGGATTGTGCTTGGCGTTGGGGGGCCGAGGTGAGTGTGGCCATGGTGGGTGTGGCCAGATTGACATCACTTGTGTCGGTGGCGCCTATAGCCAGATCGTTCTGCCAGCGAAAATGGGCTCCCGAGTTCCGTTTTCGGCTGTGACGGCCTCCTGCAACTCTCTGCCAGCAAAACCAGAGTCGCACGCGGCCCTCCTGAGCTCTTGTTTTTCTGGCAGAGGCACCGCCGGCTGGACTTTCACTGTTTCCAGGGTGGCCCCGCGGGCCAGATTTAAGCACCCTGCAGGCCGGATCCGGTCTGCGGGCCTTGAGTTTGACACCCCTGTTGTAATTTATCCAGTTATTTGTGGTTAAATAAACTACAGTTTATCACAGTGTGTGAACTTTACTTTGTCCTGTTAGGTTCTTGTAGCTACAAAACTGATAGAGGATGCCTTGTACAAACATGGGAAGGTCAATGCCTGGATGCAGTTATTTTTCACCTTCTCCGCATCCTGAATATAGATAACACTCACTTTTGTTGACTTTGCCCAATCTTTGCCTGTGGCCATGCCTGTTAGAGTAATCCCTATCTAGTCAAGGCAGATCTCAAGAGGAAAACCTTTCCCAGCCTCTGTCTACAGTGAATAATTTGAGGAAAAGAGAGAAATACACACCCAAATAATCCTTTGTGTAAACAGAAAACTTGTATGACAGCAAAGGGTGAATTAGATACCTTTGCCGTCTCCAATTTTATGGGTGTATGTGCGTGACAACCTGCACTGTGCTGATGACACTTGTCTAATAGCCACAAGCACAAAGGATTTGCAAGGTCTACTCATAAAAGTCAAGGGATGTAGTGAAACAAATGGGACCCAAACTGTTCGTTTGTTTGTTTGTTTTGTTCAAGCATACATTGGATAATACATATAAGTATAAACATAATTATGAATATATAAAATGTATACAAATAAGAGAAAAAAAATTAGGACGGGACGGTAGGCACTTATGCATGCCCCTTACAAACCTCTTAAGAAAGGGGTGAGGTCAATAGTAGACAGTCTAAGGTTAAAGTTTTTGGGGTTTGGGGAAGAGACCACAAAGTCAGGTAGTATATTCCAGACATTGACCACTCTATTGATGAAGTCATATTTCCTGCAATCAAGGTTTGTGCGGTTTATCTTGAGTTTAAATCTATTGTGCGTTCTTATAATGTTGTGGTTGAAGCTGAAGTGGTCATTGACAGGTAGGACATTGCAATAAATAATTTTATGTACTATGCGTAGGTCGGATAATACACTTATTATTGCTAGTTTCGAGATGTGTTCTTCAATGCAGTTTATTCCTCTGTGGACTTATCCACAAGGCCCGGATGTCCCATTGCCAAGTGAACAGGGCGTTGTTATGGAGTACCATGATGTTGTTTTCTATTAATCCCACATTCACTGTCCAAGTGGCTTCAGGCCACAAATATATTTCCAGGTCACTGGAGTGCTTCTTTCTGTTTTGGAGATCAACCTTTAGTTTCTGCAAGACAACTCCAGCACTTCTGTGACTATTAACAGAGGTAGGAATAGTTCTTCAACTGAGTCAGTGCTTTCTGTAATACATTTTAGTTCATGGCTATCGCTTTTGTCTCTGGAATAGAAGGCTGCTAGTTTGAAAACTTTTAAAAATAAATGTTCTGCTTTTCCCTGTATTTCTTTTTTTAAAGAAATATAAAAGGCTCATAATTTTTCTAGTTGCCCAAAGTAGAAAGGTTTCATCCTCAACTTTGAAATAGCTAAAAATGAATATAAGACAAGAGTTGTGTTTTTTTTAAAACCACACATATAGGTCAATAGCAGGAGGAGAGAAAAGAGGTATAGAGGTGAAATAAAAATATTTGTCTGCTTTTTGGACAATGCCTTTGCCAAGTTATGGGCTTATATGAAATGTTGAGAGAATCTACATAATACAACCATGAATAGGAATCATGTTGCATCACACAAAGTCCAACCATATCTGGTTTTTAGATATGTGATTTAATAATCTGATGTGAACCTAAGGATTTAGACATACAAATAAGCAGTATTAATTGGAGTTATTGTTTTTTTAAAAAAAAAATATGTACACAAGAATCAAAATAGAGTCTTCTCGGTAAGATGGTGGAATATACATTTAGTAGTAAAGAATAAAACAAATAAAATATTCAAGTAGTAATTTTTGAGAAGTTAGTATACTAATTCTGGAAAGTAATCAATTATCTCAACTGGTAAAAGAGTAAAGAAAATCCAAACATAATTAGTCCATAATATATTTTGGTTAAATACCAAGTAAAGTAACATTCACTTTTTAAAAAAGGTTGCACCACACTAACTAAATTGAACTATATCATATCAGAATGAATCCTCATTAGGGAATTGTGTATGCTTGAACATATAGTATATAACATACCATAATTATCTGAAAAATGACTCAGTTTCTTTCCAAATTAATTTACCTTTAAAATAGGAGAATGGTCTTAGATTTGCTTAACAAAAGTGATGGAGGCAAATAAGTTTTAATTTAAAATTTCCTACAGTTTTTAGAGACCACCTTAATTCAGAATCTTCTTTTTCCAGTATACAGTGCTGTGATAATGTTAACAATGTGATGGAATTAAGATCATAATATATCTCAAAAAAGTTATAACAAATTCCTTTCTTTCTTCCTCCCTCCCTCTTTGTTCTATACATGGATAACTATGATGGCTGTATAGAAAGCAGTCGGACTTTGAAACAGTATCTTTTCATGTCACTTGTCCATTACTTGGGCCATGCCATCAGACAAAGAAAATAAAAGAGGAGCAAATCACTCATGAATACAAAATGCTGTTCTTTTATGGATCAGTGCTGGACAACCCATATTGAGATTGGTTTCATATAATGAGATTCGCTTGGAAAAACCAATTTCTGCTGGTGTGAAATCTTTGCAGGACCACTTGCAAATATGTCTCTGTAGCATGAATTATGGAGTGATCCAGAGAAAGAAAAGCTAAAGGTATTTTACATGCCATCAGAAGTTTGAATTTCTGTAAAATCTGCAGGATAACTTGTGAAATAAAAAATGTAATCAAAATGATATGAACTCAGTGAACTACCTTTTGCCTTCAGATTAGATTAGCTTTAGTTGAGTGGATAGGAAGATGAGAGTATTTTAAATGAGTGTAGGAAATAATCATTGAATTCAATGGCATACTGTTGTTTTGCATATACAGTGAGAACTTTTGCACCGGAAATTATTCTATTCTATTCTATTCTATTCTATTCTATTCTATTCTATTCTATTCTATTCTATTCTATTCTATTCTA
>JAOYMU010000002.1:51051762-51062466 GCA_025802295.1 Psammodynastes pulverulentus
TTGTGGCTCCCGGTGTTTTCTTTTCTGTGGGAAATGGATCCAAATGGCTCTTTGAGGGTTTAAGGTTGCCGACCCCTCGTCTAGACTAACCGGTAAGCCCAATCATAATTAATGTGTCTTGGAGAACATATTGTCGGTATTCTTGGCGAGCCTCACTCCAGGATCCCTTTGAGTTCAAAACAGAGCCAGCTTTAACTCCTCGTGTTTTGTGGCCTTTGAAACTCTTCCAAACTTAAGTGCTGCCGGATTTTCCTGTGATTACTAAACACAGTTTTGATCCACAGATGTTCAGCCCAACCTCTGCCTTGTGATTAATTAAGAAGGAAGATATTTATGGAGAAAGGCATGAAGCATGCTGTTCTTGAATAGTCCACCATGGTTGAAATTTCACACCCAGTAAATCACTAATGAAAATGTCATTCCCCTGCTGAGTTTACCTGAGCCTCTATTAATCTTGCCGTTTCCATTAGAAACAGAATTACTGTCAGATTTACAACAATGAGGGGGAAAAAAGGCTGTGTGCATATGTACTTAAATAATTATGTTGTAAGGCAAAGGAACTTTGTACATGTTTGTTGGGGTCCTTTGTGCTCTCGGAGACTTGATTGTTTTCTTGCAGACATTTCATTACCTGACTAAGTAACATCATCAGGGTTAGAAGGGAGTGAGGCAAAAGGTGAGACACCCCTGTTGTAGACTATTGGGAGGAAAAAGCTAGGCTTTTGAGAAGGGTGAACAAGTATTTTGGGAGGTGACTCCAGATATATGGGATAACTGCAATAAAGAGCTATTTATTTATTTTGCTTTATTTTATTTATTTTGTCAAGCATGCGTTGGATAACAGACATGAGTATAAACATATTCTGAATACATGAAATGGATATAAATAAGAGAACATTAGGACAGGGATGATAAGGACATTGGTGCACTTATGCACGCCCCTTACAGACCCCTTAGGAATGGGGTGAGGTCAATAGTAGACAGTCTTAGGTTAAAGTTTTTGGGGTTTGGGGAAGAAACCATAGAGTAAGGTAAGGTATTCCAGGCATTGACCACTCTGTTGCTGAAGTCATATTTCCTGCAATCAAATTTGGTACGGTTTACTTTGAATTTATATCTATTGTGTCCTTTTGTATTGTTGTGGTTGAAGCTGAAGTAGTCATCGATGGGTAGGACATTACAATAGATAATTTTATGTACTATACTTAGGTCAGATCGAGGGCGGCGTAGTTCTAGGTTGTCTAAGCCCAATATTTCAAGTCTGGTGGCATCAGGTATTCTGTTGTGAGTAGAGGAGTGGAGGACTCTTCTTGTGAAATATCTCTGAGCTTTCTCAACTGTATTGATATCTGATATGCAGTGCGGGTTCCAGACAGAGGAGCTGTATTTGAGAATTGGTCTAGCAAATGTTTCAGATCCTCCTCACAGGCCGAGGGTCCGATCCTCGCAGAGTGGCTGGGAGTGGGTGGCAGATGCGCGAGGGCCCCATTGGGTGGCTTCTGTTCTCCTGGGTCTGTGCAGGATCCGTGCAGGCCCTGAAGAGAGCGGCTGCCAAGGCAACCGGGCAGCCTGGCAGGAGGCTATTAGCGCATCACTCCGGCTCTGCCCTGAACAACTCGCACCTACTTCTTCACGCAGGGTATTTCCTGGAGTTGCCGTGGCAACCTCGGCACCAGCTGCATGTTTCCAGGGATTGTGGGCATACATCTCATCAGAGTAAAATTAGAATGAAAGGTTTTAATCTTCAGCTTGGGAGTTGTTATTTACAGGCAAACGCCTGGATTGCTGCCAAGGAGATTATTATTAAGCCAGAGAGCAGCCCAGATGCCCAGGAGGAGGGGCGGGTGTGTGGGGAGGGGGTGGAAAGAGGTACGCGTCCTTATATGTCTGTCTGTCTGTCTGTCTGTGAGAGGCATGTGTCTATGGAGGGAGGAGAGGAGCAGCCAACTTGCTGTGGTCAACTCACCACAACCAACTCGCCCAGGGGCAAGAGTTACACTAATATCCAAGAAATCATGGAATAAAACCATCAATGAAAGGATTTCAAAGCAGGGGCAAAATGAAATGTGAATGACAAAAAAATAAAATATTTTAAAAAGTATTTTAAATGATTAAATTAAATTGTTGAATTGTCCCATGGTGAGTTGCCCTGTGGCGAGTTGTCCCATTCCAAGGAGAAGATGCTTCTGTTGGACAGACACATCTGGGTACATCTGAGCAACAGCTTGCTTCCCCAACTGGGTGCCCGCCAGATGTGCTGGAAAATGTAGCTCAGTGCGTTGTGCCTGTCTCTCTTCTGCAAGTCAAATCAACTGGTTGAATTACTGCTAAAGTGTTGGAGTGACCAGAAAACTCCCAAACTGGGTTTCCTTGTGATCAGGCAATGGTTGATTATGATAGTTGTCTTAGTGGATTACCAGCTAAATATGAGCCAGCAGTGTGCAGCAGCCGCCAAAAAAGCCAATGCAATCCTAAATTGCATTAACAGAGGGATACAATCAAGATCAAATGAGGTACTAATCCCACTCTATAAAGCCTTAGTAAGGCCACCCCTAGAGTACTGCATCCAGTTTTGGTCACCACACTATAGAAAAGATGTTGAGACTCTAGAAAAAGTACAGAGAAAAGCAACCAGGATGATGAGGGGACTGGAGGCTAAAACATACAATGAACGGTTGCAGGAACTGGGCATGGCTGGTCTAGGGAAGAAAAGGACCAGGGGAGACAGGATAGCAGTCTTTCAATAGTTGAGGGGATGCTACAGAGAGAGGAAGGGGTCAAAATATTTTCTAAAGTACCTGAAGGCCAGACAAGGAATAATGGATGGAAACTGAACAAGGAGAGATTCAATCTGGAAATAAGGAGAAATTTCCAGACAGTGAGAACCATCAACCCATGGAACAGAAGTTGCCTTCGGAAGTTGTGGAAGCTTCATCCCTGGAAGCTTTCAAGAAGAGACTGGACTGCCATTTATCAGAAATGGTGTAGGGTCTCCTGCTTGGGTGGGGGTTGGACTAGATCAGTGCCCTCCAACCTTTTTATTGACGCGGACCAGTAAACGTTTGATAATTTTTCAGCAGCCCACTTCCTCTGTGCACTTACCTCATGGCAGCTTCTCTTCAGTCCCCGCGTCTCCAACCTCGAGTCCTCAGTCCTCCCGCGGCACCTCCTCCTCGGCCAATGGTGTGGGGTTTGCCTTTCAGCCAATCAGGAGGCGGGAGGACCCACAGTGAAATTATTTAAAGTTCCTCGGGCGGACCGGTACTGGTCCGTGGCCCAGGGGTTGGGGAACACTGCTCTATATAGAAGAGGAGCAATTGAGTTTTCCCCAAAAACTGCAATGTCAATTTAATAGACCATCTGAATTCAGAACATTTCCATGTTTAAGGTGCAAATGGCCTTTGACTTCAACTAGTTACATATATCACTGACCATGGTTGATATATAGTAACCATCACAAAGAAACATTAGTCATACAAATTAAGGAGTTTTGTCAATCATTTTGGTCTTGTACTGAACCAGGAATTAGCTTGAATCTTCTCTGGGACAGGAGGGTATCAATCTGATTCAGTGGAGAGGTTTGAAGGGGACACAATGACTCCAAATGGAGTCATTTCACTCTGATATAGTGCGGTATTTTTTTGCCGAGGCTCTTGATGATTCTAATTACCGTAACTGTGAACTCCTGTGGAGTTTAAGTAAGTTTAAAGAATTAGAGCTACACAGGGATATCTGCAGAGGAATAAAAAATCATAGTGGAAACCATGGTGTTGTGCAATGAAAGACCCACCTTGTTTTTATATGTGGCATGTGTAAACAAGGAGCAAGACTTTGATGGCACAGTTGCAGCTGCCATTGTGTAATCATGCTTTCCATATGTAGAAACCTTTTGAGTTCCAAATCACCTTTTCAGTGATTTGGAACAAGAATAAACTCTAAAGTCTAGTGAGAGCTGAAGAAGCTTCTTGGATGAGAAGCAAAACATCTTCAAAGGAAAACAAGAAAGTCCAGCTGCCTCTTGAAAAAGCACCTTTGGGACAAACATGACCTGGGTGACTGAGAATCTATTTATTGATTTGATTTGTCAATCGCTTACAAGATAATAGATATAAGAATAAACATAACACACAAATATATATAACGTAAGTGTAAATACAGGAAATAGATATGAATAATTGGGGACAATAGGACTGGGACGGTAGGCACAATTGTGCGCTTATGCATGCCCCTTACAGACCTCTTAGGAATGGGGTGAGGTCAATAGTGGTTAGTTTGAGGTAATGGAGTGGGGGTTTGATGATGTAACAACAGTGTCAAATAGTGCGCTCCAGGCATTGACCACTGTTATAAAAGTCGTACTTTCTGCAATCAAGTTGGGAGTGGTTTACATTAAGTTTGTATCTGTTGTGTGCTCTTGTATTGTTATGGTTGAAACTGAAGTAGTCATTGACTGATAGAACATTGTAGCAGATAATTGTGTGTACTATGCTTAAGTCTGACCATAGGCCATGTAGTTCTAGGTTTTCGAAGCCTAAAATCTCAAGCCTGGTGGTATAAGATATTCTGTTGCAAGCAGAGTACAGTACTCTTCTTGTGAAATATTTCTGGACACGTTCAATTGTATTAATGTCCGATAAACAGTGCAGATTCCAGACAGCTGAGCTGTAGTCAAGTATTGGTGTAACAAAGGTTTTGTATGCCCTAGTTAGTAATTCAGTATTACCAGAAGAGAAGTTACATAAGATTAGATTTACAACTCTTAAAGTCTTTTTGGCAATGCTGTTGCAATGAGCTCTGGCACTTAGGTCGTTTGATATGAGTACTTCAAGATCCTTGACAAAGTGAGGTTCGTCATGAGCTCATATCCACCTAGCTTATATTTGGTGTACTGATTTTTTTTTAACCAATGTGTAAGACAGAGCATTTGTTGGTTGAAATTTGACCTTTAGCTATGTAGTTGGGGATGAACATGCTGTGGGAGTATGAATGGATTTCCTGAAAAACTGCAGACCGCAGGAACCATTTGTGCTTCAGTTTGAGATGCAGACAACACAGATTCATCCCCAACAGCCTTCACCTGTATTTAACAGTGAAGGAATACAAAGTCAAAAACATCCTGCAGCCAAGAAGGCTCCACACCCATTTGCACTACTCAGGTGACCCTCGAGACACAGATAAACCTCCAAGTGGCCTCAACAACTCTCTAAAAGAACGCAAGTGACCAGCTGTCTGCAAGGAGTATAAATCCTTCCACTCCCCACCATCCAGTCAGAGCTGAAGAAGCTTCTTGGATGAGAAGCAAAACATCTTCAAAGAAAAACAAGGAAGTCCAGTTGCCTCTTGAAAAGGCACCTTTGGGACAACCATGACCTGGATGACTGAGAATCTCCATAGACAAATAAACTCAAAAAGAAATGATGGGCTCTAGAATGCTAGTTCCAGCCATTTTGCCACCATTTTATTAACCCTCATAAACCTCATCTGCTAATTATGCCATGAAAGTGCCTGCTAATTGTTTTTAGAAGACATTTCCACATGACACAATGAGCATGCATTAGATCATATTCAGGTATTATATATCTGGCTATAATCTTCCATGCCTCTGGCAATATGATGACATACAGGTAGTTGGCGACTTCCAACCATTTTTAGCAACCAGTTGAAATTACAATGCATTGAAAAAATTGATTTATGACTGGTCCTCACAGGTATGACCATCGCAGCATCCCCACAGTCATGGGATCAAAATTTTGAGGCTTAGCAACTGCCGTGTATTTTTAATGTTTGCAGCATCCGAGAGTAATGTAGTCACAATTCATAATCTTGCCAGCCAGCTTTCAACAAGCAATGTCAATGAGGAAGCTGGATGTCAGACCGAATTACTGGGCTGTACAGCTCTAATAAAGGGTCGTTGACTATGAGTTGAGTCATGGCTTCACAACACCAAGATTCACTTAAAAACTGTGGGGAAAAATGTGTTGTAAAATTGAGTGCATTTAATAACTGCCTTGGCTTAGTAACAAAAATTATTGTGTCCAATTGTGTATCAAAGTCTTGTTGTTAGTTGAGAAGTCATGTGCGATCCATCGCGACCCCATGGACAACATTCCTCCAGGCCTTCCAGTCCTCTACCATCTTCTGGAGTCCATTTAAGCTCACGCCGACTGCTTCAGTGACTCCATCCAGCCACCTCATTGTCAGTGCTCAACCAATACTCAAATTATGCATTTCAGAAATGCTCTTAAGTAAACTCTGCTTTTTTTATTGCTTAGTAGCATTTCAATTATTTTGAAAGCAGCTCGAATGCATCTTCTTGAGGAACATATTCTAACCGTGGGTGTCTCAAATACGGTTCTGCATCAAGGAGCAAACATAATTGCGGTAGAAAATGAAATGAGGATTAACATTTTAAATGATTGGTCAAAATAATATTCTTTTCGCTGGTTTGGTTTCTTGAGTTTTAGTAGATAATTTGATTCCTAAATAGAGAGGTTCTATTATGCAATGCCTGAACCAATACAAATATTCACAAGAAACATTATTAGCTTTGGGCTATGATTAGGCCAAGGCAGAGCTAAGGCAGGGAACCTTAGATATATTGAAGGGCAAGAATGACAAACTTGTCTGCCAAGATGGATTTATCTTAGTAGTCCTCCTATTAATTCCATTGCAGCTACATGTTTAAGTAAAATTTCACAAGTCAGGAGAGCTATGCCAGTGTGCTTTAATGTATTACCAACAGCTGTATTAGAATATACTGTAAATATAGGAAAATTCCATATAAAGATCAGCTTTGTCCAGGGCTCATCACTTCTTACACTGTATTTTTATAAAGAGATCTGATATATCTGAAAGATCACAATATATCTCTCCATTAATAATTACATTTCCAGGCATTCAAATTCTTTCTGTTTCTAATATCTATTGCCTGGTAACGTTGAAGCAATTTCATTAAATGTCTTTAAATATTGTTATTCACAATGTTATCGAATCTAAACTTAGTATTAATATTGGTTTATGGTGGCTTTTAGTTTTAAGTCATTTTATCAACTGGGTGTTTGTGTATCTTTAACCTTAGTAATAATAACAAATTTGAACACCTCATGAAAACACCTTCATCTCAATACAATATAATGGAAGCAGATTACACTTGACTTCAATTTTTCTTATCATAAAGCTTTTTCCCTTTATTTTTTCTGGTACCTATTTTGCTCTCCAAGAATTCTGTGAAGTCTCACTGATGATGTTGAAAATGACATAGTTAGAGCTCAGATCTATCTACTCCCGTTGGTCATTTTTGAATTCTTTGGGCACATTCCTCCCTTCTAAATGTTGGAAACCTCCTTTGATTATAATTTTGGTCTGAGGTGCAGGAAAGATTGACTTTCTGGCTTTCACAGAAGCAACTACTTCTATAATAGGGTTTTGCATTCATTTGGAATGCTCACATATAGAGGCCTTGTGTGCTTCTTAAAAAACATTAAACTTTTAAAAAATGCCTAGTGTTTTTTTAAAAAAAGAATTGTAGACCTATGTTATTTGTTTTTTAAAAAACAGGATTGCAATGCTATTAAAGGGGAAATTGACTTAAACCAAGAAAGACAGCCAGATTTTCCTGGCTGTATTTGAAATAAGTGCATTGCCAATTTTCTCCTATTTCTGCCAGCTTTTTCAATGCTGGGGTGTGGGATAGGAGCTCTTAATGATTTCCATTGTTATTACCATTTTACATTCTCGATGGGATACTTTTGGGTGCTTTTAACTGTAGCCATTCTCTGCTTTCAATGCTGTTTTATTTTATTTTTTCCAGGACTTGCCACTTTGAGATGTTTAGTGGTTAAAGTGAAAAAAAATTCTTCTCCCAGGCTGAGTGATAAGTCAGAAAAAAAGGGGGGCATGGATGAAGTAAAAGAGAAAGTACCCCTTTACCCTCCTGTCCCTCCAAATGCTCCTGAAAACCCTCCATTTTGTCTATGACTACAGCTATGACTCAGGTCGTAGAGTTTAAACAAAGGCAGGGGTGGGATCTAGCTGGGTCTCATCAGATCGTGCGATCTGGTTGTTACTCGATGCCTCCGTTCCACGGAGAGGAACAGGAAGCTAAAACTAGGGCTGGGTCCTCCCACCCACCGATTCTTACCTTTCCTTTATCACCTGACACTGCTGCTCACAGCAAGCCCCAGCAGGGGGTTGGGAAAGAGCGCGTGTGTGTTTTTTGAGTGCGTACACGCGCTCCCAAACTGGCTGTTATGACGGTTACATACCATTGCTGAACAAAGATCTATTGATTTTCTGAAACCTATACTCCAAATAGCCTCGTAATGGGGCAGAGGAAAACCCAAAATCATTTAGGAGGGAACTGTCTTGATCTATTGCGACAACTCTTTCCCATCTCACACTATATCTTAGTTTCACGTTTGACCAATTTGTCATGTTCCTCATGTATCATTTTTTATTTATGGTTTACTTATAGATACTTTAAGAGATCTGACATCTCATTCCCCCCCCCCATTTTATTGTTATTTCTCCATAACTCATTTTTGGATCATGAAGAACGCAAGAATTCAAAATGCCACACGCATTGCTGTGATGGCACCCTGATTGATAGGAAGGATAATATGCATAATTTCTAGGGTTTAAAAATATTATACTATAGCTGTCACTCCAGAATCTGTTCATGGTAACCAAGGCAACATGACTCTAAAATTGGATGGATGGACAAAGTATGAGAAGAGATTTCACTCAAAAAATAAAAAAGCTTATAAGGCATAACATAATTAAGTGCATTATTTAAAGAGGGCAAAGGAAGAGGTTTCTTCAGATGCTGGATTTCAGGTTATCCCTAATAATGTTTCAAGAACATCCAGCCAATATGTATTTGTTTCTGTTCCTGCTGTTAGCTTTGTCCTCACCTCTAATTTCCACATATTTGGCAAATGGTTTAAATCTCTCTGTGTGTGACCATTGTTCTGGTATCTAGCAATCAATAAATCCATCGGAAGCACTTGGAAATAAAGCATTCAAATTTAACACTTCTACCTACCAGCAAGCTAGCAAAATGTTGTTTAATCCGTACTTTTAATAACAAACTGAGACATTAAACCATCTCAAAGCAGCCAACACTGCTACAGTTGGCATTATCACAACATTTTCAAATTCTGCTTGTTGCACATCCCATTATCTTGTGAGTATTGACCTTTTTCCAAGTGTCTTGAATTCCACCTACTTTATTCCCAAATGTTTCATTGTTGAAGATTTGAAGAGGGCTTGCAAAAGCACTTGGCTAGATTTATACCAAAGCTTTCCCAGGAGGCTTGTTGTGTTCTGCTAAAGAATACCCTACACTAACTTCTTGATCAACATGAAAGGGTTGGAAATGAAGTGATGCCCTTGACTTTGTACCTCCAATTTAAATTAAAATTCCTTCTGGAGATCTAATTCCTGAACAAAGTTATATAGGTAGATCTTCCCTCTTTCTTTTATGTACGACTTTTATCTTCAAACTATCTGAGCTAACTTATCATCCCATATATTCCTGAAGGCTGTTACACGATAAGGCTCAAAAGCCTCTGAAATAGGCTAATGATTTTAGGAGCAATCTAACAACTTAATTTTTTGAAGGTTTCTTATTGTGCGGTGCTTCTTACAATTCTAACATAGAGAAATTTGTCAATTAATATTTTTCTTTCCTGATCAATAATTCCTCAATCATGAATAAAATAAAGGGAAGGTTTTCCAATTTGGAAAGGAACTGCTATTATATACCAGCATATATTAAGATGATCAATCCCATTTTTTTTTAGAAAGATCTTTCTTTACTGGGTTGCTATGTTTCTACTACAGCAGAATAGTTTTTGAATTATTCTTGTCTTTTGTCAGAGAGCCCCCTACTGACCCAAAATGTATTCTGTGAGAGGCAATGTTTTGCTAAATTGTCTATTTAAAACCTATAGATATACCCTGACCAGCTAAGCTAGCTTTGCGAATCAAAACTGCTAATAATAATATCTTTTTTAAAAAATGTTAACAACTGAAATCAAAGGACTGTGCAATGTTATAAATAGATTTTTGGAAATGCAAGTTTTCTTCAATGCTAAGTAAAACTCCCACATTTTTTTTCCTGTTATTGATTTAGCTATATATTTTCCTTGTTTGTCCATTACAATATAACCACATCTAATTAGTGTGTAGGTGTCTCGTGAATCTTTTATTCCTGTCTTCTACTCCCTTCGCTGGGTGTACATCCATATGTTTACTGAATAACGGGAAAAATACAGCCTGGAGATGGAAATATGACATAGCAGAGAATAACTAAATTTAAATAAATAAGAAAGAATAATCAACTGATAATAGATTCTCCATCTACAGCATGCTCACCCCATGAAGACATGCAGGAAATAAATGCAGTTTTAAAGGGAAAAATGATTTCAAGGATTCATTTATCCCTTCTTATATTCAGCCATTGTGAATGGGCATTTTTCCATTCAGAACATATGTCCAAGCATGTTTCAAAAGGCTTTGGAACGGTAGGAAAACGGTGGTCTTTGCTATACTTTGTGGATGTTATGTATGTTGTTGCAGTTACTATTCAGATAACAGATAACAGATAATTAGAGTTGGAAGGGATCTTGTAGGTCATCTAGTCCAACCCCCCGCACAAGCAGGAGACCCTACACCATTTCTGACAAGTGGCAGTCCAATCTC
>JAOYMU010000002.1:51570124-51581542 GCA_025802295.1 Psammodynastes pulverulentus
ATTGCAGAAAGGTAGATCTATGAGTGACTCTGTGATTCTGTGAGCAACTCAATCTGCCTGCCTGCTTTGCCTGATTTGGGGTAAAAATTGATCCTTTTTAATAAAAAAATCAATATTTACATACATGGTGTGTTGTGAATTAATTTTGTAAGTTTGCCATGCCCAGGTAGTGACATGACCATCAAGCCACGCCCAGCCAGCCATGTGACCACTAAGCCATGCCCAGCCAGCCATGTGACCACCAAGCCATGCCCAGCCAGCAAGCCACACCCAGCCAGTCACATGACCACCAAGCCACACCCACAAATTAGGCCACACCCACAGAACCAGTTGTTAAGAAATTTGGATCCCACCCCTGCCTGAAGTGCTGAAATCAGAGGAAGAGGATTTTTTAATTGTCAGCTCCAGCCACCCGGCAGCATGGAACTTGACAGCAGTGTGTGGGTGGATCGCTGGTGCATGCTGTATACAAACCTTGATCCTATCCACGTGCCTGAGAGATGACGTCAATCTCAGCCGGACCTTTTGGCCTCTTGTCCGCCATTGGCTTATTGTGGACTTTAGGGCTTTAAGATAACATTTAACACTGGGTTAATGGGATAATGGGTTAATTAGGGGGTGTGACAGGCCGGCCTGCCGGAGCAGCAGTTGCTGATGGATGGGTAGCAGAGGAAGTGGTGTGATGAATGTTAGCTTAATGGGTTGATTAGTGCTGGTTTGTGTGGGCCGGATATTGGATAGGTGGGTGTGTAAGCAGGCAAATGCTCCTTAGTGCTGTTTTTGACTGATACTTCGGCTTGACTGGCTGTTTGGTGAGAGGCCTGAATAAAGAAATCATCAACTCGACCTTGGTCCTTTGGTTGCTTTGTTTGTTTGTTTGTTTCTGGCTATATCATCAGACGATACCAGGATCTAACAAGTAGATGGGATCTGGAGTAGGCTTTTTTGCTGGAATGAATGGGATGGGCCAATCCCATTGGAGTAAGATGGCTCCTCATAAGCACGGACAGTTCCCTACAAGCAGAGAAGCAGAGCTGAACAGACATACCTACAGATATTTCCATAGTATCTGTTTGGTCAATCTGATCTGGCAATGTTAGCACAGTCCAGATTCCTTGGATTAAACAATGCAATTTTTCTGGATTTTGGAAGCCTGCCTTCTCTATAGCCCACCATCTGGAATGTAGTTCCTTGTGGGATTCAAACAACCTCCGTCCTAGTGGTGTTTTCAAGGATCCTGAAAACTTGGCTGTTCACCCAGGCCTTTGGTGAACATGACTGGTGCCCCCTTTTCTTTGTCCTTGTATGGATTTGTTGTATCTTCCATCTTTGTTCTGTTGTTTTGTTTCCTTGTTTCAATGTTTTTAGCAATTTGTAAACCTCCCAGAGTCCCTGGCAGTTGGATGGCATATAGACTTAATAAATCAATAAATTAATCAATAAATAATACTTCTACTGCAGCAGCTTTATCACACTGGTAGCACATTTTTTCCCTTCCCAGTTAGAAGAAGAGAGAGGCAAAATCACAGCAGCAGCTCAGCCCAGAGGCAACCAATATTTATTTATTTACACATCACATTTCTAGAGCCACCCAACTCATAAATGTGCCTCTACGCAGAATACAATAACACATAAACTAACAAAATTTTCATAATAAAATCATCAGTATTATGAAAAAGATTAAAAGAGTACATCATTGTGTTACAGACAATGTAGTCATTTCAATAGTTCTTCATTTCCCTGAGATCTCCAAGCCTGTTGACTGAGCCACATTTTGAAGTACCTACAGAAGCTACTAAGAATGAAGTTTGTCTCATCTTGGGGGGGGGGGGGCAGGATGGTTCAAAAGGCAGGTGCCGTGCTCCTTTCCTGGATCCCTTAAGGAAACAATTAATGACTTAATGGCTGTGCCTTGGTGGCGCAGAGGTTACAGTGTAGTAATCACAGGCTACTTCTACTTACACATCAGCTGCCTGCAATTTGGCAGATCGAATCTCACCAGGCTCAAGGTTAACTTAGCCTTCCATCCTTCCGAGGTGGGTAAAATGAGGGCCCAGATAGTTGGGGGCAATATGCTGATTCTGTAAACCGCTTAGAGAGGGCTGGAAAGCACTATAAAGCGGTATACAAGTCTAAGTGCTACTGCTATTGCTATCAATACCCTAATTAAAAAGCCACACACAACCAGACAACATATAAATAGAACAGCCCAGGGAAACATCCTGGAGAGAGAGAGGTTCCCTGAGGATGGGCTCTAGCATGAGCCCAGAAGCTTGGAAGAATAAACCTTTGGTCCTGGTGACTGACTCAGATTGGATACTGCCGTAAAGAAAACACAGCCAATAAATACACCACAAACTATCATTAGACTAGCCATAAAGTTCTTGAATAAGATATTCAAATACTGTGCTGTGTCTATGCCTAGAAAGATCAGGAACATGCAGGCAGTAGTATTCCTCATGACACCGGGCAAGCAAAAGTTGGACTTTGAAGAAGCAGAATATAGAGTATTGACGCTTTTGAACTTTGGTGTTGAAGACGTACTTAAGAATACTACGGAAAGCCAAGAAAAGAAACACATTAATCACTGAACAAATCAATCTAATGTTTTCACTCAAGGTACAAATGACCAGGCTCACATTATCCTACACATTATGAGAAGACCCAGCTCTTCGGAAATGTCTGTACTAATGGGAGATGGAAGAAAAGAGAAAACCAGGGTGATTAGAAGCAAAGTGAATGGACTGAGTTTCAGGTGTAATAGGTGTACATCGGAAGACCTGAAAGACCAGGTTAGAGACAGATTGTCATGGAGAAGATCTACTGGGTCATTAAAAAGTGATACCAATGTGTTTATGAATTATAGTTGAAAGTTGCTGCCCAGTCCTATATTTAACCCTTTCTCTGATATAATGCCCCCCTACAACCACAATCCCTCCCCAGAACATCTTTTGGAATGACTTAGGCCAGGGGTGTCAAACTCACTTTCACCGAGGGCCACATCAGGTAATGGTTGCCCTCATGTAACTGTAAGACAGTATAAATGTAACCAAATGTCCTAAAGACAATTGGAACTTTGCAGCTCTCGTGGGCCACATAAAATGACGTGGCAGGCCACATTTGGCCTGCGGGCCTTGAGTTTGACACCTGTGCCCTAGATCATGGATGTCAAACTCACGTCGTCACGTCAGTGTCACGTGACGTGTGAGGACTCCCCCCCCTTCGCTAAACCGGGCGTGGGCGTGGCCAGTGTGTGACGCATCCAGCCTGTTGGCCGGGAGTTTGATAGCTCTGCCCTAGATGGTTGTCTTGCTTTTTTTGTGTGAGGAAAGGGAATCGCTGTAAGGAGAAACAGCTTGGGCAATCTCATGTCACTCTTTTTATTCAGGGAGGATCAAAGGACACAGACAGACACACAGACACAGATTAACAAAGTTGGAAGGGAACTTGTAGGCCATCTAGTCCAACCCCCCACCCAAGCAGGAGACCCTACACCATTTCTGACAAATGGCAGTCCAATTTCTTCTTGAAAATCTCAAGTGATGACTCCCCCACAACTTCCGAGGACAAACTGTTCCATTGGTTGATTGTTCTCACTGTCAGAAAATTTATCCAGGTTAAATCCCTCCTTGTTCAGTTTCCATCCATTATTCCTTGTCTTTATTCATTCATTGAAATCAATGAAATGAATGAATTAGTCTGCATTCACCAGAGATCATATTCCCATCCTAGAGCCGATGGTTCTAGAAAAGCCACCTATATTTCATCTAGGAGAAGATTCAAAGTTCTAAAACGCCACCGATGAAGTTTCAGGGAAGAAGCAATAAAGTGTGGAGATTAGGGACTTTTGCCTGGTGACGTTTGGCACATCACAAGTGGAATAAATAAATAAAAAGCATTCTTCCTCTTAACGATTTCCTTTCAGCCCATTGTTTTAAATATATTGAACCTCCTACTGTTTTTAATGCTCTTTCAAAATCATAGGCTTGCAGTTCCTCAGTGGATTAATTCCTTTTGCACACTCAGAGCTCGGGAGCTGCATGGTAATTTTCTGTGGTGAGCCAATCACCTTGACTCTTTTGTGTTCATCCAAAGTCCGTCTTAACTCATAAAGCCCTCAGTTAGAATTCAACTCCGGTGCTGTGAAGTCACACAGGGTGTGCTGCTAATCAAACATGATTGCCATGGAGAAATCCGAAGCAAAAATATATATATATGTGGTTTTGGATGCCACTTACAGGCTAGAACAGAATTAGTATCCCTCCCCCCTCCCCAAAAAAACCCCAACAGGTTTTGGACTTCAGTTTAGTTTACATAGAATAACAGAGTTGGAAGGGACCTTGGAGGTCATCTAGCCCAACCCCCTACTCGAGCAGGAGAGTCTATTCCAAATATGAGCCTCTACCTAGGATTGAACTCACAGCCTCCTGATTGTGAGGCGAGAGCTTCGCCTCTAGGCCACCGTACCCTCAGTTCCCATCTGTCCCAGCCTGCTTGGCCAGTGGAAGGGATTCACATATGCACAATAGTTTGGCATCTTTCAATTATAGTTTTCGTGGTTTTGCAAATCCAAACTTTCTGGTGAACTGTGTGGCTCAATATATTGAAGCCAGAAAATGGTTAATTCAGGAAATAAACAGGAAAGTCCTGTGTGGAGATGGGGCGGGCTATAAATGTGACCAAATAAAAATAAAGAAATAAGTTCTGTGACTATGTGTTTGGAATATGGGTAAGGCAAACGTTTAGCATCCTAGGACTTTTCCCACCCCCAGAAACAAGCTATAAGGCAAAAGGAATAAAGCAATAGTGTAAAGCAGATAGCTCCAATCCAGTTGTACTTCTTCAGTAAATTCAATATCTGTGGAGATTCTTAGACATCCAGGTCATAGTTGTCCCAAATCAGAGGTGGTATTCAGTAGGTTCTGACCAGTTCTGGAGAACGGGTAGTGGAAATTTTGTGTAGTTCGGAGAACCGACAAATACCACCTCTGTCTGGCCCCGCCCCCATCTATTCTCTGCCTCCCAAGTCCCAGCTGATTGGCTGGATCATCTTTTGTTGCCCTGCACAGGAGAACGGAACTAGAAAGCAAGTTAGTGGGGTGGGGAGGGAATGGAGATTTTGCAGTATTCTTCCCCTGCCACACCTACCAAGCCACACCCACCAAGCCACGCCGTGCCCACCAAGCCACGCCCACAGAACTGATAGTAAAAAATTTGAATCCTACCATTGTCTCAAATGTACTTTTCCAAAAGGTAACTGGACTTCTTGGTTTTTTTACTTTTGAAAACATTTCACTTCTCATCCAAGAAGCTTCTTTAATTCTTGGATGAGAAATAAAATGTTTTCAAAGAAAAAAAACAATTAAAGTCCAGTTACTCTTTAGAAAAGGACTTTTAGGGTATAAATTCAATAAAACATGAATCTTTGGTAAAATGTAGATTTCCAATAATGCTTGGAAAATCACTGTGGAATTTTGGTGTCAAACAACACTGGTGGAATGATAAATAAGTATTGTTGGCCTGATTGACAGACAGTAGATTTGTATACAAGGGATAGTTGTTAGGAGAATGTGATGTAAAATAGAAATTTAGCAAGTATAGATGGAAAATGTATAACTATTTGTAGACCCATGGAGCAAGGTGAAAACCTATTAGATTTGTTTGAGACATAGGTATCAGCATTCAACCAGGGTGAAGCCTGCATGTTTCCTGTTAATTTAATATTTGTTATATACACTTTTTATTTTATATTTTCTTACATATGTCTCATTTGTAGTTCTTGTTTTGCTTTTTACTTGTTATTTTGTATTTCATCTTCACGAAAAAAATAAAAACTTTTTAAAAAGAAATAATTATTGTGTTGAATAAGGGTAGTACCAGAAGGATGTACATCCCATAAACTATCTATGGAGATTCTCAGTCATCCAGTTCAGGGTTTTCTAAAAGGTGCTTTTATTTTTTTCCCCCAAAAAAGCAACTGGACTTCCTTTGTTTTTCTTTGAAAACATTTCGCTTCTCCTCCAAGAAGCTTCTTCATTTCAGTTCTCATCCAAGAAGCTTCTTCAGAACTAAAGAAGCTTCTTGAATGAGAAGCAGAACATCTTCAAGGAAAAACAAAGTCCAGTTGCCTTTGGGAGGGGCAGGAAGCCCCTTTGAGATCCCATAAACTGCTCACTTTTTGCTTAGGATTCAAACCTTGCCAAGAGACATGTCTCCAGCTTGTTAGAGAGGGAATTTGATTCATCTGGAAGAACAAGAAGGTTCTGCTATAATCTTTCTCTTTTCTGGTGAAGAATTTTCACGATTTTGAGGATTGTTAAATGAGGAGGAAGGAAAGGGACTTTTTCACTTTTTGAAACTCACAAGTTTATTCTTTTGTTCCCAAACCTAACAAACATCATGTAGGATGATACGATATTCCACAGCAGCAATTTTCCACCAAAATCCTAGTTCCTCCTTAATAAAGTAGTACAGCTGAAGATGTTCTCAGACTAATGCCATCATCACATTGCCTTCAACAATTCTGCTTTACTACTCCTTGAAATATTTAATCAAGATAGCAGCAAACGAACCACCAATTTTGCCTCTTTATGCCGGATTGGTATAGTTTCACAATAGCCATGTTACATTATTAACTTTAGAAAAGGCTTCTCTTTTCTTTTTCTTTAAGGATAATGAGGCGACTACTCTAAAGAAATTTTTTTTTCATACCACAAAGAAGGTTGAGACCTATTATGGGAATGCTATTTTAGATTTACAATTATTTAGATTTAATCAAATCACCCAAGAAGGTCAAATACATAAGTCAATGGGATTAATATAGTTAATAGAACCGTGTTAATTTGATTAAAAGATTGGCAAAGAATCAATGTGTGTGGATTCTAAAAATAATGTTTAAAAGAATTCTTTGTATTAATAATATCCTTTGGAAAAGGAAAAAAAACAGTGTGAAAATTTAATCAGTAATTAATTTTAAAACCAAATGGATGTCTTCAGAAAATAACATATGTGGGATTGTGATAGGTTTTTTGTTTTTTTTTAAAAAGAGGTCAAATGATTTATTGGTTATTTGTTTTTTTGAATAAACCATCCCAATCTATCACAATTCTGACTTAGCTTATCAAAAGAAGACAATAAACAAGAATGTACATAACTTAAAAAGAGAAAGTTTGGTCTAGTGGTTAGGGCACCAGGCTAGAAAACAGATGACCATGAGTTCAAGTCCTGCCTTCGCCATGAAAGCCAGCTGGGTGACTTTGGAACAGTCCCTCACTCTCAGCCCAAACCTACCTTACAGGGTTGCTGTTATCTGGAAAATAGAAGAAGGAAGGTGTGTTGAATATATTCATTGCCTTGGCTTATTTGTACAAATAATAAAGGCGAGTTATACAACATTTGTTAGATCAATACACCACACAAAGATCTCTCATCTTTTCCAACACAAGATCTAATGTTGAGGATTTATTTAAATAAGGTCAGGTGTGAGCCATGTCTGTTTTCGGGGGAATGCAGTTCTAAAGCAGGGTTTTTCAACTTTGGCAACTTTAAGATGTATGGACTTCAACCCCCAGAATTGTCTAGCCAAGATTCTGGGCTGTTAAGTCATTTCCAACACCTAAATAGATAGATTTTACCAGATAGATAGATTTTCTCCATGGGAATCCACCCCATAGCTGTTCTTTCAAGTCTCCTAGCAGTGCACCAATGGCAGTGGTGGGATTCCACAGATTTGCATCTATTCGCAAGAACCGGTTGTTACTTTTCTAAGCAGTTTGGAGAACTGATTGTTGGAAGAAACCTCATTTTGTTTTTTTTCCACTTTACACGGATAATCCTGTAAGGAAGGCAGGAAGGAAACATTCTGGGGTTGTTTCTAGCCTAATCTTTATTGCCCTGCTTACAGAAACTGCCCATAGAACAGTTAAAGGTTCTTGGCAGTATGCCCAGACTTGCTGTCGCCTGAGCTCCACTCAGTCACATGATCACTCAACCACACCTACCTAGCTAGTCATTAGGGCAGAGAACTGGTTATTAAATTATTTGAATCCCACCACTGACCAATGGTCACTGTAACTGAGTCCATCCAGCTTTCTGACAATTGTTCTCTTCTCTTTTTTCTTCTCACTTTTCCACCTTTCCAACACAAAATAAAAAATTTTGAGCCTAAACATTTGGGCCTCAAATGAGAACTCTGGGTCGATTTATTCAGTGAAAAAAAATCCTGTGATGTTCTGAATATAAAACAATATTTTTAAAAAATAATTTATGAGCTCTACATTTGAGCCATCCTGCTACATTTCATCCTATCACTTCTGGGTTGATGTTAGAAGTTAAAAGACATCCTCCTTTGTCTAAAACTGTTGCTTCAAAATGGTTTGATTTTTTTTAAATAGAAATGTTTTCAATTCAAGCCATTTAATAAAAATGTCTGAGAATCACTTTTAGTATATCTACAACTCTCAGACATATTATCTGCAATTGCTGTGTCACTTTATATTGGCAAAAAAGCACCCGCTGCTAACATTATTGTGTGATTTGTTGTATAACAAACAGAAGAAATAGAAATATATGATTGCCTTGAAGATAAAACTTCAGTTAGCTTGAGTGTATTCATAAGAAAGTCATAGATACATATAATCCATAATGAATTGCTACTAGTTTCTTCCATCTTATTCTTTTCACTGTGCCTCACAACTGTAATGCTAAAGTTAAATTATTCTAACCTACTGTGCTTCATGATCCTTTTACTTCCTTGTCTACCAAGAAAATATTCCATATTTATGAGAGTAGTAACATTAGCCAGAAGATGTGAGCTACTGTAATAGAAAATATCAGATTCTTAAATTTGAAAGGTTGTCCTAAGAGAAAAATAGATTTGCTTCCAAAATAAATATTACGATTCTATCATTGTTTTGGATTCAAATGTTTTATAACCTTTTCAAAAATCTGCACAATTTAATTATAGGAAATAGTGATTTGAATGGAGACAATGGCATGCTTTTAAAATTTTATATTAATATTTTATAACCAGTGTTACTCAACCCAGCAATCAGTGTGTGTCAACCATCTATTAAGATCTATCTTTTATTTAGAGCCCTCGAAAAATTCCTAAAACTGATTGTTTCAGTTATTGGTTATATATGGCTTCTGCTGCATTTGTTCCCAAATATTTATCAAAAACATTTATTGATTATTGATCACCGCTGTACAATTGACTATTCCAGTGGTGGTATTCAGCTGGTTCTGACTGGTCCTGGTGGACCAATAGGGAAAATTCTGAGTGGCTCAGAGAACCGGTAGGGAAAATTTTGACTGGCCCCTCCCACCTGCCCCTGCTCTTACCTCTCACTCTCCTATATTCTGCTGTTTATTAGCTCAGCTGGTTTGCATAGCAGAGTGGATTGCCGTGACTCAGCTGAGCTAAAAAACAGCACAGCTCACCAGGGAAAGGCCGTCTCTGAGCTCTGCACATGTGCAATTCACACGTTCGGCATGCACGCACGATAGGCGCACCTGCACAGCTCACCAGCCTTGATTCAGAGGGCGGAGTTTGAGCAAGCTCCAAAACAAGCTCCAAACTGGTAGGATTTTTTTTAAAAAACACACCACTGGCCTATTCTTGCATCATAACTGCTAAAAAAGAATGGAGATATTTGCAGTCAACATTCCAGACCACTTGAGGGACTGTCTCATCCCAATGGGATTGGTCCACCTGACACGTTCACAAGCATATGGACCCCCATCAGTCAATGAAAATTCTGGCTGGCAGAGTCCAGGAGAAGGGCTTCTCTGCTATGGCTCCCACCCTCTGGAACATTATGTCACTCAAGGTGAGATCTGTTCCCAGTCTCTTGGCCTTCTGGAAGGGCCTTAAGACCTGGCTTTGTTGACTGGTCTGAGGCCCCAACGGGGATGCTCCATGTTGGAAATAGTTATTGGACTAGGGAGGAAGATCCCACCTCCACCCTGGAGTATTCTGTTTTTTTTATTCAGTCTCTATACGTTTAATACTTAATGTTTTGTACCTTTGTTTATTATGATGTTTATAAGCCACCCACAGTGACATGGCAGTGAAATTGGAAGCATATATGGTTAATAAACAAACAAACAAACATACATACAAACAAAGATGCAGTAAACCAGTAAACCGAACTGAGTTATTTATTATCCTGAAACGCATCTTTTCTCAAAGATCTTACCCTGATTTCCACATGACCCTCCATTTTATTGCCATTACAACAACTCTGTGAGGATTGGTTAATGATAAAATATCATGTTCTGCCCTCAATCATCTGGGAGTGGATTATCCACAGCTGGAGGTGGACTTGAACTTGTATCATCCAAATCCCAGTTCAACATCTTCCCTGCTACAGAAGACGGTCATTTTCTGACATTATTTCCTTGTGTTAATTCTTGTGTTGCAAGACTGCTATTTGGAAAGAGAATGGGGGTGGGGAATGTAAAATGCCCATCTAACAGCTAAAACCCATTTACCTAATTAAACAAATCTATTTTAAAACTTTCCTCTTCTGGACAAGGAATAAACTGTTGTTCTCAATGGCACTTTGAGGATTAAGTTGCTTTCTGTCATTATCTTCAAAGATTATTGCTTCTCTCTTTCCTGCAAGTGCAGCGAGCTAGAAAAGCAGAGATAATAGGGTATTATGGAAAAATTGGGCTTTGACATTTATATGATAAATTGGGAGTCAATTAAATGAAAATTCTCCATTAGATAAAGTGTACCAATTACCACACTGAAGAGCCTTTGCTAATATAATTGAAATTTATAGAGTGTTGGGCACAGCCCCGCAGGAGGAAATTATATAAATGATGGAGAGAGGCGTGTAAACATTTTAGATTCTTCCCATTTTCAGATGCCTTGTGGATTCTTTGGTCCAAATTAGCAGTTAATGTTCAAAGAGATATACTGAAATCAGACTATGCAAAACACACTGATATATATGCTGACATGCATGTAGACAAATACTCTAGTACACTACTAAAATCAATCACCTTTTTGATGTTAGAGACCCATATTTCAATATTTGGGAAAGGGTTGTGTATCATAGTGAGCAGGATCCTGTCCCACATGAGAGCTTTGGAGTAAACAAAATTGCAAATTTCTTTGTTCACAAATTAAGGTAACAGTAAAGGTTCCCTTCGCACATATGTGCTAGTCATTCCTGACTCTAGAGGGCAGTGCTCATCTCCATTTCCAGGCCGAAGAGCCAGCACTGTCTGAAGACGTCTCCGTGGTCATATGGCCAGCATGACTTGGTGGCGCAGAGGAATGATTGCAGTAATTGTAGTAATTGCAAGACTTCTGCTAATAGCCAGCTGTCTGTAATTAGGCAGATCGAATCTGACCAGGTTCAAGGTTGACTCAGCCTTCCATCCTTCCGAGGTGGGTAAAATGAG
>JAOYMU010000002.1:51784199-51794260 GCA_025802295.1 Psammodynastes pulverulentus
ACCCGCCCCGAGTCCCTGTGGGGAGAGGGGGCGGGCTATAAATCGCAAATAAAATAAAAATAAATAAAATAAATAAACATTTCAAGAGAATTAAATATTGTTGTCGCAATACGTTAGCCATTTACCTTACCAAACCAAGAGTTTAAAGAATATAGCTTAGTTCATTTTGTAACAGACACCAACAAAGCTTCCCCAAACAAAGCTAGATAAAAGTTGTAAGAAATCTCCAATGCATACTTATAGGGAATCGTGCTCACAAAGCAATAATTACATTAATCCCGCTGGTGCAGGAAATGGGATGTGGGAGAGGGGAGAGGGAAATTGTATTTTTAATAGCATCTAAATCTGAGTGCAGGCGATGCTTAAACAAAGGCTAACTTGACAGCTATCATCTTAAATTCCATGTTCGAATTAACAAAAAAAAATCCTTTTTATGTATAAGATATCTTTTTTATGATGGAAGAATCTGACTGAAGTTGCAGATTGAATCCAGAGAGCATTCAGATACACACACACACACACACGCACTTACACAGAAGACCCCAAAACTGCCAAAAAATTCAGAACCAAAGACTGGTTATTTATTTATTTGTTTGTTTGTTTGTTTGTTTATTCATTCAATTTCTATACTGCCCCATCTCCGGACACTCGGGGCGGTTCACAACATGAGGAAAACAAAGCAGAAACTCTATTGCAAATATTTTGTTTCTTCCATTTATAAGCTGGGTCTGTTCAAAGGGGGAAACACAATTCTGCTGCAAGATCGCACGGACTGACTACAAACAACAGCATGACAAAGTAGCAACAATGGTGCATCGGAATATATGCAAGAAACAGCATTTGTCTGCAAGAGAGGACTGGTGGGGGCCACAAAATAGGCAAGTCACAGAAAATGAAGACGCTAAAATGCTCTGGAGCTTTAGAATTCAGACAGGTACCTGCCACATTAACACCCCAGAGTTAATAATAATTGGTAAGAAAGACAAAAAGTCTGGATAGTGGAGATTGCAGTATGTGGAAACAGTAGAAGAGAAAAAAAATGGACAAAAACAAAAAAAAATACAAAAAGTAAAGCAATTGTTGCAAAAGAAGGCAAAGATGATACCACTCATGATAGGTGTCTTAGGTGCAATCCCCAAACATCTGGGTACTGTCTTAGCATTGACAAAATCACCACAAATCAGTTTCAAAAGGCAGCTTTATTTGGGACAGTTTACATCCTGTGATGAAACCTTTAATAACATAAAACAACATCTGTTTAATCCAGGTCGTTCTGAAGAAATTGATAGGTGGATAGAAATACAAAATCAGCCTGAACATCTGGCTGACTGTATAACTAAACCGTAATATCCTAGGTCTACAACAACATGGTCAATGCAATAAAGACAGGAAGTGGGGAATTATTTCACAGGTCAATTGTGGTCACAGATATGTCTCCAAGGACCCATAAGATGACATAACAACTAACAGGATAGAAAGACAAAACTTAACTGGCAGATAACTGAAGCACACTTTTTATAGATTATACCTAACATCTTGAATCATCTTATCCACAATGATTTGCTAGATAACACAGCTACCTTCAGAAAAATGCAGCCCTCTGAAAGATTTCCTATCCCATAGTTTCAGAAGGCAAAATATATATTTATATGCAACGTAGTATGTTATTACATGGTATATGTTGCTACATTATGTTACAATGTAAGTTATACGTTGTGATATATGTTATGTAATATGTGACTATAATACGTGATATGTTCTGATGCTGTACGGAGTAATAAGGAATGTGCTGAAAGGATAAAGTATTTATATATTTAATCTATGAAATAAATACTTGGGAGTAAAAACTATTCTCCAACCTATGTTTTCAAGAGATCCAGAAGTACGTCAGTGCCTTAACATGCAAGACACATACTCTCGTATCTATTAATCATAAACTTTTTTAAAAAAAAACTAAAATAGTTAGAAGCAATCATAAGCAAATTTCTGTTAAATAATAAATCCAACTCAATTTCTCCTTAAACTCAACTGTAGAAAAAAATCCACTTAAAATGTAAACAAACTGACTTCAAAATATTTCTGAACATCAGTTGTAAAAATACGTTTCCTGTTTATTTTTCCTGTTCTATTTTTCATCTGTGTGTGTGTATTCCCATACTCTTCGTCTTCAAGTCTGGTGGTTAATCGTAGTCCCTGGGGGTTTTATTGAAGGAGGAGGGTAATGATGACCAGATCAAAGTTGAATGCGACTTATAAACCTCTACGGAGCTCGGCTCAAGTCCTTCTAATGCAATTGTGTTATTTTCTTAGCAGTATTGTGAAAGTGTCTTCACCAGGATGTTTTGTGGGTTGTTTGACAATCCAGTCCACCCTAGAAATCCTGCAATGCCCAGGTGATTCCCCGTCAATAACCTGCTTAGCTTTCAAAGTGTGAGATAAGTTTTACCAAATGAGAATAATTAGCAAAATTATGTGCCAATAGATATAAACTGGATAATTGGATGGTGACCTGATACAGATAACAATGGTAGCTGGGATGGCAATTCTGTTATAATCAATGCAGCTGTTAACTGAAACATCACATGATCATGCTGACTTATGACATCAGTTCTACTGCAATTGTTAGGCAAATCAACGACATTCATCAAATGTGACTTCACATTATCATTTAATTTTAATCAAGATTTCTATCATGGCTTCCTCACTGACTTTGCTTGTCGGAAGCTGGATATGAAGTTTACAAATGGCGCTCATACGACCATGGGATGCTGTCTTAAATGCATACTGGTGTCAACGCCCCCCAAATCACACTCGCACAACCATAAAGAATCTGAGACAACCACAAAATTTTGAGGACTGGTTGCCGATCTTTTTTCAGCGCCATCGCAAGAGGCAGTTGTTAAGCTACAAACTACCTGAAAAGGAATCAAATTTACCCCTGCAAAATCTCATCTTTTTATACGCTTTCTTCTTTATCTTGACCTTGTAAATTTCCCTTTCAGCAGATGGAAGGGAAAAAACACTGAATTGATTTCTTGTAACAGAGAGAAATGACTACAGTATTATCATTGCAGATAGTGGCCAATTCAGCATTCATATAGAATTATCTTATCTGACAAGTGTTACTGACTTAATATAAAATATCATGATCCTTTGTGCTAAGTGTATGCTAATTTATTTATTTATGCCAATTTACTCATTCAATTATTGAGGCACCCTAAGTAGTTGTGTTCAGCTTTCGTTGGAGAATACCCAGATGCTCATTACCTTGTTTTTTTTAAAAAAAACAAAAACAAAAACAAAGCTTCAATGTGACTACGCAATAAGAATTGCCATCAGCTGAAGCTGCAAAGCCACAGTAAAGAAATAAGCGGAAGGCCACAGAGCAAAAAAAAAAAAAAGAGCTGGGGAACAGTTTTGTCTGGATAAATACCGCAAATTCTTCTCGCAGGAACCAATACAATACAATACAACAGGACCAGAAAGCTGTTTATTTAAACAAGACAGCAGGACATGAAATGGCATTGCTGCCTGATCTCTTACAGCAGGGGTGTCAAACTCAAGGCCCACAGGCTGGATCCAGCCTGTGGGGGTGCTTAGATCTGGCCCAGGGGGCCGCCGCGGAAACAGCAAAGGACCAGCCCACTATGCCTCTGCCACCAAAAATGGAGCGGGGAGGCACGTTTTCACAGGCTGACGGCTGCAGGATGCAAAAACGGATGTCGAGCTGGCCACGCACACCTCCGGGCTCCCCAAGGTCAAACACAAAACCCTTATGTGGCCCTCAATGAAATCGACTTTGACACCCCTGTCTTACAGGTAGTCCTTGACTTACTCCTTGACTTACAACTATTTGTTCAGCGATTCAACCACAATGAAAAAAGTGATTTACAGCCAAGTCCTCACACTCACAACCGTTGCAGTATACCCATAGTCACATGATCAAAATTCAAGCCCTTGGCAACTGGCATGCATCTACGATGGTTGCAGCATCCAAGGGTCACATGCTCGTGGTCTGTGGTCTTCCCAGCTAGCTTCCAAGAGGCAAAGGCAATGGGGAAACCTGGATTTGCTTAACGACTGGGTGATTCACTTAACAAATGCAACCATACCACCCAAAAAAAGGGCAGTAAAACTTGACCTGGCTCAATTAACCTCATTACTTAGTAATAGAAATTCTGGTTCCAATCATAGTCCTTCTGGGATTGGTAAAATGAGGACCAAGGTTGTTGGAGGCAGTATGCCGACTCTGTAAACGCTTAGTGTGTGCTATAAAGAAGGGGGCCCCAATCTCTGGGTTGTGGCCTACTACCTGGCCTGCTGGCCATCACATTGCCTGAATGGCTGGCCAAACAACCTACTTGTACTAGTGTTGCTGCATGCACACAACCTACTTGGGCTAGTGTCGCCGCGAGCGCTTGCCCCTCCCTTTCCTTCCAGGCCACCAACCTGCTATACACCACTATGAAGTATATACTACGAAACGGTTTATAAGTGCTATTACTGTTGTTGCTATTAAGTATAAAACCAGACTATGAAACCAAGAGGACAATATAATGTCCAGAAGTACTAAATAGACCTGTTTCTCATGGTGTTTTCAGCCCGGCAATTTATCCAACTTACAAATACCATAAACAAATGGAAAATTGATAACAACACAAGAGGTGAATTGTTTAGTCTATCATATTTAACACTTAATACAAACTGGTGAGATTTTGTCTATTTTAAAGAAGATATAATTAATACTCCTAATCCATGAAATACAAGCGTTTATCTAGGCAACTTACAAATTTAATTAACTCGATTAAATGGCACTCAATCATCAACACTAAAACAATCCCCGAGTTTTGCTCTAAATGTCATGCTCAGTATCTCAGAATAATTTCATCCAGCATCCTGAGAAAAATATCTATCTTGTTCAATAGCAGGATTAAGCACACAAGTCTTTTTGCCACCAAGTACATGTAAGCAAAGTGCAATGTATATATTGATATGGCATGAACAATGACTTCGCTAGAGTTCACACTGAAGTCTTTTTTTCTCTTCCAAACTGGCAGATGAGATTAGATTTACAGAGTTGGAAGGGACTGTGTAGATCAAGACCAGTATTAGGAGTACTTTATACTCTGTTCTGGACAAATGACACAACTCCCAGAATTGTGACTTTGGGGCACTTCCAAATTCCCAGTTACTTCTAGTTAGGCAAGTGCAGGTTGTGGTGGTGGTGGTAGTGTGTGTGTGTGTGTGTTTGACCAGCATTTTCTGTGTGCCAGGTCCAATCTTATATGGAACAAGACGGTCTTGACGCAGGATCTCATGCCTTCATTACTACCCGCTTGGACGCAAGATGTCGATATGGAGCTGGCTTAAAGATTACTCAGAATCAAGAACCAATCCAGAACATAGTTTGATTGTTGATGTATTATGTAATATGTACTGAAAACATTGTAGATGAGAACATTATAGCAATAGCACTTTAGACTTATATAACGCTTCAGTGCTTTATAGCCCTCTCTAAGCGGTTTACAGAGTCAGCATATTGCCCTCAACAATCTGAGTCCTCATTTTATCGACCTCTGAAGGATGGAAGGCTGAGTAAACCTTGAGGCAGCGAGAATTAAACTACCGAACTGCAGGCAGCTGGCAGTCAACAGAAGTGACTTGCAGTACACCCCATTCTAACCACTGTGACACATGTGCTTCAGGTCCTGCACTGGCACTATTAGCTTCCTGGTACAAACCACAAGTTTTTGCTAGTTTTGTTCTTTACACTAAAGATAACTTAATACTAAGATACTTTGATCAATGCCTTCCCATCCCGGTGTTGGCCCACCTGTTCAAAAGACTCAGTACAATTTATTGTGACATGTCTCCTTTTTTATGTCTCTGGGAGAGACTTATTTTATTTATTTGTCAAGCATGCATTGGATAATACATATAAGTATACACATGAATACATGAAATGGATACACGTAAGAGATAACATTAGGACAGGGACAGTAGGCACATTGGTGCACTTATGCACCTTACAAACCGCTTAGGAATGGGGTGAGGTCAATAGTGGACAGTCTTAGGTTAAAGTTTTTGGGGTTTGGGAAGAAACCACAGAGTCAGGTAATGTATTCCAGACACTGACCACTCTTTTGCTGAAGTTGTATTTGCTGCAATCAAGTTTGGTACAGTTTACCTTGAGTTTATATTTATTGTGTGCTCTTGTATTGTTGTAGTTGAAGCTGAAGTAGTCATTGACGGGTAGATAGATAATTTTATGTACTACACTTAGGTCAGACCGAAGACAGCATAGTTCTAAGCTGTCTTAAGCCCAATATTTCAAGTCTGGTGGCATAAGGCATTCTGTTGCGAATAGAAGAGTGGAGGACTCTTCTTGTGAAATATCTCTGGACTTTCTCAACTGTATTTATATACAATATGCAGTGCGGGTTCCAGATAGATGAGCTGTATTCAAGAATTGGTCCAGCAAATGTTTTGTATGCTCTAGTTAGTAGGCCAATATTACTGGAGAAAAAGCTATGCAGGATTAAGTTAATAACTCTTAACGTTTTTTTGGCTATGTTGTTAGTGAGCTCTAGCACTTAGATCATTAGAGATAAGTACTCCCAAGACTTGTAACTGTGTTTTTTCTTTGATGATCCTCATTGTGGAAATGCTTAATTCTCCCCCACCCAAGAAATCTGATGTTAACAGGCTGACTGATTGTTGTCTGATCCTTTTTGTTTTAAATTCTTGAATTTCTAGTGTTTTGCCATAGATTTTACTGTATTTAAATAAGCGTGGTACATTGCATTACTTTATTAAACAAGTCAAAAAATGAAATAAATTAGAAAGTAAATATGTTTCTAATACAGGATCCCAATAAGTCAGATGGGGGTTATTGGGTTAGAGATATTAATAATTCTAAGCACACAGTGCCTAAGAGAAAACCCAGCAAACATTCATGGTCTTCCTAAATTAAATACTTGTTAAAATGTGTGGTGTTTTTTTAAAGAAAGCTTGTTTTAAGGCAATGTGATATAAACTTGTAAAATCTGAGGCATTTTTAATTCACAAAATATGTTTGAAGGACACCTGAAAAAACTGCCATATCGTAAGCACAGGATAATTAGCAATGCCTTTGTTTCTTCCAAGATTTGCAATATACCAGGAGAAGAAATATAAGTGGGTGGACAACAATAATCACATGATTTTGTACCTAGCTACATTATGGCAGGTGATTTTTTTAAAACTAATATGAGGAACAATTTTGCCAATACAGCAACATGCTTCACATGCTATAATCTATATGATATGAGCCGCGGTGGCGCAGTGGTTAGAGTGCAGTACTGCAGGCTACTTCTACTGGCTGTCTGCAATTTGGCAGTTCAAATCTCACCAGGCTCAAGGTTGACTCAGCCTTCTATCCTTCCAAGATGGGTAAAATGAGGACCCAGATTGTTGGGGTCAATATGCTGATTCTGTAAACCGTGTAGAGAGGGCTGCAAAGCACTGTAAAGTGGTTTATAAGTCTAAGTGCTATTGCTATATGAAATTTATCCATGAATCATCGAAGAAAAAGATGAAGTTGACCCTTATATATACAAAAAAACAACAACCTTGTAGCTAAGGAAGCAGATGTTTAATTTTACAACTTCTCCCTAAGTACAAGGATGAGCCCACTAGAAGTCTTTATATTTTGCAAGCTTGTTGCAAAAAAAAAAAATGCAGCTTAGAATCATTTACATGAAGGCAGACAGTACTATATTCTATTTCTTCCTTTGCTGTATACAAGCTGCTCATCCCATTCAACATTCATTCTATTAAATTGGAGCCAAAGATTTCTCCCTTTTCTGCTGTTGCTCAAAAGCTCTTTATAGAGAGCTTGGATAGTCAGACAAGTTGCACTGTGACTGGTCACTAGCCAATCTACAGGGACCCAAGGCATACAAAACTAAAACAGTAAATCTTAACAGCAGCAGAAACCTGAGAAAATATCCAGTTCTGGCATTCCCCTTTTCTGTCTTTTATGCAGGATGTTAATACAGATGAGGTAGTTCAATCTTTTTTTTTTAAAGAGTACTACAAAGACCAGCTTCAACACATGTTAAAGATTGAGCTGTGTATAAGCACCACCTGCAGATTCTATTTAGTTTTAACCATAGTTATTTAGCTTAATGTGTGACTGAGTATGTGAATTATGTGAATTCAGGTATACTGTCACAATAGTTCTAAGGTCCCCAAAGTGATATTCACCCTTGCAAGTACTACTTGATGGCCATTAGATGGATCATTCCGCAAATACTTAGAAACGAAGTAAAACAAGGGACAATATTCCATAATCATCTTTTTTCCTTAAAAAGTGTGCTTGAACTCCATAAGGTCCACATTATGTATTAGAAAAATCTAGTACAGCAGCACGGATATTCTCCAAGTCATGTCAGCCACTTAGCCTTTCAATCATTGTGTCCACCCTATGAAACCTTCTCCCTCTGGAGGCTAAGATAGCATAGCAATAGTATTTAGACCAGGGGTCAGCAACCTGCAACTCTGGAGCCACATGTGGCTCTTTCATCCCTCTGCTGCGGCTCGTTGTCGCCAGTTGGCTCCACAATTGATAGGGCTTTAGGACAGTTAGAGGAAAAAGGATGCTGCACTAGGAGGAAAATCTATGGTGGGGGAACCGGACTTCTGGTAGGCTCCAGAATTGAATGGGGGGCTTCCGGTTAGGACATTTGTGGCTCTTTGAGTATTTATGATTGCTGACCCCTGATTTAGATGTATATACCGCTTCACAGTGCGATGCAGCCTTCTCTAAGCGGTTTACAGAGTAAGCATATTGCCCCAACAATCTGGGTCCTCATTTTACCTACCTCGGAAGGATGGAAGGCTGAGTCAACTTTGAGCCTGGTGAGATTCGAACTGCCAAATTATAGGCAGCCAGTAGTCAGCAGAAGTAGCCTACAGTGGTTTCATCCTGCTGGCCATTATTTGACGGCCAGATCCGGGGTGCCCACCCAAGTATGTGAAGGGACCCCTCTCCTGGCTATGCTAGCAACTGTTGATTGTGATATCTCCCTCAGCTGTTGTGCATTATAATTTATGCACCTGTTGTTGGAATTGTTTTTAATTTATTTTAAGATTGTTTAAGAGTAATTTGTTTAGTTGGGTGTCCATACAAATTGAACGAATAAATCAAATCAAGTCTAATCAATGGCTTATCTATCAATGTGTCTACTTCTTTCAAAATGACAGGGAACATCCTACATACTAGAGAAGATGGTTATTGGACACATTTGTCTTCTATAAAGCAGTATTTAATGTCATTTTATGAATGGCTAAGCTCAGCAAACAATGCTCTTCTTTAAACTAACATGACTAGTTCTCAGGATGTTCAAAAAGTGGAAAGAGCAAAAACATTGGGAAAGTGTCGCCGTAATGCTTGAAGGTCATTGCTTTTAAGGGAAATTTAAGCGGCATGTAGTTGAAGCCGTATATTGAAAAGAGCTCAAAAAGCTTCAAGGTTGCGTCAAGTAGAGCACAGAAAGCCATTCTGGCTACATATAAAGCTTAGAGATCTGTAAATTTAAAAAGATATTTTCCAAGAGATAGAATGGAAGACAAATCACTAAGCAAGAGGACTGAGGTATCTAGTCCAGAAATGTAGAGATGGGATCAGGAAAATAAAACTCGCCACTACTTGAGGCTTTAGGAAGGTTGCCAAGTAAATAAAAAAATGCTTCTTCAGATTTCTTCAAAATCAGAAGAATTCACACAGCAGGGAGGACAACAAAAAGCAATCAAGAAAGAAAAAGAAAACTCAAGAACTATTGCAGTGACATGTCCAACAAGAAAGTGTTGGTAAAAATAAACTCCATACACATTTCTATAAGCATGTATTTAACTCGTTGATACAAACATGGAAAGGAATAAAAAATAAACAAGATATGAAAATTCCTGGTTGGTTGTCCATCATGGAGACTACTGTAATGCTCTCTACATGGGGCTCCCTATGAAGAGCACCCGGAGACTTCAGCTAGTGCAGAATGCAGCCGCGCGGGTGGTTACGG
>JAOYMU010000002.1:51872131-51885600 GCA_025802295.1 Psammodynastes pulverulentus
AGCCCTTTGTACTCGCCCCTTTTACCTTTGTGGCCTTTCCTCATTGGCCATTACATACCACGTGTCTAGCCGTTTCAAATGTAATAAAAACAAGGCGTCAGCTTTGCTGGAGTGCCTTTTCATTCCGATGGAGCAAAGTGTCCGTGTTGTTTCATAATTCTGGTCCATGAAAGGCCCACCTCCGGCCAGTGTCACAGTTAGGGGGGTTAGGGGGGGTAAAAATTGTTTTTGAAAATATGTTTGTAAAACCGTTTCAATAAAAAAAAAGTGAAGTCATCAGTACTTAATATTTTTCATCAAGCTTATCACAGAACCTCATTAGGGCTGAGACGAAATTATTGTCCCAAGATTACCCGGTTGGCTTTCTAGAATTGGTTTCACCACTCCTATTCCATCAACCTAATCAGAAGATCACATTGGGTCTCAAACTCTAGCCTTTTTCATAAAGTAATGAAATATATACTGTACACAATGGTTAAAGCCCTTATATAGATTTGCATTACAAGATTTAAATTCTACACTTTTTCTTTCTTTCTATCTATCTACAGGTAATTGACTTAGAAGACACTTACCTCTGCTGAGATACAGGTTTTCTTTATCTAGCAAATTATTGCCTTACCAGCTTCATTCTAAAAAATGAGCTTTAGGATCATGGAAGAACTCTTTAATGCCTGAAAGGATGTCATAATAGCTGTTTTGTATGGTTCCAGAAAGCAAAACAACGAAATAATGGATTTAAGATATAGGAAAGCATACTTCATTTGTATGCAAGCAAAAATGTACTAACAGTAAAAAATAGTTTGACAGTGGAACCAATTACTCATAGAAATGGTGGTCTTTCCCTCACTGAATCTGTTCAAGCAGAAACTAAACAGCCATCTGTCTGGGATGACTCAATGTTTTCCTCATTTTTTATGTATATCTAATCCACTATAATAAAGCCCATTAGCATACAGTAAAAGCAGATATAACTATAAAAATGTCTGTAGTCAGTACCAATATTTCCAGGATGGTTTTTAAAAATGATAAAAATGCATTGTAATTATGTTGGAATTTTATCAACAACTTCATTTAAGCAGTACTTGTTCAAACTTGTATAATTATAGAGGGAGCTAAAAATTGTGATGTGATCTCCTTATAATTATATTACATTGCGTTTCTTGGCTAATATAAATTTGTTACTCTTATTTAGAAAATCTTGACCATTACAACCATTGTTTCTACCTATCAGACCTAGACACTTACTACCTTCAATGCAATTATAATGATGTAATATGATCATTTCAGAGATTTATGGGCAGATTATTAAACATAACTGTGTAGTAATTGCTTGTATATTGCTGATCTAGTTTGCCAGTTAATATACTGTGCAGTATACAATTCCCAATATAAGCCATTAGAAAGTCATTGCTTAATTCTAAATTATCACCTCTTCTATTAAATATTTTCTCTATAAATATGAACAATATGTTGCTCAACAATACACACAAGCATATTACTGTGGGCAGAGTTGGTTACCTCAAGCAGCCAAAACAATCTGTTATTTATTTTGTTGCCACATTACAATGATTTAGAGCTACAAATTTCAACTCTTTTATAGAGCAGAAATGGCTAATTTATTAATCTTTTCAGTATAATTTTCCAACTTGTTCTAAACAAATTAATCAAAAGTCATTTGTCTTGCTTGATTTATTTTTAAAATAAGAGGTTTTCCTTAAAAGAATTTAATAGATTTATGCCTTGTATAGTCTTCCCTACTACTAATGTGAATTGATGTCCAATATATTTGAACGGCACCAAATTGTAAAAATGGTCTTCCAAAATCCAGCAGAAATGATATCACAAGGAGTTGGAAGTGATTGAATAATTGAATAACAGTCTGAATGACAAGACTAGGGAAGGTTGCCTTTTTCATAGCTGCCAATAGTCTAACTAAGAACATAAGACAACATTTTTTTAGTCTGATATTTGACTTCTTAATATTGGTGAATTAAGTACGTATAAGTAGTCCACAGGTCATGGAAGTAACAGCCACTGGAGATAGCATTATAGCTTTTGTCCCAAAACATAATAATCAAACACTATGAAGAGAAATATACATTCCAACAAAATGCCCTGGATATGATCATGATATTAGTATAACAAAATATACAACAAGTAGCATATTTACAGAGAGATAAAAATAATTTTAATACTAAGAAATGTAATAATTGTGGAATCTGCACGAACTTACCTTCTTTAACTAATTCCTAAGGGGCATGCAAGGGAGAATCAGTTTTTTGTTGTTGTTACATTCAATTATTAATTGGCTAATAAGAACAGTACGCAAATATATAGGAATTCAATGGCATGCATCAACAGTTTCATATAGATGTTAACAGGATAGGGAGAGTCCAGTTCATATTGGAATACCCTAGAACAGTGGTTCTTAACCTGGGTTTGATCGAACCCCAGGAGTTCGGTGAGTCAGTCTCGCGGGTTCGGCGGAGGTCAAGACACACACTCGATTCATATGATTAGGTCCTAAATATATACCTATATTTTGAATTTGAAAAAATCGTATTTTATTTTTCCAATTAAGAAGGCTTCGGTGAATGCGCATATAAAACTGGTGGGGTTCAGTACCTCCAACAAGGTTAAGAACCACTGATTTAGTGTATGAGCCTTCATTTTCAAAGATATGAACCAGCTACTGTAATTAAAAGTCACTGATACCGATTTCCTCTGAAAATTGGTGGCCATCTTCAAATCTGCTGGCAGTAAATTTCAAGAGGAAGAGGAGGAGAGGAGGAGGAGGAGGAGATCCATTCAGTCGTGACCAACTCTTGGCAATTCTATGAACCAGGTCTCTCCACATTGTCTAATTTTGCACTGCTTCTTTGAATTTTTCTAAGCCTAGCTGGTGTTAGCTTTGATGGTATCCAGTCACTGTATTTTTGGATAGCCTGGTTCCTTTTGCCATTAACTCTTTTAAACATTAATTTCTTTCTCTAGTAGAATTCCCCCACATGACATGGCCAAATTTATAGGCAGCTATGATCAACTGCATCAGATCTACAGTAATTACCTACAACATATTTACATTTTTCACAGGATTAATTATGCTATACTTATATACCCCTATAAAGGAGGTGGTGGCTCAGTGGCTAAGACGCTGAGCTTGTTGATCAAAAGGTCAGCAGTTGAGCCGTTCAAATTCCTAGTGCTGCGTAATGGGATGAGCTCCCATTACTTGTCCCAGCTTCTGCCAACCTAGCAGTTTGAAAGCACATGCAAGTAGAAAAATAGGGACCACCTTTGGTGGGAAGGTAACAGCATTCCGTGCATCTTTGGTGTTTAGTCATGCCAGCCACATGACCACGGAGACATCTTCAGACAGCACTGGCTTTGAAATGGAGATGAACACCGCCCCCTAGAATCGGGAATGACTAGCACATATGTGCAAGGGAAACCTTTACCTTTACCTTATATACCCGTATAATATCCAAATTTAACAAATTTCTACAGGATCTATAAGTGCGGTGACCATAAATGGACACAGCTTTCAATTCTTGCTTTGATGATTCCTAACATGGAGTCAGTTGCTTTCCTGTTTTGCATTGCACAATAGGCCAATATTTTTTCACAATGGATGACTATTTTAACCATTCATCCTGACTTCTATATGCCTCAAGTCAATCTTTCCACGTTTAGACCCCTTTTCAAATTTATATTTGAAGCTTGGGTATTTTGTTCTTGATTACCCTCCAATTTGCATCCCTCCCCCCGTGTTCTGAATTGAATTTCTGAGTCCAATCAGGAAAAACTGCATATTTTAATGTAATCATGTTCACTGACACACAAGTTAAACTAAAATATAAATCTACAGGAAGATCTCAAGGAAGATTGTGATACATTTTGAATTCAAAGCAAGTACAGGTATTTCTCAATTCACAACCACAACTCAAACTAGTATTTTTATTGTGAGTCAGGGCAAGTCATCACATGACTGGACCCGATTTTCCTACCATTTGTACCACCGTCATTAAGGGAATCACACATTTAAGGGAAGCATGCAAGAGAATAGGCCCCTAAACTGACTGCTTGTTGGAAGCTAACGGGGAAGTCACAAATTGTGATCATGTCACTGCAAGATGCTGCAACCTTCGTAAATGTGAGCCAGTGCCAAGGTCTTGAATTGCGATCATGTGACAGCAGAGATCGCGCAATGGCTGTAATTTCATCTGTGATTCAACCCTTTTCCTATAAAATTTCTTCTCCTGAACACTGGTTAAAACTTTGGTGTACAAAAAAATATATATTCTATTTACTGGATTCTAAATAATGTTTTATGATTAATGTATTTTTACAACAACTATGATAATGATCTATCACTATTGCTGTATGTACACTGAGAGCTTATGCACCAGAGACCAAATTCCTTGTGCGTCTAATCATACTTGGCCAATAAAGAATTCTAATTCTAAATACTGCTGAGGTAAAATCTATATAAATGTATAAATATCCGCCTTCTCTAAAGTGTTCAAGGTGGCGCATATGAAGATTATTTTGGCGTTTTACTACTTATGTCCATTATCATATACCAGATGACATAAAATCATAAACTAAGCTGAATAAATGTACGTCCTTCGAATTATATTTCAGCACACAAGTGTTACATTTTCAGATTTCTCATGAACAGGGTAAAAAATGGCTTAATCTACCTTTCCTCCGTTCAGTTCACAATGATTTTGAAGAACAAATAGAACAGTTATATCAATCTTTACCTAACCATGAAAAATTGAATAATATATATGGATTCAGTTTAGGGACTAACTGTACTGCCAAGCCTCATTTTTCAAATATCAGGTCAATGTGTTTCCCAAATTACTGCTCACTGGTTTCCAAAAGCATTCAAAGTAGCTAAATAATAATTATCAATCAAGGGAGAAATGAAAGCATTCAAGATAAGGGTTATTTTAGGTACTCAAAAAGATTTGGGGGGGATTTTGTTTTATTTTTTTTAACTAAAGGGGAATATCCTTAACAAGAAACTGCTCAGAAGACCTCTTCCTGATGAAAAAACCCTTTTGCAGAATTAAATACCCTAGTTCCAGTTACCTAATGCTTTCTGTAAACATCTACTATGCTAATAAAAAGAAGGCAATGAACTGTTCAGTGAAGATATGTAAAACAACATATAGTTACACAATGCTCATGCAGGCAACAATTACTTAATTTCACAAACACCAACCAATCCATTTTTTGGACCTTCCATTACCTTCTCCGCCCTACGCAAATTCATTCATACCACTAGTCACCTCTCTGTCTTGGTTTGGTACACAAATTTCTTTCAAAAAAGAAGCTAAGAAATTAAAATGCTGAATCTTGCCAAATAAAGGGAAAAATGAAATGGGCCAAATAAAAATCTCATCTCAAACTTATGAGCTTAATGTTTTAAAAGTTCTGAAATTAGGTAAGCTAGATAAGGTACAAATACTGTAAGGAAAATAAAATCATTCATTGCTGAGATAGATTGAGAAAACAGCATGGTCAGCTGTAAATCCTGCTGAAACAGACTTTTCCTATCCAGAGAAGTCCCACATTTCAGAAATAATGTGTTGCGTTGTAGGAAAAGTCCCACATTCTAATCACAATTTAATTCTGACCACTTATTGTACTAAAAACATGACATGGTCTGTTGGTTTAGCATTTTTGCTAATCCAGATACAATGGTGCGGGAGCTAAAGTATAACTTAACTTTTTTATTAAAAGATAATAGTGGTCTATTTATTAAACCATGGTTTAATGCAATAGGAGAATCATGACATAGTTTAACTATTTATTACACAAATTCTAAGCACTGGGCCAGCTCTAAATAGTTTGCTTCTATGAAATATAATACTGATCCTATCTGTGGAGCGACACAAATCATTATAGCAAACAAGGAAAAAAAATGTTAAACAAAGCTGCATCCCAACTTTTAACCTCAAAAACTGCTACGACTTACAAATAAAACTGCATAATGTCTCAACATTTTGCCCACTCAGCTTTAAAACCACTTTTCTGCATATCTTCTAAAAGAAAAAGATTGTATCATATTTCCTCCCCCCCAAAAAAATAATCACATGCAGTAAAATACAGAGAATTCTCAACTTGTCTACAATTGAGCCCAAATTTCTGTTACAAAGTGAGATGGTTGTTCAGTGAATTTTGCCCCATTTTATGACCTTTCTTGCCACAGTTAAGAGAATCCCTGCAGTTGATAAGTTAGTAACATGGTTGTTAAACAAATCTCGTTTTCCTATTGACTTTGGCTTGTCAGAAGGTCCCAAAAAGTGACCATGTGACCTTGGAAACACCATAAATATGAATCAGTTACCGTCTGAATTTTGATCATATGACCATGGGGATGATGCAACAGTCATGTGAAAAATGGTCATGTCACTTTTTTCTGTGCCGTTGTAACTTTAAAGTCACTAAATGAGAACTTTCTGTAGTGAAGCCCAATCTGCCACTTTGAAAAAGATGCTACTTAAAAACTGCACATTTGTACTTAAAATCTACAATTGATACTCCATAAAGATACTAATTCTCTGCAAAGTTATTGAGTTTTCTTTCATGCCTCTTCTTCCCAGGAAATGTTATAATAGAATTAGTTTTCATTTTTTTAAAAATGTGCTATTATTGTGCCACTTTGCACGTAATTCATGGAAACAGTGGGATAAATTAGAATTGCTTATTAAAATTCGGGAAGAAGGCTAAAATTTAAAAACACCACTTATAAAGTTACTCAATGCAGATGCCAAAATATATTTTGCATCATCCACACCATTATGTTTATTCTGATCCTTGTTTTATTTATGAATCACCTTTTTCTAAGTAGCCAAGTGCTAGGCAAAGACAAATTTTCAAAAAAAAAACAACACCCAAAACTTGCATGTATTCAGAAGACTGAAATAAAATTTTAACTATTAAATCATTATTGACTTCCTAAATGGAGAAAATGTATGTTTTTCCTTAATTGTAATGCCTTTAGTGAAAAGCCCTTGCCTTTATTTTATAACACAACAGCAAAATAGCTGTGTTTATTTATATATCTCCTGCAACTACTGCCTGATAACAAATGAACAGCAAAATGCAGTGCCAACATGCGCTTAATTCCAGTATTTTTGATGTAAAATAATATATCAAAGTAAGGATTCTGCACAAATGTATCTTCTTAAAAAAATGTTCTTTAGATTTTCCTTGCAAGTATGTCAAAATATGTAGACTGATTTTAACTTTCAATCCACCCTGCTAGGATTCTCAACAATCAATAAGCCTAGATATTTTTTATTTTTATTTTACGATGCTTTATTCCCTTTTGGGTGGAATTGGGGCAACTGAGTGGAGCTGAGCATTTACTGGCCAGATGCCCTTCCTGATGCCTATATGGAGATCACAGAGGGTATTTTCTCTTTGTGCCCTGATAGACAAACAACTATCGCTGCCTAAGATCAAACTCTTAACCTTCTGAATGGGAGGCGAGTATCTTCATTTTTAGGCCACTATGTTTACAGACCTGAAAAGGTTGTGAAAGCAAAGAATGGTCACAAAAGTTATTTTCATCTTCATACTGCAGTCATTAAACAAGGCAGTCATTCAATAAGAACTTTCAGTAACAATATATAAATACATTAAAAATCCCCAACCTAGAATATCATTCCCGTTTGATTTAAATTGTTGACTGAACCGAAACATGGTAAGAGACACCATTTATGCTTTCCATGTTGTGCGAACTTGCCATTTGTGACTCAGCCAAACGATGTTTAAACAGTGGCTTAGCATTAGTCCAAATGAGTCAGAATGCCTGAGTTTGCACAGCAGCCTGCCTAGATATGATTTGCTTATCTTGAATAAACAATTGGCTGGGTTCAGACATAACAGCTAAAATATGTATTTGCAAAGTACCCTGGGAAATGCATTTACAATTCTCTTTTTCCCTGGTTATAAAAGCTTGCAGGCCATCCTAAGTTCACACAACATATGGAGCCAAACTGAGCCACCCACATTTCAGCTTAACATGAACCTAGCACTATTTTTTTAAGAGTTATCCTAATTTTCGCTTGAGGTAAAAATTATAGGAATTCCTACAGTCCCAGAAGCTAAATTCTAAAGCATTTTGCATCTCCATTTATATCACTTTAGCATTTCAAAGAAGCAAACAAGCATTGTTACTGGATCCTGAAAGAAACTACTAGCTTCTGAAACAACTTTCAAATAACCAAGGGGTTGAAGCACCTCAGGTAAGCAGAGTTAACAGGTGTTCAAGCTAACTTCCCTCTAATTGACAGGTACTCACCTTTTTCCTTACAAGCAATTCAGCTGAGAATGAAGACATTCATCTGAATCAAACAGCCATCAAAACAAATCTATTAATAGTTTCCATACCTCCACCTACTCTTTAGAAGGAAGTAGCAAATGTATCCCAGGTGCTCTCAATTATTATATGGGACAAAAGTCCTGGCATTTCCTGATTAGTAAAACATCTCTATGAATTTGACTTTTATAGATCCAGCCTTAACATCTCTCCAACTTGTGTTGAATTAATAGGAAGCACACAAATTTAAGTGCTAAAAAGCACATTGAATGGTCCTTGAAACCTTTAAGTAATGTGGGATAAATCTGGGGGGGGGGGGGATGTAATGGAAAGTTTTGTTTTGACTGGGGTTGAATTCACATATCAAGTCAAACTAGGGTCTGCAAATTAAGCTACAGCTTAATTCATGCAACACAACATGCTAAAACCTCAGATTAAGGTGGTATTTTGTACCCACTCTTGTCATGTTAAAAATGACAATTTACGCTTCAAAAATTCACTGAATAAATGAGTAGCCTATGATCATTTTAACACCTATCAATTTACCAGAGGTTTAAGAACCACTCCAAGCTCCAAATTCCAAACCACCAGAATCTGTAATCTACAATGTAGTTAATGCATATTCACAACTTCAAAAAGATCCAAAATGGTGGCCAATCTATTTGTTAAGCAGCTGCATACATAAAGAAACAAGCAAAATGGCATGTGCACACTTGTTAACCAAGGTCTTTAGCATGCCATGCAAATACAGCCTACGCTATGGTAACTCAATGACTGTCATTTGGAAACTATGATTTACAGCTTTGTGTAAAGTAGAAAACCAACTAACAAGCCATGTGCTAGCATAGTGTGCGGACCCAAAGTATAAGTTAAGCATTAGTTTTCTTTGGTGGGTAGGTAGGCTTTAAATCCAATGAATAGTTATTAACTCCAATTCTATTCTAAGTAATGTCTCGCACAAGGAAGGCTTCTGTTATTTTTTCTATTTAACTTGTTATAAGTAGCTTTTTAAAAGGAAGCCTATGAGCACTGTATTTTTTTTACTGCGCTATTATATCACAATAGAAACTGTTTTCACACAGTCCTTAACCCAGTTAACTGAATCAACTCATTTTGATTCATCAACATCAACCTTCATCAACTGAAGGTATTTAATTTCATTGTACAAGGTGCAAATAACAATAAAGTAAACTAACTAACTAATTTTCTGGATTCATGCTATGGTACATACTCAGTCACGTTAACCAAATAAGCTAAAACTGCACAATATACACTGAGTTATAAAAACAAGCCACAGTTGGTGTACAAAGACATTTGCCAGTTCTTTGTAGGTGAACAGTCAAAACTAGCTGTACATACATATGCAGATACCTCAGGTATAAAAATATCATGTGTCTCTCCTAAAAGCAGCATGTGTGTTAAAAACAAGACAGCAATTGCACCACTGCAAAATATATATTAAAAAGGTAAAGGTTCCCCTCGCGCATATGTACTAGTCGTTCCCAACTCTAGGGGACAGGAGAGCCAGCGCTGTCCGAAGATGTCTCTGTGGTCATGTGGCCAGCATAACTAAACACCAAAGGCGCACGGAACACTGTTACCTTCTCACCAAAGGTGGTCCCTATTTTTCTACTTGCGTTTCTTACGTGCTTTCAAATTGCTAGGTTAGCAGAAGCTGGGACAAGTAACGGGAGCTCTCTCTGTTATGTGGCACTAGGGATTCGAACCGCTGAATTGCCAATCTTTTGATCGACAAGCTCATACCCCTTTTATCCAAGGATTCTGCAAAAATCTACAAGAGCAGTCATGCCATTAGGAGTATGACCACCATCTTATACATGTTCTAACCTCAAATACATCCTACATCTCTACAAGAAATATTATTTTACCAATCTGTTCCTATTTTGTTGGTTAAATGTTGGGTTATAATTCCTTTAGTTGCCACACAACTCAGTCAATGGAACATTAGCCATAAATTATGAGAGTTGTAACTCAGAAGACTTGGGTATTATCAGCTTATAGTTATTGGCAGACATCCCCCATACGTGTGTCAATTATTTCTTAAAATATTCAAATCCTTTCATCTCTCACCCACAAGAATTTTACAGGAATCACAACTGCACCTTCTGAAGCATAGGTGTGAAAAACTTCCATAAAGGACCATAATCTATCATCTCTCTTCATATGATTATATACCTTAAACCACACTCTAGTTGTCTAGAATTGTCCTATGAGTAAAGAACTTTCATACCAGTGAGTTTAATAAAAATAGTGGTCAATAACATTTTGTAGTTGTGAAATATGTGTAAAGTTCAATATAAATTGTAGGAAGAATTCCTCCCCCCCCCTTCATAAATGTACCATCATTAAGGTCTCCAAGAATGTCATGGCTTCCAATGTGAAAATTTATTTTAATTTTTATTAAATTTGTTTGCCACCCATCTCACCACAAAGCGACTCTGTACAGCACTTATGGTTTGCTCCTGGCCGCTAAGTCATATCCATGAAGCACCACAAAGCTTCATTTTTCCTGAATGAAAAATCAAGATTTCTAAGTGAGCTTGTTTCCATTGCTAAATATTATTGAATTACAAAGAAAATCAATAGAAATATCAACACTTAGGTTCGCCTATGACACTTTGTTCCATTCAGTTGCTCATGATTTATGAAGCACGTGAGTTATAGTAATATGTTGTGGGAAGCCAGTCAACTCAGTTTCAAGCCAAAACATGGTTTAACCAAGCATGGTTTAGTATTAATGGATGATCCAAGCCTCTATGATCATGTACAAATAGTCGACTTACAACTACAATTGTGCCCAAAATTACTGTTGTGAAGCAAGGAGGTTGAGTTTTGCCCATTTTACAACCTTTTTGCCACAGTTCAACAAATTACTCCAGTTGTTAAGTGAATCACATTCATTAAGTGAATCTGGCTTCCCCCATTGACTTTGCTTGTCAGAAGCCAGTTGGGAAGGTTACAAAATGGTGATCACATAACCCTGGGTCACTGCAACCATCATAAATTCTTGACAGTTGCCTGAATTTTGATCACATGACCATGGGGATAATGCAACAATCCTAAGCATGAAAACCAGTCATAAAAGTCACATTTTTCAGTGCCATTGTAACTTAGGTCACCAAACAAATCAAAGATTACCTGTAAAATCCAATGTTTTTTTTAATCTGTAAGATGTGTAAGAATATTACAACTGTCTAAACACCAACATATTATTTGTCTATATTGGTTCATCAAATCTTTCCTTCTCAATCATCCATATTTAGAGGGGAAAGGAGTCTTGCTGTTTTCCTGGTATTCTTTAAGAACAAGTTTACACACTCCATGAAAACATGTACGACCCATATACCTTTTGGCCTAGTCTTACAAATTCTTACTGGTTCAGTGTGCCATGCCTTCTGAGGAAACTGGGTTAGTCCACGAAGCCATGTTCTGGTGAAGGATGGGTACTCAGATCCTGCAATCACATCTAATTTTATCAACCTTACTCAGTTATCAACAAAACTCCCAAGTTTGAGGCCTAGTCCAAGTCCACAACTCTTTCCCCTAATTTTAGAATGAAATGTGCTTTTAAGAGGAGAGAAAATATCATGTTCAGGTGGTGGTAAATAAGTAAGCTACAACTGAGATACAAGGCCAAGACAGATTACATACCACAAGTTTCTGTATTATTCCTGTTCATGAATCAAAACTGAACTTCTATTTAAGTCTGACTGAAAAAGAAACCCCAACATTATTGAGGTTAAATAGAATACCTTCTTCCCACTCACTCCCCCAAATCCCAGACTGATAAGAAAATGAGATTTCTACAATGCCTTATATAAATGAAATGCAACTCCCTTTTTACACCAGCAAAAAAAAAAAAAAGAGGAAGGAAGTGAAGCACATGTAGGAGTCAGAAATTCCAGGCAATTCAGGGACACCCTTTAATAGACATTTTCTCCAACCACTTTATATCAAGCAAAGTTCAGTGTTTGTTTTTAAAACTTCTACACTCCAGAAAATCCACAACCACATTTTTTTTCTAGTTTGGCTGTCTTTTCCCCTGGTTTCCCTTCAGCCATTGAATAGTCCACCTCTTTAGTCCACCACTAAAGATCCAAAAGGATAATAAAGAAAATTACATTTACCATGGGCAGGTAGATGATTAACCAGATCCAGTTCTGTGCTGCAAATATATCATCTGCTTTCAAAGCACACCATTCAAAGAAGAAAAAAGAGATTGCACAGTTCACTGATATGATCTTGAGACTTTTTTTTTACACGTGGAAGGGGGTTAAAGCCACCCTGATTTCAAAACTAGGCCTTATAGTACATGTAACTCTTGAAATTTGCACCATTGTTTTCCCAGAGACCAAAGTTCATTCCAGAACTTGGCTATTAGGATATAGTTTACGATTCTGTCCCTGGAACAGTTTACAAGGGGTTTGTTTTGTTTTTTTACTCCAATTTCCAACACAGCGTCCACAAAAGCAAATAATAATCATCATTATCCCAGAAGACATAACAGCCTAGATTTTAAAACGGGGGAGGAGGGGGGGGGAGAAAGAGTGGAAATAAGCCATCAAAAGCCCCTTTTCCCCCTTTTATTATTTTGCAAAGACACATCAAAAGCCACTGCTAAGCTCTCCCCCTCCCCCACCAGTGTGAGTTCACTCTGCCACATTCCTTCCCCTCCCCCACGCCGCTTGCAAACAAGACATTTAAGGCAGCAAACCTCATCAAACAAAACTTTTCTTTCAACCCACACTTTAATTACCAACCATTGGGGAAAAAAATAAATTCTACTGACCTTTCTGTGTTTGGGGGGGAAAAAAAGAAAAGGAAAACAACCCTGCACGCACAAAACACACTTCCGAACTTGGGTCTTTTTTTTTTTTTTTTAACAAGACACCTCTCCGTGTGTGCGCGTTTCCTTCCAGCAAAAATATTGTACATATATATATATATCCGCCGATGCAAAATAAAAAATTCTCCTCTGGCCCAAATCGTCTAAAAATAGGCAATCAAGCCAGCTTGCTTCATAATGGCTGCTGGCTTTGCATTTATAAGTGCAAAGGCTTCTCTTCTTCTCTTCCACCACCACCACCACCCCCGCCGCCACACTTTC
>JAOYMU010000002.1:52243588-52258326 GCA_025802295.1 Psammodynastes pulverulentus
TGGACTAACTGCAGCCTCCGGATGCATCCCAAGGGGAGCCCCAGGTAGAGAGCGTTACAATAGTCCAGCTGGGAGGTCACCAGCGCTTGAGTGACCGTGCGAAGGTCCTCCCGGCCAATATCATTGTTGAATGCTGATTACAAAATATTTACAAACATAATAGCAGAAAGACTGAAAAAAATATTAAATAAATATATATACCCAGATCAAAATGGGTATTTGCCAACAAGGCAAATCAGAAACAACACAAGAATAGTTACAAATATCCTGGAATATTATGAGGCCCACCCAGAAAATCAAGTTGCACTGTTTTTCTGGATGCACAAAAGGCTTTGATAATCTTAATTGGCAGTTTATGATACAACAAATTAAAAATATGAAATTGGGAACCAAATTTGAGAAAATGATAGAGATAATATACTCTACCCCAAAAGGCGAGTATATTATTAAACAGAGAGAATACAGAGATGTTCCAAATAATGAAAGGGGTAAGGCAGGACTGTCCGCTGTCACCTCTGCTCTTTATCCTAACGCTGGAAATTTTATTAAATAGAATTAGACAAAATTCGGAGATAAGAAGAACTAGAATCAGAAAAGAGGAGTATAAAATTCAAGCCTTTGCAGACAATTTAGTATTTTTTATAGAAGACCCTTTAGAGACAGGAAGTAAATTAATCCAAGAATTAGAAAAATATGGAGAGGTATCAGGCTTAAAAATTAACAGAGAGAAGACTAAAATGTTAACTAAGAACCTGACGAAAGAACAGAAAAAAGAATTAGAAAGGGTGATAAAACTTCAAAAAGTAAAGAAAGTGAAATACTTAGGAATCTAGTTAACGGCGAAATGCATAACAATAAAAGAAGACAATTATATGAAACTCCTACAACAAAGAAAGATTTGGAACTATAGGGGAAATTGCACTTACCATTATTAGGGAGAGTGGCGGCAATTAAAATGAACATTTTACCTAGATTATTATATCTGTTTCAAACAGTCCCCATAAAATTAGAGAACTTTTTTTTACAGAATTGAATAAAATTATATTAAAATTTATTTGGCTAGGAAAGAAGCTGAAAATAAAATTGACAGTGTTACAGGATAGCAGAAGCAGAGGTGGCTTTGGACTCCCAAATTGGGAACTCTACTATGAGGCAGCAGCATTGATTTGGATCAAGGAATGGATTAATCTGAGTAATAAAAGAATATTAATCTTGGAGGGCCATGACCTACAGTCGGGATGGTATGCCTTTTTATGGGGAAAGGGAAATAAGAAACAGACCTATTTTCACAGGATTATATCAGAGACTCATTAATATGGATTTGGAACAAAATTAGGGGAAAACATTACATGAAAACACTGGCATGGCTATCCACTATGGAAGCCATGATATACCCATTGGACTTATGCAAAATGGTTAGGTATAAAGAATTATTAGATATGCAAGGGAAATTAAAATTAAAAGCCCAAGGCATAACTATAGATTGGTGGCCATACCTCCAATTACAATGCAGATATAAAAAAGATATAGAGGAATTTGGAATTCATATTGAACTACAACAATTAAATAAAATTTTAATAGGTCCCAAAGAAAAATTCACAGCGAAGATGTATAAATATTTATTAGAGGTGACCCTGGAAGAGGAAATTGTAAAAGGATGTATGTTAGCGTGGGCTAAAAATATCAGACATAATATAGAATTACAAGCTTATGGCTGCCATTAAGGGCATGAGGTTATGACCCATCTAGATTCTTCTTCCAGCATATCCCATTGCCAGCCTCAAGATGATGCCTAATGCTATTATACTATGAAGTGATACATGTAATAATCTTAATATGGATAATTAATTTTTTTGAAACCCCCCCCCAAAAAAATAGGTTAGATATCACTTACCTCATACCGATGTCTATGTCGTTCTTCCACAAAAGCTTCATTGCCATAAAGTTTCCCTAAAAAAAAAAATCACAAGCTTTTAAAAATATTCTGCTACTAATATTGTTTGCATCCTAATGAATTCTAATCAATTCTACAAAGGCTTGAGTACACAAACATTTTTCAGCAATCCAATATGGAAGATTCATATCCTTGAATTTGAGTTCTTTGGATCCATTCCCCTCTCATCCTCCAGAGGGAAGGCACAGAACACCTTTATCAAAGATATGAAGATACTTAATTACGAGTCATGAAATGAAGCAAGAAACATATACAGTATGTGAAAAACGGATGCATCAAGAGAATCGTGCTGAGGAAGATAGAACATCAATTCCAGCTCCACTAGGTGGATAAAGAGAGACACTTTTCAGGAAGTATTTTGAGGTAGTAAAATACACATTCTTTATAAAGTTGTACATAATATATTCTATTATAGAGTATACAATGTAATAGTGCAGTGATGGTGAACCTATGGTACACTTGCCATAGGTGGCATGCAGAGCCATCTCGGTGGGCACACGAACCATCACCCAGCTGCACATGCGTGTGCAACCTCCCCGCCGGCCAGCGGATCGGCAGGCCTCTGGAGCCTGGAGGAGGTCATGTTTGCCCTCCCAGAGGCTCCAGGGAAGCCCCGAGACCCCTGGGAAGGTGAAAAATGGCCCTTCCAGAAAAACTGGAAGTTGAAAAATGGCCCTGTTTTCAGCTTCCAGTGGGCCTCCAGAGCCTGGGGGAGCAATAGCACTTTAGATTTATATACCGCTTTACAGTGCTTTTTACAGCCCTCTCTAAGCAGTTTACAGAATCAGCATGTTGCCCCCACAATCTGGGTCCTCATTTTACCCACCTCAGAAGGATGGAAGGCTGAGTCAACCTTGAGTCTGGTGAGTTTCGATCTGCCAAATTGCAGGCAGCTGGCTGTAAGCAGAACTGCACTCTATCCTCTGCACCACCAAGAAGCCAGTATAATGTCAAATTGTGACCCTCCTACAGTTTGTTCACTGGTTTTCTTTGGTACACTAATGATATTTTGGAAAAGAATATTTGGATCAGTTAACAGAATAGTCTAAGAATACCCGTACATACTTTAAAACACATTAAGATAAAGAAGAATAGAGTTTGTCAGGAAAGCGAATATCTTTTCTTCTACCATAATTCAGAAAGTCTACAGATAGCAGTATCTATTTAAAGATACATTTCTCCCAGTAAGAGCTTACTGGTATGGGGTTTTTTTGTAATGTTTGAGAGATAATTTTGCTAAGCTAAATGACTGTAAACTGGAGAATACCAATTCAAGCCTTCCCCCACCCCAGCGCCCAAACATAAGCTGCCTCAAGGAAACAATTTTAAATTCTAATCTCATTTATGATCATATAAATACAGTCTTGAAGAATGTTTTTTTGTTTTTCCAATTAGCTATCAGGTTTCATTGTTTCATCAAATACTTCATTATACAAAATGTGATGAAAACAGGTGTCTCTATCAATAATATTCTATGTAAACATGAGTAAATAACTGGTTTCTATGATTTCTGGGTGTGGGAGAAACAGAAGGAATGCCTGTCTTCCACTCTTTTTTTTGCACTGAATCAAATGTAAGACTATTTCACAATTGTCTGTAATTCAAAACCACCTAGAGTTATTAAGAAAGCAGCTTCAAAATCAAATCAAATAAATGCATAATGAACAATATGTATGTTTATTTTATTTCTTGTAACTTTTGGCAACTTCTGCATGCCCAGCTTCCCCAAACTGGTGCCCTCCAGATATATTAATATTACTATTATCATAATGCCAAGAGATCATGGCCAAGAGGTCAGCTAGGTAGGAAATTCTTGAAGTTGTAATAAGGCTATAGGTAAAGGCTATTATCTGTAATGGCAGCCATCTTGAACCAATCTGCTGATAACTGGAGCTATGGCCAAATGTTCAGATAGATATTGGAGCAGAGAAAGATTATATTTGATAATTGCAAGTTGTCCTCAATGTACAACAGTTCATTTAGTGACCATTCAAAGTTACCATGGCACTGAAAAAAGTGACTTATGACCAGAGGTGGTATGTTACCAGTTCAGCTCAGTTCAGCCGAACCGGTAGCAAAAAAAATCTGACAATCAGCTGAAAGGGTAAAAGAAAGCAAAGTGGATGGGAGGGAGGGAGGATCGTCCCTCTGCTTCACTCTTTGTTCTCCTCTCCACTGATTAGTGTTAGGGGCTCGCGCACGCATGCACACAGTAAGGGGGGCACGCACACGATCACCGAACTGGTAGCAGCACCGGTAGGAACCCACCCCTGCTTATGACCATTTTTCTCATGATCATTTCAGCATCCCCATAGTCATGTGATCAAAATTCAGACACTTATCAATTGACTCATATTTTTGACGATTGAAGTGTCCCGGGGTCATGTGCTCACTTTTTGTGACCTTCTGATAAGCAAAGTCAATGAAGAAGGTAGGGAAGGCAGATTCACTTAGCAACCATGTTACTAACTTAACAACTGCAGTGATTCACTTAACAAAGGTTTTAAAATGGGGCAAAGCTCACTTAACAAATGTCTCCTTTAGCAACAGAAATTTGGGGCTCAATTGCAGACATAAGTCAAGGACTATCTGCATTCCTTTCCACGTAGTGGGTCAAATTACCTTGTTGAATGATTCAAAATAGCTCTTGTATTCTGTTATAATAAGAACAACAATGAACTTGCAGCACCGTGTAGACTAATAAAAAAATATGGCATAGGCTTTCCAGCAGGATAGTCAACTTCATCAGATCTGGTGGAAAGGGATCATAATTTATGAAAGCTTAGCCATAATAAATATATTAGTATTTAAAGTGTCGAAAGACTCTTCCCCCTTCCTGCAAAATGATGAGTGGTTCTGTGGTGATTTAAGAAGCCATTTTGTTATATGATTTTGTAATTACGCCCTGAGGAAAAGTATTCATCCAAATGCAAAACCGGACCATAAGAGCAGTCGTGTTTTTAAATACAATTTTGGCTCTTCTGCTCTGTTATTTCTTGATGGGAACAAATGAGCACGATCACGTGAAGTGGACTTGCTTCAAACAGGGCCATTTAGCTGAGATTAATCTAATGCCATATCCTTTGAAAACGATACTCCAAAGATTTCTCCAGTTTTCTTACCAGCCTCTAAGACTGGAGTGTATCTTCTTTCTAAGCAAGACATATTTTCTTCTCTTAGCAGAATCATCATCCCAAGTGGGGTGTTAAATATCCAATGATCTTTTGCTTTTGAAATGTGGTCAACTCATATTGAGAAATAACCCTCAGAACGTCTAATTAGTTTATTTCTCTCCCTTTGATTCAAGAGGTTCATGGGGAAGGCAGATAAATGCACGAAGGATGTTAGTGTTAATCTGGTATATTTGTTACAGGTTAAAAAGACCAGGGATGTCATATATTCATTTTTGTGGACCAAACCAGCACTGAAAACCCTGGATGATGCAATTGGTTTTTTTTCCCTGGGATTTCAATAAAGGTATTTGGGGCATCCAGGTTAGGTGACCCCCTTTTCCTTGACAATGGATTTCTTTTTACTACCTGAAACTTATATATTACTATATATCTGACATCTCCTCAGATCAGAGGTGGTATTCAGCAGGTTCTGACCAGTTTTGGAGAACCGGTAACGGAAATTTTGAGTAGTTCGGAGAACAGGTGGTAACCTTCCCCCAGGAGCGGGGACGGAATGGAGATTTTGCGGTATCCTTCCCCTGGAGCAGGGTGGAAATAAAGATTTTACAGTATCCTTCCACTGCCACGCCCACCAAGCCATGCCCACAGAACCAGTAGTGAAAATAATTGAATCCCACCACTGCATCAGATGATTCTCCAAAATAGCTTTACCCTGTCCGGATTGAATGTCTGATGAGTTTTGAGAAGTTCAGCCATGCCATTTTTCAATGTCACTATTCCATCTCTTGCATGTGACTGGTTAATTCAAAAAAAAAAAAAAAAGGTTGCATAAGTTATTTTTCTTATTTTTTTTTACATTCTATCTCTCCCCTCCACCCACTCCATGCAGAGTAGAACAATCTAACTCTAATTTACAACTGATTGATTGAGCAATCAGTCTACAATCCACAGGCTGTGATTTTTTTTCCATCTCTGGAGGTTTTCGAGAAAAGGCTGGGTAGTCACTTCTCACGAATGGTTTAATTGGCTTTCCTGCACATTACAGTGAGATAATCCTTGTTCTCCCTTCTAACTTTATAATTCTATGATTCTATTGGACAGGGTGATCCTTGTTTAATTGATTATGTACCATCAATTCTTTGCAGAAACGTAGATGGACTATTTCCAGAATTATCTCTCTGCAATCTGGCCCTTGAGGTCTTCCAATGGTGCATTTATTGCCTCTGAAATTGGTCATCCTCCTTCTTGCTGGCCATCCTCTTCTCTTTCCTTTCACCTTTCCCAGTATTATGGTTTACTCAAGAAAGCGTGTGTCCTAAATAGATGTTGATTCTAGGCATTTCTAATTCTACAATTCTATTTTTGTGATTATTATCATTTATTTCCTAATGATTTCCTGGTCATTCTATAAACTGTTCGTTTCCCTTCCCTTCCTAATTTTCTAACTGCCTTGCTTAGTTCCACAGACTAACAATCTAGCACATTTACTTACAATTAAATTCCTGCATCTTTTTTCCTTAGTATTGGAAACTTTTAGGGGGGAAAAAAACATTGGCCCTTTTCCTATGTTACAGATCAGTGAGGTGCTTATTGTGTTCTGGGAACTCTCAAGAGGCTTTAATTGTCCCAGTCAATGAACCCCCAGTGGGTAAATTTAGCCTTAAACAAAACCAATGGTGCATGTAAGTAAACTAACCCCTCAGTCAGCTGTGAAATGAAAACTGTGACTGTGGGGTTAACTACCCTGGTTTTTTTTTCTGAGGCTGAACTGACACCCCATGAAGACCTCTCTATAAACAATGCCTGCAAGGCTGTTTCAGTTTTCAATACACTCTCTCACAGTTAGATAACGAAGAGTGCATAGACAAAGGGTCAGAAGTGGGCAAGACCTTCTCACCAAATCTGCCTATTGGGATGAGGGCTGTAACTGGCCCACCTAATTTCCTCTCCCTCTTCTAACTTGGGGAAGGGGAAGAAAAATAAATGTAACAGAAGTTGAAGCTAGTGCAAAAAAGGGTCTCCAATGCCGGCTGAGGAATTCTGGGAGTTGAAGTCCACAAGTCTTAAATTTGCCAAGGTTGGAGGCCCCTGGTGCAAAGGATACTTGAGGGGCTTTCACAAAGAAAAGGGGGGGTTGCCTTATTCTCCAAAACACCTGAGGGCAGGAAAAGAAGCAGTGGGTGAAAGTTTGTCAAAGAGAGATCCCAACCTAGAAGTAAGGAGGAATTTCCTGACAGTGAGAACCATTAATCAATAGAACGGCTTTCTTCAAGAAGTTGTGGGTGCTCCATCATTGCAGGTTTCCAAGAAAAGATTGGACAACCTTTTATCCAGGATGGAATTAGGACTCCTGCATTGGGAAGGGGGTTGAACTAGGAGACCTCCAAGATCCCTTCCAGCCCCTTTGTTTCCAAGATGTTATGATGCAAGAGATTTTGAAAAAAAAAATGGCAATATAGGGCAAACTATCTCTGAATGTGTACTGGCTACTTTTTTATTGTTTAACTCACTAAGCTTCCTATGCCAGTTGTTCGCTACTTGCCAAATAAGTTTAATTTTAATGGACAAAAGGAAAATTACTGCAGAATAAAGAAAAGAGATCCTTCCTATTTTGCCTCTTTTTCATTGTTCAATTAAAAAAAATAGAGCTAGTCAGAACAAGGCATATTCTGTTCCCCCAAGCTTCTTTTTCTATCCCTTCAACATGAGATCATTACATGGGGAGGCTTTCAGATTTGTTCTTTTGATGTCAGCAGACAATCACTCTTGTTTGATGCAGCAGATATATTTATTAGATTTGTTTTTTTTTTTTTGTTTTTAATCCCAACTTTTTACTTTATAACAGTTACTTTATAACTATAACACACAGTTCTAGGCTGCATAAAAAGAGGGATAGAATCAAGATCACGTGAAAATGTTAATACCACTTTATAATGCCTTGGTAAGGCCACACTTGAAATACTGCATTCAGTTTTGGTCACCACCAGGGCTTTTCTTCTCCGAAGAAAGGTGCCGGAACGCACCCCTGTCGTCGCGCAAAAAAAACCCGGAAATGATAGCGCATGATTGGTCGAGACGGACCACGTGACCGAGACTCTGAAAAGGTCCCGGAACGCAGTTCTGCTGAGTTCCGGCGGAAAAAAAGCCCTGGTCACCACGATGTAAAAAAGATGTGGAGACTCTAGAAAGAGTGCAGAAAAGAGCAACAAAGATGATTAGGGACTGGAGGCTAAAACATATAAAGAACGGTTGGGTATGTCTAGTTTGATGAAAAGAAGGACTAGGGGTGACATGATAGCAGAGTTCCAATATCTCAGAGGCTGCCACAAAGAAAAGGGAGTCAACCTATTCTCCAAAGCAACAACTGAATGAAAAACTGCTGGTGACCTTCTACCGCTGCACCATAGAGAGTATTTTAACATACTGCACCTGTGTCTGGTTTGCCAATTACACAGTGGCAGATAGGACAGCACTCCAGAGGGTTAACGTCATTGCCCAGATGATCATGGGTTGCCTTCTCCCCTCCTTAGAAGAGCGTTATAGCTCCTGCTGCCTTAAGAAAGTTCAAAACATTCTCAAAGATCCATCTCATCCTGGACATCCTTTTTTTAAACTATTACCATCCAGCAGACAATACAGGATAATAAAAACAAGGTCAAATAGGCTGAAAAACAGCTTCTATCCCTGTAACTATATTGAATTCTACTGTATAGTGCAATATTAATGCAATATTAGGGGTTTTCAATTCAGTTGTATAGAATGTGAAGGATGTGTGTTTGTAAATGCAACTGAACAAAATCTGTGTTCCATATACTTGCATGGACATCACCTTCCACTCCTACAAACTAGATCTGATAACTCCTGACATGCCCTTGTGTCTTTGGACAATATATCAGTCCAAACAGATAATCTGTTTTGGTAGGATCTGAGGACATCTGGACAAAATTGTATGGTATAATATTTTGCTTTTTCTAAAATGACAAAAATAACCACACAGAGACATAGGTTTGGACTGAGGACACATTGTTAGGGGAAGAGGTTAACCATATTATTCCATGCCAATTTTTGTATCCACATCTGTTTCTGCCTTTGGCTGGTCCTTGTTCTGTGTGGCCAACTTTGAAATGCTCATGTGAAACTTGTATGTTTTCTCTTCCAGAGATGTATAGAGAAACTGGGGAAGAAAAGTGGTTCATGTCAAGAAAAATGGAACAGGGAAAAATTAATCCTTTCCCCCATATTGTGACTCTAATTTAAACTGAGGCCATTTGCAACTGTATCCATCCTTTAAGTATCTGAGGTGAAATTCGGATAATGTATGTCCACTTTCAAATCCTTGGTTGTCCACTGTAGGGAATAAATGACTTGACCATGGGCTCACCAGGATGAATAGACTGATAGCTTAAATATTACTGAGCTTTGTTAATTTTAACCTTGCTTGGTTTGGTGTGCATTGCTTTTTGTGGTCTAGCATGCTAATCAGTGGTGGTTTACTACCAGTGTTGCCACCGGTTTGCTGCGTATGTGCACATGTGCGCATGCAAGCGCACGCACGTGTTCCCCCCCTGTGCGTGTGCATGCTCCCCCCTCTCTTCCATGCATGCACGCACCTGCTGGTGTGTGTTTACTACGCATGTGCACGCCAATCAGCTGAGAGGACTCTTTGATCCTCTAGCTGATCAGCGCATTTTTTTTAGCTATCAGTTCCATTTTTTAGCTACCGGATCACCAAAATGGCAGCTTTTTCTGCCACTGGTTCGCCCGAACCGGTGTGAACTGATGCTAATGGAGTAAATGTTTTGCATTTAATTCAGTCCCTGGCTTCTTCTAGCTGAATGGAAAACATCCTCCAGAGAACTCCTACTATCCAGTTGCAATGTTCACACAGCTTACTTAATCATGTAAGGTAAAATTTGAGTAGAAGTATTTACATGGTAAACTATTAGGGGTAATCTTGGCTGCTGCTCTTGTTGTTTTCAAGCCTTACTGATCTGCATAGTATTGTATGAATCAAAAATGGGTTAATTCGGTCAGCATGCTAAACATGTTGTATGATCTATTCCTAATTCCTTAACCCAGAGACAAATGACTTCAAGCTACAATTCACAGCTCTCTGAGATTGCAATCCTGCCATTCAACTGTAAAATGGCTGATATTTGGAAAAGGTTCTTTTTTTCCATGAAGAAAAATTGCACTAATTTTCACCCTGAAAATTCCCTAAGCCCACCTGAATTTACAAACAAAGAGTCACAAAGATTCAGTCTTGTTCCCTGGCAACATCACTGCATCATCAGATACATCCATCTGTGGCTCATAAAAAAAATAAAAAGTGCATCCCTTTCAATCTTTAATAAAAAAGAGAGATTTCTGTTGCTGCTTGCTGTAAAAAGGATAAGGTTCCCCTGTCTAGTCATGTCTGAATTTAGGGTGTGGTGCTCATCTCTGTTCTTGATCAAGGGAGCCAGTGTTGTCTGAAAACCTTTTCTGTGATCATATCACCAGCATGGCTATATGCCAAAGGTGCATGGAATGCTGTTACTTGCCCACCAAAATGGTACCTATTAATCTACTCACATTTGCATGCTTTCGAACTGCTTAGGTGGGCAGGAGCTGGAGCCAGAAGCGGGACCTTATCCCCTTGCGCAGCACTCAGCTCTCAAACCCAGGCTGCGAGCCTTCCAGATAAAAACTGAGCCTAAACTGCTGCCATTGTGCCTCTCCCATATCTGTAATGTTTATTTTGAGAATTAAACAGTGGTGATATCTAGAAGGAAGAACAGAGTAACAATGGAATAGATCTTGGGCGGCCAGGATGATAAGCTATATATAAGCATTCATATAGGAGCTTCATGTTTTGTTTTAAAGGATGACTTTTTGACCCATGCTACTTGCTATAATTATAAGGTTTTTAAAAGAAGCAAAAATGTTCCTAAAATACTTGTTTTCAATTTAAGCTTGCCTTCGTTTAAGAATAGAGCCTTTGAAATCTTGTCTTTCATTCCTGCCCTCACCCTGGCAGAAATCCGAAATCCTTGGCAGCCATTTCACTCTGGTGAGAGAGGTTTATTTCACTGCTAGTACAAGCCACAGTAGGCTAATTCTAGCCTAGAAAATATGTGATGGAATATTATTGTGGACTGCAGAACGGACCTTCGCACCAGCATTACACGGGAATCCGGGAAGTAATGCCAGCCCTGAATGAACATTCTCACTCATCTTCAAAATCCAATTTGTTGCATTGATCCTTCCAATCATTGTTGTTTAAAGACCTGAAAAAATATATAAATTTTGCAGAGAGGAAGAAAGAGGGACAGGAACTACTATAGAAAGGGACGGGAAAGTCATTCAGTGTGGCATGCAGTGTGAACTCCTAACAACACTTCACATCCAAAAATCTAGACTGTTTCTCATTTTAAAGAGAGCTTCATTAGTCAGTTTTACTTGTTCATCCATTTCAGAAACTGGGTTGCTGACTTTCCTAATCTCAGCCTTTCTTACAACTGTGGCAGCTTAGTGCTGGAGTTGTTGCCCATAAGGGTAATCAACAGTCAACAGAATGGTAATTTGGACTACCTCTAAGAGTTGTACATAAGTATCACTGTTTTATAGAGGTTCTTCTTAAAGGGGCAATTTTAACTGGTGTGGTAGGAGGGGAGGGATAAGACTCTAGAGCAGGGGTATCAAACTCACGTCATCATGCCAGTGTCATATGACATATCGGGACTTTTTTCCCCCTTTGCTTTTTTCCCCATGCATGGGCATCGGCGTGGCCAGTGCATGATGCATCCAGCCCACGGGCCGGAAGTTTGACAGCCCTGTTCTAGAGCCAGTGTGGGATTCAATTTTTTTTACTAGTGGTTCTGTGGGTGTGGCTTTGTGGGTGTGGCAGGGGAAGGATACTGTAAAATCCCCATTCCCTCCCCACCCTACTAACCTGCTTTCCAGCTCTGTTTTCCTGTGCAGGGCAACAAAAGAAGACCCAGCCAATCAGCTGGGACTCAGGAGGCAGAGAATAGATGGGGGCGGGGCCAGTCAGATGCAGTATTTGCTGGTTTTCTGAACTACTCAAAATTTCCGCTACCAGTTCTCCAGAACTGGTCAGAACCTGCTGAATACGACCTCTGTCTAGAAAAGTGTTTCTCAACCGTGGCAATTTTAAGAAACATGTACTTCAACTGCCAGAATTCCCCAGAAAAGCATGGCTCACTGGGAATTGTGGGAGTTGAAGTCCATGCTTCTTAAAGTTGCCAAGGCTGAAAGACACTTCTCTGAACTTTTCAGGGCATAGATCTTGCCATGGACAGTTGCATTATCTTAGGCCAGAATATTGGCTCAGCTTGATCTCTGCAATTTACACCATCAGACAGTAGTAATGGATTACACACAGAACACTTTCCCATCAAAATCTACCTGAGAATCTTGATTATGACCACAGTAAGGGCAAATTAAAGTACATCTGGCTTTATTCTGTAATGTTCATTTTGTACTTGCTACCCTTCTACCTTCTAGAAAAGGTTTAGCAATCAATGTAAACTAAATCTAAACTCAGCCTAGTATAAACAATCTAAACTACAATAATTAAAGACCAATAAAAACTGCTGAAGTTATTAGTTAAGTTCAAATGCCCAGCTGAAGAGGAAAATTGAAGTTTTTTCCTTAAAAATAAGAAAAGTGGAGAGTAATTGCAACTTCTAATGACCCCATAACTCAGAAGCAATGCCCTTTCCCACGTGACAGAAGAATAGGCCTCTGACTCAATCCCGTGTTTTGTTCTGAAAGAAAACAGAATATTTCTAGATGCATGGTGATGATGATGTTATCCATTCAGCCATGTCTGACTCTTGGCAATTCTAGAGGCCAAATCTCTTCACATATTATCAATCTTGCACTGCTTCTTTGAATTTTTCTATGTTCTGGCTGGTGTCAGCTTTGATGGTGTCCAGCCATCGTGTTCTTTGATGGCCTGGTTTCCTTTTACTGCTAACTCTTCCAAACATAATTGCTTTCTCCAGCGAAGATGTGTGATACTGCCCAATAAAAATGTTTAACTTGGCTGTAGTGTTGCAATCCAATGAGATTTTTTGCTTGATAAACAGCATGACATTGGGTTATAAGGTCTGGTGACTTTAGAAGGTAGTCATTTTCTTAATCTGCCACTTTCATTTGTCAAGAAGCTGAGACACAACCCATGCCGAGCAAAACGCTAGAAGCAACTATAAGTTTCTCAACACAATTTGATCAGTCAATGAACCAAAATACCTTCAGCATACCTACTGGGTCATCTACTTCTGTTCAGCATCTGTCACTGTTGATTTATATCAGATACTCATTGGCCACAGAGGTACTGTTATTCAGAAGCACTGACACAATGCTCCATTATGTTATATAACCACAATGCTTGATTCCCCCTGCCCCCCTTTTTTTCCTTTCTTAATCAGATCCTGTCTCCAAGTTTCTTAATCCCTCAAAAAGAACACATTTTATTGTGGCTCTGCTTTGCTTCCACTGCACCTCTCGATATATATGACATTCTCCTTTTTTGTCCTGAACTCTTCAGACTTAAAATATGTAAAACCTTCCCCTGACCTTTCCATTTATTCTTCTAGATTAATATAGTAAAAACACTGAAACTGTAGTTACTGAAACGGAGGAGAAGAAGATGAACATGTGATATTCTCCAGGTTTATTTCCCTAGTAAATCTTCTTTTCCAAAACCTAGCATGAAAATTCATTTATGCTTGCCTGTTTACCTATAAAATATCCCCACTGTTATCCCCACTGTTGCATATTTCTTTCACTATCTCCTGCCCTCAGGCTGTTTTAAATTTCACCTGCCAATACATTAAGATGTTACCAGAACCTTCTTAGAGTTTCCCTCAACATCAGTAAAACCTGGAAAGTTACATACACATGGGGTGCATTGAGAACTGTTAAACAGGGAACTGGGTGTGTCTTGGCACAAACTGAGAGATAGATTCCAGATTATCTCCTAATAACATGTTTATTCAGTGCTGAAAAAAAGTGGATCCTCCCATAAGATTGGAAGAACCCTGACTGCAATTTCAAGCAAGCATATATAGGTTTCTTGATTACATTACAGGAATACTCCTTACACGAGATAAGATACAGAAGTTATAAAAATATCTGTGCATGTATCTTGTGGTTATCATCAGCTACATGCCTGTGATTACTTATCACTGGTTTCCGCAACCTGAAGGCCTGGATTTTATTTCTGTCATTTCAATATAAAATTCTTTAAAGAAAGCATCAGAGTTTTCAGAATCCTGATCCACAGAACTACGTACTTCTTCCAGATTTGGAGAGTTTTGTCTACCTCTTATTAGGAAATGTCCTCTTATTATTTTATTCTGCAAGGTGGGACACATCCCATTTTTATCTGGAAACCATACTTTACACCCAGATAAACTAGAACAGAGAAAGGCAACAAGGCTAAGGTAACCGGACGTCCCGATTTTTGTGGGACAGTCCCGCTTTTGGGGAATTTGTCCTGCGTCCCAGGACATGGTCCAAAAGTCCCGATTTTACGTTATACATAATAAAAAATAATACATTTTCCCCCTAAACTCTCCCACCCTTCTGCGCATGCGCATGCTTCCATCACGCTTCCCCCCCCCCTGCAGCACATGCGC
>JAOYMU010000002.1:52325829-52341472 GCA_025802295.1 Psammodynastes pulverulentus
CCCATCTCCATACTGACCTTTATTTCCTGGTTTTGAAGTCCTGCTGATTTGCGCAGCTGCGTGGATTGCCGCATGGCTGTGTGGATTGCCGCGCGTCAGCTGTTTCACACAGTGGAAGGTGAGTTGCAATTGCTTTGCACGTGCTCACCGAACTGGTTATTACACCGGTTGAATCTCACCACTGAGGTATTAAACCCATCAATGAAGGTGCTTCTGCTACTGAACACTGTATTCATTTTCATAGAACTGATGAAGTTCTACCCCCAGTCTCAGGTGAATCTCAGGTTACCATGCAAGATGTTTCCCCACCACCACCACCTTCTCTGATCTCACCTATGCAGGATCTATACCTGGGTGAATTTTAATAATTTTATCACCAAAGTACTGAGAAAACATCTTTTCACACTTCACTTTCATAAGTGGAGCAGGTCACCTAAACAAAGCTGCTAAAATGCAGCCGATCATGCAGTAAAGGAAGCTATGTAAGTCTGCTTCATCAAGCTTATTGCCACGGTCAACATGAATATGCAAAGGATCATGCTGCATATTGACCTTATCTATGATCTTTATCTTTATATGATCTTTATCTTTATATGATCTTATCATATAAATATTGCTTAATTTATAAACTGCTAAAAGGTAAATAGTAAAATCTGTAGCTTCAAGAATCCAGTCTGTCAAGATAAGATAAGATAGCTGTCATCCATAGCATTCTGAATCCAGCGTAGAATTATTCATGTCTGCTGCTTTAAATAATCTGAAAAATTGAAAAAAACATTTGAGTCATTTAACTTCCTGTTCATGCCACTCTATGACCTTTACTAGAGTCCATTGGCAAGTAGAAGGACAACAAATGAAGCAAAATTGGTTAATCACGTTGTGAAATAAATGTAGCGATTCACATTACCATTTAAATGGGGCTAATAAGACAGGCGGGAAATAGCAGCATTGTTTCTTTGACCTCCAGTTTGACACTTGGCCAGCCCCTCCAAAAGCATGTGCTACTAAATTTAAAAAAAATAGTTTGTATTTAAAAGCATTCTCCCTTGAGTCTTATACAATTCCTACCAGCAGTTAAGAAGTAGGGAAAATGCTACTGGCTGTATTCCATTCTCACTTCCTGTCAATTGTCCAATGTAAGTTTTTTCCCAAGCCTTCCACCTTCACATAATGCGTCCCTTATCTCAGTAGTATGTTCTCTTTGACTAATGCAAAAAGTTTGAGCTCGCAAATAATCATATTTTTCCACAAATAAATATGGTCTCCGTTGATTTCAAGTCTTAGAAGTTACCAGAAAATTAATATTAATGAGAAGCAAAACAACAAATAGAACTTTAAGCCTAGCAAGTTGTTTTATACAAAGAAACTTCTTGCAAAATTTATGTTCCCCTGGTTATTCAAATATTAGCAAAGAATGGAGAGGCTGGAACTTGGATTTCCCACTCGGTTCCCCATTAAAGCTCTAGCTCTTAAATCCATGTAACAGAGTGAAGAACAATTCCCAAGCGACTGAGTTTGTTCTACTTTTGACAGATACTTTTGCATAGCCTGGGCTGAAAGACTAAATGTGAAATGAGTTTTCTTTAAATTGGTAGCCCTTGAATCACAGGGAGTTCAAAGCCATTCCTAATTAACAAGGTAGTTGGTTGCTCATGCTGCATTTCTTTATATCAGTACAGAACAGACGTTTGTCTGAGATTGCTTTTGGTGCAGATATTTCACGTTTACCAGAATTATTGCGCAGCTACAAGGCCGGAAGGAACCAGTCTTTCTTGCCCGTCACTTCAAGGCAGAATCTGGATCCCCTTCAATAGAGATATGCATATAATCCAGTCCATTCAGTGCCACGAAAAGCATATGGAAATATTTTCTGTGTAAACACTGAAGAGGCTTGTGGCATTTTTGATGAATACCAGATTTGCAAAGACTGAATGTTTATGAAATACAGACCATTTCATCATTTTCAGTTGGCAAATAAATACATATGCAGCCAAATGTCCATGAAATGCACATGGTTACTTTCATCAACTAAGTGGTTTTTAAATGAAAAAAAAAAAGCAACTTTGCAGGTGATTCAGATTTCTTTCTATTGCATTTGTAATTCTCTGTGAAAGCCAGGAAAAAATAGTTACCCAATACCTTTCGACTGGTTAAAAACTAAGAATAATTTTTAAGGGAAACTTTTATCCATGAGATAATTTTCACAAATACATCCACTGAACTTTAATCATTTATTAATTCATTTACTCTCATCTGGATAAAAAAGATAGAAGTTGGCATTGTTTGGAATAATATAAACGCAGATTATCAGTGGTGGGATTAAAAAAATTGTTACTACCAGTTCTGTGGGCATGGGTTGGTGGGAGTGGCAGGGAAAGGATACTGTAAAATTCCCATTCCCTCCCCACTCCTGAGGGAAGGATACTATAAAATCCCATTTCCTCCACACCCCACTAACCTGCTTTCCAGCTCCATTCTCCTGTGCAGGGCAACAAAAGAAGACCCAGCCGATCAGCTAGGACTCGGGAGGCAGACAATAGATGGGGGTGGGGCCAGTCAGAAGGTGGTATTTGCCGGTTCTCCAAACTACTCAAAATTTCCGCTACCGGTTCTCCAGAATTGGTCAGAACCTGCTGACTACCTCCTCTGCTATTTACCAAAAAGGAACACACAGACCTAAATTTAAGACCATCCTGCCCCTCCCTCACTAGAAGATAAAGATGAATTTCCCATCTGCCTTTTTTGCAGTATTCCCAGAAAACCTAAAACAACCTTCTCATTTTAGAGTTAAATAATTTACCGAAATGCCTAGTCTTCTTTTCAGGATTAATACAGTAGAGGTCACCGGAAGGCCGATGCCAACTTTACTTAAAATCACAAGCTTCTTGTGAAGTTGAATATTCCCTGCCCAATAAAGGGAAGGAAAAGGTCCTCAAAACATAAATCCATGCTGCTTTTATTGGAGAGGAATTTATCTATTTCTCTCTGTATGTGTGTAAGGCATGAAAGACACAGGGAAAAAAATAATAATAAACCGGGACTCATTTGAAAATGAAATTCAGAAAGAAAGGCTGCTTTATTCCAATTATAATTCTTTCTATATTGTTGTAGGAAAGGGTCAAAAGCCATAATGACTTTATTACTTTATTACTTTTCAGGCAAGGTGGCCTAGAATTTCTCATAACAAATTTTGCAGCTTTCCTTCCACTTTAATTAAAAAAAAAACATCCCGAGGCACAAATTCCTGGTGTGTTTATTTCTTTTATTTTAAGCAAATAAGTCCAAGAGACAACAGGAAGATTGTCCATGGGAGGCCTTTTGGTATCCTTCAATCAGTGGTGGGATTCAAATTTTTTTACTACCAGTTCTATGGGCGTGGCTTGGTGGGCGTGGCAGGGGAAGTTTACTGCAAAATCCCATTCCCTCCCCACCTCACTAACCTGCTTTCCAGCTCCATTCTCCTGTGCAGGGCAGCAAAAGAAGACCCAGCCAATCAGCTGAGTCTCGGGAGGCAGAGAATAGATGGGGGTGGGGCCAGTCAGGTGGTATTTGCCGGTTCTCCAAACTGCTCAAAATTTCCACTCCCGGTTCTCCAGAACTGGTCAGAACCTGCTGAATATCACCTCTGCCTTAAATCAGTTAATTTGGGGGCTTCGTTGTTTTGTGACTACGAAGGCAGTCTTTCCTGGAAGATCTTGAAGTAACTCTTCTGTTTGCATCACTTCGATTGAGCTGAAGCTAGGAAACAATACAGAATAGGTGCTATAGGTGAATTGCATGTTTAAAATGAGCTAATCTGAAATACTCCAAAACATAAATGGGAAAATAACAATTTTCCCATTTCTATTACAACCCCATAGCATGTACAGCCGGGTAGTCCTCGTGTTACAACCACAACAGAGCCCATGTTATGTTATGTTGCTAAGTAATACATTTGTTAAATGAGTTTGCCCCATTTTACGACCTTCCTTGCCACAGCTGTTAAGTGAATCATGGCAGTTGTTAAGTTAGTAACACGGTTGTTAAGTGAATCTGGCTTCGCCATTGACTTTGCTTGTCAGAAGGTTGAAAAAGTGGATCACGTGACCCCGGGACACTGCAGCCATCATAAATATGAACCAGTTGCTAAGCATCTGAATTTTGATCATGTGACCATAGGGATGCTGCAATGATCGTGTGAAAAATGGTCATAACTCAGTTTTTTCAGTGCTGTTGTAACTTTGAATGGTCACCAAGTGAACTTTTGTAGGTCTACCTGTATAGTAGCTCTTTTCATGGTGATTTCTGCAGGTAGCATATTCCAAATACCATACTGGGCTGCAGCTTTCCCACCCACTCTTTCCTACCTCCATGATTTTCTATGTAGCCTTCCTTTCTGGGTTTATTCTATTTTTGATCTACAAAACCCTACCATATGTAGGGTAGAACCATGTTAACTAAGCCAGAGGCTTGCAAACCTTTTTTTTTTTTTTGCACTCGTGTAACCTATCCTAAAATGAAAAATGAATGTGTGGTTTCTCTAGGAAGAGAACCAGTAATTATATATCAAGAGTTTTCAAACTTTGCAACACCACAATTCCTTTTGCCGATTTTCTCAGAAAGGGGTGGTAGGAGAGGTACTGGAGTTCACTCTGGACTTTGTTCAATGTTTCCACTTTCCATGCATTAACCTGATCGGCTGGTTCTAGGGATAGGATAATATATAGAAATAAAAGTAGAAAATCAAGCTAAATTTTACCAGTGCTAAATTAAAAGCCTAATTAAAAATTGTTTGTTGCCTTTAATGATCTATTGTAATTCTTACATTATCTCTCTGTATTTTAGAATAGTCCAGCATAAACATTTCTGAACATTGCAACACAGTCCAGGTTTTTTTTTTTTGAGAGAGAGTTTTGTTTTAATATACTTCCACTTCAATATTTATATTTTGCACAGCTTTTCATCATTTCAGTGTTTTTATCAGATTGTCTTGGGCTGCAAAAGCATCTCAGGTGTCCTCTAGCTGGCCTCCTTGTTGGGGTTTTGATTTTTGGAAAGGAATACCCATTGCTCATGTTCTCATAAGACCCTTCATTTGTAATGCCCCTGTCTAGATAAAGAGCACTCAGCATTTTCAAGGTCACCAGCGATAGCACTGTACAAAATTAGGCAGTTGGTCTATTCTTGAATCTTTCTCGGGTTGTCATGAAAAGCTCGCCACTTACACAAAATGTTGTGTGTTCGGACCTGGGGAGTGCTTGGCAACCACATGCCTTTCCTCTGCAGGTACATTCCAAAGGGATCCAGACAGAGGTGCGATTCAAATTTTTTTACTACCGGTTCTGTGGGCGTGACTTGGTGGGCATGGCTTAGTGGGCATGGCAGTGGAAGGATACTGCAAAATCTCCATTCCCTCTCCACCCCACTAACCTGCTTTCCAGCTCTGTTCTCCTGTGCAGGGCATCAAAAGAAGACCCAGACGATCAGCTGGGACTCGGGAGGCAGAGAATAGATGGGGGCAGGGCCAGTCAGAGGTGGTATTTGCGGTTCTCCGAACTACTCAAAATTTCCACCATCAGTTCTCCAGAACTGGTCAGGACCTGCTGAATACCACCTCTGAATCCGGAGGAATGGAACTCTAAGGTGTGTTTCTAGAAAAAAGTGTCATTTTTCAGAGGAAAACAGAAGAATGGATAGTAGACTGCTGCAATTTGGAACATTGCACCCCTTGGGGTGAAATCTGTCCCTACCTTTTTGGCTTCCCAAAAGGACCTGCACATGTGCTCCTGCCAACTCACTTGGGGCCCAGATGGAGGCAGGTCCTCTTGGAGGTGGCTAGTAGACCAGTGGAGATGAGTGTCATTCACTGTAGTTAGCAACAACCAGTAGAGTGAAATCTGCAGGAATTCCTTTCCTTCCTCCTTCTAGAGGTCCCATCTCCACCCTGTGTATAGATATTTTTATTTACTTTGCTGTTGATTGAATGTTTTAACGTTTAATGCTTTCATCTTTGATGTTTTAATATATTTATATCGTTATTTATAACATTGTGAGCTACCTAGAATCACTTAATAGCAAGAAGAGTGGCAAATACCTGTCACATCAGAGCCTGCACCTGTGGAGGAAGGTTAGCTGGAACTGGAGCCGATGGAGATTGAGGGGGCAGCTTCCTTGGCTTTGAAGGTAGAGTCAGGTCAAGGTCTTTCAGGATTGGGATGACTTGTAGGCAAAGAGGAACGGGGACAGAATAACCAAGAGAGGCTAAGCAGTGAACATGAGAGATTGAGCTCAGGTGATGAGAAAAGACTACCCCCTCCTGATCCTGGAGCATGGAGAGTGGAGAGAAGACAGGAACAGCTCAGGCTGACCCAAGTACTCAGAAGGAGAGTGCCCCGCCCCTCTCCATAAGGCACACCTGGGGATTTTACACTTAAGAAGACACTGTGGGAAGGGACATTTGCCGGGAACAAACACTGAATTCATGGAATGTTGTGGGCCATTGCTGATATTGGACATTTCCTGTACTTCTTGTTTTATTTCTTGCTTCCTGGATTAATTGCCTTGTTCCTTTGCTTCCTGGACTAATTGATTTATTTCCCTGTCCTGCTGGATTTCTTATTTTGAAGCCATTGTGCTCACAGCATTGTGCTGGATTACTTGCAGCTGCTGGAGGTGTGTATGTGTATATGTGTGTCATCACTTTGCTCTGGAGCTTGCCAGAAACATGGGAGCATTTGGGGGAATGTTACAGCAATAAAGGAGCGGTTTGAACTATCAGCTGACTGTGTTGCCTCTGTGCAAAAATGGAGGAGGAAAATACTAAGCTTTTGTACAGCTTAGCCCAGGGTTCCCCAACCCCTGGTCTATGGCATGCCAGAACCCAGACCATGCAAACAAGTGAAGCCCCATCCATGGGATGTAGACAGCATGCAAAACCACTTCCCTTCCATTCCACAGAAAAACCTCTCTTCACGGAACCGGTCCCTGGTGCCCAAAAGATTGGAGGCTGCTGGCTTAGCCTATTCAGACTAAGAATTCTCACTGGAACATAGCAGTGTGTTGTATAATTGTGTTCTTTCTAGCCTCTATATCAAATCCTTCCAGTGTGAGCTTTCTGCCTCTTCTTTTTGCTGAAACTGTAAGGAAAAGGTGTTTCCATGTGCATGTATGGTATGCAGTATCTCCGACTGTTTCCCAGGAATGGCTTGGGGACTATCTACATCTGAGCTAGGACGAATTTTATGAGCACAGATGACTCATTATAATTACTGTTCCTGCCCTGTCTCCATAGGACACAGATGCATACTGCCTAAACATCTGTAGAAAACTTATAAATCTGTGTAGAGGATGTCCTCTTTTAGGGACTGCCTCATTTAGTTATCATTTGCAGTTTTAACAGTGATGGAAAAATCACTTTATGGCCATTCCTCCCTTTTACAATCTTCTCCTATCTGTAAAGCAAAAAAAAAAAGGTGAAGTAAGATCATGAGCACAATTGTTATTTCACTTAGCAACCAGATCACTTAATGACCAAGTTGCCAGTTTCAATTGTGGTCACTAAACAAGGACTACCAGTATATGTGCAAATATGCTCCTGTTTGGGAAGATAGTACATGGAAATAAAGTCACATGAATAATACTGGAGATGGTAGGGTATCAACTTGTAAAACATTCCTGTGGCCTGCTTTCGAGTTGCCATAAGCAGGAGGGGAGAAAAACTGAAGGAGCAGTACGGCAATTAAAACCATAAGTATATTCCATGCATACCTTATCAAGGTTTTATCCTAGATTACCAGGTCCAGCTGAAGGGGAGTGATATCTATAGCCTGTGAAAGTCCTTCTTTGGAGAATGTGATTTATGACACACCAGCCCATGAAGGTGCTCCATTGGAGAATGTGATGTATGACACCCTGGGGAGAGGGGGGAAACAGGGTCATAGGTGGATCCTAAATTACGTGTGACAGAGTTGGCTTCATATGGGTGAGTGCCAACATGTTGCTCCTAATAAACCTTTGAATTTCTTTTGAAACTTGGCATGAGGCTGATGGTTTAATTAGGGCATTCGTCGGAACCCTGACATAGGGTTGACTGGGATAGGATTGATAATTGGTAACTTATTAATATAGCCATGTACCATAGAATCTTGGGAAATGTAGTTCTGTTGGAGTATTGACCTGGCCAACTCTTGTTATGGCTTGGAAAGTTTAAAAAAAGTTAGTATTTGGCTGCAAATTTATCAGGAATAGCAGGACTATAAGTGATATTACAAAGCTGAACAACATCCAGAAAGCAGCTATGCCAAAATATGTCCATATTGAACAATTAACTTATTAAATTAGCAAGCAGTTTCCTCTTAAACATATTTATTGGCCCAAAACCTGAATTATCACATACATATCCAGCTAAATTAACCCATTTTTAAAAAAATCTGAAAAAAGCCTGAGGACATCATTCTGGTTTATCCTTGAAGTCCATCTCAAAAGTATAATATCCTTCCTGTTCCAGATTCAGCTGACTCATGTTGCAAACTGCAGTGTCCACTGCAGAAAAGCCCTAATGGGGCTTCACAATGATCACAATCTCTGAGGAGCCTGCTTTGCTTTCCTCTGTTTCATGAACTTGATATGTTGCATCACTATGTTGCAACTGGTTAACCATTTGTCCTTGAAATAACTTCTTTTAGCCTCTCTTACTGACTTTAATAGTGGGACGCGGTGGCTCAGTGGCTAAGATGCTGAGCTTGTCAATCGAAAGGTCGGCAGTTCAGCGGTTCGAATCCCTAGTGCCATGTAATAGGGTGAGCTCTCGGTACTTATCCTAGCTTCTGCCAACCTAGCAGTTCAAAAGCATGTAAAAAATGCAAGTAGGAAAATAGGGACCACCTTTGGTGGGAAGGTAACAGCGTTCCATGTGCCTTTGGTGTTTAGTCATGCCATCCACATGACCATGGAGACTTCTTCGGACAACACTGGCTCTTTGGCTTTGAAACAGAGATGAGCACTGCCCCCTAGAGTCAGGAATGACTAGCATACATGTGTGAGAGGAACCTTTACCTTTGCCTTACTGACTTTAAATTACACATGAAAAACCCATCAGAAGATTTTTAGAAGATTCAGTCTGCTGAAAAAAAAAAACTGGTTGTTGTTGATTTTCCCAAGTGTAACTTCAGCTGCTATGACCTCCTTTCTCCTTCCTCTTTCTCAGTTTTCAAGGAGTAAAAATCAAAGCATTGCAAATGTTTTGACTATTTTCTTTTACTAGCGATCTCCTAATGGAATGCCTTTGTCATTTGGGAAAACAATATGATGTATGTGATGACATTAAGTCTGCTTAATGCTTAAATTGGAATCAAGGATTTGCTGAGTTAGCTTAATTCTGATTGGCTATCAGGATGCTTGGAGTTTTTTTTTCCCCCCTTAGTTTATTTATTTAGCTGATTTATATATCTTGTCTTCCTCATTAATCTGGGCACTTAAGGTAGTTAACAATTAGCAATCAATTGTACAAAATAAACATTTGAAGTCATACATTGAACTCGGTGTAAACATCAACAAACAATTATAGCATGGTGAATGGGATCCATCTTGGCTGTTCTTTTAAAGCAGAAGTGGGGAAATATTGCCCCAATATGACTTGTGGACTTCACCTCCCAAAATTCCTGAGCCAGCATGGCTGGCTCAGGAATTCTGGGAGTTTAAGTCCACAAAAGGTCCATAGTTCCCCACCCCGTTCTAAAGAAAAGAGATTGGAAGCTCAGTACAATTCAAAAGCAGTATATTAGACAATTTTGTAGCATCCACAAGAGGAGAATCTCTTCTGCGTGGCATAATTAGATTGTTAGATTAATGCCTAACAGTGGGAAAAATCTTCAGAAGAGTCTTTCCTAAAGATTTGCAGTGGGAAAAGTAGCTGTTAGACGATCACGCCCCAAGCTATATATAACAAGTGAAATTGTTTTCTGTCCCAATAATTTTGCAAGCAACACAGATTTTTCAGAATAAGCATTGTGTGATTCTTGGACTTTGCAGGAGTTATCAGTTTACTGCCTTATCTGACATAAAATTGCCACTTCTAGTATTTTCTGAAATATATACAGGGGTGGGCTGCTACCGGTTTGCACCGGTTCAGGCAAACCGGTTGTTAGTTTTATGGCCAGTTCGGCAAACCAGCAAATCCCACCCCTGGCTGACCTTGCCCATCCTGCCTCACCCCACCCAGGAGTCCCCACGTGGCCTGTTTTGGATTGCAGGTAAGTGCAGAGCTGGTGAGGAGGCTCAGGAAGGGTGAAAAATGGGCTGCCCATTTTCACCCTTCTGGAGGCTCGAGGAAAGCCTCCGGAGCCCAGGGAGGGCTAAAAACAGGCTTCCTGGAAGTTCCAGAAGCCAGAAACAGGCCTGTTTCCAGCCTCCAGAGAGCCTCCAGAGCCTAGGGAGGCGTTTTCACCCTCCTACAGGCTCTAGGAAAGCCTCCAGAGCCCGGGGAGGGCAAACCCCCTCCCATGGCCCATTTTTGCTCCCAGGGTGGTGCAGGAGGCCGACTAGGCCACACCCACCATGACCATGCCCACCGAGCAAGCAGGCAGAGAACCAGTTGTTAAATTATTAGAAGTTCACCCGTAGCTCCAAGTCCAGTGCACTGAATGATTTAAGCTAAGATGTAAGCTAGGCATGGATAGCCTCTCCCAAAGTTGGCCAGCTCAAGAATTATTTTCTCCGATACATTAGTTATAACCATGCAAACATCACCTGCAATTCAACTCTGACTGCAGGATGTCACACTGCAGGATGTCCATTTCAACAGTCTGAACCCCATGTCTAATTTTCTATTTTACCAATAGGACCTTTGTCTTGTCCCAATGTATTTTGACTTGCTCTCCCTCATGCAGTCCTATTTTCAAATTTAGGCAAGCAACAATTGCTTGTCTGGAATTGCTCAGAGTCACTTTATCGCTGAGGCACTCTTTGACCAAGATCAATTCCAGTGGAAATCATGCTTGCTTTCTTTGGCCACATCCATTTCTTGAGTGGGGGGGGGGGTGTCTTAGCACATCCCACCCCGCAGCTGGAAAAAAGTTATTAATCCATCATCTAAGAGCTATCCTGGAAAGCTTTATGGCAGCTGATGAATCTCAGCTAAAATTTCCACTCTGCTGTCTCAGTGACCGGACAAATGGTAGCTAAAAACAGCCCTGGCAAGAATCCCAGATATGCAAGGAACACTTTCCTTCTTAAAGAAATTGCTGGCTGGATTCTTGTACACTTCCATCATGCATGGCAGTGCATTAAGAGTGCCATTAATCTCCTTGGCCCAGACTAGCCTTCTCTATTTATAACCAGAGTGCAGATGACATGCAGATCTCTTTCGAAAGCCATGTAGGGTAGATGGAGAACATTCACATCTGGATGCTCATCGGACTTGTACATAGTGATATCGGTCAAACTCATTCATCTGGGGATTAGACATGAGTGCGTTGGAGATACTTCTCATGCTCAGCTCAAAGGAGGCCCAAGCTTTAGATTGCTCTGCAAATTGAGTCAGAAAGTAATTCTGACCTTACTTTCTCATAATCTCTATCCTTTGCCTAACCCCACCTCTGAATTCCTAAGTCCTTCATTCATATAGCTGGGGAGATAAGTGGGAATGAGACGCCGTGTGCTTCATTGATTTTGCAGTGAATAGCTTTCTCTTTTTTTCCCCAAGCCACAATTGGCTTGAGCCGCAGATGATTTGCCAGTTTCATTATTCCCATAGATCCTAATCCAGTAAAGTAGTCACTTTTACAGAAATGCATCATCATAAACTGGCATCATTATCTTATTTCTCTGTCTCTACAAGCAATAGTCAATTAAGGGTCCATTTGGACATTGACTTTGATGACATCATGTAGTATATTGTTCAATCAGATGAATCAGGGATAGTTGCAGCTCTTTGAGTGTTTTAAACTTCATAATTTCTATCTCTACTAAACTTTCTTTTTTACCCCTAGTATTTCTGCAGTATTCTGCTGGATGAGCAACCAGACTTGTCCACATCTTATTGTTCCACTAAATAGTAGATTGTCTTAACATAGCACTTACTCTGAGTCTAATAAACTCATAAATTTCTATTTAGCTACAACCTCAGTGATTATTTTCTTTAATTCCCTCAGGGCTTTCCATATACACAAATATTTCCACGCTGAAGAATTTCTTTCCCATGTTTTGTTAAGATAATGTATAAATTAGAGTTTAGGCTGGGGGATTAAATTCAATTCTTCATTTTTTCCCCCCACTGTTTATTTTCAAACTCATACTGACCTCTAGTGGGAAAAGACCCATGTAACAAAACATTAACAATGTAGAGAATTTCAAAATGAGAACTTACAAGATCTCCGTCCTAAATTCAGAGGAATTAACTCTACCACGTTAAAAATCGAGGTCAGAAGCCATTTTGATGAGCATCTGAAAAATAACATCTGCTTGAATCCTTCAGGATTTTTTTTATTCAGTCCTACTTCCAACTGTTTTTTCCCCCTTTAATTTTTTAGTTTGAGACACCAGGGAGGAAAATAAAAGCGGAATGACAGACAGGCATGTGTATTTCTTTCTGAAGTATCTCTGTTCTCCTATATTTTTTTTTATAGAAAATGAAGATCACTAGAACATACAATGAACAGCTTCTTGATACCGAAACCAAACAAGCATACTTTGAATTTTCTTTAAATCTAGAAAGGAGGTGGGGGGAGATTTCTCCCAAAGGAAAAGCAACCACTTTATATCTTTCCCTCTCCAGTGAGTTTTGGATAAATTAAATTTTTTAACTTCGCCATAAAAGATTCATAAAGAGAGGACGTCTAAAGAATATCATGAAAGTAAGAGACCCAGGATTCTGACTTCCTTTAATTTTTGTTTCCACCTCTCTCATATGATTATTTTGGTTGGTGGCACAGTCAGCCAGATGTTTAGACTGGGTTTGGCATTTTCGTCCACCCATCAAGTCCTTCCCAATGACTGAGATAGACAGATGTTGTTCTTTGATGGTGTTGAAGCTGTTGTTGCAGGTTGTTTTAAGAATGTTCAACCACTTGTAAGTTGTTCCAAGCAAAGTTGCCTTTTGCAATGGACTGGTGGTGATTTTGTCAATTATTTAAATGGCATGAATACTATTGTTTACATTCATTTGTTTAAGCTATTTTTAGACTCCTAGACACTTGAAAACATCAGCAGGGTAGGGGAGATAGGAACATCAGAGTGATCTCCATTCAGAAGGCAGACCCTGTGACAGAGAAGGTGTGCTTCCAGGATCCCGACAGATGGCATTGTTTAATCAAAGGAACCAGAAAGTACCCTCCCTATCAGATTGAATCAGCAAGTAGATACCATGGAGACAAGAGGTTCCTACAGGCCCTATGTCATGTAGGACTTTATAGGTAAAGATTAGCACCATTAATTGCACCCAAAAACAAACTGGTAACCAGTGCAGCTTACAAACCAAAGGTATTATACAGGCATGTTGAAGCATGCCCATTGCTACCTGCATCTCTGTATTCTAGACCAGTGGAAACTTCAGATATGCTCTTCAGTGGCAACCCCAACATTGATCACATTGCTGGAGTTAAGCCATGAGATGACTAGAGCATACCAGCTTATCAAGCAAGAGTCCAAGAAGACAGTCAACTTGAATAGGAAACTGCAAACCCATCCAATGTCGAGAATGGAATGTCTCCAGATCTGGGTGACCAGGATACTTGACCTTGGTAGGATTGAATGGGACATATTTCCTCCCCATCCAAACCTGCACTGGGACAGAACCTCAACAATCTCACAAAGTGGGAAAATATAATTGGGTACCATCAGCATACATATGTGTTGTTGAATTAGTCCTGATTCCCGATGACTACCTGGACTAGTCCCTGAAGTTTTATTGGAAAGGTTTCTTGGAAGTGGTTTGCCGTTTCCTTCTTCCTAGGGCTGAGAGAGTGAGTAACTGACCCAAGAGCATCCAGGTGACTTTGTGCCCAAGGCAGGACTGGTACTTGTGGTCTCCAGGTTTCTAGCCTGGTGCCTCAATTTCTTAACCAAACTAAGTCCTAAAATGGCAGATGACTTCGCCCAGCAGTTTCATCAAGATGTTGAAAAGGAGAGAGAGAAGAAGACCATGACACACTATCAAAGAGGGACTGATGGAATTGTCTCCTTTCACTCAACAAACACTAATGTGAACTGGCCCCGTAGAAAGGAAGAAGACCACTGTGGAACCGTGTCCCAACCTACAGAAGGATTTTAACTTCTACTATTCCCAGCCTTGTTACAAATCTATTTTAATGATATTGATCCTTTCCAATATTTCATTTTTTAATTGGGTAATGATCAGAGGTGGTATTCAGCCATTTCAGACCGGTTCTAGCGAACTGGTAACTCTGGCGAGCAATTGGCCCTGCCCATCCACCCCTGCCCTTTCCTGTCCTATATCAGCTCAGCTGATTCATGTAGCACAGTGGATTGCTGCGCTTCAGCTGATTTACTCACCAGAAGTAACATAGAAGGTAAGTTTTTAAGCTGGTTTTTTAATGCTGCGCACGTGCGCGAAGCGAACCGGTTGTGAAACCGGTTGCAACCCACCACTGGTAATGATGTATTGTTGTGTTTATCATGATATGTACAACAAAGTGAGTAAAAATCTACGGGATGCAATCTCACAATTTACCAGCTTTTATCCATGTTAATCTGGACGTAGGGGCTCATCTTGTCTTAAAACTGGTTAGTTTAGGATTTAAACTCTTGTGTGAATTTAGGCAATGGGTTAATTCAATTTCCAAGTTCAGTATGCTAGGAGAACCCTGCCCTACACAGGTAGTCCTTGATTTGCAACAGTTCATTTAGTGACCATTCAAAGGTATAACACCACTAAAACTTAGCACCAATTTTCACACTTATGACCATTGCAGCATCTCCATAGTCACATGATCAAAATTCAGACACTTAGTAACTGAATCACATTTATGACGGTTGCAGTGTCCCAGGGTCATGTGTCACCTTTTGCAACTTTCCGACAAGCACAATCATTAGGGAAGCCAGATTCACTTAATGACAGTGTTGCTACCTTAATCACTGCAGTGATTCACTTAACAACCATGGCAAGAAAAGTTGTAAAATGGGGCAAAATTCACTTCACAATTATTTTGCTTAGCAACAGAAAATTTTGGCTCAATTATGGTTGTAACTCAAGGACTATTTGCAATGATCCCTAAAATCAGAGCTTTTGTGAGAATTGGTTTTCATAACCATTATGTAAATAATGATACATAAACTTCCCCGTGACCAATGATGAAGACCATCTCCCTTCTGGCACTCTTAAAATCAACAAGGAAGTCACCATACTTATTACTTAATGCACATTCATATGTGCTTATTCTGAATTAAAATATATTTCACTTACTGAAGCTTGTGTCTCCTGATCCTTTTGTTTTAAGTAAGCCTTGCTGGATGAAATTCATGCTTGGAAAAGAATTACTTTCCAGTTAGGGAAAGCCACCAAATGCCCTTCCAGCAGGTTCTGACCACTTCTGGAGAACCCGTAGCAGAAATTTTGAGTAGTTCGGAGAACTGGCAAATACCACCTCTGACTGGCCCCGCCCCCATCTATTCTCTACCTCCCGAGTCCCAGCTGATTGGCTGGGTCTTC
>JAOYMU010000002.1:52840627-52850868 GCA_025802295.1 Psammodynastes pulverulentus
CAAGAGTTAACCCATGCCTGTCCTGGATACCGTGCCCCACGCCGAGAAGGAGCATTCAGGTAGGACCAATGCCCCTTAAGCGAATCTGTTACCTGCAAGGATATTTTTTTCCTGGATAATGGAAGTAAATGCTAGTTTCCAGCAGAAAATATTGTAAATTGAACTGAACTGCAAATGGCCATAGATGCAGGCCATTTGCCAATCACCCAAAATTCAATCACATGACCACAGAAACTTTGAATCCCGGTCATAAGTTACTCTGAAGAACTCCATTATAACTTCAAACAATTGCTAAGTGACTGATCATAAGTTGGAGGTTATCTGTAATGTATTAATATTGTTCATTGACAATTATCTTTCAGTATAATTACAGATCTACATCTGATCTAGACATAAAGGTCGCCAAATAGAAAAAAAACCAGTTGTTTAACATTGGATGACTTAATTGATCAATTATTCAGAAGTAATATCACTTTCATAGGGGTAAAAACGCTTGCCTATATGAAACAACTGCTTCATATGCCAAAGATTCCAAAGCCAAAAGAACAAAATGTTTTCATCTTTTTCTTGAGCATTGTAGTCCAAAACACAGTGCAAAAACTGGCAGGATTGCTAATCTACTCACTTTGTGGCTTTGCTAATCTGTTGCATAGTAACAGTGGCCCTATTAGAATCTGGATGTTCCAAACCATAAAAAGAACTGCATGTTAAAATACCGATAATTCTACAACTAAATCACAACATTATTTCTAAAAATGTACTGTGTTCAAGAAATGCCTGTAAACGTGTTTCACTAAGTATGAGACAAGATAATTTATTTCACATAGTAAAATGGAGCTGAGTAACTCCATGTTTACTCAGCATGTTTTCTGTGGTAGATTTACATTACATTACATACCAAATACAGATGTGTAGTCACCTGGAAGCCTAAAGGGCAGATAAGAGTGATGATAATACATCTCTGAACAATGACCGATTGAATTTTCTTTTAATTTTTGTATTTTTTTAATTGTTGACTTAAGGTTTTTCCCCCCCCAACAACCTAACGTAGGCTTTTCCAGAAGGAAGAATACATTTTTAAAAACCTGGATTTAAATAAGCTACATAGGCATTCTTAGAAATAAAAATGATTGCTAATTTGGAATTAATAATGATAGGGTTGTACAAAATGGTTTATTTTCAAACTTCTCTAATCTGAAATTTTGTGAAATGTCTTGTGTAGAACTGCTGTTTTTACACTTTGAAAGTCTTTTGTACTTGCAAAGCAACCATAATGGGCTTTGAAATATCTTGAGAAGGACCATTTTACTCTCAAAATGGCAGCTTTGTACTGCTTGAAAATCCATGCTTAAACCATTTTGAAAAATTGATGTTGAAGGCGGTTTTTAAGGGGGAGGCAGAGACTAAAATTAGTGGCAGGGAACAACTTTACCAGTTTTTGTCAATATTGTTTGGTTCCTAATCATATCAGCAAGGCTGCCACTTTAGCAGCATAATATAGCACTGTTTTTAACAAAGAAAAGGAGGTTGTGGATGTTGAGGTTGTGTGAACAAGTTTTTAAGTAGCAGCAGCAGTGACAAAGAGGTAGCAGAATCTATCAAGTTGGAGCTGGACTGGCAGCTTGCTACTGGGTAGGAGCCAGGATTTGGGATGCTCATTGAAACTGAAGTGTCTTTAGCTCCTGCAGCAATGTTGGTAACAAACCTTTCTCCCTCAGAGGTGGAGAATATGGTGGGTGAAGCCAGTGAGGGTTTTGCAGATTTATTTACCAAGCATTTTGGCTGAGTTGGTGCATTGGGAGTGCTAGCAGTCGAAGTTTGTGGAGATGTGTTGGCTTCGAGCAGTTTGAACAATAGGAGCAGGTCTGGGGTAATATCAACCCAAGACTTGTAACTGTCCTGATGGTGGATGTCAGTTGATGTGGCCATCCTAATTTCTCCCTTGCAGTCTGTTAGAGAAGAGGACAAATGGCCAATGGCCATTTGGAACATCAACTATGGAATGAGATCTGATTTGATGTTACCTGAAAAAACCAGCTTGGACTGCAGGATGAAGACCATAAGATTAAGTACAATTTGTCTTTATTGGTAGAGTTGGATTAGACAGGAATGGTGGAGGAAGTGGACAATTTCTCTCCCAAGTGAAGGAGGAAACTACGTCCCTTCTCTTTAGTATTGGAACTTGCCAACTGGAAGAGATGTGATGTAATCTGAGAATAGGGGACGTTAAGATCTGTCTTTTGTTATGGTCAGACCATTCTCCCATTGCTGCAAAGCCTGTCTTTCCCCTCCCCCTTCCAGAAGTACAGACCCAGCTGATCTGCCGATTCTAGGGATCTGGTACATCTGCTTGGTTTCCAGAGGGCATCTGGATTGTTTCATTAGCAACAGATGACAGTATGACCTGGGATTGCAATTTTCCTAAACACATTCCACAACTTGACATTGTCGACATAATCAAGGGCTTTTCTGTAATCATTGAAACATATCCTGACTTTTATTTGGTACTCTTTGGCTTTCTCAGTTTCTCAGTTGGAATCATCAGTAACATTGCTTGTTCCTCAAGCCAGTTTGAACACCTGGCATTTTATTTGTTTGTTTGTTTGTTTACATTTCGTACTTCTTAACCACCCATCTCCCTCAGAGAAGAGCTCTGAGTGGTGTACAATCTTACTTTCCATACAGGGCTGTGATCTGCAATGGATGTTTCTAAGCATTACTTTGATGGCATGCAAAATTAACAATATTGTACCAAATGTACCATGGTTTGCAGACTTTGTGAAGTTTCCTTTCTTTGATACTAATATATATAAACTGATCTCTTCTAATCTTTTGGCAAATGTGTCCTTCTTCAGCTTTACTAGAATTGTTTGATTAGAACCATCACTGATTCTCTTTCTTCTATTGCTTATCTTATTTCTGTAGATATTCTATGAATTCCTGTATTCTTCCAACTTGTAATGATTAGAATGGTACTCTAACTTCATATGCTAGTATTAGAGGTCCTTATAAAAAGGGAATATTTTTTCTGCTATTTCGGATGTTAACTTTTCTACTGTACACAATTTAATATTATCTTTCTTTGATCTACTTAGAATCTGTCCATTAGCATCCATTAAGAGAGCCAGTTTGGTGTAGTGGTTAAAGCATCAGGCAAGACACGGGGAGACCATGGATTCTAGGCCCGCCTTTCACATGAAAAACCTAGGCAGTCATCAGGAGTCAACATTGACTTGAATGTATGCATGTTCATGCACGCACGTGTAGACACACACCCCACCATCCTTTAACTTATTAATTCAAAGTTGGAACCTCCTTCAGTGTTTGGGGATCTTTTGGAAGATCCTTGTCTTTTTTCTGTCTGTTTCACTCTTCCATGTTTTTATAAATGTCATTGTAATGCTATGGCTTGTCTCTTCTAATAGCTCTGTGAATTTTTTAAAGTTCCTTTTAGAGGTCATCATATTTCTTGGGTTTTGCTTCTCAAGCATTTCTGCCATTTGATCTGTGATTTATTTGGCATTCTTGTGTTTCTGTATTTCTTTTTTTTCATATCCATCCCTAACAACTTACTTCATTTCATTCCACGGTTCTCTGGTTTCCTGTCAATGGACTTCAAAGCAATTCCGAATGTTCTCCTTGAACATGCTAGGTATGCAATGAAATTCATATCATGAAAACTGGTTGGTTTTCTTCTTCCACTTTAGTTGACTTGGAACTTGCACATGAACTGTTCCACTGCCAATTCCTGGGAACCTCTTTGCTGTAAAAACTCTTTTCTATTCCATACAGCGAGTTTGATTTCTTTATATTCTTTATATTCTTCTGGTGATGGTACGTGTGGAAGACTGGAAATGTTGTGGAAGACTGTATTAGCAATGAAGAAATAACTGGATTGGCAGAAATTAAGTCATTCCCCTGTTTCATTTCCAATACCATGCAATCCAACTCTGTTTTCCTCTTAATATTTTCAGCTTTGGCATCCTGATCTTCAACCACAAGCAGCACAACCTGCTTGAAAGTTCTGTTGAACATGATTGAACTTGAAAATCATCAACCTGTTTTGTTTTTCTTTTGCATCAGCGATTGGACCATAAACTTGGATAATCAACATATTAATGGGTTTTCCAAGAGGGCAACTGATTATATTCATTCATTGACTGCATTGTGTCCAAGTACTGTGTTGCTTTATCTTTCCTGAATATAAAAGCAGTCCTCTTCCTCCTCCTTTTGTGTGTGTATGTGTGTGTGTTAGGTAATAAATAGTTCTTTCTGTAATTTACTTACTGAAAAGTGTCCAATTCTAGTCCTTTTCAGTTTACTGATTCCTGACAAAATGTGGCTGGTTCATTTCAGTTTTCATTACGTTAAGCTTTCCCACGTTCTTACTTCTTATTTTCCATGTTTCCGCTATAAATCTGTTTTTTGTGCCTTTGAAACTTCTTTTCCTGCATTGCAACAGCAGCAGCCAGAGGTCCTGAAGGCTTTAAACTAACAACTCTGAAAGATCCTCTGCTCTTCCTCAACAGTATGTTGAATGCTATCCAACCTGTGGAGTTCATTGCCCACTATATCTTCAATCACTTTATATTGTTGATCTGTACAATTTCCTTGATAAAATCCCGGATTGGATTACAGATAATGCTGATTTAGCTATCACAATTAGGATCAGGAATTTGCTCACTGAGTGAAGCGGTTGCTGAGTGACACTCTCGACTGTGTTTTGTGATCTTGCTCAGTTTTCCTTTGTTTTATAGACCTGGGAAGATTGTAGATGTGATTGGTTGTAAAGTTGTTTTTTCATCACCATTGCATTAAACAAGGCAGTTACTAAACAAGGACTACCTGTACCATTACCTTCTCCCACATAGGATAAAACAATTCCTTTGCCATTCTCACTAAAATGATTTTCCACCTCCCAACTTTCTATATAGCCCCCTGCTTGCTTTATCTGAACAGCTGGGGAGACCTTAGCATTTTGGGTGATCCTTTTGGGATTGTATAAACTCCCAGCATTTTTCACTCATCTCTGTCAGGAATTTTTCTTCACCTCCACTATAGGGCCAGGCAGTGAAAAGGATGTTTTACATAGACAAAGATATGGTATTTTCAGTACATCCTGGAACAGACTAATTACAATCCCACCTATGATGCCTGTCCTGTATGTTGCATGTTCTGTGTTGCTGTCTCTACTGATGTGCGTTATTAATATATTTTTCATTATAGTCTAATTTCGGAATCCTTTTCTGAGCTTCACATAATGTTGCTTAATCAAAAAAATACGTTGTTTTACATGCATAGTTTGTGTTTTGTAACATGGTGATATTTCATTAACATAAAAATGTAAATTCTTACATATCAAATTAGTCTTATGTGTCATTACAGAAGAGGCAGTAAGGAAGGGATTACAAATTTTAGGGAGATGTGAAAGAAAGATGAAAGTCAGCTCAGACTCTGAAGTTTGTTTTTTTAAGTAACTTCAGAAAACAGAAGTGACAAGTTACTAAGTACCTTATAAATGTATAAAGACATGTACTCATTGACTGGATTCTTAGGGCTGGCCAACCCCAAGAAGACACTCTCTATATTTAGGATATCAGCTTTAATCAATAACTAATAAATTGGAATTAATTGATAATGCTATGGGGCATAAAGCATAATCTAAGGTTACAAAGAAACGATCTCTGCCCCTAAAATCCCTTCCCCATTCTATACTATATAATATTTGAATGCAGTATTGCAGGCTAATTCAGCTCATTGCCAGGAGTTTGATCCTCACTGGCTCAAAGTTGACTCAGCCTTCCATCCTTCCGAGGTCGGTAAAATTACCCAGATTGTTGGGGACAGTGTGCCAACTCTGTAAAGGACCGTAAAGCACCGTGAAGCAGTATATAAGTCTAAGTGCTATTGCTATCTGAGTCCTTCTGTCTGTGTAGCTTTCCATGATATCACTTGTTGAAATAATTCTTTTTTTTCTGTCTGTCTGTCTCTCTTTTCTAGGGTGGTCATATGACTTGGACATTTACCCTTCAATAGCTATGTTGAATTTGATGATAAGTTTAGTGTTTTCAGTACAAATTCAAACAGTATGATGTCCAAGAGTTGATAAGAACTTAATATAAAGATTGTAGAATGTTTCTGGATGATAGAAAAAATCCATTCCTATATTGCAACAATTGGATAACAGAGAACTTCCCAATAATGTGACCATCATGTGAAGTAGGGAGCTGTGTGGGATCTCCCTTTTCCAAAATTATACTTACAGGTACGTTTTTATTTTCTTTGCTTGTTTATTTCTCTTCCAAACTCAACAGTCTGCAGGTACTGTGATTTTGTTTAGGGGCAATGAGAAAGTCACGTCATGTACTCTAACTTGCAAAATAAGATATGTGACAAACATTCAAATGCTGCTGTACCTTAATTCCTAAACATAATAAAAAAAAATTGTAGCCTTTAAAAAAAAAAACTGTTTCTAGGGAATCCTTTGAAGAGTTGATACCCTGACTAACAAGAATAGTATGGCTAAAGTTTATATGTGACTTTATTGGAGTAAACACCATTCTTTTAACTGGGAGATATTAATTGGGCACAGTCCAAGAATAAATTAGACTTTGCCTTTGTTGAATTCAAAATGTTTAAATCCTTTGCATTTTTAAAAAAGAGTTTACATTAATCTTATGTGCTTTTATTGGTTAATGTAGAAATTCTCAAGCCTGAATTACCTTGAGACTCGAGTGTGCTTTAAGAACATACGTGTTTTTACCAGATGCAAATCTAGTAAAGTTTCCTTGTATTTCCTTATGTTAAACATATAATTCAGAGGAACTACTAAGAACTGCATTTACCCTTGCATTTTGAATGGTTTTTTTTAAAAAGTAAGGGGTTTACTTTATTCGAATACGGATATTCTTATAATCAGGACTTTTTTTCTTCCGAGAAAGGTGCTGGAACGCACCCCCCCTCGTCGCGCTAAAAACCCGGAAGTGATAGCGTGCGATTGGTGGAGACGGACCACGTGATCCGGACTCCGAAAAGGATCCAGAATGCCGTTCCCCCGAGTCCGGGAGAAAAAAAGCCCTGGCTGTAAGCATATAAAAACAGGAACTAACATATATAAAGAATGGTTCAAGGCCTGGTCAAACCTTGACTTGTCTGTGAGCCCAAAGATCCTGGCCATTACCCACCTTACTATAAGTAGAATTTAACCTTTTAATCTCAAGATAACATAAAAGTAAACCAGATAAAGCCAGAAATTTTGGCTATGGCCATCTAATGAATGATTTCATGACAAAATTGGAAATTAGACTTGGATTTAGTCAGTATGAGTTCAATTTGCATAGATAAATCCACATTCTTTTTCTCTTCAAATTTCATACATTATTTTACTTATGATACTGATTTTGACAATACCTTATGTAGCTTTTGTCATCTTGATCTTATATTATTTTTATACAGTTTGCTATGTATACTGCTTTTCAGTCCCTGCCCCAGAAAAGCAGCATTTAAATATTTTAACAATGATATTTATTCAGTGTGTTTCTACTTTGATTTACTATTCTAGTCAATGTAGTAATCTAGTCAATATGCTTTAAAAAAAGCTGTGCCAGTTCTAATCTGCTTTTTGCTTTTGTTCTGCATTCCAAAAACCTGTGTATAATCTACATTTTATTTATTGTCTTAATTTTGTAAGCTGCGCTGTACATTTTTCATAAGAGAAATAATACAAAGGAAAAAAAATCCTCATAATAAATTTATCTCAAACTACATGAGACTGCACCAAAGGCATCTCCATCTTGGCTGTTTCACGACCGAATGTGGTTTTGAATACAAGTCTGACTTTCATATTAAACTCCATATATGGAACTGCCATGCTCATACTTTAAGCTACAACCGAGCATACTTTGGTGCCGTTTTCCCAAATTAATAAAGCTTAATGAGATGTTGATTTGCAGCTCTTTTAGAGAAAGAGTAAAGCTGCTAACATCGGTTCTGTAATTCATTTGTTAACAGAATAGGACAGACGGCACCTGAATTGTCTCACCTTCCATCCTGCCCTGATATACACATGCTGGAACAAATTTAATTCAGACAGTTCATACTCCTCTGATGTCCATCAATGATGGCAAATTAAAACCAGTCTTATGCACTTGGTACGCAGAGCCTAGAGTATTTAAAAGAAGCTCGATACGTTGAGTGCAGTATATCTCCTGAGAAATTAGGTATTGACTGCATGCCTCACTGAGTAGAAAATCTACAAAAATCCATACACAGCATTGACCCAAATATTACTTTTTAACACTACTAACTATGTAACAAATTTTTAAGAGGCATGCTTGATACAGGTATAATTCTCTTTAATTATCAAGAAACAAGCAGGAAAAAGCAACACTATTTTCACAGTGCAACATTTCAAAAAATGAATGCTCAATAAAATGCAGTCAGGTTCCATGATAAAAAATAAGGCAATTGTATAGTTGCTTAGAGCTATGGTCTTAAGGACAAGAAATTTAATCTGGAGGAACAGGAGCAAGAAATGCTAAATGTTTATTATTTAAACAGCATTTTTATGAGTTTTCAGCTGTTTTTATTGTATTTGTCACAAGATAATCATAATTCTGCTTTAAAGGCCAAACAAACCTTAGTTATGCATGCAGAACAGAAATATTTCTTTTATTCCCATCTTAGGAACACAGGTGGGTATCATATAATAAGCTGATCTGTTAATGCATACAGCTCGGCATTATTCATACAGGACTGTTACTTAGGTAAACCAGTGATTGGAGTGGGATTGTTTGTATAAAAAAGCCTGTGCTCTGTTTGCACTATACAGGAACAGTCTAGCAACACCTGCCATTCCCTTCAACATCCTTTCTTTTCCTGCCATTCCCACCCCTCCAGAGAGATTCCTACAGGGTAGCCAATGGGAATGGCAGAACCCTCCTGAGAACTGGGGAAGTATGGCTCCAGGAAGTTACTGTTGCAGGCTAAGAAGATTGTATTGGAGACTCACCCAAAGTGGATGCTTTTTTGTGGCTATGATAGGACTGGCCATGGCTCCTCTCCTAAAACATGGGAGTCTTGAATTGTACAGTCAGGAATGAGAGTTCCTATGGAGTGCAAGGCGATCAAACCGGTCAGTCCCAGAGATCAACCCTGACTGCTCTTTAGAAGGCTAGATCCTGAAGAGGAAACTTAAATACTTTGGCCACCAAATGAGAAAGAAAGACTCACTGGAGAAGAGCCTAATGCTGGGAAAGATTGAGGGCAATAGAAGAAGGGGTTGACAGAGAGTGAGGTGGCTGGATGGAGTCACTGAGGCAGTCAGCATAAGCTTAAATGGACTGGTGGAGGACAGTAAGGTCTGGAGGAGCATTGTCCATGCGGTCGCAATGTGTCAGACACGACTTCACAACTACACCAAATGCTATTATCCTGTCCAATCAACTTTCCTCTTTCAGATTTTTTTGTTATGTTAACTATAAAAGGGGATGCAACAGTGGTGGGATTCAAAAAAAATTATTACCGGTTCTGTGGGCGTGGTTTGGTGGGCGTGGCGTGATGTGGCTTGATGGGTGTGACTTGGTGGGTGTGGCAGGGAAGGTTACTGCAAAATCTCCATTCCCTCCCCACTCCATTAACCTGCTTTCCTGCTCTGTTCTCCTGTGCAGGGCAACAAAAGAAGACAAAGCCGATCAGCTGAGACTGGGGAGGCAGAGAATAGATGGGGGCGGCGCCAGTCAGAGGTGGGATTTGCTAGTTCTCCAAACTATTCAAAATTTCCGCTACCGGTTCTCCAGAACCGGTCAGAACCTGATGAATACCACCTCTGGGAGGTAAGCTAAAGATTGGGGTTCCCTCTTTGAATGAGGAATTCCTTTTGTCTGAATACTCTGATAAATTGTAATAAAATGATCTTCCTGTCTCAGTTCGTCTCATTGGAAAATATGCACATTGAGGCACGAGCCTGAAAAGGCCATATTTGGCCTTCAGTGTGAAATTCTGTGAATTTGAATGTGCAAATCTCTGCCTGGATAATTGTGGGAGCAAAATTAAGAATACTCAATGAAGGCAGAAACGGAAACATTCGTGTGAACTAAAATTTCCTTCATAAAATTGTTACTACTACTACTACTACTACTACTACCGTATTTATTCGAGTATAATGCGCAAAATTTTGTACCCAAAAAAGGATTTAAATTTTGGGTGCGCGTTATAAACGAGGGCTGAGGTGGGGTGACGCC
>JAOYMU010000002.1:52860302-52873700 GCA_025802295.1 Psammodynastes pulverulentus
AACCGCTTAGAGAGGGCTGTAAAAAGCACTGTTAAGCGGTATATAAATCTAAAGTGCTATTGCTATTGCTATTGCTAAGTTTTGTATTTTCACGCTATTTCTGTCTATAAATGAAAGGCTGTGTTTTCTCTTTAGGAAACTCCATGTTTGGAACTGGAATTTGATTGGTTTAGCAGTCCTGTCAAGTTTCCTGACATGTCAGTAATAGAAGAACATGCCAACTGGATTATTTCTCGAGAACAAGGATTTAACTACAACCATGCAGGGCTGGTGAGGACTTTTTTTTTTTCCCTTCCCTAGTTTTCTTGGGGCTAAGAACATGAACAATGAGCCACAGCAAACTCTTAGGTCTTTTGTGTATAGAAATATCGCTATCAACCTGCTCTTTAGGTACCAAAATAAAATAGCAATTGCTTTACAACTTCAAAATGTAAAATTCAAAATTATATAGTACCAATAGTATGAGTTCAGTGTTGTGACTTGACCTAACAATAAAACTGTAACTGTCTGTATTCACCTGTTGGAGAAACCAAGTGAACAACTATTTACCTCAGTCCTCACCTGACTGAAAAGTCCAAACAGGCTCATTAATATTGTTGCCCTCTTTTGGATATATTCCATATGAAGTCACTGAATAGCTTTTATTTTAAATAAACGTTTTTTAAAAGATTAATATATGAAAGATTTATTGATTTATGAGGAAAAAGCCCACAGATTTTAGTTCATCCAATTATATCATAGTGAGAAAAAAATTATAAATCATCCATGTCTATGTTTATAATGCTGTATTTTTAAACCATTTGAGGAAGCATCAAAACCTGTTTGAAGATCTCTGGAACTTCATGTACATTCTTTAGTGTGAACAAAGAAACACTTTTTCCATTACAAACCTTTAAGATATGTAACAGAAATATTCGCAAACACAGTTTTCCACCAGCTGGTTCGGACGATAAAATAAGTTTCCCTGAGCACTTTTGGCAATAACAACATTTGAACAAGGTGTTCATTATATGAATGATGCTACATATTTCTTTCTTCCACAGAGTAACAGAATAGCTAGAGATAATGAGTTAAGAGACAACGACAAAGAGCAGCTCCGGGCAATCTGTACTAGAGACCCCTTATCTGAAATAACTGAACAAGAAAAAGACTTCCTTTGGAGCCACAGGTATAACAACCAGCTTTTCAATATATAAATAATATTACAGAGCATAGCAGTGTCTGTGGTCCTTAGATATGTACCAGCTGCCCCAAACGTGGATAGAGATTTATTGAGTTTTTTTATATGGAGTTTTATTTCTGTAAACTGCCCAGAATCACTATGAGTGAATTAGGCGGCCATAAAAATTGTCGCAACATATTAGTCCTGTAAATATATAAAGTTCAGTTCCAGGTTCAGTTCAAGAAGTGAGTTTATTCCTAAAGTATTAAATGTGATCTAAATCTGTTTTACTTAAAGCCACCAAGGTCTTTTGAGATTATATTGGTGACACTGATTTTTTATCTTTTCTGAAGCATGGGCTCATGTCCTGCCTTAAGACTTAAAGGTATTCTTTTCATAGGCATTTAAGGATGTTCTTTTCAAACAAACTTTATTTTTTAAAAAAAAATACTATCCTTAGTTTAATATATAATTTCTTGATTCGTATAGATTTCATACAGAAGTAGGACATAGAATTATTTGTGCAATATACTTCTCTCTTGTCTCCTTTTTCAGGCACTATTGTGTATCTATGCCAGAAATCCTACCTAAACTTCTTTTGTCTGTTAAATGGAATTCCAGGGATGAAGTAGCCCAGGTAACAACTCTATTGCTGAACAAATGCCTTAAAAAAACGTATTTATTAAGCAGGGCTTTTAATGTTTCATTATAGTTGGATGCTATAATATTATATCTGATGCAACATGAGATAATATGATAGGCTTCCCTGGGGCCACTGGGCCTATTGAATAGGTAGAGCATCCATATTCAGAGATGGAACACCCTTAGCTACCAAGTACTATGGACTAAAAGGCAACCATTATCTTATGTCCTCTTTCTGCCCGTCTCAATATATCCATTGTTTGTCCACTGTTGAAAGCAGGGTATTATCCTGAGAAGAATTTGATCTAACTTGGAAGGTTGTTTTCATGACTGTAGTCAAGATTTTGCTCTCTTACAGATGTACTGCTTGATAAAAGATTGGCCTCAAATCAGGCCTGAGCAAGCAATGGAGCTTTTGGACTGCAATTACCCAGATCCAATGGTGCGAGCCTTTGCAATCCGGTGCTTGGAAAAATACTTGACAGACGACAAACTCTCTCAGTACTTGATTCAGCTGGTGCAGGTACTGCGCTCTGTTTGAAATAACTCTGCTTCTATCATAAGTACAGGCATTCAAAAGTTACATACCTGAATGAAATTTCCCAAGGACAGTATGACAGAACTTTCCTTGTGAAATTTTAGAAGTGATTCGGAATTACTGAGAGGACTGTTTTATTGGCAGTTATATGAAAAGTCACCGCAGCCCAAGACACAAGCACCTACAATTCACAATTAAGCATCATAAAAAAAAATGAGATAAAATCCTAAATCATTAGCCCGCCCAATAACCAAACCCCAGTACCTGCTTAAGAGGTATCAGTCAGAAAGCATAGTACAGGATGTCTTCATTGAATGACCGCTTGTTCATGGTGCTAAGTGAGGGGGATTTATGTTCGGTCTTCGTAGTTGTTGCCATCACTGTGTCCCCACTTCCATGTGTTTGTCATTCAGACAGTTTACAACAGGCTCAGAGTTACATTGTTGCAGCTGGTCCTGATTAGTATCATTAAGCAAATGTGTACTTCCTGCACACAAATAGCTATGCTGATGTCATCAGGAGTGGTCTAGCCTTGGAAATACTGGCAATTCCAATCACCATTCAATTTCATTGTTATCTCTAGGTTCTGAAGTATGAACAGTACTTGGATAACCTCTTGGTAAGGTTTTTACTGAAGAAGGCACTGACTAATCAGAGAATAGGACACTTCTTCTTTTGGCATTTAAAGTAAGTTTAGATTATTATTTTTTTCAACTTCCTGAACCACCCATCTCCCTTAAAGAGTATTTACATTATAATACCTTGTATTAGAAAGACAAGGGATCTAAGCTTAACTATCTTGTGACTAAGGAGCTTTTAAATAGTTTTTAATTTTTTAATGTTTTATATGGTTGAAAATATACTTGATAAACAAGATCTTCCAGTAACTCTTTTGGCTCTAAAATAAATGCCAAAATGTTGATGATATTAAACCATTATTATAATATAAAATGGAATATGTTTGTGTACATCTTTAGCAATCTGTATCATTACTTAAGCTAAGATATTCTTATATATAGGTCTGAAATGCACAATAAAAATGTAAGCCAGAGGTTTGGTCTGCTCTTGGATTCCTACTGCCGAGCTTGTGGAATGTACCTAAAACATCTGAGTCGGCAAGTGGAAGCTATGGAAAAATTGATTAACCTCACAGATATCCTTAAACAGGAGAAGAAGGATGAAACACAAAAGGTAAAATTATACTTAAGCAAAACAAGGATTAAAATTATGGTATGTTTTATATTTTTAATTTATTATTAGATTTTCATACCGCCTTTATTACATTATAAGTAGCTCAAAGTGGCGAACATACGTAATTCTCCTTCCTCCTCCTATTTTCCCCACAACCTGTAAGGTGACTAAAAGAGAGTGACTGGGCCAAGGTCACCTAGCCTGCTTTTATGCCTAAGGTGGGACTAGAACTCACCGATGCCTGGTTTCTAGGTCAGCACCTTAGCCATTATATCAAACTGGCTCTAACTATATGTATTTAGAAAGCAGCATTTGTAGAATTTGCTGTATTTTCTCCCGTTGAAATGCTTCAAATACCATGCTGGTGTTCATGCTAAAAGCAAAACTTTTAAAATATATGGGACTATCATTAAGTACTCAGTGCTGTCGTTAAACCAGGTACAGATGAAATTCCTTGTGGAGCAGATGAGGCGGCCGGACTTCATGGATGCTCTTCAAGGCTTCATATCTCCTCTCAATCCTGCTCATCAGCTTGGAACCCTGAGGTATCGTTTCCTTCCCAGAAATTATTAGAGCCGGGAATATATATGGAATATGAATAATGGATGCTGAGAATGGTATCAAACTTGGACTTCTTAAAATATGAGTTCACTTGGTCTCCTTCATCCTGATTTGATCTTGTAACTTGTGGGATAAAGTCTTTTGAACCAAGATGGCCCCAGAAAAATGTAAATTTATTAGCATCAAGAAACTAGTGAGAAACCTTAGAAAAATGATAACATGATGCCAAGTAATTGTTGCATTGTGTATAATCAGAACATAATAAAGAAATAAAAAAATGTGTGATAAAATGAACAAAACAACTGAAATATTTGTATTATTTATTTCAAATAATGAAATAATACCATGAGAGAGATGGTATAATTAAGACTTCCAGAGTTAGAAAAAAGTAATAAGTGTGCTGCTTAGCACCTCGGAAGAAGTAGTTTCCCATTTTTCAGTCAGCATAGATGTCTTATTGACCTAGAAAAGACATCTCATGACCTGTTGGCCACCATGTTTCTAGTATCACACTCAGATTTTGCTTTTCCTTCCATGACTGGAGTTTGTTGGTTGTAGTTAAATCCTAGGGTCTACCAATTAAAACTGAAACTAAACTGAGAGGTCATTCAACCAATCATTGTTGATTTCTTTGAACCTATGATTCTTAATTAGCTTTCTTGCATCTTTCCTATTACTAACTTATACATTTGTCTAACACAGTCGTTTGGTTTTGATTAAAAGCATTTCAAATTTGGAATGTTTCAAACTTGGAAGAATAAAGTCAAAATAATATGTTGCAAGCTCAAAACACATATATTGTACCTAAATAACGTGCCTTATTTGAATTGTCTACATTCAGTTACAAAAAAGGTGCAAAAAGCACCTTTGGGGCAACCATGACCTGGATGACTGAGAATCTCCGTAGACACTAATTTTAATTGATATATATTGTTGTTGATACATGCAAAATTGATCAAAGCTGAAGCCAGATCAAGTTAAACTTGTGCCTGTATGTTCTGTATTCTGTAAAGCTATTTCACTATAGCAGAGTATAGCAAGGTGATATTACAATAAATACAGTTATATAAAAGTTATCAAAGCATTAGCAATGTATGATACTCCCTTTATAACTGTTTTATAAGTTCTGTTAAGTTCTAATAAATTCACTCCAAAATCAAGTGGGGCTATCAGAAGTCAATCTCATGGTTTTATTTGTTTATTTTAATTAAGGGGAATCTATTCTTTCAAAAAAGCATCTCTGTAAATTATTGTCCAACAAATGTTTCCAGAGACTTCAGTTAAGAATGGCTTTTTCAATGCAGTTTTTGGTTCATGCCATGAACAGTGACATTGTTGCTTTAGACTGGATATGTTTTGTGGTTAAAACTAATTCACAGTGATACATTTTCATTAGAAATTATAATTAGATCCTTAGAAGTGAAAAGTTAATCTACCTCTAAGGGATCTATAAAACTCTAATAATTTACATCTATTGGAACAAAACTTGATTAAAAAGTTATCTATTTTTTGTAGGCTTGAGGAATGCAGGATTATGTCTTCTGCCAAAAGGCCGTTGTGGCTTAATTGGGAAAACCCAGATATTATGTCTGAGCTGCTATTTCAGAACAATGAGATCATCTTTAAAAATGGGGATGGTAAAGAAAACTATTTTATTATAATTTCTGCATTGTTGTTTTCATTATGCTGCCTGAAACACTCCAGAGTTTATATGCCAAGATAAACACTCATTTCACATGAATATCTGTCCTTTGAATGCTGACACATTTGTATCCCTATGCATCCCAGGATATATATCTGAAATTAATTTCTGAAGGTATTTCTTGCTGTTCTAAATCCAAATTTATTCATATTTGTTGAGCATAATGGTATCAGGTGAAGGTTTCACACACAGCAGGAGGGTATTCTTTTCTATCAAACAGTTTATACATATTTCATCCTCTTTTCATTTTGAAAATAACATTGTAGCAATGCTCAACTGATTTTTTTTTCCCCCCTTGAGCAAATTTCTTTCTTTTTTTTTTTAAAGAAGGAATTTGGTACTTCATATTTGTATGAAAACTTCTGGCAAAAACTCACATCGTTTCCATTCAGATGGACAGAGCATTGGAGATAGGATGAGAAATAGGTGGAGGGGGGGAACTTCCAACCTAGGGAACAACGCTGCCATCATAGTTCCTCCTACATATTTGGGGATCGTACAGTGTTCTTGATGAAGCACTGGGTGGAATAGATGCTTTGTTCAACAGAGAAGCCCTTGCAGGAACAGTGCTGCTTGTTCCGGTTCTCTTTTACTCTGATCTAAGAGCGTCACAAAAGAATTACCTTTAGCTGGCCCACGGAGTATATAGGGACATGCAGTGACTGCTGTAGGTATATTCCCTAATAGCAATAGCAATAGCACTTAGATTTATATACTACTTTATAGTACTTTTTACAGGCCTCTCTAAGCGGTTTACAGAATCAGCATATTGCCCCCGCAATTTGGGTCCTCATTTTACCCACCTCGGAAGGATGGAAGGCTGAGTCAATTTTGAGCCTGGTGAGATTCGATCTGCCAAATTGCAGGCAGCTGGCTGTGTAAGCAGAAGCCTGCAATTACTGCACTCTAATCTCTGCGCCACCAAGGCTCTTTTGATCAAGAAACGAAGTTATTTTGTTGAAGTTGAGAACTGACCATAACATTTGGTCATCTCTGCCTCTGTCCCCCATAGTGTCTATCGCAAAGTTTATTAAATGTTATTCCTACATTCAACATCTCTGGATTAAAACTTGGATTTTAACTTTGGCTGGTTTAACAATCTTTAAAGTAATCTTAATTTTAAAAATACTGTGTGTTTGGTTATATTAAAAACAACAACAACAAAGTTTTAAAAACTTTCAGTTTTCCAAAATGTATCCTTTACATAATGTTTTTTTTATCCAGACCTACGCCAGGATATGCTCACGCTTCAAATAATTCGAATTATGGAGAACATCTGGCAAAATCAAGGCCTGGATCTTAGGCAAGTATTCCTAAATTCTGCCAATAGTTCTATTTGTGTTTTTCCTTTCCTCTTCTGTCTAATAAAGAATAGGATCTTGATCCAAGAGTTTGCAGCAAACTTTACATCATCACTTACCATGGCTTTATCAATTTTACAAATGTTTCAAATTTGTTTGCAGCCTCTTTTCTTTGTGCGGGGTAGCTTTGCATTTTGTTTCGTTCAAGCAGCTGAGGAAAGTACCACTGTGTTCTAATGTTTTGTGTATCTCCATTGTACACATTTGCCAAGATTCAAAAAATCCCTTTAAGGCATTCACGGTGGAATATTTCATATGAAAGAACAGATTTTGCCCTATATCACAAAGTGTGTTTGAAACTTTCTCCATTTCAAACATGACTTGGGTGGCTCATGTTTGAAATACAGAAATATACAATATATGCACTGGGTCCTTGGGAATTATTTGCACAATTGTTTAAAATCCCTTCTTAATGACAATATAGCTCAGTGATGGGTGTGAGGTTAATCAGATTCCATTAGAAAATCCAAACCTAGTTATTGCAGTCTAGAGTTGTACACCTGTGCATTTTGTTTGATGTCATATTCATATACTAATATTTTGACAACTGTATTGGAAAACAAAAGTATCATGTTCCTTTTTTAGGATGCTACCTTATGGATGCTTATCCATTGGTGACTGTGTGGGGCTTATTGAAGTTGTGAGAAATTCACATACAATCATGCAGATCCAGTGCAAGGGTGGCCTTAAAGGTGCGCTACAATTCAACAGCCACACGTTACACCAGTGGCTCAAAGACAAGAACAAAGGGGAAATGTGAGTTGAATTACTAACCTTTTTATTTATTTATTTTTAAAATCATCTGTTTTTGATGAAAGCTAATCATCTTGTCTTTTCCACCGCTAAAGACTATTGTGCTCACAACCCAATGACGTTAAGCACGCCAATAAGTATAGAACCCAGTGGATGATTGGCTCTGGTCATCCAGCTTCCTTGATTGTGGGTGAGATGTGAATTAGGGTGATGTAACAGCATGCACACAACCTTGTATCTTCTGAAAAATCCTTCCCCCCACACCACATAGTTAAGATTTTCCAAACAAACTTATAATAAATGCCAGAGTTCTCTGTAAATGTTACAGAAGTTTAGTTGCATTTATGTGATAGCCAGTATATTAAGGGTGGGTGTTGGCCGCTGGAAAATGCCAAAATACTGTAAAAGTTGCAGCTTCGGAGGACAGCTCAAAACAGCTGGCACTGGAATCTGATGTAATGATCTACAGCATGGATATAATAAAGTTCGTTATTTCATCACAAAGTTATTGGACAGAAGGGTTTCTCTGAAGTCTGTCAGTATTGGGAAGTTGCTGGAAAGTATAAGTGCAAAAGGGATTTTTTTTCCTGTCAGACTGTAAGAGATTTGTGTGATATCTTCTTGGCTGGGTTTTCATAAGTAAAGCAAATTTTCTGTTTTTTTCCTTTGATAATGGACATAGGTCTACATATGATTTTTCACTGTCTATATTTTGTTAACTTAAAAATAATGCAATTAATACTTCAGTTAAAAATGAATCTTGAAAATCTTTAAAAATAAAAACTTTCTCTGCTGCCAAAATGTTTGTAAGATTATTACAAGAATTAGTAATTATTCTACATTATTGGACGCATCTAAAATAACAAAGTAGCCTTTACCCAAACTAACTTTTTTTTTAATCTTTCCTAGGTATGATCCAGCTATCGATTTGTTTACTCGCTCATGTGCTGGCTATTGTGTAGCTACTTTTATATTGGGGATTGGTGATCGTCATAATAGCAACATTATGGTAAAAGATGATGGGCAGGTAAAAATATTTGTGATATATATTCTCTTTCAGTATATTTCTGGGGGAAAATTGTCATATTTTCTATCTTGCAGATATAAGTTGTGCATCTGTTGAGGATACTATAGACATGTGTCCCTTATTCTCTGTGCATTGTAGGAACCTTTAGCTCTAGCAACATTCACAAGCAAAGAAACGTAGATCTTAGCACTACAAATGTGACCTGAGAATGTTCTTTAGAATTCACCCAGTGTTTTCCATTTCGTTGGAAAAACTTCATTGTTTTGTGGAAACCTCCCCACCGCCATTGCATATTTAAGGTTTTCCAAACAAACTTCTAATAAATGCCAGAGTTCACTAGTACATTTTGAAGAACGCTAATATTACAGAATTGTACCCTGGCATATGGACTGAAACATCAGAGCAAGTATAATAGAATAACCAAGTTGGCAGGGGCCTTGGAGGTCTTCTAGTCCAACCCCCTCTTCAGGCAGGAAGTCTTATACCATTTCAGACAAATGGTTATCCAACACCTTTTTAAAAACTTCCAGTGTTGGAGCATTCACAACTTCTGTAAGCAAGTTGTTACATTGATTAATTGTTCTTACTGTCAGGAAATTTCTCCTTAGTTCTAGGTTGCTTCTCTCCTTGATGAGTTTCCACCCATTGCTTCTTGTCCTGTCCTCAGGTGCTTTGGAGAATAGCTTGACTCCCTCTTCTTTGGGGCAGCCCCTGACATATCAGATGAGTTTCTGAGGGATTTTTTTTTTTTTAAGGTGCATTCAGAAGCTATCAGTTTCCCAGCTTTTAGTCCAATTGGGCTAAAAGCATCCATGTTCTCCAGAATTTCTAGCCCAAAGGAGGTTTTTTTTTTGCAACATTGCTGTTTGAATGTCTCACTTGGAGGCTGAGATCTAGAAAAACAAGGAAGAGAGAGAGAGAGAGAGATGAAGTCGATGCCTTCTACGTGCGTGACGTGTTTTGTACTCCTGAGCTAGTGAACTTGGCATGCCAGAAACATAATTGTTTAGGTCCACATGGGACCTGCAGAACAAAGAGGATGCATGTCAGAAATTCCCACTGTGCCTGTCAGTGGGAACCAACCTTTCGCCCTGATCGATCCGTGCTAATGCGGTGGCCTTCTAATTCGGGCATCTTAATGTCAACTGTTTGGTCTTAACTTGTACAGCACGACAGCTCCCACCGTGTAGGAGACAGCATGTCAGAACTTCTCCTTAGGGGATGTTTCTGGCGAGAAATAGTTTAGATGTCACAACACACCACCCTTGATTTACAAGGAGTGTGGGTTTATATGATTCACTCAACAGAAAATATTTATTGATTGTTGTTTATCGGTCATGAAGAATTATTCTTTCTTCCCCTCCAAAAACATAATGATGGGGTCACCCCAATGGTGGGATTCAATTTTTTTTACTACTGGTTCTGTGGGTGTGGCTTGGTGGGCATGGGGTGGCTTGGTGGGTGTGGCAGGGGAAGGTTGCTGCAAAATCCCCATTCCCTCTCCATCCCACTAACCTGCTTTCCAGCTCCATTCTCCTGTGCAGGGAAACAAAAGAAGACCCAGCCGATCAGCTTGGTTGGCATGGCAGGGGAAGGATACTGCAAAATCTCCATTCCCTCCCCACCCCACTAACCTGCTTTCCAACACTGTTCTCCTGTGCAGGGCAACCAAAGAAGACCTAGCCAATCAGCTGGGACTGGGGAGGCAGAGAATAGACGTGGGTGGGGCCAGTCAGAGGTGGTATTTGCCAGTTCTCCAAACTATTCAACATTTCCGCTACCGGTTCTCCAGAACTGGTCAGAACCTGCTGAATACCACCTCTGGGTCACACATGCTGAGAAAAACAGTGAAACAAAAGAATGTCGTTTCCTTTTTACCTCCCTCTCGGATGTCAACAGTTTCTGAGATGTCAACTCTGGGCCTGATTGAGGTGTGTGTGTATCACAAATCTCCAAAGGATAATGAATTGTCAGCCGTACAAAGTCCCATTTCCCATCCTCTGTCAGCATGTGTCATCTCGAAGCCACATTACTTCGAAGACAAGCTTATTACATGTTGCTAGCCTTCCAATTCTGAAAGGGAAAATAAACACGGAGTTCATATAAATCTGCCGTCATGATATCTAATTAAATCTTCACTTGACCTTAATGCAAACCTGCTCCAGAGGTCTGCCATTCTATGTTGGGGTAGGCAACGTGACACTTATAGGCAGCCTGTCATTTTCCTGGTACTCGTCAGTACTCTTAATAACCAGTAAGCATATTACAAAGTTGAAAACATATTGCACTGAAAGGCAGTTTGGTGCAGTGATTAAGGCATCAAACTAAAAACTAGGAGACCGTGAATTCTAGCTGAGCCTTAAGCACGAAGCCAGCTGGCGACCTTGGGCTAGTTACTTTCTCTGGGCCTTAAAAAGCAGGCAATGGCAAGCTACTTCTAAAACCATGCCAAGAAAACCCGCAGGGATTAATCCAGGGAATTACCGGGCTTCCAGACCAACTCAACATCACAATAAATAAATAAATATTGCAAAATAAAGTACTAGCTCTGCTTCAGCCTACCATCACCTGTGGTCGTGATGGCAAACCTATGGCACACATGCCACAGGTGGCATACACAGCCGGCCAGCTGGTCTTTGGGTCTCTGCTGCACATGCATGGGGATGCACATGCATGAACAGAGGGTGGGGTGCATGCACAGAGGGCAGGGGGCATGCACAGGGGGCACACGCATTGCATTTTGGGGATGTGCATGCTCACTTTGGGCACTTAGTGCCGAAAAGGTTAGCCATCACTGACCTATGGGTTCTCCAGATATGAGGACTTCAACTCCCAGAATTCCCCAGACTGTGACACTTTTGCTGAAAATTCTAATGAGTTGAAATCTGGAAGGAGCCTAAGACATGGCAGCCATTTTATGCATAACCAAAACCGCTATGACCACCATTTGGTGAATATGTACAACTAATGCTTTCAAATCCAGATGTATGTAGGCGTGGCTGGGGAGTGTCATGTGACTGGGTGGATGTGAATTGGCCACACCCACCCAGTCACACCGGTTGTTAAATTATTGGCTCCCGGTGTTTTCTTTTCTGTGTGAAACGGGTCCAAATGGCTCTTTGAGTGTTTAAGGTTGCAGACGGTTGACATAGATGGTCTCTTTAACCCCTCTTTCAAACCAGCGATCCTCTCGGTCCAAAATATGGACTCTTTTGTCTTCAAAAGAGTGGCCTGGGTCAGATGGGCTGCTGAATCTAGTCCTGATGTGTTTGTTCTCCTATGTTGTGCCATGCATTTACAGTGATGGGATTCAAATAATTTAACAACCGATTCTCTGTCCTAATGACCAGCTGGGTAGGCCCGGCTGGGTGATCATGTGACTGGGTGGAGCTCAGCTGACAGTAAGTCTGGGCATACTGCCAAGAATCTTGAGCTGTTATATGGGTTACCAAGAGGCAGTTTCTGTAAGCAGGACAATAAAGATTAGGCTAGAAACACCACCAGAATGTTTCCTTCCTGCCTTCCTTACAGGATTAGACTTGTAAAGTGGAAAAAAACAAAAGGAGATTTCTTCCAACAACTGGTTCTCCGAACTGCTTAGAAAGTTAACAACCTGTTCTCACGAATAGGTGCGAACCTGTTGAATCTCGTCACTGGTTTTACCTAAAATCAGAATATCTCAACAAATCGTGGAATTTTACACATGCCATTGTCACATATATGCCATAATATGATTAAGTTATAATAATACATTAAAACTAAACAATGTAGCAAAATATTTGAGTTTATTTATTTTCCTAATTGTTCCCCATCATCTGTTGTAATGAAACACAGTGCCTAGTGCTTATACAAAACAGTGATTTTTTTTTAAAAGGGCCTATATATTTTTTACTGAGCATTGAAATTATTTGTTTTTGTCCAATCATTTTATTTCAGTGAGCTTATTAGGCACTAAGATTTGTGTCACAGTAATGCCCCTGATCACAAGGTTGCTGGTTTTCTTAGCATTTGCCCCACATAGTTGGAGGGTCAGCTTGTTTAATAGTGCACTCACCTAGCTCGTAAGCAAAGCTATCAATTTATGATGATGTAACAGGATTGTCACAGAGGCTGACACTAATTTGGGCTGAGAGGGTGTAACTGGACAAAGGTCACCCAGTTGGCTTCCACGACTAAAGGAAGACTAGAATCTGAATTTAATTATTACACTACACTGGTTCTCTATTCCCTATCTTTTGGTGTTTCCTAATAACTTACAATCGGCCTTCTCAGATGTATTATTTAATACAATACTGAAAACCTGTTTGCTTGAAATGCCTTTTCATTGGTGTTCCTTATTTTGATATCTTGTTTTATTCATGTTTATTTATTTTTTTTTAATTTATTTATTTGGTCACATTTATAGCCCGCCCCATCTCCACACAGGACTCGGGGCGGGTAACAACATAAAAACAGCAATAT
>JAOYMU010000002.1:53540722-53551915 GCA_025802295.1 Psammodynastes pulverulentus
AGCGCACGAGCATGCGCAGAAGGGTGGGGGAAGGAGCATGCGCATGTGCGGAAGGGTGGGGGGAACGTGCGCGGAAGGGTGGGGGGAAGGAGCGCGCGCATGCGCAGAAGGTGGGGCTATCGCTTCCCTTCCCTGTGCGCCGGGGTAGCTCACAGGTGGAGGAAGTGTGGGCACCCCTGGCTTAGGTCAATGTTGGCGAACCTTTTCAGCACCAAGTGCCGAAATGGGAGCACCCGCATGCGCCAGGGGGTGGGTGGGGAGAGAATGCCTGAAACCAGAAGAGCAGTTTCCCGGCGCGTGTGGCGGGGAGTGCCCGAAACTGGAAGAGCAGCTCCCTGGCATGCCAGTTTTCGCGCTCCCACATGCACAAAGACCAGCTGGCCAGTGTGCATGCATATACCGGAACCTGGAAGAGCAACAGGTGACAGTTGGCGCGCCCGGAGAGGTGGCTCTGAGTGCCACTTTCGGCACACGTGCTATAGGTTCGCCATCACAGGCTTAGGTGATACAATACCCCTGAAAAATTAAAGGAGTGGTTTTGCAGCTTCTTCAAGGAAAATGTGGAATAATGCAGTGAGAAAATAAAAGCGTACCGTCGATTGTTCTGAACTATGAATACTTGTGTTCGCTAAACTACCGATGGGGTGGAAAGCAGGCTGAGCATTCTCTAACTATTAAGAAATGGACAAGTTGTTCTTCCGCGCAGTTTAAGAGGCTGTTGAAATGTTAGTTACTAGGAGATGCTCAAAGGCGGAATGCATGCCCTGGGCAATTCTTACAGAGTCTCTGAATACTAGATACTCTCTTGAAAAGCAGACACGGCTTCTCAGTTTCGTGGAGTGATTTACCTCAGCGTCTGACGCTCTTGCTCAATGAGTCGTCTCTGAGTCTCAATCATTTCCTTATGAACTTTGATATCCGCCATTCTCTGCTCCATAGCGGTTTTTAACTGCTCTTTCCGCTTCTCGAGGGAGAGCACTTTATCTGCCTTATTGTACAGCAAATCTCTCACCCGTTTCAGTTCCAGCTTTAAGAGGTTGTCTTCAATCATCAGATCCTTCCATGGAGAGAAGAGAAAGTAACATAGGTCAGAGGCAAGTCACAGCCTTCGGGGGATGACATCATAACACACACAGGTTGTCATTCGCGCTACCTGACTCCCTTCAGATGCCCAGGCTTATAAAAATAGAACTTTTGTTTTGAAACCCTTGAAGAGTGTGACACACAAATATACAAATCAGTCGGACAGCACAAGCCAAAATACTCATTTCAGACAGCGAAGTTGTTACGTATTAAGCACTTTTTTCAAAACACTTGAATTTGAAAAATAATAAACACACCTGCTTTTCTACTCTGGCTTGTTTTAATAACTTGTCCGATTTATCTGTGAAAAGGTTTATCTCATCCAGTCTAGTATTCAAACTGACCATTTCTTCTCCGGTTTTATCTATGGCCAATTTGCTGAAGTGGGTTTCACTCTGGAAAGAAGCAAATACAAAATCTCCTTTTAATTTAAACCAAGAGCGCGTTAAACAAAAGTCATCCATGTTAGGAGGCACGATTTCCAATATCTCATCTTACTGTTTTTTGTATTAGGTTAGACCAGACACTCCGTGACACATTGCATCATCATTTTAGAGATAGTTTTTTAACTAATGTTGGAATATCAGAATCTTCCTTTCTTCCTTCTCTCTCATCCTCCTGCCCTCCCCTTTCCTTCCTTTCTCCCTTCTCCTTCTCTCCCTTCCTTCTCTCCTTTTCTCATTCATCCCCTCCTTCCTCCAGCCCTATTCCTTCCTCCCTTCCCTCCATCCTCCTCCTTCTGCTTCCTTGTTCCCTTTTCTCCCTCCCTCCTCCTTTTCCTTCTTTCCTCCCTTCCTCCCTTCTTTCTCCTCCTTCTCTGACATTTCCTTTTCCTTTCCCTCTCTAAGTGGTTTACAGAGTCAACATATTGCCCCACCCCCACAATCTGGGTTCTCATTTTACCCACCTCGGAAGGATGGGTCAACTTTGAGCCGGTCAGGATTGAACTGCTGGCAGCCGGCAGTCAGCAGAAGTAGCCTGCAGTACTGCATTCTAACCATGCGCCAATGCGTCTCAGTGGCAATGGCAAAAAACATCTCCAAATGTCATTCCCTTGGGAATAATGGAGACCCCGCATTCTGTAAATTAGCCCATTTATTAACCAAGTTTTTTTTCCCCAATGTTGCAGTTTTTCACCCAACTGAAAGTTACAAACTATCAAACAGATATACAAGAGTTTTATTATTTATGGATTTATTTTCATTCCAAATAGTTTAGTGGCATTTGCGGCATTTGCGGGGAAAACGGGATTAATCGAGATGATGAACATCTGCATTAGATGATGTAGATGATGAACATTAATGTTGATCAGATGAAGATGAAGGTAAGTATTACTGCAATGCCACACAGCATCTTCTCAGGGGGGAAAAAAATCACATTACCTGAAGTTTCTTCTCCTGTGATTGTAAAGTATTGAATGCCTGTTTCTTTTCGTCCATGATCTTTATTAGCTCAGCAAGTTTGCCTTCTAAAATTTGCCTCTCGTCTGTGTTAAGTTCCCCCTTCAAACGTGACAGCCGTCTCTCCACTTGCTGTATGTAAAAATCCTATTCAAAAATTTCAAGCAAGAAAAAAATTAGCAGAAAGATGAGAAAAATCTCTGATGATTAACCTTCTAAAAATATAATGAAGCATTCCTCAATGGGGAGGCTTCTAGCTGAGTAGGTAGTCCTCGGGTTATGACGGAAATTGAGACTGGAATTGCCATTGCTATGCGATGACATCACGTTACCATATCGCCTAAGCATGGCAATTCTGTCAGGCTCGGTTGCCGTCATGAAGGTTATTAAGTGAGGACCTCATGTGCCTGCAACTTCCAACTTCCTGCAGGCCAGCCAGAAGTTACAGTCACATGACCTGCACAATTCTCACTTAACGATGGCGACTCGGGACTGCTGGAATTGCCATTCTAAGCAATGTGGTCACATGACAGGCAGGGAACTTTGAAAATTGCCCTTATGTGACCACAAGACATGATAAAGCAGCCAAAAAATCCTAGGATCGTCATGAGTGCCGCTGTGACAAGTTTGAATAGTTGATAAATGAGTGGTCGTAATCCAAGGACCGCTAATGATTTCAAAGGGGTGCACATGATTTATACATAAAATAATAGCATAGAATGTATTTGGATACATTCCTTCAAAAATAATTTAAAGCAGTCAAGGTAACATTTTTGAAAGGACAGAAAAGATGAATATATCCAATTCTTATTATTTGTTATGAGAATCGTATGTGTAATTTCTCTGCAAGAGAAGGGATTACAAAAAGCTGGTTTAAAACATATTGATTTCAAATTGAATTCCATTTCAAGCAAACTGTTTCCTTTCCTAGTTATAAATGGTACCACTGATACCAATCAAACTTTATTTCAGGTAAATAGAATTTTACAACTGAAATAGTAGAATAATCCATTGATGATTTCACAGTTCAACGTACAACCTTACTCTCGGTTTGTTTTACAGAACATTAATATAAAAGCTGCACAATTTATTCCACAGAGGATACATATAAATAAGGGGCTGATTAAATAATCTCTCCTCCATATCATATTCTGCTGGTGCCATTTGCCACAGACAAAAGGAAAGGTCACTATCATGACCTTATCTAAACTTTTTTTTTTATCCTGCTTCCTCATCTTTCCTGTATCCTTTTTGCCATGATCTCTTTGGATTCTATCAGTTATAAACCAGTTGGATTAATTAGGAAAACAAAAACTGAAATGCTTAATGGGTTTTAAAGCTCTCTGTTAATTTTTTTTCCCCCCCACTAATGCACATTGTTTTGTGATTTACTATAAGAGTAAATGAAATTCATATATGTGCAGATACACACATAAACCTTACCTGGTTATACATGAGTTCTTGCTGGTTAAGGGCTTGTACATCCAGCCGCCGTAATCGGTTCTGAAGATTTTTTTTCAGGCCACAGCGTCCTTCAATTAAAGAGGTGATGCCCTTTTCATTATCCATAAGTGTTTGCAACTCCTTTGTTTTCTTGAAATGTGCATCTCTCAGTTGTAATGCCTGTGTCTCTTTCTCCTGATATGATTAGAATTACAATACATCAATGCGTATAAAATATTTTATATTTTTTTTTTCTAAATTTGGGGTTGTAAAGATTTAAGTCAGACGTAAATCGAACCAAGTTTTGTTTAGATTATTTCAGTATCTTGGCCAAATTCTATGCTCTTTTAGAGTATGGAGCTGTTCTGCTCTATTCTCCCTGATCTCTTTTGCTGATATTTTCCTTTCCCTTCTATTTCAGATGAGCCATATTCCTTTAGCCTAACTCTTCCTACTTTCTGGCTACTTCATTTTCGTGAAGGACAACAATGCAGGCCAAACATCAAATCTACCTAATTTGCAAACCACATATGTCTTAAGAAAAGAAACAAATCCATCTCTTTATAATCTTCAAACTGCATTTTTTTCATATTATATAATAGGTGTGGCAAATAACATGTGTAATTAATTCTGATGAAAAGCTATGTTCCAGCTAAAAACACTGTAGAAACAAGAATGCTTCATCTTTGTTAAACTGGAATTATTAAGTTGCATTACCTTGGGTTATCAATCATCCATACCCAGAGGTTTGACTACATTATTTGCAATTATACATACATACATACATACATACATACATACATACATACATACATACATTACACACACAGAGATATTATATGCTGAATTGACTTGCACCATATAAATGGTTTTAGGAATTTCATTTTTAAAAGTTAAGGATCTGTACAGACTTACAACCACAATTGAACTCAGTGAGACATTTGTTAAGTGAATTTTGCCCATTTTATGACCTTTCTTGTCACATTTGTAATTTTATGATCTTTCTTGTCACATTTCAGTTATTAATTTAGTAACGGGGTTGTTAAGTGCATCTGCCTTCCCCATTGACTTTACTTGTCAGAAGGTCGCAACAGGTGATCACACAACCTCATGACACGGCAACTATCATAACTATGAACTAGTTGCCCAGCATCTGAATTTTGATCATGTGATCATGGGGATGCTGCAAAGGTGATAAGTGTAGAAAATGGTCATATGTGACTTTTTTTGAACAGTTGAAATATTGAACAGTCACTAAACAAACTGTTGTAAGTCAATAGCTAATGCACATTAAATAAAATTTACTTGTCTGCAGGTCAGGGCTTAAAGCACATTCTACATTCTAAAGCATCGCTTAGAGTAATTCCTATAAAAATATAGTTAGAACATCCTATATGTCACATGATAGTAATAACAGATAGTAAAACCTATCTGTCTACACAACATGCAATATCTGGAGCTTCTGGTTTCCCCATCTTGGCCAAATCAACTGAAAACAATTATTTAAATAGTATTTTGCAGACTTAAAAAAAAAAAAAAAACAGACTGCAGGAATCTTTGAAAGGGTGTTTTTACCTTCATATTTTTTTCTTTCTCTTTTAATAGTTCCTCCATTTTGCATGCTCTTTCTTCTTCACTAAATGCTTGGTATGTCACAAATTTCAATTTATTTGCAAGAGTTTCATTCTGGTCCTTCATCAAGTTTAGCCTAAGTGAAAAAGTGTACTACATATAAATGTCTGAGTACTGTACAGAAATTAACATTATTCATATAATTGTTAAAAATCATGTATGACTGAAAACTGTCTTGCTTATTAGGTTCAAGACAAATATTGGACATTTTAAAAATAATTTTTAATGACAAAGCGATATGAAAACGTACCATTCCATTTTATAAATGAACTAAAAATATTTTATTAAAAGAAATCTGATGAAAATCTGCTTGTCTCTACAAGCCATATTAATACTACTTCTGGGAAGGGGAATTAGATAATATTACCATTATTTTCAATTTATTACCACCTCTCCATTCCCAGGATATTCATGATAGCTAATTAAAAAAACAGTAATCTGAAAAGAGATAGCATCTAGTTAAAATCGGCAAAGTTACATCAATCCAACTCAAATGCCTTTGTGTTATGTGGTTGACCCATACTACACTGAATTTTGAAGCAGACATTTTGCCCTGCAGAAAGGGCTACTAATATTATAATTTTTTAATTAACAAATGTAATGAATCTGGCTCTCCTTCTTAATGGAAAAAAGAAGAGATGGAATATGGAAGGAAAGCATAGAAATTTATGTCAGAAGATGTTGTCTAATGCTAATAAAATTCTGTGAATGAGATAGGGTAAATGCCCAATCAAAACTCATCTGAAGCCATCCTAACTAGCTATGTATCTATCTCTTAGATTTCCATTTAGTTCAAATACTGGCTAGATTTGTATACTACCTTTTACTAAAAAAAAGGAGTCCTTGCAGATATTACTCTGCTAATCATTGCCAAATATAAGGGGAGGAGGGGGGTTGCTCATCTCTGTTTCAAAGCTATTGAGCCAGCAATATCCAAATACATTTCTGCGGCATGAAGTCTCGGAGTACTATTATCTTCCCACCGAAGTGGTACTTATTTATCTGTTCTCATTTGCATGCTTTTGAATTAGGTTGGCAGGAGCTGGGGCGAACAGGAGCTCACCCCACTGGGTGGCACTCAGGACTCAAACTTGGGCTGCCGTCTTTCCAGCTGACATCTTACCGCTAAGCTACATGCCGCCCAACATTTAACTAAGCCAGTTAAAATGAAATGGTGCATGAATATAATATAGCAGGCTAAATCTAGTCAGATTTAGCTTATTGTGTTATGTAAATTCAGCTTGTTAAATATTTTATGGTTAAATATACTGTGCTAACGCCAAAATGGACTGATTTAATAGTCAAATTAAGTCTCTTATGTGGCTGTAGCTGTTAAGCTATCTCATAAATTTAAGAAGTTTAAAGCACATAGCCAAATAGTTAGCTTTATAAATGAGGAAGCAAAAGAAATTGCTCATTTAGTAGATGGCAACCAGCCTTCCTAGTGCAGCATTCTTCAAGATCTATTTCAGGATTTTTAAAAAAAGTATTTAATTAATGCATACCTTAAATTTTTGTCCTGGATTTCTTTCTTAAGGTTGGTTACAAGGGTTCTCATTGATTCTAGTTCAGAAGCTGTCCCATCCACAGTAGCTTTTAGTGTATCCAACTAAACAATTAAAGAAGTGAAGTTATAAGGAACATTTGTGTTGTTCATAAAGAACAATGTTGTTTGCCCTTTTGCGAAATACAGATACTTTCTTTTTTTAAAATATTTTAACAATTGTGCAGTTTAATAATTTGATGCTGGAAAAAATAATATTTTGGGAACATAAACATTTTCTTTAATTTTACCATGCAACTATGCCTTTAGCAGTACTGTCATCCAAGGCTTTTGTGTGAATATGAAATAAGCAAACAATCCTTACATTAATTTTACTCAAATTCTATTCTTATTCCCATTCTAAGAGATTCCCTTTCTCACACTGTAATCAGAATCAGTACTAACGAAATGTTTACACGTAGACTCAGACCTAAGAGATAATGAAGACTGTTATTCATATATCTATCAATTTGTGCTTCAATTACCTCATTTTGAAGTGCATCTCTATTATTTTCCTCTGCCTGGTATTCTAATCTCAGTTTGGCAGCTTGTCGATCAGCAATGGAAATTCTCTTCTCATACTCTACATTGTTCCCGCTCTCATTCGCCAAAAATTGGACTTTGTCTTTAAGCACACTTTCCTTCGCACGGATTGCCCTTCTTGCCTGTGCTAAAAGCTATCGACAGAACGCGAATGAATGAATGAATAGGCAATAAACCAAATAACCTCAAACATTCTAACTAAAGTTAGGAAAAGCAGCCCTGTCTTTTTTGTGGTGATCTCACCAAATGTGCACTATAAATTCTGTCACAAAAGAAAGCAGTTATCAAAAATTATACACCTATGCATACGCATATAGGAAGGCTCATTGGGTCAGATGATATTCCATAATTCAGCAACAAAATCCAAGAATTTTTTTTTACCAAGGCACAGCTATCTATTTCTTGATCCCGTTTCTGCATTTGTTCTATAGTGTTTTCCCACTGTCGGATAAGGTCTTGTCTTTCTTGGTGAACTCTGCGGAAGTCGTCGGCTGTTTTGTCCAATTCGATCTGAAAGCGAATGGTATCAGTTAGCAAAACACATTACTTATAAGCAAACCTTAAAATGTTACAATAAGATTAATTTTCTAAATGTGTTTGTGAACAAACCTGGGCAGCTAAGGTTTCTGTCAGTTCGTTGTCAAGAATCCTGCGTTTGTTATTACAGTTAACTGTCAGTATCTCGATTTGTAGACTCAGTTTCTGAAAATAAAGAATAATCAAGCTTATTCTTTTCAATAGTAACTCCAAAAATAAAATACCGCTAGGAACCGCTAAACATTACCAACTGCTATATTACCCAAAAGAAGGCCATTATAGAATCCTATGGGTTCAAGAAATCTCAAAGAAACAATGACACTGACTGTTTACAAAGTAGTACGGTAAATAAGACATTTAAAACAACAACAAAAAACCCATCACAAAATAGCACAGATAACTAGCCCAGAGGGGACCAAAGGAAAAGAGGGCTTCAAAAAAATAACTTCAGGGCGCTTCCAAACACAGTAGGGCGAGGGTGGGTCAAATCTCAGGGGTAACCTCTAGAGCAGAGGTGTCAAACTCCTGGCCAGATCCAGCCCACGGGGTTCTTACATCTGGCCCACGTGGCCACCCTGGAAACAGTGGACCGGCCTGAGCGGCTCTCCCAAGCTCCATTTTCGCTGGCAGAGGGTTGCAGGAGGCCGTTGCAGCCGAAAACAGAGATCAGGAGCCCATTTTCGCTGGCAGAGTGCTCAGGCCACCATAGGTGCCCCCGACATGAGTGACATCAAGCTGGCCACGCCCACACTGGTCCCACAAGGTTAAACACAACCTTGATATGGCCCTCAATGAAATTAAGTTTGACATCCCTGCTCTAGAGGGAGGTACTGCTACAGAGAAGGGTAGTTATGTGGTCCTGTATAGATGGCAATATTTAATTGAAGGAACCTGAAACATGCCAATCATATCAGACTGTATCATGCCGCTGATACTATGGGAGGCGGGTGGTTCCTTAAGTAATCAGGCCCTATGCTATGGTAACTATTTTAGTTCCCTATTTGAACCTTATTATATATTATTTTAAATAGAGCGCTACTGGGGAGATGAACTATTCCAATCAATTTACTCAATACTTAATAACAGCTCAGCGCTTTATATTATGTATGGTAAAAATATTTCCAATAGTTATTGTGCTTCATTTCATATTGTCTGGATTATCTGTTGCAAGAGTAGGCAATTTCTAATTTATACATACCATGTCTGCAAAAACTACGGCTTCTGAAGCTATCAATATATTAGCCTGTATTTCCCACCAATGTGCCAAGTAGATGACAATTAAGACACTAATTGCAAACGCCCTGCTGATCTAGCCCCATACAGCCAGCTGAATATTTGGAAGGTAAAACCAAAATTGTTGCTTGTTTCCGCTAATTGCAGTAGGAAACCATGGGTCTGGGGATAGGTTATTGGTAGGGAGGTGGGAGATCCTTGTACTCTGATATTGTTTTCTCCTGAAAATAGTGATCCTGACTAAATCAATAGCCTTCTTCCACCTTAATGCTGGGAGGGGAATTTTGCTTAAGCTCCTTAGTTCCCGTAACAGAAATAATCTATAACCATGGGAGAACCCTTACAGCTTCACTTTATCTCCCAGTTCATTTAATATTCACTGGGAAGAAGGGGAATGCAAAAAGATGGGTATGCCAGGATGGTGATGTATTTGTATCTATTTCTATATATGTATGTAGGTAAGTAAAATGTAAGAGACTTCTATTAATTCACAAAGGAAGTCCTTTTAAATGAATCATTCCATGCTGGCTCACTACAAGCAAGGAACCTTAGGATGGATATTATGAGTCTAGCTAGGCAATTACATATTTTTCCTTTACTTTAATTAAATCTTAATTTGACCTTAATACAATAGGGGGAAAGATACACAAACTCTATTCCTAGGTGAGCTTATTTCCCAGTAACAAAAGCCCTGTGACTCAGGTTATGACCAAAGACTGAGGTACATTAGGATCGGAGTTTACCTATTTTTTTCAACCAGCAACCTAACAGTTAGATCACACTGGCTATTCCAGCGATCCTTCCAATTATTTTTCTTGAAATGCAAAACAAAGAAAAAAGAATCTGCTACTTTCTTCCCAGTTAAAAAAATCAGGTTTTCAAAATTGTTCAATGATACAAGTTTTAATAATCTAACCCTCAGATGTTCTGTTCAAATTCAGAATTCTTAATATGATCATTAAAATTAAAAAACAAACAAACATGTTTCTAGATATCCACATATCTCCCATGTCCTAGCTAATCTGATACTATGCCTCTTTCCTACCCAACCTGATGCTACTGTACAATAGAGATTTTCCGTCAAAATAAAATTAGAATGGCGTATTTTATAACTTTATGTGAAATATAACATACATACTCTTAATTTTCCGTCATCTTGCTGTGCATATTTCTGGATTGTAAGTGCATCATTGTCTCTATGAGCAGACTCTTCCAACCAAGCCTCTAAAGCTTGTTGGTCCCAGTTCATTTGGCACCTTAAGGCTTCCAATTTCTGACTCAGTTTGAAAACATTATTCTAATATTGGTGGTGAAAAGAAAAAAAAACTATATAAGGTGAAGCGAATATTCATATTGTTATAAACCTGTTATTAAACCTGTTATTATTACACTGTTACAAATTTATCTATGGTATTTGGTAAAAAAAACCTTCAGCTTACACAATGGCAGAATTAAGTTCTCTATTTGTCACCGGGCAATTCAAACACTTAAGTTAATTTAGTCTGAACACAGCCACATTTACATATGTCATATAAATAATTAATTTTGGTGTATTAAATATGAATGTATATAGTGTGTGAATAATTTATTTTTCAGTATTTAACTCTGATGTTAAACAAAATGAAAGGCATACATAACATACCTTGTTTTTCGGAGTATAAGATGCACCTTAGTTTTGGGGGAGGAAAACAAGAAAAAAACTCCTTACCTCTGCCTCCCAGCAATTTGCCTCCTTGCAGCAAGCAGCAAACAGCCTGTTTCAGTTTCAGCACAGCCTAA
>JAOYMU010000002.1:54015752-54026357 GCA_025802295.1 Psammodynastes pulverulentus
GCGCTGATCATCTGGGAGGATTCTTTGATCCTCTCAGCTGATCGGCAGCCATTTTTTAGCTACCGGTTCGGCCGAACCGGTAGCTAAAAACCATGCGCAGGTAATCGGAGAGGCCTCCCCGACCCTCTCCGATCATTTGCGCATGTTTTTTAGCTATCGGTTCAGCCGAACCGTTGCGAACCGGTTGAATACCACCTCTGCTTTATAGTGTGACATCAGTACCTCAGTAACAGCATGGGACTCTGCGCAAGGAGCTCTCCTTAATTTTGGGGAGAGGAAAAATCAATTCTGAAGTTGGTTCGTAGTTTGTTTGTTGTCTACAAAAACCCAGACGAAGCTCGAACGAAAACAAATGAGGCATGTCGGTGGAGACGGGCTGTGGCCTTGCTAAGTCAACCTTTGGGCTCCAGATGTGGGTAAATGGAGCCACTCCGTTTTGTGCATAAGAAAAATTAAATTACAGGTTAATTATCCTGGGCTCATTTCTGTTGACAGGTGATTATGCTGGGATCCTCTTCTGGGTAAGGATGTGGGACGAAGGGATTGGCTTCGCTCCAGGTGCCACTTTAAGAAGCAAAACACACCGCAGACTTTGCAATTGTTGTGCAACTGATTGGAAAACCCGATGGCGAAACTCCCCGAAGAGAGGCAGTTCCAGGAACGTCCAATTTAAGAACGGGGTTGAAATGGCAGCTGGTCCTTGATTTACAACTGAATGCCTTTAGTGACCATTTGAACAATGGAAGTTTTTAAGAAGAGACTGGGGAGCCACCTGTCTGAAATGGTAGAGGGTCTCCTATAGCAGGGGGGTGGACTAGAAGACCTCCAAAGTCCCTTCCAGCTGTATTTCTATTGGAAACATTTCCATTTCAAACAATAACAAGGGAATAATTTGGAACCCCTTAAGCGCTAGTTGAAATATTTTCCTACAGAATTTATGATTATAAGGAAAATGTTAGAATGTGAGGAAATGGACAGAGAAAGAGAAATAAGGAACAAAGAAGAAAGAGGATACCAAGAAACATGGGACATATGGTACAATCGGTTAACAAAAAAGAAGATTAATGTTTATGATCAAGTAAATTCTCAAAGATCCATCTCATCCTGGGCACCCTTTTTTTGAACTGTTACCATCTGGCAGACGGTACAGGATAATAAAAACAAGGACAAAGAGGCTGAGAAAGAACTTCTATCCCAGGGCAGTAAGTTTATTGAATTCTACTGTATAATGCAGTATGAATGCAGTATCAGGAGTTTTCAATTCAATTTATAGAGTGTGAAGGATGTGTGCTTGTGTTTGTATTTTATTGTATTCATAATATACGCTGAAGAAGGTACTTAATTTTGTTGTACAAGGTACAATGACAATAAAGTGAACTAACTAACTCTATTGTGAAGCCATTTGTAGATTAAAGGTTAGTCCTGAGTTGAGGGGGGAACACTATTTCTGAGGTATTGCATGTTTTCGACACTTCTTTCTCTTCTTTGTGTTTTATTCTTCTAGAAGATATTCTTATGTCTGGTGTTATGCACAAAAACAAATAAAACCAAAACAGCAACAACAACAAAAAGATGCTCCATGCTGTTTAATAAGCAAATTTAGGCCTTGCATTTTAATGATAGATCATGGGGGGGGAAGAGAGAAAGGAAATGTTAAGTTGCCATAGCTTGCAAAAAGAAGGGCCCCCAAGCTTTCGTGTCTTATTTGAACATACATTTTTTGGTACGGTCTTTTTTTTTTTTAATCTTGTTTTGATGCAAAGGATGTCTGAAATTTATTTTTGGCAAACATGGCTGCCACGATGACTAAAATAACGCCAATAAACACATCGTATGATATTGAAAATTGAAAATTTTTACATTGCTTTAGACTTGACATATACAAGGATAGAGGAGTTCTTCCCAAAGTCCATCCAATAGAATGGCAATAAAATGCTGGCCGCTACCTTCCAACCACCAACCAGAAGTCGTGTTTTAGTACCACTGGGAAATGGTCAGCCCGTGTCTTCAACTTCCCTCCTCCAACTGGTTAACAGGAAAAAATTAAAGATGACTGTGTCCCTTCTCCATGCATTTACTGCTGGTATGGTTTCCTTCCACAATGAAGAAAAAAAAATTAAATAATGCATACACGAGGATGATAATGCACACAATTTCTGGAAAAGCCACTACTTTCCAGCACATTTATCATCAAACTTTATTATTTTTTCACCTGTGTGACTTCCACATTGGAATTAAATAATATGCAACCTATCATTCTACAGGCGAAATCATGTAATCTTAGATATAACTACGCTCCTTAAGAAAAGACTACGCCGAATGTGGAAAACTCCCCATCCAATATTCTTCTAGCACTTCATTTATTGGTCCTATTTAACAACGTTTACTCCAAAATCAAAAGGTCTTAACAAATAACTATAATCTGGCCTAGTATACTGTCTATCCCTGTATGTAACTATACCTTTGTACAAAATAAAAAAAGCAATGCTATCTCTTTTCAGTTTTCATATTTCAGTAGAAATAGTTTTGAGACAAGGAAAAAGTAGCTATTCTGAGGATTTTTACCTCAGAAGAAATGGCTCCCTTACATAAGTCCCTCATCCTGTACAGCATCACCTGAGGAAGTGGTAGGTGACAGATCTTCCTTTTCTTTCCTTTGTTGCTTCTCACAGCTTATGTTCAAGTTCAGTTCTTCCTTCTCCTGCTGCTCCTCATGAGGCATAGATACTCCCTCTGGGATATGCTTTGATTCTAGTGTTTGTTGATCTTCTTTGTCACCTTCTGACAGCAAGGGCATTGTCATCCATTCCTCTTCTGGTCCTAGTGCGGCTTCTTTCTCATCCGAGGAGTCATTGGTATGCATTGTGCATTGTCCGTCCTCCTGTTCTTCTGGGCTTTCATCCAGACAACCAATGTCCCGATTGCTGACCATGGTGCTGTTGTCCTTCTTTCCACACGGTTCCTCGGAGCTATTCAAAGGCAAAGAGGTGACTTTCGAAACTATTAGAGGCTGTTGTACATCAACACAAGGGTTATCCTGGCAACCTTGCTCCTCCTTGTCATAAATGCCCTCAGATCCAGAATCTCCACAGTCTAGCTTTCTTTCCTGTTCTTTCTCAAACCTGATATTGCCAAAGGGTTTGTGTAAATCTTCCGAAACAACAGGTTCTTGATTCTCCTCTTCATCGGCGGCCTTGGATATGAAATATGTGTCTTCTATCTCACTGTGCTGTTCTTTTCCTGTACTCTGATCGTACGTGTTAATTTGTTCCAGTAAAATATATTCCTGAGTCTCTGTGTGTTTCTGCTCTGGAATGTGGACAGCAGCATCCTCAGGTGAAGAATGTATATTATCTAACGTTTGAAGATTTGTTGTGCTGATTGCATTCAGGGGCAATAATATGGTGCTTTCTGGTGCTGTGGTTTCTTGGTAAAGGTTGTAGGGTATATACTGATGGTCGTCTACCTTGATGAAAGCAATATTTGATGCACAGCTTCTGGCAGCTTGTACTTCTTTCTGGTTGCTTTCAGAGGATGAACCTTGACAGGGAATATTAATGTCTTGCAGTATAACAGGAGACTGGTCTTCCCAATCCAGCAAGTTTATGTAACTGTGCTCTAGATTGGTGAGGGAAGCTTCTGCCACAGGGTGTAGATGGTCTCCTGCCTCTTCCTCCTCATGGCTTTCAGACAAAGGGGATAAAATATTTGGGTATTTTAGTTCTGTGGGTTTCTGCGCCTCCTTTTGACAGATCTGGTCCTCACGGCATGGCTCTCCCTCAGATGAAGAATTCCCTTGGCTCGAGGTGATTTGTTTCTCCCCATCATGAGTTGCACCCACAGCAGGTTCTTGTTGCGCTAAAAGATTTCCTTCCTCGCTGTATAATACAGAGGATTGATCGAGCAATTCCTGTAAGGAAATAATGCCTTCAGAACCCATGCTGGTGCTTTGGTCCAGTGGTATCTTCTCCTCGGTCGTCAGTGAGCTGTCAAGTTCTAATTCTCTAGATTTCTGCAGCTTCTCAGGTGGCTTATCTTGGTGTCCCTGGTTCATCTCCTTCTTACAAGGCACGCCATGCAGGACCAGGTTCATGTGGTCACCCCCTTCGTTGTGTTCTTTGTTGTAGGCTACTTCCTTAATCAACACATTCAGGTCAAGTTTTCCAGGCTGCCTGTTTTCTTTGACTGACCCAATTGGGTGGCCCTTCACCTCTGATACCCTGTCCACCGAATGTGTACGTCCTGTTTCCAGAGAGGGTATTTTCGAGTCGTCTAACGCCTCTTTCCATTCACAATCTTTGGTCTGTACATTTGCGTTTGCTTTGTCATCGTGTCCTTTCTTCTCCTCCAGGAAGATGTCATTTAAAAGCACAGGTCTGTGAGGTTCTTGAGAATTGTCATCGCGGGGCTGGATTGGAGCTGGTTTGAGGTCCGCTATTTGTAGGCCGCCCAGGTCTCCTATGGACGCCATGCTCCAACTGTCTCGATTTCTGTTCTGCTGTCGTTCCGGAAACACGATATCATCAAGAGTTGGGAGATTGGTGTTCTTTTTACCATTTTTTCCTTTTCTCTCCTTGGGTTGCCTCCCTCCCATCCGCCTGCAGAGATAAAAAGCAGGAATTAAGGATTTGAAAGCAGCGGTGATGACAGCTGTTAATAATATTTTTAAAAAAAAACTTCTTCCCTCAACCTTCTCTCCTCATGTTTCCACAGTTTGGCAAATGACCTCAGTCAGTAGGCCTAATTACACGTTGGTAACTGCTTAACAGTAATAGATTGCTACATTCATGTCTCTCCTTTCTCAAGCTTTGCTTCTTCAGGAAGGGCCCTCTCTAAATTTTGAATGCTTCTAGATGAGGTTTGTATTTCCTGGTATCGAGCCCTTATTCACGCATTTTTTCTAATGGGAACAGATGATCTCATCTTCATTTCTACCTTCCTATTTCTCCCGCCATGTTTCCCTGCTAGAGAAACATCTGTTAAGTAAGTAAAGGTAAAGGTTCCCCTCACACATATGTGCTAGTCGTTTCTGACTCTAGGGGGCAGTGCTCATCTCCGTTTCAAAGCCAAAGAGCCAGCAGTGTCCGAAGACATCTCAGTGGTAATGTGGGTGACATGACTAAATGCGAAAGACGCATGGAATGCCGTTACTTTCCCACCAAAGGTGGTCCCTATTTTTCTACTTGCATTTTTTACGTGCTTTCGAACTGCTAGGTTGGGAGAAGCTGGGACAAGTAACAGGAGCTCACCCCCGTTACACGGCACTAGGGATTCGAACTGCTGAACTGCCGGCCTTTCTGATTGACAAGCTCAGCGTTTTAGCCACTGAACCACCGCGTCCCACATCTGTTAAGTAGCTAAAGGCAAAACAATTGTTGAAGGCCTGTTATTGGTTAATGGGTTAGTAATCTTCCATCTGAAACCATTTGATCAGCTGGTGTGTGAAAAAGCCATTGTGGTTTTTTTTCCTTACCTTGTAGGAATACAACAACACAAGCCTGGACCTTGGAAACACCGAATGGGCTGCTCCTCTCCAATGCCATCTGGATCTTCTTCCAGCCTGCTTGTACCACGTACAGCCCTCTCTTCACTCATGCCCCAAGATCAAAGAGTCAAACAAAAATCAAAACAACCCAATGGTGAGTCAAAGAAATATCCTGATTTTTTGGTCAGGACTACAGTCCTAGAGGGAAAAAAAACACAGATGTTCTAGCCCACTGACAGCGTAATGGCATTTATGAGGCACTCTAGACTTTATAATAATAGTAAACAGAAGTCTCCAAGGGACATCTTTATGACATCATCAGTTCTGGAAAGTTGTGGCATCACCATGGCAGCGTAGCAGAGATTAAGTATGTGTGCCATGGAATGAAAAATAACAATTTGCTTGTTTGGGAGGTTCCTAATGTTGCATGATGGACGCGTGATCTTGACGCTATGTGTAACGGTGAACATTCTCTGCCCAAAACTGCTTTTCGTGACTTCTCCTCCTGTGAGACAGGATGTTGTTCCTGGGTGCTCGGAGTGTTTTGTTTTGCTGTTGTTTATGATTTTTAAAAATTTTAATGCTGAATATTTATGATTTTTGATAAGCCGCCTTGAGCCTCGCTGAATGGAGCAACGTATCAATAAATAGATGAAGTAGCTTTCTTTTCTTCTGACAACTATCAGAGATAAGAACAACTTTCAAAGCAATTTATTCACATCTAAACGATGGGATTGTTTTATCCACTGTGGGAAAAGCAGTATGGGGTAGTACAGGTAGTCCTCAATTTACAACAGTCCATTTAGTGACTGTTCAAAGCTACAACACCTCTGAAAAAATGACTTACGACTGTCTTTGCAATCATTGCAGCATCCCTACAATCATCATCCTCTTTTAATGATCCCATAATCCTTTGCGGGGTGGAGTCTGAGTAACTGAATGGAGCTGAGTGTTTACTGGCCAGATGCCCTTCCTGTCGCCAATGCAGAGTTTTATTCAGCAGATATATTCTCCGTGTGCTGAGAGAGAGAAATAACCGCCTCTACCTAGGATCGAACTCACAGCCTCCTGATTGTGAGGTGAAAGCGTGGCGCTCTAGGCCACCACACCACTCCTTGAAACATCCCTATGATCATTTGATCAAAATTTAGATGCTTGGCAACGGATTCATATTTATGACGGAGTCATGTGAGATCCTCTTTTGTGGCCCTCTTGACAAGCCAATTCAGTGGGAAGCCAGATTCAGTCAAGAACTATGCTGTTAGCTTAACAACTGCAATGATTCACTTAACAACTCTGGCAAGAAAGGTTGTAAAATGGGGCAAAACTCACTTAACAAATGTCTCACTTAACAACATACATTTTGGGCTCAATTGTCATAATCTGAGGACTACCTGTAGTTGAGGCATCAGGTTTGGTTCAGAAAGACTCATGCTGAAGTCCATCATCATCCCTAGAAAATTAACCCATTACCTGTGTGGGAGTTGAATGGCTATGTACCGTATTTATCGGCGTATAACGCACACTTTTTCTCCTTGAAAAGCATGCCGAAATCGCATGTGCGCGTTATATGCCGATATACAAACAATACTATACATACCGGTCCGTTCATCCGCAGCCACCATTTTGTTTCCGAAATGTTGCGCTGAAACGAAGCTGCGTGTTATACGCCGGTGCGCGGTATACCCTGATAAATACGGTAACCACATCTCAGAAATTCATCTCACACCTTCTGCACACTTCCTCTCCCAAATACGCATTGCTCCCCCAACCCTCTGTTTCCATGGCAGCTGGCAGCAAGCTTGAAGGGAAGCGAAGACGGCCAGGCTGACAGTATGATTTACTTGAGTTCAAATGGTTGTTATATTTTATGCTTCTGTCGGTATTGAAGTTGTTTTTTTTCTCTATATTGGTAGTTCTCAGCTTCTGAGCACAATTGAACCTCAAATGTCTATTTAAGCAAGGCAGTTGTTAAGTGAGTTCTGCCCCAATTTATGACCTTTTTTGCCACCGGCGTTAAGTGAATCACTACAGTTGTTAAGCGAATCATGCAGCCATTAAGTGAATCTACCTTCCCCCATTGCTTGTCAGAAGCCAGGCTACAAATGGTGATCACATGACCACAGGAACAGTGCAACTGTCAAAAGTACATGCCAGTTGCCAAATGTCCAAATTTTGATCATGTAACCATGGGGATGATGCAACAGTCATGTGTGACTTGACACAAGTTAATTTTTTAGTGTCAGTGTAACTTTTGCAACTAAATGAATAGTTGTAAGTTCAGGATTACCTGTACTTTCCTTTTTCCTTCTTGTCTATACCCCCTAAATTTGCTTTTTCCCTGCTTTCCCTTGAAACCATTTTTTCTGGTTCTTTGTATTTTATATTTTTTCTGAAATTCGATAGCTGTTAAAAAAAACAAACCCAAAGGAATTTTTTTGAGCAGATTACCAGCTGTAAGACTTCTGCCTCTTATTTTTTGTCTGTGCAGCCCATCAAGCGGGACTTAATCTTAACACCCAAACACCTGTATCTGATTGGCCGAGAGAAGGTGAAAAAGGGACCTGAGAAAGGCCAGATCCAGGAGGTGCTGAAGAAGAAACTGGAGGTCCAAAGAGTCAATCGAGTGTCCCTAAGGTGAGCTGCGTTCCCATTAGTCATAGAATAACAGAGTTGGAAGGGATCTTGGAGGTCATCTGGTCCAACCCCCTGCTGGAGCAGGAGAGTCTATTCCAAATATTAGCTTCTACCTAGGATCAAACTCACAGCCTCCTGACTGTGAGGCTAGAGCTCCAACTCTAGGCCATAGCACCACAGCAAGGCCACAGCATCAAGTGGCTTTTGCTAGAGTGTATTTAAAAAAGGCCATGGGGTCAAAATCCTGCATGTGACACATGTGGAAAAGCTTCACTCACGTGCTCACAGCCACCATTTTGACTCTTAAAAAATGCCCCTATGGACATCCCTGAGCCCCCTGCCATTCTTAATGCTGGAGGAACAGCTGCCCATCCAATCATCCAGCTTCTTCTCCATCACCCACATCAATATTTCTCAACCTTGAGAGCTTGAAGATGTGTGGACTTCAACTCCCCAGAATTATGAGAGTTGAAATCCACACATCTTCAAGCAGAAATTAAGAGATTAACATAGTTGGAAGGGACCTTGTAGGTCATCTAGTCCAGGAGTCAGCAACCTTAAACACTCAAAGAGCCACAAAGGTCTTAACCGGAAGCCCTCCGTTCAATTCTGGAGCCGACCGGAAGTCCAGTTGCCCCACCACAGCCTCTCCTCCTAGCGCGGCATTCTCTTTCCTCTGCCGACCGGAAGTCTGGCTCCCCACCATAGAGTCTCCTCCTAGTGCAGCATCTTTTTTCCTCTAACTGTCCTAACCGAAAGCCCTATCAATTGTGGAGCCAACTGGCAACCGGGAGCTGCAGCAGAGGGATGAAAGAGCCACATGCAGCTCCAGAGCCACAGGTTGCTGACCCCTGATCTAGTCCAACCCTCCACCCAAGTAGGAGACCCTACGCTATTTCTGACAGATACCAGTCCAGTCTCTTCTTGAAAGCCTCCAGTGATGAAACTCCCACAACTTCTGAAGGCAACTTCTGTTCCATTGATTAATTGCCCTCACTGTCAAAAAAAAATTCTCCTTATTTCTAGGTTGAATCTCTCCTTGATCAGTTTCCATCCGTTATTCCTTTTCTGGCCTTATGGTGCTTTGGAAAATAGGTTAACCCCTTCCACTCTGTGGCAGCCCCTCAAATATTGGAAGACTATTATCATGTCTCCCCTGGTCCTTCTCTTCACTACAACCGTTGAGAAACACTGACCTGATGGAATTGTGGATAATGACATTGGGGATATTGGTAGGGAAGGGAAGGACACAACTGGCACAACAAATAAAGCAGGACAAAATTGGTTCTGGCCACAGCTGTCCCCTGCTCATTGAACGGGAACCTTGAATGCAGGAAGATCCTCATCTTACACATCACTCTTGAGTGGGGAAGTGCCACCCCCATCCAAGGGCAAAGCTGGGATTTCTTTCCTGTTGCAGCTCTTTTGGTTGGTGTTTTCCCCTCTTGTTGCAAAGTCCACAGGCTCCACCGCTTCTTCCAGACTCTTAACAGCCACGACATATAATTGGGCCAAAAAACTTTGTCTCAAAAGTTTGGGGGAAAAGGGATTTTTGCAGTTGCTGGTCCTTGCAAGCCAAACCACCCCTGGCTGAGGCCCCTCTTGGCACGAGCATTATTTGGGGTTCCCGGGGGCTCCATCCTTCTTTCCAGAAAACTGACATCCCTTCCTCTTTTTTTTCCCTTCCTCCTGACTCTTTTCTCCCCAGCACGAAACAGGATGATTTCTTCATCCTGCACGAAGCCGAGGCGGATACGCTCCTGGAATCCATCTTCAAGACAGAAGTCATTAGCCTGCTGTGCAAACGCTACGAAGAAGCCACCCGAGGGAAGCTCCAGCTCCATTTCAGTGACACGTGAGCAGACCAAGAGGGTTGGCTTGGAAACCTAATTCATTAGCCAAGGGCCGCTGAGAGCAAAACCCTCGACAATGGGAAACAATTTAAAAACCTCCCTCAGCTTCTCAGTCACTGCCGTTTCCCATGGCAACCGTGAGCCGGAAGTGTGCTTGGTAGTTTTTTTTTCCCCTTGTTCTGCCATTTTCTTAGCTACAGATTCATCTGTTCTTCAGGGTCTGCTGAAAACCATTGTATAGTCACCTTAGCAACTGGATTGGAAGTAAGAAACCCCCTGTGTGACAGGCCCCAAACCAAGTGTCAGCGTTCCAAGTAACAACCTCCGAAGAATAAGACTCCGAGAATATCATCTTCCCAAAGATCCATTTTATTAGAGATGTCCTATTGGCACATCTGGAGAAAACCTGAACCTGAGAGCTCCGAGTTTTCCCTAACCCAAGTGTCAGCAACCCGTGGCTCTGGAGCCGCATGCGGCTCTTTGGCTCCCTTTGTTGGGTGATCTCACCACTAGCTGGCCCCGCCCCTCGCCCTCCCCTCCCAGTCACTCTTCACCTGGCCTGAGAAGGTAAAACACAAAGAACAGAAATGAGAGGGAGGGAGAGAGAGAGAGATCCATTTCCCACAGAAA
>JAOYMU010000002.1:54390322-54400738 GCA_025802295.1 Psammodynastes pulverulentus
CTGGGGATCAAGCCACACCCTCTGCTGTTCGTCATCTGTCAGTTCTGGTGACATCTGCTCTGTAGAAGGTTCATCATTGCCCTCTCTTATCTCTGACTCCTGTGCAGGCAATTGATCTGGGATGTGAGCCAGAGGCTGATCAGCCCACTCCTCCTCCCCTTCTGACTCTGACTGGGGTTGGGAGGGGCCGGGCTGAGGTGATTCAAAGGGGCCAGACACAACAATATGCTAGTTTTGTGGCTGCTCAGGAAAGTCAGGCACAGGAAGGGTTTTGTGGCTCCCAGTGTTTTCTTTTCTGTGGGAAATGGTTTCAAATGCCTCTTTGAGTTTTTAAGGTTGCCAACCCCCGGTTTAAGGTTAAACTTTTTGAAGTTTGGGGAAGAAACCACAGAGTCAGGTTGTGTATTGCATACATTGACCACCCTATGGCTGAAGTCGTATTTCCTGCAATCAAGTTTGGTGCGGTTTACCGTGAGTTTATATCTATTGTGTGTTCTTGTATTGTTGTAGTTGAAGCTGAAGTAGTCATTGACGGGTAGGACATTGCAATAGGTAATTGTGTTTTCCCTTCAGAAACTGGCAAACAGAGCATCTGTTCCAAAATTAGATCCTGGGAGTCCTTGAAAACCATGCAAACTTTCATTATAAGTTCATTTGGATTGGCTCAGCAAGGAATCCCATAGACTGCCGTAATTGTTGTAAACTGAATCTAGATTTACTCTGCCTGCTCTCTGTAATTGTATCTTGGAGCTCACTGTGCTGCAGCCATTAGGCCCATGAACATTAGCTTTCATTGCCAAGACAAATGATTGGCTTCTGATGGCCCAGGAAAGAGCCACAGGTAGGAAGAGCAGAGTTGTTTCCATACCAGGCCAGATGTTAGCAATAAACTCCAATTGATAGACATTAGCACCAAAGCACTTTGGAACAGGCTGGGGATTTTTTCCTTCTATGGTCTCCCTTTATTTCTCATTTTAGTCATTTGTGTTCTTGCTGAATGCTTACAATGGGAATTATTTTGGTTTGCTCAGAACATGAGTAAAAATGTTATTTAAACTGAACATGCAGGTGATATGGATATGCCTGAAAAGGGAGGAAGGGAAGGGGAAAACAGGCAATCATGCAATATTGGCAGATGTAACCACTTTCTGAATATCTCTTATTCTGAAACTGATTCCTTTCCTGCAGTAAAGCTGCAATTCTAGTTTCTGCAACCAAAATGTGTTTTGAAAGCAGTAACTCCATTGTGCCTCAGTGGCGCAGAGGTTAGAGTGCACTAATTACAGGCTATTTCTGCTTACAACCAGATTTATTTAATTTATTTATTTTATTTAATTTAGATTTCTATCCCACCCCATCTCCACAAAGGGACTCGGGGCGGGTGATGCCTGCAATTTGGCAGATCGAATCTCACCAGGCTCAAAATTGACTCAGCCTTCCATCCTTCTGAGGTGGGTAAAATGAGGACCCAAATTGTTGGGGAGGGCAATATATTGATTCTGTAAAACCGCTTAGAGAGGGCTGTAAAGTACTATAAAGCAGTATATAAGTCTATGTGCTATTGTTATTCCATTCCCTTCCTTGTTGATTTCCCCCATTCAACTGTTATGGTTTCTATGTTGAATCCAAGGGCTCTCCTGAAAAGAAACATGGTTGTTATGAGAATGATATAACTTTGCCACCGTGTTTCATGGAATACTGATGCATCCTCTCGATTTTCAATGCACTGTGCTATTTTTAAAGGATTTTTCCCAAAAAGGTTTGAATCTTTTTTTAAAAATATAAAAGAGTCTTTTTGTTCATATTCCCAACTTCAGATAGAACTGGACAGACTTGACTTTATAAAGTCAGCAAATCATTGGCATCCCCAGGAACGGGGAAGGATAGAAGAGAACAGTAGAAGTCCGAGTAAGACAAAATAACACAAATGATTTCCCTCCGTGCACCCATCATGTAGATGTCCAGGACCAGAAATCATGTCCAATGGTTTCATCTGCAGGTTTCAGCTGACCTGGTACTGCCTGCTTTGTCAAGCCCATCTTTCCCACTCAATGATCCCTCACGAGAAGGAAACGCTACTTTGCAAAAGTGGACCAGAAAGCTTACTTGAATTCAAAACGCTATTCATTTTCTTTCTTTGGCTTACAGAGGAACCCATCCTATTTCTTCTAAAACTCTGAAACTGTCAAGCAAGCAATTACTGACAATTGCGGATCTTTAAAAGGAGGGGGGAAATGCCTCTCTTAAAAGCAGATAGATCCAGAGAAGCTGTGGCAAAAACATCAGTAGGAAACAGTTCTGTTTGTTTCTGAAAAACTGCCTGGCAAAGACCAAGCCAGGGGCTTAGTGTGATCCTGGAAAAGTAATTGTCAACATATCTTGATCTGAAAGAAAGTGATAAAGTCATGTTCTTCTCATCACAAGTATACTCAGTTGTATTAATAAGTCAAGAAAACTACCAATATTCATTACTCCTATAAGTATTTAATGTATAGGTAAATCTTCATAATCTGATAATGCTCAGTGACTCATGCTTTATTTTCTTAAGTAATTTCTTCTAGAGCAGGGGTGTCAAACTCACATTGTCACAGGGGCGTCAAGTGAACTTTTTTTCCCCTTCACTAAACCGGGTGTGGGCATGGGCATGGCCAGTATTGTGTAGTGGGCTTCAGTAGGCAAGGAGTATACCAGCATAGCTACAACATTTATTGAGTCAAAACTGCAACTGAGGAACAGCACGCAAATGCCTGTAAGGACCATAGGGCCTTAACCAATCATAATACTTGAAAAAGCCCGCCCAAATATGAATGTTCTAAGTTTCCCTCTAAAACAGTTGGAGTGAACCGTTAGGGTCATCTAAAGGTTAGATTCATATTAGCAGGGCTTAACACAACTGTATATTCAATACATAACATCCAGCACGTAATGGGGCCAGGAATTTGACAACCCTGTTGTAGAACTTATGTTGCTTTTGAGAAGAAGTCTTGAGATTCTTTTGTTATCACAAGACATTGGGAATCCAACCCTAGTTTTTTTCCCCCTTCAGTGAAAGTCATACTGAAATTTCTGGTTCTTACTTTGAAGGAACCATGTTTACCTGAACGAAATAAACTTTGATGAATCCTTCAGCTCAATTGGAACTAGAATCCTATGGGCCCTGGTAGTAGAGTAACCTTGAGTGCATCTAACAGAACTTGACATATGTTAGTCAATGTGGCATATGCTGTATTCACTAATAAGTCATTATTTATAAGAAAATGGCAAGTATATATAGTGGCAAAGGTATAGAGTTACTATTTTTATCCACTTAGATAGCATCCAGATGCAAAAAAATGTAATCCGTCTCATAATTTAGTTTTATTAAGTTTACCAAAATCACAGGACTTGATGGTTTATTTTATTACGTTCTTCATTCATTCATGTGTTCATTACAAAAATACTTCAAAGTCATTTTCTAGGTAAAATGACTAAGCATCTAGTGGGTTATTTTAATACAAAGTGAGTAATACAGCCAGAGGCTAAAATTCTCTTCTAAAAAAATGTTGCCCTGTAGGAAAGTATTATGATATCAGTGGAATGAGTAGAGACTGTATATCTGGTCCTTTGGGACAAAGAAGTGGGTTAGGTGATCAATTTATCACTTAACCCCCTTCTCTACCTCAAAGGACTGGAAATACAACAATAATAACAAGACAAAAACAAACAGAAAATGTTGTCTCTGCAAAGTAGCCGAAGAAACAGTTTCTTATCTGCTGCAAGAAGATCACATAGAATGACTACAATCAACGGCATGACAAATAGCCACAAGGGTGCATTGGAATACCTGCAAGAAATACTATTTACCTGCAAGCAAGAACAGGTGGGACCACAAAATAGACAAAAGTAACAGAAAACAAAGTAGCTAAAGTGCTTTGGGACTTTAGAATTCAAGCAAACAAGCACCTGCCACATAACACCCCAGACTTAACAATTGTTGATAAGAAAGACCCCCCAAAAAAGTCTAGAGAGTGGACGTTGCAATACACAGAGATAGCAAAATAGAAGAATTGGGGGTTGGGGGATTACAAAATACAAAGATCTACACATAGAAGTAGAATGTCTGTGACAAAGAAAGCAAAAAAAAAAAACCAACCCAAACCCAATAATAATTGTAAGTCAATTGCAAAAGGCAGCTTTATCTGGATCAGCTTATATCCTGTGATGATATCTTTAACAACATCTGCCAAATTGGGATGAGTGTGTGACAAGCCACAATGCTTATTCTTATTAATAATGACTCATTGTCACCTTTATTATTTGTTAGTGCTATGTTCTGACTTTCTGTGACCTTGCCTATCAAACAGCAAAAAGTGCTAATGAAATATAATTTCCCCACTTTTCACAATGTATCAAAACCTGAAAACCAAAGTTGAAAGATTATGAATAAATCAGTCATGGTGGTCCCAGTGCTTTTCGGTATGCTGGGCGCTGTACCAAAAAATCTTGGACTGCATCAGTGTAATAGTAAATAATAAGATTTCTACATTGATAAAATTTCCATCTGTCAATTACAACAGACCACACTGCTTGGATTCACAAACATACCACATCGATTCATTATGACATCTGAGATTTTTGGGAAGAATTTGATGCATATGAAGGCCAATGCTAGTTTAAAAAAAAACTGGGATGTCAGATTTTGTATATATAATCATGATAATCATGAATTGGTGCTTCAACCATCATTCTAAAAGACATAGAACAATAAAATCACTGGACTCCAGCCTCATCCTATTCTTCCTTCTTTTGTGGAAGATGTAGTAGTCAGTATTTATGGGCACATATAGGAATTACCATAATGTATGAAAGATTGTGACTTGAAAATTACAAGGAAATGCTAAATATCATTATTTAAGGGATAACATTTTCAAAATAAAAGCAGGTAAATGAACAACAAAGTAACAGATTTGAATGTAGTGAATTGATCTTCAGAAGTGGATGAATGCACACAGAAAAATGAAAGTTTATTTTTGAATGAAAGTTTAATTATGAATGCCTAATAGTGGTGGCTCAGTGGTTAGAATCCAATACTGCAGGCTACATCTGCTGACTGCCGGCTACCTGCAATTTGGCAGATTGAATCTCACCAGGTTCAAGGTTGACTCAGCCTTCCCTCCTTCCAAGGTGGGTAAAATGAGGACCCAGATTGTTGGGGACAATAGGCTGACACTGCAAACTGCTTAGAGAAGGCTGTAAAGCACTGTGAAGTGGTATATAAGAATAAATGCTATTGCTATATGCTACCATGTATTTTAGAAAGAATGAGCTGGTGTCACCTATTATTTTTGTGGATATTTTTAAAACTAAAACACCATAGGATGATCATAGTTGTCAGTTAAGTGATAATTAGAAGAAATAAATGAGCTTTGAGGGAAAAATATGTATCATAATGAGTGAGTGAGTGAGTGAGTGAATGAATGAGTGACTGAAACAATATATTCTATGAGTGATATGAAAGGATGCATAGAACAGTTTTTTGTTTTATTTTTAATTAAGAATGAGATACAGAGAAGAATATGAGATGTTCTGATTTTGGACAGATCAGTAATTGGCAGTATTAAGAGCAATCTTTAGAAATAAAATGTACATGAAAAGAAAGGAAAAAGTGAAAAAAATAGAATGAAAATGGAATGACTGCAAAATGATTGTTTAAGAGATGTAAATGGGAATGTTTGTGACATGTTAAACAACAGAATCGTGTGAATAGGTATGCACAAAAAGACATAGCTTCAGAATAAATAGTTGCTGAATAAGTGAACTGAATACAAAACTGAGTAATTAGAAGAAAAGTATGTTGAAATGGCTTGTTCTTAGAGAGAGAATGAATGAGAATCTAACTGCTAGACAAATACACAAAAGATGAGTGAATGGGTTGAGTGGAAAAGTTATAAATGGAAGAAGCTAAGGACATGTTTAGAAAGAAAGAGATGACAAGTTTAATTAAAAAAAATGTATGAAATGGAATATAAATATGACAGCCATGGTGGCAATGTGGTTAGAATGCAGTATTGCAGGCTAACACTACATTCCACTGCCAGGAGTTTGATCCTGATTGGTGCAAGGTTGACTCAGCCTTCCATCCTTCTGAGGTCCGTAAAATGAGGACCCAGATTGTTGAGGGGCAATATGCTGACTCTGTACAGTTCAGAGAGTACCGTGAAGCACTATGAAGCAATATGTAAATCTAAGTGCTATTGTTATATGATGGAAGCAAGGATACCTTGAAATGATAGATAGATATGGGCATGCATCATGAATGGTATTAATATAAACAAGATTTGCTTCATCTCACTTCCTTTTCTAACAAATTAGAATAGAATGATGGATATGTATATATGCATTGGGCATTAGATAGTCACATGGATCAGGTTTATAAATTACTTACAATCACCTATTAAAGATGTAAACACACAGCTTTGGCAAAGAAATAGCACCAATATAGGACAACTCTACTCAATCCCTCTGACCTCTGTCCAACTGTTCCTTCTTCTAACGGGGCTCCTTCTGATAACTCCAGCTCTTGTGAATATGCTGGCCAATTCAGAAAGGCTTGAAGATTCAATTACAATTGAATCTATGAAACTCATTAAGCCCTGAATAGAGTTGGGCGGTTACAATTTGCAAAGAAAAAGATGTCCATTCAGATTTAAATGCACCATTAGTAGCGAAGAACAGAACTGATATTTTAATTCTGGGTTCAATATACTTGAGTCTGGGGGAGGCAAATACTGTATGCAAGAGTGAGACATCAGACATTGCTGCATCTGTTAAACCAGAGATAGAAAGCAATCCTGTAATTATTTGCAAGTATGTTGGCATTTTTTTATAGTTTGTTGGAAAAATAAATCTCAAAAGCTGCAAGTCTGAATTATGTATTCAGTGTTTTATGTTCGGTAATATCTGTGAAATGTTTGTATTTTTAGAAGAATAAATAACTCTAAACATTACAGGAAAAGGACTACCATATAGTTGGACATAACCCTTGGTATATCTAATGTAATCTGTTCAAAGTAGTGGTTCTTGAAGGCAAGGACCTTTACCGGCTCTGACTTCTTAAATTATCTTTTTTAGAAAGCTAAATATTTCAGGGGTTGAATCTTGAAGGAGATATACTCAGCTGTATGCTGAATTATGCCCAACATTCAAGGATCTGTATACTTTTTTAACAAATGTAAACAAAAAAATAGGGGTCAAGTGCAGAACAAAAAAATTGAATATTTCTATGGACAAAAATATATACATACACTTAATGCAGAATATATTTGGGGTGTTGGTAAGGATGTTTGAACTTTTGAGAGTACATCATCAGTTACAAAATGGCTGCCCTAGGGTCTTACCCATTCACAAAATGGCTGTTCTTCTTGATGTGGCATGTTGCAAAACAGTTTTTAACATTCTAATTATGCCCCCAGGATGTTTCCCAGTTCTTCAATTTGCCTCACCTTTTTCTTAAAAAAGAAAAACTGAGTCCAACATTTACTGTGGAACAGTGTTTCTCAACCTTGGGAGCTTGAAGATGCATGAACTTCAGCTTCCAGAATTCCCTTGCCGGCTGGGGAATTCTGGGAGTTGAAGTCCACACATCTTCAAGCTCCCAAGGTTGAGAAACACTGTTTTAGTACATTTCATCTTCTAAGAATAGCTATGGGGCCTGTAGGGATGCAAAGGCATTCTTGTAAATAAAAGAAATATAGTATTATGCCCAATTTTGATGCCAGGATTGACTCATAAAGCTTCCTCTTTTCTGATTCATAACATTTATGAATCCATGTTAAGATTCAATTAACCACTCAACACTTGGAACTCCATTATAAAGGATGTTCATAGGCCCATACTGTGACTCTATTCTCAGACTACCCATATTAAGAGCTAAACCCATAAACATAGACCTCCTTGTTAAAATCCACTTAAAGAGTTTATGAGAATTAAGTCTATTAGATTAGCCCTGAGATAACCTGGACTAGTTCATGGATATCCCTACCATGTCTGTTCTCTGGATATTGCAACAGTGCTCTGAAGTTCTTGGTGCTCTCTGAGATTGATGGTTTTTTTGCAGACATTTCATTACCAAACTAGGTAATGCCATCAGTGCTAGCACCAACACCTTTGTTAGCAGAGACTGTAAAGACTTGTAGGTCTTACTCATACTTCCCTATTCCTTCTCAGCACAGCAAGCTATACCCCTAATGCTGCTAGTGTAAACTCTGTTTAAGAGCCAAACCAAATGTAGCATTTAAATGCTTTCTTTATTTGGCTGAATAGGAAATTACAAAAGAATGGAGAAGGGAAAGAGAGCATAACAAAATATTTCTAAGGATATTTCTAGGGAGGAGTGGCTTCCTTTCCATCTTCTGTTGTACGTCAAGCTCCCAGAGACATGGTCAGGTGGTTAAGGTTGCTCTCACAAATTTGAGCTCTGTGATTTTGCTTTTAGCTTTAGCTTCTTGATTGGTTTGTATCCAGTTCCATTTATAAAAAACTTAAAGAAGGTATGAAGAGGTGGCAAGGCCATTCAGAAGCCCAATGTACTTTTGCATTTTTAATATGGCTTTCGTCACTGAAGTATACACTTTTCCTAGGCCAAAATAAATAAATCCAAACTGATGGGCATCAAAGGAGATTCTACAGGCCACATCTTGCCAATTCTTGTCATAAGGACTGTATTTCTTTGCTAACCATAATTAGGAAGTTCCAAAGGTGCTTTTTTTCCCAAAAGGCAACTGGACTTTCTTTGAAGGTGCTTCGCTTCACATCCAAGAAGTTTCTTCAGAGCTGAAGAAACTTCTTGTTTGAGAAGAGGAAATGTCTTCAGAGAAAAGTCAGAAAGTCCAGTTGGCTCTTTTAAAAAAAGCATCTTTGGAACTACCATGGCCTGGATGACTGAGAATCTCCATAGACATTAGTTTGTCCATTATAGTGAGCAGTTTCATTTTCAGGACTGCTTTTGATCAAGCTGTCAGATCTGCCATCACATTGCTTCAGCCTTACTTTGCTTTGATGGCATCCTGCCATAAAAAGGGGAAAGGAGACTGGGGGAATATAAGGAGGGGAGATGATAGGAACCAGAAGTGCCAACTAGAGAGAACAGTTGAAAGATCCAAGGATGCAGGCATGAGAACAGAATACAAACAACCAACAAAATGGTGCCAAACTTTAGATCTGTTACCAAAACATCTAGTTTGAATACCATTGAGTATTAACAAGATGACCAAGGAGGGAAGGCCTAGGATTTGTGCAGGAACATTCAGATCTGGCTTTGCTTATAATGTAACTACTTAACTTTAGTAAAACTATACCTTTTGCTACAAATGGAGTCGAGGGTCTTTCTATCATAAATGCCTAACCTGAAAAGGGGCTGACACTTTTCTAAGCTTAGTGTGTTAAATCTGTGTTGTAAAATTTGTCCCTTCAAATAAAATTTACTTTTACAGAAGTTCTGCAATAAGACAAAATTCTTCACTCTAGATGTTTTTAGAGTTTAACAAAAGATTTCTTCAGAGCTGTAGACAATTTAGCTGCTGTGATACAATATTGGGTGCAATGCAAAGTCTAAAAATAAAGAGAAAAATGGAAGACATATTTAAAACCTTCATGCACTGTAAAATATATGTACCTTTACGTGAAAACCTACGTAAATCAATCAGCAAAATCAGGGGGAAAAGAATTAATTGGTTGGACTTTGCCCAAATTAACTGGCTCATGAAATCTACCATCAATCACAATGCAATGTCAGGCAAATCAAACTTCATTAATATATTTAGCCTTCACCTGGTATCTATAAATCTTGAATTTACAATATAAGCAGAGCAGTCTTAAAATGACCATCTGATCAACAGATATTTGAAATGGGCAGCATCTGTTCTTCACTCCTTTACATATGAGCACCCGATAAAACAGAGAGAAGTGCCTTGATTACAGTTTCTTTAAGCCTTTTTAATATTTTTAAAAGGCATCATTTTTACTATATAGAAGATGATCCCTATTATGTTCTCTGCGAGTTTATTGCCAGCAATAGATGATGCCTTTCAGCCAGAAAAAGCAATATACTAAGCACATCCCAATTTGTCTTAGTACTTAACATAGGAAGGGAGCAATGTTTATATTTGCATGTCACTCTGCAGAAAGCGAAAGTGACATATTGATAGGCCAATATATACTGCACATCCAAAAACCAAAGCTAAAAATATTTAATCCACTTCATTTCAATGAAAGGATTAAATACCTACTTGACACTACCTTTGTAAAACTTGCTAGATAGACAATATGTTTACTCAGGGCTTTTTTTCTGTGGGAACGGGGCGGAACGGCGTTCCGGATCCTTTTCGGAGTCCGGATCACGTGGTCCGTCTCCACCAATCGCGCGCTATCACTTCCGGG
>JAOYMU010000002.1:54661825-54672862 GCA_025802295.1 Psammodynastes pulverulentus
TGGAGGCAAGTTGTTCCACTGATTAATTGTTCTGACTGTCAGGAAATTTCTCCTTAGTTCTAGGTTGCTTCTCTCCTGGATTAGTTTCCACCCATTGCTTCTTGTCTTGCCTTGGAGAATAGGTTGACCACCCCTCTTCTTTGTGGCAGCCCCTTAGAAATTGGAAGACTGCTATCATGTCACCCCTAGTTCTTTTCAGAGGGAGTGATAAAGTACACAGTATATCCCTTTAAACTGCATTTGGCTTGAACTATCTCCAATTGTCCAGGCCTGTCCTAAGTATATTTAAGAAACCAGGTGGGAAATTTAAGAAAAGGGGAGGTTTGAAATGTATGTTGGAGGAATCATCAGTAAAAGGAAAGTGGGTAGGTTAGTGGTTTACATTTTATATGCAAATAAAGGTCTTAAAAAGATAAAAGCCAACAGAAACAATTGACACATAGGAGACGGTTGCATATGCACGATGTAGCTAATCCAGTTTGCAAACACTATAATAAAAGTCTTTTTTTTAAATAAAAAACTCTTTTCTTTGTTTCTTTTTTTCCCCTAAGTAGCTATGATACTTGACAAATATGCAACGGATCTTCTGCTTGACATCTATTTCAACTCCTTGGGAGCCATATCAAACATTAATGGGGTTGAGTGTTAGAAGCGGTGTCAACATGGCAAGCTATCCTTGCCACAGAGGTATGCTCGCATTTCCATATGTTATGGAGGTAAGAGGAGAGGACAAGTGGCAGGTGGGGGTAAGAGGTAGAGAGAGACACTTGGGGAGGATAGTTTTCCCTTTGGTCCAGGCTAAAGTTGACTGGGATCATGTACTACCAGGCGGGGTTGAAGGCCACAGGGGACTGTGCATCTGGTGTGAACAACAGCCCGTGTTGCGTCCTCCTGTTAGCATGTTCGGCTTCAATTACCAGAAGTCACATAAACACAAGCAGCCATTTCTTAGTTCAGGTAACATTGCTGTGCGCAGTGGAGGTCAGGTAAAAGGTAAGGAGGCCCTCAAGTCAAGGGGACTGACTTCTAGATTACATGGATGGGTCCAACAGCAATATATTCTGCCGGTTCGGACCAGTTCGGGCGAACCGGTAGCTCCGATGATCACTTGGCCACAACCACCTGCCCCCACTCTATCCTGTCCTTTATTTCCTGCTTTCTAGTTCACCTCAATCATGCCACACAGCTGATTCCCCCCCCCTCGCTGTTCTATTCACCATTGCTGACTTGGAAGGTAAGCAGCTGAGCTTCTAAATGCTCCATTTTCAACGCTGTGCATTGCCTCACCAAACCAGTTGTTAAACCAGCAGTATCCTCCTACCACTGCCCACAAGTCACAGAAGGAATACACTAGGTCCGTGATGGCAAACCTATGGCACATGTGCCACAGGTGGCACGCAGAGCCCTCTCAATGGGCATGCACCCCATTGCCAAGCTGCTCTTCTGGTTTCTGGTGCAGGCCCTGGAGCGCTGGAAATTGGCCTGAAAAATGGCCAAAAAACAGGCTGTTTGGGGGGCCATTTTCAGGCTGTTTTCACAAAAACAGCCTGGAAAATGTCTGAAAATGCCCTGAAAATAACCAAAAATCAAGCCATTTTTCAGGCCATTTTGGGGGCATTTTTATTGCCAAAAATGGCCCCAAAAGCAGTCTGAAAATGCCCCAAAAATGGCCTGGAAATGTCCCAAAAGATGCCCAAAAACAGGCTGTTTTCAGGCCGTTTTTCTGCGCCAAAAATGGCCCAAAATATGGCCTGAAAATGCCCCCTCAAACACCCAAAAAACAGGCATGTGTGTACCAGCCAGCAGGTCTTCAGTTTTTTCGGCATGCACACATGCACGTGCATGCACATATGTTCCAGTTTGCACACTTGGTGCCGAAAAGGTTCACCATCACTGCACTAGGTTCTGCATAGCATTATTAGATATTCATAGAACAAGGGTCTCGTAAATTGGTAATTTTAAGACTTCAATTAGACTCCAAGTCCCAGACTTCCTGAGCCTGGCATAAAAGTTATCATATTTTGTTGTTACCCCTTTAAATCAAAGCCACAAGAGACAGTGAAGCTTGGGGCTTGTGACCCTGATTTGCATCTCTCCCAATTTTCCACGTAAAGAGAGCTATTACCATTTCTGGGGGGGAAACAGCAGTTTGGGGACAAAGCCCTTATAATTCAGAACACTTTTTCTGCATCTGACAATCTGAATCCCGATTCTCCCCCACCGCTTCCCAGACCTGCTTTTAAATAACACAAATACATTTCACGCAGCGACGTATCTAGCCTATGTCTAACACTGACCTCTGCGTAGGCTTGAAAAAGGCCACTTCTGCGTTCCTGAGTAATCAGGGAAAAAAATTGAAAATAAAGCGATCAAGGCTTCAAATGTCCTTGGTGGTTCTGATGTTAATGTAATGTTTCCAGCTGGATTTCAGCAAGGTTCAAGACAGCCTCAAAGGATATAGAGCTGTGATGGCGAACCTATGGCACGCATGGCAAAGGTGGCATGCGGAGCCATCTCTGTGGGCATGCGAGCCGTTGCCCACTGGCCAGCTGATTTTCAGCTGGCCCGGCCCACACTGCCCTGCGTCTCCCAGGAGTCTCCATGCGGCCTGCTTTGGATGCCAGGTAAATACAGGGTTGGAAAAGTGACAAACAGGCCTCCTGAAAGTACCAGAGGGCCTCTGGAGGAGGCCATTTTCACCCTACCTAGGCTCCAGGGAAGCCCCTGGAACCTGAGAAAGGTGAAAAATGGGCCTACCAGAAGTCTAGAAACTGGTCGTTTCCGGCCTCTGGAGGCTTCAGGGAGGCCTGCTAGGCCCAAAATGGGGTGCAAGGGAGTCACGCATGCATGCGGGGGGGAATGCATTATGGATGTGGGCACGCGCATGTATCCTAGCACACATGTGTGCCCACTTTTGCACCTGAGGAAAAAAAGGTTAGCCATCATTGATATAGAACCTGTGGGCCTTTGTTGTATTATTAGCAGCAATGTCTACAGGGTGGGGTCAAGATGGTGGCCACGATGCAGTTGTCAAAATTCTGCCTGAAATGAACCTAAAACAACAGGTCACACTTGGACCATTATCTTGAGGTGGTGTTTTTTTACCTTACAGGTAGTCCTCAATTTATCACCAGAATTTTAGTTGCTAAGCAAGGCAGTTGTCACTATGAGTCACACCCAATTTTATGACCTTTTTGCCATGATTGTTCAGGGAATCGCTGCAGTTAAGTGAATCATGTGGTGATTAAGCAAATCTGACTTTCCCCATTGATTTTGCTTGCTGGGAAAGTCACAAATACAGGTAGTCCTTGACTTATGACCACAGCTGAGCCCAAAATGTATGTCGCTGAGTGAAAAATGTATTAGTGACGAAATTGCAACAGCACTGAAAAAGTGACTTAGGACCATGTTTTACACTTATGACCATTGCAACATCCCCATGGTCACATGATCAAAATTCAAACACTTGGCAATTGACTCGTATTTATGACGATTTGCAGTATCCCAGGATCAAGTGATTCCCCTTTTGCGACCTTCTGACAAGCCAAGTCCATGGGAAAGTCAGATTCCCTTAACAACCTTGTTCCTCACTTAACAACTGCAGCGATTCGCTTAACCACTGTGGCAAGAATTGGTGGCAAAATGGAGCAAAACTCACATAAGAATTGTTCCAATTAGCAAGAGAAATTTTGGGCTCAATCGTGGTTGTATGTCAAGGATTACCTGTACTGCAATGATTGTCAGTGTGAGGACCACTTTTTTCAGTGCTGTTGTAACTTTGAACCATCGCTAAACAAACGATTGTAAGTCAAGGATGACCTGTAGTTGAGCAAAAAGTGTGACAGTGCACAGCACCGACATCTATGAATCCTCACTCGCCTTGACACGCTCTTTAGGATGGAGATTTGGCTGCCTGGCACAGTACCTCTGTGTGTGTGTGTGTGTGTGTGTGTGTGTGTGTGTGTGTGTGTGTGTCAAATCTTTGTCTCAGGGCCGCATTTTCACATTAGTTCTCACAAGCCAGCTGGATTAGCGTGGGAGATCTTGGCTAGGAAGGGTGTCTTGCAAACCCCGGCAACATCGTTCTACAAGGTGCGTTGAATGGAGTTCTTTCACAATTGCATTCATTCAAAACCTTAACCGCAAGGAAATGCAGTTTTCTACTCAAACGCTGGCTTTTAAAGAAGAAGAAGAAACTGGTGGGTGTACGAGGCAAATCTTGGCAACCAGATGTTGACTCCAGGTGTTCTTTCCAAAAACAATCAGGAAGAAAAGGACGGGCTGAGGGTTGGTGGTAGTGAGGAAATATATATCCAGGCCTTTTGTTGTCAAAGGTGGATAAAATCATCAAGCGAGGGTGGCGGAGGGCGGAGGGGAAGGGCAAATGTAAAAGCGAAGTCGATAAGTGAAGCGGAGAAGAAAGCCTCTGTTTTTAGCAGGAACGCCGGAGTGCAAGCAACTGTACCAATTGTTAAAAGTCAACACTGGTTGATTTTGGGCAGCTTGTCAAAAGGCGGAAATCTTCAGCGCGTACAAGCCCTTTGCGAGGTGGGAGGTTTCGGGTGGGGTTTTCCCACCAGGAGCCAAGATTTTGACTCACGGCTCTTCACGCATGGCGTGCGACAGGAGTTTGAAGAGCTCTCGACATGGGCTCACTTTAGAGCCACAGTCAAGGCTGTGTCTAGGAATTAACTCGGCGCTGCCCCAAAATAGAACGTAGAATCATAGAGTTGGAAGGGACCTTGGAGGTCTTCTGGTCCAACCCCCTGCTTGAGCAGGAGATCCTGTACCATTTCAGATAAATGATTGTCCAGTCTCTTTTTGAAAGCCTCCAGTAATGGAGCACCCACAACTTCTGGAGGCAAGCTGTTCCACTGGTCAATTGTCCTCACTGTTAGGAAGTTTCTCCTTGTTTCCAGGTTGCTTCCCTCCTTGATTAGTATCCATCTATTGTTTCTTGTCCTGCCCTCTGGTGCTTTGCAAAATAGTTTGACCCCCTCGTCCTTGTAGGAGCCCCTCAAATAGTGGAACAGTGCTATCATGTCTTCCCTAGTCCTTCTTTTCATTAGACTAGACCAGGGGTCAGCAATCTGTGGCTCTGGAGCCGCATGTGGCTCTTTCATCCCTCTGCTGTGGCTCCCTGGCTCTCAAAATATGCATCACAACTGCCAATGTGCGACACCCATTGGCACGTGATTTATTGAGCTTTTCGACCTCCGGTAGGCCAACCATGGATAAATCCCAGAAAAGAAAAGTTTCAGAAGATAACAGAATCTTTAATTCAACTACATATGCTGGTTTTGGGGCCGCTCAGGAAATAGTCAGGCACAGGAAGTGTTTTGTGGCTCCCGGTGTTTTCTTTTCTATGGGAAACGGGTCCAAATGGCTCTTTTGAGTGTTTAAGGTTGCCGACCCCTGACCTAGAACCTCCCATTCCCGATCTTCCGGCAGTTGCTCCTTTTGGTCTTTGTAGTCCCAGGTTCCAGCCCTCGCACTTGGGTCTAGAACATGGAGGGGGGTCAAACTCAATTCCATTGAGGGCCACATCAGGGCTGGATGGGCGTGGCCAACTGGGTGGGTGTGGCTGACTGGGTGGGTGGGCGTGGCCAGCTTGACACCACTCCCCAAACTGCTGGCCCGATTTTTCCTCTTCGCCTTGGGTTAGTTAAAACCGGGCCGAAGCGATGCGACGCGGGCCTCACGATCAGGAGGCTGTGAGTTCAATCCTAAGTAGAGGCAGACATTTGGAATAGACTCTCCTGCTCGAGCAGGGGGCTGGACTAGATGACCTCTCCAAGGTCCCTTCCCACTCTCGTTGTTCTATGTAAACACACCACCTCCGGTTCGTGTCTTCAGCATCTTCCTTCTCCTTTGCAGACCCTGGGGCTATTGTAGAGGCCCAGACTTCGGTGCCCTATGCCATCGTGGGGGGTATCCTGGCTCTCCTGGTCTTTCTCGTCATCTGCGTACTCATCGTCATGGTTTGGTGCTCCATCCGGCAGAAAGGTTAGTGGGAGACACCCAGGGGGGTCTCTTTTAAGTAACCTCGTCTCTCAGCGCCGTCCAATTGGAAGCTGGTGTCCTTTTTTGGATTGCTTCTTCATTGGGCATTGCAAGCATGTATTTGGGGATTGTTGTCTTCCCCCTTGGGAATGTGGGAAGGAGAATGCAGCATCTCTCTCTGCAAGCCACCCGGTGTCAGATTCAAGTTTATTTGTTTGTTTGTTTGTTATTTGTTTGTTTGTTTGTTGTTTGTTTATTTATTTGATTTGCCAATCACTTACAAGGTACTAAATATAAAAATAAACATAACATGCAAATAAACGTAACGTTAAGTAAGAATGCAAGAAAAAGATACCAATAAATCAGGAATAATAATAAATCACAAATTCTAAAACGTAGAACCGACACAGCCAAGAGAAGCTTCCTTAATGCCCATTCACCTGCTCTGTCTTGGCTTCTTCTGCACCATGGCCAGCAGCAGCTGTTTCTTCTCCAGAGCCCCTGAAGGCAGAACAAGAAGCAATATAGATGGAAACTAATCCAGGAGAGAAGCAACCTGGAACTTAGGATAAAGTTCCTGACGGTTAGAACAATTAATCAGTGGAACGACTTGCCTCCAGAAGTTGTGAATGCTCCAACACTGGAAGTTTTACAGAAGAGATTGGACAACTGTTTGTCTGAAATGGTATAGGGTTTTCTGCTTGAGCAGGGAGTTGGACTAGAAGACCTCCCAAGGTCTCTTCCAACTTTTATTATTCTCACTGTGGTCACCGAAGGCAGAGACCAACTAGGAACCACTGAGTGGAAGAAGTTGGCAATGGCCGGTGTCCAGTGGTACCCACTGTGACACCTATGTATTTATTTAAGGAACTAATGTGGCCACCTATCGCCTAGGCCCATGATGGCAAACCTATGGCACGTGTGCCAGAGGTGGCATGCAGAGCCCTCTCAGTGGGCACGCGCACCATCACCAGCTGCTCTTCTGGTTTCTGGCCAGCTGGTCTTCGCGGGTGTCGGAGCACCGAAAAACGGCCTGAAAATGGCCAAAAAACAGGCTCTTTTCCAGGGTGTTTTTAGAGTCATTTCCTGGTCGTTTTGGGGCTGTTTTCAGGCTGTTTTGAGGCCATTTTTGCAGCTGTTTTGAGGCCATTTTTGGCATGAAAAACAGCTTAAAAAGGGCCGGAAAACGCCCCCAAAACGCCCTGAAAATGGCCCCAAAACGGCAAAAAGCCCCCCAAATGGCCAAAATCCAGGCATGTGCACACCAGCTAGCTGATCTTCCATTTTCCAGCACTCTGGCATGCACACATGCATGCGTGTTCCAGTTTGGGCACTCGGTCTCAAAAAGGTTCGCCATCACTGTCCTAGGCATCTCACAACCACCCAGTAAAAACAAGATTAAAAACAGAACAAACCCTTCCCACCAGGTGCAAGACCATTCATATCGTTGATCTCCACTCAAAAGCCCCCTTTAGATAATTAACTGAAGACCCACCTCCCTGCAACGGGCCTGTGCCTCCAGTTGAAAATGCTGGCGAAGCGACTGAAGCACCATGATCCAAGTGAATATACGTGCTTGAACTAAACCATCAAACCACTTCCGTATATGTCCACCGAATGCCCAGAGCAGTACAATTACAGGGCAGGGCTGGCTTTTGCCTTGGAGGAGGAGAAAACGGGCGTCTCAGGTAAGTCCAACGTCCTTTCTCCTCCCAATCCAAGGTAGAAGCCAGATTGGGACATACCAAAGCTTGGAAGTCTTACGGGAGGGAACTGATCTGGGCAGAAGAGTCCGCCTCACCCAAAACTTGTTGTTAGCACTCGTCTACCAAAAGACGCGTCAGCCGATGCAAATCTGTCCAATCTATAATGACGGACAAATGGTGACGGAGAAGTCCCTGTAGCCGCTCGGCATATCTCCTCTATCGATGCCTGCGCGGACCAGGCTACAGATGTAGCAGTAGAATGTGCCGTAATACGTCTAGGTATGGGCAAGGCGGGGAACTGCCAGGTCTCCTCTGTCTTTCAGAAGCCTAGAAGGTAAGGGCCCCCGTATCTCAGTAAGCTATTCTGAAACTCCGGGGTAGCTACAGAGAAGGTGTGCCTCCGGAGAGTCCCCCTCCCAAGAGAACCTCTATTCTACCTGACCTAGTGGGGTGAGCAGATCCCTTCAGCCTCACAAATAACTTGGCCTTGTACCTACCTTAAATAATGTGCCAGCGCTAACAGCGTGTAGGTGTGTGAGTTGGGTTGAAATATGATGGCACTTGACATGATCTACGAGTGTCACGGTTTGCTGGTTCTCCTGTGGCTTGCAAGAGTTATTATTGTCTGCCTTCCCTGGACTGAAGCTGCTGTGGTTTTTTGTGTGTGTGTGTTTTTTTGGCATCCAGTCGAATTGGATTCAGCCCTGATGGGCTGTGATCTCACTTGTAATTTTTAAGACGAGTCTTCCAGGAAAAGTAGGCCCACCTTGGAGCCACGGCTGCGAGAACGTCTCTTGCAGCCACGCAGCCACTGTGTCTCTTGTGGCTGATGGGATGACGGTCACGACCTCCAAAGGGCACTGGATTGACAAAGGCTTCCCAAACCATAAAGCCAGATGCCTTGCTGGCTCTTCTTATCATCTTCGTTCTGTTGCCCAGAGAATAATAATAACAAGGTTGTTATTCCACCCTTGTTAAACCTGGAGCATTGAGGGATGCTGCATGACACGATCCAGTGATAGGGGTTAAATTTATTAGTGAATGGCCAGTCCAGTCTCTTTTCTTGGGGTTTTCTTTTTTGCAAAGGAAGGACTCTAGAGCTGAGCATCTTCCTTCAACTGTTGCTTCTTGTTCTTCCATCCATCTTGAGATCACCCCTCATTACAGGGGTGGGCTGCTGTGGGCTCACTAGCTAAGACTCTGAGGGGCTCGGAGAGCCCCCAATAACCTCAAAAAGACAAGCAGCCTAGAATAATAAATGGACACCTTTTCGGGTTTTTTCCTTTCTGGGCAGTCAGACAAGAGCATTTCACACATCGTAAAAGTGTCAAGTTAGATAAAGCGCTTGCCGAGGGCTAATTCCCAAATAATAAGAATCACGTAACTCACCAGAAACTCCACTAAGTATCACTGAAACGATGCCCCAAGGGGCCAAGGTTTTTCTAGGATTTTTTTACAAAATTAGAATGATTCTATATTGCTCCAGCTAAATGGCAGCATCTAGCCAGTTTGATGGATTGATGGATCGAGCTACCCAGTTGGTTTTGACTCCTAGTAATCACATAGGTAGATTTTTTCTCCATGAAAATCTGTCGTTAACCTGATCCTTCGGGTTTTTCCATGGTGCACTAAACACCACTATAATTGAATCCATCCATTGCTGATACCCAAAGGCTACTATAAATGGCTTTGATCTGGGTAGGCAGAGCTTGGAGTTCATAGGAAATAGTGGAGATACAGAGTAGAGCGGGAAATTTATTCTTCTCTCTTGTGTTCTCTCATTCTCATTTCTGCCCCTCAAAAATACAAGAATATATTATTCTCTTGTTTTCAATGCTTCCTTTCCTTGTATGTTCAACTTTGCTTGCCCCTCTTGTCTTGACTCACTCATTATCTGTAATCTGCTCTCTCTTTGTTCTTTCATGATAGGCATGACTGCAATTGCCTTGACTTGCTATTGTTCTCTAGAAACTGGAGTCTTTCTATCTCTGATTCAAGAAAGAACTAGAACCACCATAACTGTTGTTATGACATCTACTATGTTTTTGATCTAATTTTCCTTTTAATTAAAAGTGGATTCTAGATTACCTAATTTAACAATGCATTGTATTAAAAATATTTTCCTTTTGTCTTCTTTAAAATATCCCCCATTCGTTGGATGGTCCCAAGCAGCAATACTATTTAAGAGGGAAAATATCTCCTTCAATCAATCTAAATTTTCCACATCATGTGTAATATTTTAAATCTGTCAGTGAAATTCCTCCTTACTCAGCACATTCAAAACTAAAAAATTGGACATCATTATTTAGGTGAAATAATGATTAGTAAACTCCCAGATGTAGAAACATCATTATTTAGGTGAAATAATGATTAGTAAACTCCCAGAGGTAGAAACATCATTATTTAGGTGAAATAATGGGAGTTTACTAAATGTTGTTTCCTTTATTGTCTTAAACTTTTTCCAATTCTATGTTACCCTTTTTTTGAGATGTGGCAGCTGGGGCTGTACAAAGGAATCCAAGTGTGGTCACTTCATAAATTTAACAATGCATTGTATTGGCAGGATAATTTTCAAATTTCTTCCCAATAATACCTAAAATGAAGCTTGCCTCTTTCTCTCCGTGATGTCTTTATTTAATTGATCCCCAGGTCCAGTTCCTACTCAGTCACTGACAACTACCGTAAGTCCAGGATTCAGTTGGTGTGTTGAATCTCCAAGTCAAAAGCCAATATACAAAGTATGGAAGGAACATGTAGTGATTTTATAAGATGTAATGTAAGTCAAGAACTTGCTGATACAGTGTCTGGAGTAAAATAAATGATACTTAACTAATATACAGTATGTACTAGAATGCCATTGTTACTACCCTCTTCATTTGGCCACTTATTTCAGAACAGGTTTCTCATCTTTAAGTATTTGAATCTATTTATTTTATTAAGAGAAAAGGAAGAAATCACAGACCAACGAGGCTAAATAAGAACCTGAATGTGCTATACATTTTTATTGATTGATAGGCTGCTCATCTTATTTGTGTATTAGAACTTAACATAATAATTGGAATCTCGCAGCGGCCCTCAGTACTTTCTGCCTTCTCTTCCCAGCTGTCCTTTCTCTTCCATATTCTAAATTATACCGACCTCAAATTTCTATTTATCAACAGATTTCCAGCCTCCTGTTCAGACTACACATAGAATGTGAAGGATGTGTGTTTGTGTTTGAATTTTCTTTTTATAGTCATAATGGTATTTAATTTCATTGTACGAGGTGCAATGACAATAAAGTAAACTAAACTAAACTAACCATTCTCTATAGCCAAATACACTAAAA
>JAOYMU010000002.1:56742656-56755993 GCA_025802295.1 Psammodynastes pulverulentus
TCCATGGTCCCTTCCAGCTCTATTCTGATTGATTGATTGATTGATTGATTGTAATGGTATAGGGTCTCCTATAAGGGATTGGACTAGAAGACCTCCAAGGTCCCTTCCAACTTTGTTATTCGCTTCCAACTCTGTTATTCCATTCCAGGGCTTTTCTTCCCCGTTGTCGCGCTAAAAAAACCCAGAAATGATAGCGCGCGATTGGTCGAGACGGACCACGTGACGCGGACTCTGAAAAGGTCCCGGACTGCAGTTCCGCCGAGTTCCGGCGGAAAAAAAGCCCTGTTCCATTCTATTCTGGCCCTAGAAAGTATACCAAGAACAGGGGAGATGATAGGAAGTCTGAAGGCTGAATCGTACAGTGAATGACTCAGGAAACTATGTATGTCTAGTAGGAGGCTTAGGGGAGTCCTGATAGTCTTCTTCCAATACTTGAAGGGAGACATTGATTTACTCTCCCTAGCACCTTAGGGCGGGATAGGAGGAAGCTCATCAACCTTGAAATAAGGAGGAATGACCTGACAGTGAGAATGATTAATCAATAATCAATTAATCAAGTGAATCCAATGGGGACGCCGGGTTTACTTTACGACCGTGTTATTAATTTAGCAACTGCACCGATTCACTTAACTGTGGTAAGAAATAAGAGGAGGCAAACTATGCTTAACAATTGTGTTGCTTTAGCCGTGGGAATTTGGGGGCTTAATTGTGATCGTAAGTTGAAGACTACCTATATACCAAAACGCATCTTAAAGTCACCAAAGCTCTCTTCATGAGGAATTGTCCAGATGCTTCTCTTTAAATGATAAATGACTAGTGGCTGTCCAGTCTCTTCTTAAAAGCCTCCTGTCAGGCCAGCATGTCTTCTTACAATTCTGTTAAAAACACAATACACTCTGTTTCCCAGCACCTTCCAAGATGGTGTTGTGACCTAGGCTTCCTGGGACATTAACAAACACTCAATTAAGTCCCAAAAAACTCTTTATTTCCACAGCTGTGAATTCTATTCATTCACAGCCTGTCATAAGTCCAGAAACAATTCAACAGCCGTCTGCCTCAGTCTTTCAAAAACAAGGGAATTAACTTTATCTTTCTTGAATGGCTGCCAACAACCAAAGTGCCAATTAGCTTGTGCAAAACCAACCGGAGTTCCGAAAACACACACACAGGTTCAGAGTGAGAACCGAACCAAATAACAATGTTGCTTCCTGCAGAGGCGTCTGAACCAGTGCTCCTCCTTTTATGTATTATGGGAAGAGTCAATCATCTCTGAGCCTTACTCCTGAGTCGCCCTTTCAACCCCAAATGTTCTTGCCTTCTGGCAGCTCAGCACATGCACACACTGACAACAAGGGAAGCCTGTTCCTCTGCCTCACTTAGTCTGGAGGCTCTGGAATCTGCACATAACTCCTAGATGTCCCTGGCTCCATCTCTACATTGGACCCAGAGCTCTCGCTTGAGCCTTCCTCAGCCTCTCCAACCTCTTCACTGTCTGATTCTTCTGCCAGCTCTACAGGCTGCCGGCAGACCACAACAAACATCCCTGCTCCATCAGTTTCTTTATTTTATTTATTTATTTTGTTTGTCAAGCATGTATGAGAAAAAAAGTATAAGTATGAACATAACATATAAACATATAAGTATAAACAGGTATAAGTATATACATATTAAATGTGTACGAATAAATGGGAACAGTAGAACAGGGATGGTAGGCATGTGGTGCACTTGTGCACGTCCCTTTCCAGACCTCTTAGGAATGGAGCAAGGTCCACAGTAGACAGTTTAAGGTTAAAGTTTGGGGGGTTTGAGGATTTAACAACAGTCAAGAAGTGAGTTCCAGGCATTGACCACTCTGTTACTAAAGTCATATTTTTTTGCAATCGACTTTGGAGTGGTTTATTTTGAGTTTCTATCTATTGTTTGTCCATTGAATGAAGTTCTGCTGATTTTCCTTAGTTTGATACTTTCTGGTTGTGCTGAGACTGATTGTACTTTCTAGTTATGTTGATTGTATTGGGATCTGTCTTTCCATCATCTTTCTTTAGAAAGAAATTAGCAATAGCCTCTCCTCCATTCCTGCCCTTAGTGGTTGAGAGTAAGAACCAGAAAAAAATCTATATATTCCCTGAAAAGGCAGCTAGCTAATCTCATAGAGATTAGTTGGTTTTATACTATGGAGGCTAGGCTGTTGATACTTTCTTTCTAATCTCTAGTGGAGGCCAAGGATGAGGCAGAGCTCCCTTTTAAAGGAGGGCTTTACATTGAAAAATTGGTATCCACAGGTTCCAGAACCCCAATATTCAGATGGAAATCATCCTTGTTTTAACACAGCAAAGCATTAATTCATTTTCAGAGCTGTAATGGCATATTACTAGTATTCCTGTGGAAATTTAGTAATATACTATAAATCTGAAGAATGTTTCTATAGTGTGTGTTTATACCCAAGTGCAGTATAATCAAACAATAAAAATAATATAAGCAATTTAATCCATATCCATTACTATTACTTTCTAAGCACCTCCTATAATGCTTTTTGAGCTTTTGTTAATAACATTCCATGAATTCCAATGTCTATTTATTTATAGCAGAATTTCAGTGTGTGGTGTGTAACAAGGAAATTATACTTGTATATATTCACAAATAACATTATCATATGCTTATGAACAATCCTAAAAAATGCCATGCACAAAATCATGTGCATGAAATATTATGTGAAGTAGCAACCTGCCTGCTCAAGGAAGCCAAAAAAAAAAAAACCAACAATACAAAAATATCAGGTACATTGACCTACTTTATATATTGTAATTTTTAGTTTTTGTTGTAATTTATTGTATTTATTATATTTTATTATATGTATTGTAATTTTACTGATTTTAAGCAAAAGAAGTTACCTGGATTGAAAACTATTCCCAGAATAACCCAATCCCCAAATAACAATTGGCAAAAAAAATGATAATTCCAAACTTAATTTTCTGTTTGTGTCATGTTTATTCTATGTTAAAAATGACTTCACCCTCTCTTCCTAATACTCCTGCCAGCTGGCTTCCAAGTAAAAATATGCTCCTTTAAAATCCATGGAGAAATGGGCTTTAACAATAGAAACATGTTCCAGATGCAGAAGTGTAACTTTCCTTCTCACATGAATCAGTTAATGCCTAAGGCAGGAGTCTCCAAAATTGGCAACTTTAAGACTTGTGGACTTCAACTCCCAGAATTGCCCAGCCAGCATGACTAACTGAGGAATTCTGTGAGTTGAAGTACACAAATCTTAAAGTTGCCAAATTTGGAGACCCCTGGGTTAAAGCGTTGCTGGACAAGAGTAGGAGACATGAAGCCAGTTTGTCTGCCCATTTCAACAACTAATGGAGAAAGGAATCAATCCAGCCTATTATGGTTTAAGAGTACTAATTTTAGTCTGTTTTCTATGCACGGCTTGCTGAGATTGGTTTTTCTTTTGTACATTTTCTTGTTCCTGGTTTTAGTCTAAAAGGCATTCTGAGAGCCCAGGTGCTTGATCATAAAGTTCCAGGTGACTTGCAGCTCATAAGCTGGCTGCTCTCCCAGTAGAGTCACTTCTGAAGTAAAAAAAATATACCTTTCTGTATTTTCAGCTGCAATTCTTTTGTCAAGTCAGCAATGTGGAACAGTCTTTCATAGTTACTGCCAAGCTCTGGTTTGCCTATTGAACAAATCTCTGTCTTTCAAATACAATAGCTTGAAAATTTAGCATCAGGTGATCCATTTGGAAAACATCTTGAATAATTTTGAATTCTGTTACATGGATATCACTTGTTTTTCCCCTCCAGAGTAACTAAACAAAACATGGACGAGCAGATTAAATAATAAGAATACAATATATGTTTTAAATATATTTTTGACTGAGGCGTCAAACTTGAAATATTTAACACAATATCAGATCAAAACGTACAGTGAAAACAAATGGCAGAAGATCATTTTTTCCTTAGTTAAAAGAGGATGGAAGATTATATGTACAGCACTTGTAAATAAGTTAAAAGAAATGGGGGAAATACAAATCTAAAAAAAAATTATCTCAGTCATGAGCCCTGAACTTTAAAAAAAAAAACCACCTCTTTAAATGTTGAGATTGTAAAATAAATCTTTCAAATTTGGTGAAACACTTTTTCAGACAAAGTAGCTATCAAAGTAACTATGAACTGAAAATATTCTGCTTGCAAGGTTCTTTCAGGTCATTCCTGTGATGTTACAGGTCTTGATATATCAAGGGTTTTTAGCTGACAGGATACCTCTCAGAGACTTCACTTAATAAGATGCTAAATTTGAAGAGAATCATAAGGAGAATCGTGCCATCTTAAATAGCTAGGGGGAAGCATTAATCAGTGCCATGCTAATGAATTTTTAATTCCTTCCTGGAGAACAAATTGATGGTGGCATGTAATCTGGTTTCACTTGTATCTTGAAAATTTTCAATGCCCGGTATTGTATACCTCAAATGTGTGTGTTGTCATCATATAATCAATTGTTTATTGTAGATGGGATAGTAATAGGAATGGCGGGAGAAAATAACTGACGAACAGGTATGATGTCATCCTATATGTTGTCCCTAAAAGGATCCTGATGAAAGAACATTTTGTACAATGAGATTCAAGTTCCGATTTGCCTTCATTTTTGGCCTTTTCAAGATCTCTGATGGACATACTCATGGATAAAATAGTTACTATCCGAATGCATTAGCAACGACTAATGTCCTGTAATTGCATTTCTAGTTATTCCAGACAGCCATATTAAGCTTCTGTGAGAGAAGGGAAAGGGAGAGCTTAGTTTGATCCTGCTTGAAAAAATTCCAAATATCTGTTGGCCACTGGGAAATTGGTATTTCTCTTAATATTCAGGACTCAGTTAGATAATGCCATCGTGTTCCTGTCCTGTTGGACAGCTTCCCCTTTTCCTGATTGGCCACTGTAAGAACAGAAGGCTGGATTAGATAGGCTTTGACATGGGTTCTTACGTTTATGTGCCATACACACAAGTGCGTGCACACTTCAATTCCTCCGGGGGGGGGGTTTCCCTTTTTGCACTAACAAAATTAGAGAAGCAGAAGCCAATAGAGCCTCTGAGGGTGCTATAAACCTTTTAGTACGGTGATGAGTCACCTGAAGCCAATCCATCCATATGGTTTAATTAACAATGTGATCAGTGCATTATGTAAGATGCAGGTGAAACAGCAGCTGCAGCAGTGACAGTAGTTATAGGAAATGACAGGCAGGGTGTCATTAAATCAGTAAGGCTGTCAGATATTCTCAGGCAGGAAAAAAAAGAGCATATCTTACATGCCTCACTCCCTTTTAGAATGAGTGTAATTTTCTGTGAATGATAAGTGAGTGAGTATTTAAAGCCAAGTCCATTAATTTGCAGTCCATGCATAATGTAATCTTTGGCAACTACATATAGAATTTCACCACAGTACTCAGACAATAGTCTGATCTACAGAGACCATCCTCTGGTGGATGAAAGGAGTAATTTTCCTTTCATGCCATTTCATCCTTGAGTTTCATCTAAAAAAAAGTTGCTTGATTTTGGGGGTGGTGGGAGGGAAAGAGAGAAAGGAAAAGGTTCTGAGATAACATGTGGTACTTCTGCAGTGCGGTGTTGAAATAAAAGAACCCTTTAAACATCCAAGCTGATTTAACTTATGGTTTGATCTGTATTCTTCTAAGAGAAGTCAAAAGGTCAATGAATACAGTAATTAACTGCACCATGTATTCTCATAGCTGACACTTCCAATAACATTCAATCTATACAGGACTCCGAGCAGAAAAGTTCCCAGCTTTTCTGGGATCAGCTCAAGAAATAAAAGGCTGATATTGGGAGCAAAAATATTATGGGGTGCACCTGAAGTTTCAAAGTTGAAAAGTGAAAGGAAACCTACAATGCAGGAGGGTTTCCAATTGATTTCTGCAGTGAAGCTGAATCAAAAGATTGGATGTCTCAACTTCTAACATGTTCTGATTAAGAATAACCATTATACAGTACTGTCATCCCATAAGAATGACCCTTCCAACTCCTTAAAGCTGTAATTCTACATAAAGAATTAAGGAATAATATGTAATTCTGGGCTTCAGTATTGCGTTTCTACTGACCCCACTTCATTGCCAATATTATAGTATCATACAGAAACATTGGACACATACATATATGCAATTGGTAGTCCTCAACTTATGTTCATAATTGAGCCCAAAATTTCTTAATGCTCATTAAGACATTGTCTTAAGTGAGTTTTGCCCCATTTTCTTGCCACAATTGTTAAGTGAATCACTGCAGTTGTTAAGTTAGTCACACAGTTGTAAAACGAATCTGGCTTCCTCATTGACTTTGCTTGTCAAAAGGACCAGGGCTTTTTTTCTGCCGGAACGTGGCGGAACACCATTCCGGGACCTTTCTTCCGAGCTTGCCCCGAACACCAGCCGAAGCCGAACGTCTCTGGAGCTTCCCAAGCGTCCGACGTCATCTCCACTGCTGCCACCGCCGTCGTCGCCCCCACCTGAGGAGGAGGAGGCGGGAGAAGAAGAAGAGAGGAGGTCTGGTGGTTTGCCGCAGAAGGCAGGCCTCAACCCCGGTGCGGTGGCGGCGGCAGCGGGGGGAGCGGTGGCGGTGGGAACAGCACCCTCCCCAGGGAGCGGCGTGAGAGCCGGGCCGGGCGGGCTGCCTCTGCCTCCACCGCCTCTTCCCGTGGCGGCGGCGGCCAGAGCATCCCCTTCCCCGTCTCACCCGGCGGCGGCAAGCGGGGCACCTCCTGCCATTGCTGCCATGCCTTCGTCGCCGCCGGCAGCAGCAGCAGCAGCTGGGACCCCTCCTGCTGCTGCCGCCGCTGCAATGCCTCCGCCGCCTTACCCCACTGGCATCAGGGCTCTGCAGGCCTTGCAGCCCAACAGTATCCTTGGCCACCCACCTGGGGACGGATGTAGGGGCTGCAGGAAGGAAAGGAAGGAAGGAAGGAAGGAAAAGACTGAAAGTAAGAGATGGAAGGGGAGGGAAGGAAGGAAGGAGAGAAAAAAAGACTGAAAGTAGGAAGATCCAGGGGAAGGGAAGGAAGGAAGAAGGGGAAGGAAGGAAGGAAGGAAGGAAGGAAGGAAGGAAGGAAGGAAGGAAGGAGAGAAAAAAGACTGAAAGTAGGAAGATCGAGGGGAAGGGAAGGAAGAAGGGGAAGGAAGGAAGGAGAGAAAGACTGAAAGAAGGGTCAAGGGGAAGGAAGGAAGGAGAAAGAAATGAAAGGAAGGAAGGAGAGAAAAAAGACTGAAAGTAAGAGAAGGAAGAGCGAGGGGAAGGAAGAGAAAGAAAGGGAAGGAAGAGAAAAAAGACTGAAAGTAGGAGAAGGAAAGAAGATCGAGGGGAAAGAAGGAAAGGAGAAGGAAGGAAGGAAGGAAGGAAGGAAGGAAGGAAGGAAGGAAGGAAGGAAGGAAGGAAGGAAGGAAATTACAATGAGTGAGGGAGGGTCTGAGGGAAGTCCTGCCTTAGCACTTGATCACCACAGGTCCCCCCCAACATGAGTGACATCAAGCTGGCCACGCCCACCCCAGCCCCTCGAGGTCAAACACAACCCTGATGCGGCTCTCAATGAAATTGTGTTTGACACCCCTGGGCTCACACATGCACACACCCCATCGGTCTCCTCTCCAAGGACAGGCTGCGCTTCAGGAGCTCCCTTGCATAACACTTTTCCCGCCATTAACTCAAGGCTTCCTAATGGAGCGTCATTGGGGAAACCACCGGGCTGTCCAGGCTCCATGTGAAAGAAGCTGCAACAGAGGAGGCAGTCCTTGATTTACAGCCATTCACTGAGCAACTGTTCAAAGTTACAACAGCACTGAAAAACGTGACTTACAACGGGTTCTCACACTTAAAAGAGGATGGTTGCAGCATTGCCACGGTAACACAATCACACTTCAGGTGCCGGCATGCATGCACAAGGGTTGCAGCATCCCAAGGTTATGGGATCACCAGTTGTGACCTTCCCGGCGAAGTAAAAACACAGACTCACAAAACTGTCACCCACAACCGGGTGTTTCTTAACCTTTCCCGATATAGCTGTGATTCCCAATGTGCCACAGGTACCTTGCAGGTAGTCCTAAACTTACAACAGTTCATTTAGTGACTGTTTGAAATTACGACAGCATTGAAAAAAAGCGACTTATGACCCCTTTTTTACCCTCCTGACCTTTGTAGCTATGCTGGCTGGGGAATTCTGGGAGTTGAAGTCCTCAAGTCTTTAAAAGTTGCCGAATTTGGAAACCCCTGTTTTAAAGCAGTGGTTTTCAAACTCTGCAACGATGCAAACCCCCAAAATAATAAATAAATGTGTGCGAAATCCAATGCCCCTTCCCACAAAGTAATATTTAATTGATGTTAGGTTTGGATAAGAAATAAAGAGGCTAGCTTTAATTACAGGCAGTCCCTGGATTAAGGGCAAGTTCCGTTCCTAACTCATCTTTAACCTAAATTTATATATGAGTCAGAAGTTGTGCTTGCAAAGGAACTGCCTATTGCTAGAAAATGGCAGATGGCTTTGTCCTTCCCCATAAACCACTATAGTAAGTATTCAGGAACCACTGAAAACAGGCTGTGTAAATTTAAAAAGTGCAGCTCCTAAAAGCATGATGTCGCTTCAGCTCAAAGAAGGAGAATCTATCCACCATTTTTTTAGTAATGGCAGCCATCTGTATCTAAGGATGTTCGGAACCCCGCCTGTACGTGAAATCTGTCAAATTGTAAAACCATTCTCATCCTCGTTTACAATTTGTCATATAAGAGAGAGAAGAGGGATAGCCCTGAAGGGGCTTCTGACCAAGGAACTCAGAAGTACATTCCAGACGTACCTTCAAGATAGTAACAGGAGCAACCAGCCAATTGGCCCTGGCAATGTTCTATAGGAGTATGTGATTGATGACATCCAGCCATGAATGTATTGCATTGGAGGATATACATCTAGGGGGGTGGGGGAAAACAGGGTCAAAGGGTAAATTAGGCGTGTGAGATTCGGCTGTGACGATCGTTCCAACTAAATCAACTTAACGACGCCACAATTGAGCCCAAAATGTCTGCGGCTAAGCAAAACAATGCGTTTTGCCCCATTTTATGACCTTCCTTGCCGCGACTTGTTTTACGTGAATCCCTGCAGTTGTTAAAGTAAGTAACGCAGTTGTGAAGTGAACCTGGCTTCCTCATTGACTTGGAAGTCGCAAAAGGGGATCACACCACCCTGGGACACTGCAACCGTCATAAATATGAGACCGTTGACAAGCGCCCGAAATTTTGATCACGTGACCACGGGGATGTTGCAACCAGTCGTAAGTGTCAAAAATGGTCCTAAGTCACTTTCTACAGGGTGGCTGTAACTTTGAACAGTCACTAACTGAATGGTTGTAAGTTAAATTTCAATCAATGCATTAAATTTCAAATCAATGTATCCCAGGTGTTGTCAAATCTGGTTCCCCCCCTCTCAAGTACCGATTGCAGGTTTGCAAAAGCTGAAAGGAACAGCAAAATTGATATCACCCTGTCTTTGTGAAAGCATCAGCTGGTGTTATTTTTTTAAAAAGAGGAAAATAATCCCAGGGAATTACAATGCCTGTTTTAAGAGCCCCTGTTCTAAAGAAATAAATTTAAATATAAAAGTTGCTTCTTCATTCTGTGTTTCGCAGCATGGAAACGCAAACACATCTCTGCACACTGGCACAGAAATCTGTTTTTGTAGAATTATTCCTCATTTACTTTACGTCACATGGTTTACCAGCTATAAAGCACAGGATAATTTTTTAAAAAGAGAGATAGGAATTGATTTCAACTCCTAGCTCTCTTCAAAGGACCGTAGAATCAATGGAAAAGCCCTTCTGAAAATCCCCACTGGACATAAACACCTCCACACAATGATGCATGTTATGCAGGATGTGAACCACGGATTTTAAACTTCTGAACCAAGAGAAAAATCGTACTTTAGAAGTATGTTATCAGTGCTTCCTAGCCTACAGAAGAAGGACTGAGGGATGGAGGGACATAATAGCAGTGTTCCAGTATTTGAGAGGCTGCCACAAAGAGGAGGGGGGTCAACTTATTCTCCAAAGCAGAAGGCAAGACAAGAACAAATGGATGGAAACTAATCAAGAAGAGAAGCAACCTGGAACTAAGGTGGAATTTCCAGACAGCAAGGACAATGAAACCAGTAGAACAGCTTTGCCTTCAGAAATTGTGGGAGTTTCATCACTGGAGGTTTTGAAGAAGAGACTGGACGGTCCCTTGTCTGAAATGGTACAGGTTCTCCTGCTTAAGTAGGGGGCTAGACTAGAAGATCTTCAAGGTCCCTTTCCAGCTCTATTCTGATCGATTAGGTATGTCTGCCGCATTGAGTGACTTATATAAATAATAAAGACGAGCTGAGAATAAATTAAAAATGTGAATTTTTACAAAAAGAGCAAGCAAAGGAAGGGAAAAGCAAAAAAGGAGGAACAGAAGAGAAGCGGTCCCCGCATTGTGGATTGTAACAGTCTTTTTTCCCCAGAAAAAAATATTACCAATTATTGATTTGTCTCACCTGATTCTTCTTCTTCTTCTCCAGGGCTAAAGCAAGGACCTAAATCACGTGGCATGAAAGCAACTTCTGCAGAAACATTCAGGCCATCAAGAGAAGCAGTCCTGTGCCTGACGGCCTTTTCTCTCTGCAGAGTTCCAGCCTGCTTCCCGCCCCCTCTGCTAATGTTCAATGCGCCATTCTGGACTCTTGTACCTCGCCGAACTCTGACCCACCTTGCGACATTCCCCACGAATAGCATGCACACAAATACACACAGACACACAGGGCGGGGCCTGTTTCTCCAGCTAAATCTACATCTGGAATCTTCCCAAGGCGAGAAATCAGCTGCTTCCCGCCAGCCTGAAACTATTTTTTAAATGTTTATCGATTGTTGATATCCCATCTTGTGTCTTTATAAATAACTTATGGGGGTGAATACAACCCATATTCCTTCTTCTTCCTATTTTCCCCCATAAGAACCTTCCTGTGAGGTGGGCTCAGCGGAGCGTGAGGGACTGGGTCCAAAAGTCAGCTTCGATGCATAAAGTGGGACTAGAACTCACCTTCTCCTGGTGATTGGTCTGAAGTCATCCAGTACCTTTCATTTCTAAGGTGGACTAGAACTCACAGTCTCCTGGTGACTGGATCGAAGTCACTCAGTCGGCTTTCTTGACTAAGATGGAACTAGAACTCACATTTTCCTGAGGATTGGTCTGACTTCACCCAGTGGCTTTCAAGCCTAAGGTGGATTAGAACTCACAGTCTCCTGGTGACTGGCTCAAAGTCATTTAGTCGGCTTTCTTGACTAAGATGGAACTAGAACTCACATTTTCCTGAGGATTGGTCTGATATCACGCAGTGGCTTTCAAGCTTAAGGTGGACTAGAACTCACAGTCTCCTGGTGACTGGCTTGAAGTCACTCAGTCAGCTTTCTTGACTAAGATGGAACTAGAACTCACATTTTCCTGAGGATTGGTCTGACTTCACCCAGTGGCTTTCAAGTCTAAGATGGACTAGAACTCACAGTCTCCTGGTGACTGGCCCAAAGTCACTCAGTCGGCTTTCGTGCCTAAGGTGGGAGTAAAACTTGCAGCCTCCTGGTGATTCGCCTAAAGTCGTCCAACCGCCTTTCATGCTTAAGGTGGGACTAGAACTCACAGTCTCCTGGTGATTGGTCCAAAGTCACCCAGCCAGATTTCCTGCCTAAGGCGGGATTGAAACTCAATATCCCAGCTTCTAACCTGATGCTTTAATCACCTACATAGCTAGAGCAGAGCTCACTATACCTGTTGTACCAGGTAAGGAAGAGCATCACTACATAAAGCCCCAAGGGAAAAAACCAGGATATGCCAAGACTGGCCCTTTGTGAACTTTCCCAGTTCTGCATATAAAATATGCCAAATTGACTTTTTTTTGGGGGGGGGGTATGTGTGTTGCCCAACAGTTTCATTCAGAAAGTCTGCTGGACTCACCCCGGAAAGCACGGATTGGGTATGAGCCAGAGAACGAACGAATCAAATGTTCTGGAGGAAGAGTCTCCAACTTTAGCAACTTTAAAGACTTGTGGACTTCAAAGCTGGCTGGGGAATTCTGGGAGTTGAAGTCCACAAGTCTTAAAAGTTGCCAAGGTTTGAGACCCCCCTGTTCTGGAGAATATTAGGGTTTTGACATACCTGGTAAGAACTACAAATGAAAGTTTAATATAAGGCAGGGGTTGGCAACTTAAACACTGAAAGAGCCATTTGGATCTGTTTCCCACAGAAAACAGCGGGAGCCACAAAACCCTTCCCGTGCCTGACTTATTTCCTGAGCGGCCCCAAAACTAGCATATATAGTTGAATTAAAGATTCTGTTTTCTTCTGAAACTTTTCTTTTCTTGGATTTATCCATGGTTGGCCTACCGGGGGTCGAAAAGCTCAATAAATCATGTGTCGGTAAGCGTCACACACTGGCGGTTGTGACACATATTTTGAGCGACAGGGAGCCACAGCAGAGGGATGAAAGAGCCACATGCGGCTCTGGAGCCATGAGTTGCTGACCCTTGGTCTAGGGTACCCATCTTGCCTCTTTCTCAACTTTGGGGGGGCTGGACCCATGGGCCAGCTTGGCAGGGCGTTTCACCCGTATTATTATTTATTAAATGTATATGCTGCCCATCTCACTATCAAACGATAATATTGGGTCAATTTGAGCCTAGGCTTTTGCGCATGCACACACACACACACACAAGACTGTCCTGGCATGCTTCAGATTGGGGAGGGGAGGATAGTAAGAATTCAGCAATCTCCCTTGTTTTGGCTGGAAGCTGATCCTTTGTCTGCAGGCAAGCAACTTGTTTGCTTTGACTGCGTGCCTGCAGGGAAATGTCTCCACACTTCCACCCCATTATCATTGTTATTATCTTCTTCCCCAGTAAATAGCAGGAGAGAGTTCCTTTCCCTGGAGATCCCGGCTGTGAGATTATACTGCTGGAATTCACTCCCTTTCTCTTCGGTTTTGGAAAGGAGAAAAACCACAGGGCCCTTTCTGTTTTGATAAGATATTTGGGTGGCCTACGTATTTTTTCCCTTGTTTAGAATATCTTGAGAAAGCTAAATGTCCCAACTGTTCAAAAACAATTTTTTTTGTCCTTGTGTTATGTAGCACAAGCTGGGATCCTTAGGGAAGTGACATTGAGACAGAAAACATGTTTTGGCTATAAAATGCCTTCTTGTTTGAGGGGCTGCAGAGAAGAGCAAGCAGGATGATTAGGGGACTGGAGGCTAAAACATATGAAGAACAGTTGCAGGAACTG